>JAEAOA010001146.1:175000-880000 GCA_016746295.1 Potamilus streckersoni | reverse complement strand
ATTATTATTATTATTATTATTATTATTATTTCAGACCGTATACCTTCGTGTCAAATCTCATGGTGTATGCCTATTTATGCATGCAGTTTGAAAAGTTATCGTCATTCAAATATTTGTATACTCTTGGTACCAGTAAGTACACTTTATATTACGAAGTTCTGACAAGTCCCAGCCAAGCTCATACAGATAGAGGTGTGTGTGTGTGTGTGTGTGTGTGTATGTGCATGTGTGTGTGTGTGTATGCGTGTATGTGTGCGTATGTGTGTGCGAGCGAGATTAGGCATGACAATCGATTAATATTGAAACAGTACCAATTCAAGGTAATAATCAACAGTAATCATGTCATACAATTGCAAGATTAGAAAAATAAGTCAGACGAGCTGAAAGTACTCATGTTTATCTACTGTCTTCATTTTTCACATGATATTAAAGTGCATACAAATAAAGTAATATATCCCAGTCCGAGCTAAGCTCCTTCACTAACAAAATAAAACACACATCTCAGAAATGGAATAGGGATTATTACGTATTATATTTTTTAACAGTTCAAAACATAATTTAAATACATACCTTAATTTTTTCTAATATATTTAATGCAACGTATGAGTAAATATTGTTATATTGCTGTACATTTTAAACACTAATTGTAATTCTTTAATTCTTAGTTTGTCAGCTTTGAACAAAAAGTACAATTAACTTCTTGGCTGTGAGAATTTTGTAAAATTGTTATGTATGTATGTATGTATGTATGTATGTATGTATGTATGTATGTATGTATGTATGTATGTATGTATGTATGTATGTATGTATGTATGACTCTTTTCAGTCGACGCATAATATCATACTCTTACCTAATAACGCATAATATCATGAACTTTAATCTGCTGGCACGTGATATCATGAAATCGTATTAGCCAGTGTATAATATCATAAACTCTAATCAGCCAGTGTATAATATAAGCAACTCTAATTAGCCAGTGTATAATAAAAGCAACTCTAATTAGCTAGTGTCTAACATCATGAACTCTAATTAGCCAGTGTTCTTTCATGAACTCAAATAAGCCAGTGTAAAATATCATGAACTTTGATTAGCCAGCATTTAATATAATGAACTCTAATTAGCCAGTGTATATCATGAACTCTAATGAGCCAGTGTAAAATATCATGAACTTTGATTAGCCAGCATATAATATAATGAACTCTAATTAGCCAGTGTAAAATATGAGGAACTTAATATACGTGTTTAATATGAGGAATTAATATACGATCCACTCCATTATACCTGACAATGCCGTAATATACGATCAACTCCATTATGCCTGACAATGCAGAATATCATAATATACGATCAACTCCATTATGCCGGCTCATATTATCTTAAAGTGTGATCTGCCGACACATGACATCATCAGCTCTGATCTGCTAGCGCATAATGCCGTGGCCAATCTGGTTATGCGCCTTTCATCTGCTGACGCATTATAAGACATTAGATCTGGGTGGTCGCACTTTCACGTGTTAATATCGTTCTGCACACTGATATTTGCGTGCGCTTATGTTGGTATGATAGATATTAAACTTTGAGTTTTTGTTAAAAAAAGGAAGTATGGTCAGCATCACATTTGTATTAATTTTGAAAAGGAATCTGACTGAAAAAAAACATCTGATAGAAATCGACATCTGACTGAAATTGACATCTGATAGAAATCGACATCTGATAGAAATCGATATCTGACTGAAATCGACATCTGATAGAAATCGACAACTGACTGAAATCGACATCTGACTGAAATTGACATCTGATAGAAATCGATATCTGACTGAAATCGACATCTGATAGAAATCGACATCTGACTGAAATCGACATCTGATAGAAATCGATATCTGACTGAAATCGACATCTGATAGAAATCGACATCTGACTGAAATCGACATCTGACTGAAATCGACTTCTGATAGAAATTGATATCTGACTGAAATCGACATCTGATAGAAATCGATATCTGACTGAAATCGACATCTGATAAAAATCGATATCTGACTGAAAAAGACGTGATTGAAATCGATATCTGACTGAAAAAGACATCTGATAGAAATCGACATCTGATAGAAATTGATATCTGACTAAAATCAACATCTGACTGAAATCGACATTAACATCTAATCGACATCTGACATCGGCATGAAATCGACATCTGATTGAAGTAAACATTAAAATTAACAAGCAGACCTTACTCTTACTCACTTTTATTTAAAAGTTTCTCAAGAGGGACAGAAATAACAGTAGGTTATAAAATGTTTAGCAACGAAAAATGGACCTCTTTTATTCAAATAATCACAGCAAATCTTTCGTATACGTGAAATTAGACACTGCTGCTGCTGATGATGACGATTATAATGTTGATACTCCCAGAGTTACAGTCTTACAGATGGTATATCTATACCCAACATAAATACAGAGTTATAACCGCTAATAAGTCGAGTGTAACTGTTAATGCACATAAACGGATCTGCCTTCGCATAATGCTCCGGCAGATCTGGGTCTATGCAGTTTGCTATGAGTAATCAGTAGAATAAACAAGATAGACTCTGATCTTGAAGCGCATTATTCCACGGCAGATCAAGGTCTATATTGTTGCTGTTGTACTCGTCTTACACGATAGCGGAAAGGTCAGTTTAGTTTACATCGCTCATATTTGGAAACAGTAACTGATCAGATAGATATGTGTAGGACTAAGTCGAATGTCTCAAAAGTCTACATTCTAACTCTCATTAAACATGTGTAGACTGCCGTTAATATAAAGCATGTCAGTATGTGCAGTTTCTTTAAGAAAGATATAACTATTTCTTTTCTCTCACAATTTTCAGCAAAAGACCCTACAGTCGGGATTCGTTACTACTTATCTACTCTCAGTAATGAAAACGCCAGTAAAATATGTACTATGACAGACACTAGGACTGCGGGGGAATATGAACTTCTTGTTCTGAGTAGTAAGCCTCTCTCTCTCTCTCTCTCTCTCTCTCTCTCTCTCTCTCTCTCTCTCTCTCTCTCTCTCTCTCTCTCTCTCTCTCTCTCTCTCTCTCTCTCTCTCTCTCTCCACACAAGGCAGCATGTTGCTGTATTCGCTTGTTTTGAATATATACAATGATTGGACACTGATTGATCAATCAAGTACACTGATTGATCGAAAAGTACGCTGGTTCAATGATCGATCAATTGGTTGGTTAGTGGCTAGATATAATTTTTGGGCAGTTTAACAAATAGGTAAAAGGAGGTTAGTATTCATCGCTATAATAAATATATTGTGTTTTTTATTATTTAAGATTCCACCCAGACGCAGGCAGTGACGTGTCCCACAATTACCCAGAGCTACTTTACAGTCGTCATCAGCAAGTACAGTAATTTTAGCAGCAGTTGTCAGAATACGACAATGGAGGGGAGAGGAAACAGCTCCACGGCCGTCACGTTCAACTACTCCTCATGTGCCGACACCAGTCTTGTCTTCTCCTGTAAGCACCAAAATGCATGTCTCCTTGTCCCGTGTGTTTTCTCCCCTTTTTGTATGTATCTCTTCTTGTCCGCGTGTCCGTCCATGAGTCTGTCTTCAACCTAGGTCAAAAGTAAGGGCCAGTTTTGTGATTTCTGATATTTTGACGAAAAGGGCACTATTTCGGCTTTTAATTATTATAGTGAAATGTTTTACAATATAGGCATCATTTTATGTACATCTGTCAAGTTCCTTACAATGATTTTTTTGCGCCAAATAAATTTCAAATAAAGGAACAAAAATTAGTAAGGCATGTTGACATGGTAACATACAATTGGTTCAAATACCGGACAGTCAAAATAAATTTCAAATAAAAGAACAAAATTTAGTAAGACATGTTGACATGGTAACATACAATTGGTTTCAATACCGGACAGTCAAACATTGCCTGCAATGAGCCTGGCGCGAGGTCTATAGTTTCTTTCATTTCTAAGGATCTCGAAACAACGGTTGTTGTTAACTTAAGGGTTGATAAAAACGCAAAGATGAAATAACTTAGCATAATCACTACTGTACAACCAGACATATGACCGTAAATTCACACTTGCATGGCTTATCTGACATTCATGTTATAGAGCAGTGACTCCTTACAAGACGTAGATCGGTATTTCATGTCATACACCACAAAACACGACCGTTATACCAAGTACAAATGTGTATGCCTATGTCAAATTACTTTATACGTATGCATTCAAATATCCCGAGAATTACTTATGTTAAGAAATCGGGGAGGGTCCATTTTACGAAACTAATCCATGCCGCCACGATGTTTCGCGGATGTTGTACATTATGATGTCTTACACACAAAGAAACTCAATTTAGTAGTTATTGTTACGACTTTGTGGTTTTAAAGTAAGCAACAGAACAGAGCTAAATCAACAAGTTTTGCAACATTCAACGAATAATTTATTTCCCATGAATACAAAGAAAAAAAATAATAAATTATTTTTCAGTATTGTGAATTCAGTCCCAAATAGTCCTAGCTTTTATCATAAGTCCAAAAGTAAAAAAGTATTTCTAATGAATTACACTGGTGTTCCGAATGGCTCTAATCTTTCTGATGAACCAAGAGCCCAGAACAGTCTTGATGTGCTAACAGTCTTGATGTGCTACTGTCTTGATGTTCTAACAGTCTTGATGTGCTAACAGTCTTGATGTGTCATAATAATATAATTCCGAATATCCTCGAATAAATTAACAGTAATCCCAAATTGTAATTTAATCTGAAAGTAAATTTGTACATTTTGTAATTTCAATAAATAATTTAAATAATAAATCCTGCCAAATATTAACCGAACACAACTAAAGACTGATTCCATTGCTGATGTTAAAATAGGAATGAGTAATTCTGAAGTAAACAATATTTATATGAAAAGCTAAGACACAAAAGCAAAGCCAGGATGTGGATCGTTTTCTCATCAAATTTGTAAAACAACTTGCTTCTAGAAAATTAATACTTCCATACAAAGCTAGACCTTGAACTAAACATCTGTAAACACTATTATTTCGAAGTAATAAGTTTAAAATATAATCTAAATTCACAGATAAATATTATCTATGCAATATGGCTTTTTAATTAGAGAAAAGCATTAGTCAGGAAGGATCAACTCATACCCTCAATTATTGATAAAGGTCAATCACACAATACAAATTAAATATACATAACATATAATCATGTATAAAAGCTAACACACAATGCAAATAAAATATACAAAGCACCTTCTCTCATAAAGAAAAAAAGATTTAAACTGATACTTTCTTTAATATATTAATCAAATATAATATATTGATACTTATAATTACATAGGTAGATGTCTTATGAATGACAAAATATACATAAAGCAATATAATAATTCTACACACGCGAAAGTGCATCTTTTTTTATTGATGTGCAAAATGCAAGTGTTATATTCCTGTAACATGTAACTCCATCTTAACAATATGTGATTTCTGTTTTAAAATTAATGGGGTTGTGATCACTGTATACAATGATCGGAGAAGAGGCTGCACTATACTTCAACGTTCTGCAAAGCCAATATCAAGGCCTCTTTATGGAATAATTTGCCATGTACTTGGATGCTGCTTTAGAAAAATAGCCCACTGGATGATCTACAGAGTTTTTGTGGTCTTGAATCAATACTCCACGAAACCCTACATCATTTGTTCAAACAGCTATTTTAAATGACTGAATGAAACTTTGAGGTGAAAGAAATGGTGTACTCTTAAGAAAGACCTTTAGTTTTTTTACTCAGCAAATTGGTCAGGTGTTCAGCAATTATAGAAAAATGTGAGCAATGTTTCTATTAATATCCAGCCATAATCTTAAATCAGTTGCTTTTTACTGATAAGCATATGGAATTCAGAGACTGGTCTCAACTTTCATAGGTTTAACTTAAATTATCTCATAATATGTTCTAAAAATGCAACACAAGACCAGACGTAATCATGTTCATTAAACAATGGAAAGTTGAAGGCGTACCTTTTGTAACAAATTGCATCATTTTATATTGTTATTGCTTATCTGGAGTAACAAATGCTGAAATTCTGTTGCTCCTTCTGTGAGTAGAATTTGCCAGAATTATTTAAAAATCAAATGTTGGCGACATATTTTGCATTTCTGATTTAGTCAATGCAGTCATAGATTAGTGTCATTGGAAATGAATCTTTTTTGGTGACTCGGTTTACTTATTTATAGTCAGTACATATGCGGAAAGAATTTTCTGGTTTCGGTCACTTTTACTCGGTTCTACTAAATCATTTCTACAGCAAATATTGAATTTCCTGTTTCAAACATTACTGTTTAAGAGGATTCATACGATAAGGATGTTGTTTCACAGGTGCAGAATCTCTAATTTTAACGTCATGGTTGATTTCATTTCTTCTTGTTGGAACATCTGAAAATAGGTACTTATATTCACATGATAGCTGTTTTAGTTCATGTAGGTGTAAAGATTTCTGGGCCACATTATTCCATTTTTCTGAAGTTTGATGATTCTTCATACAAAATCAGTACTGTCCGATTGTATGCTATCATTTAAATCCTCTCTATGGGGGACAAACTAAATTGATCGAATGATCAACTGGTCTATCTCTATCAATGTACTCTTTTTACATGATTATATGACAAAGTTGTGTCTATTCTCACCTTCCAGGAGTTTTACTGATATCATTTAAGTCACTTACTTTCTTTTCAACTGTATAAGGACAATAATACATAGCCTGCATAGAAGATTTTCAAGTAATGGCAAGAGATCAGGAACCCTATCACCAGGTGAAAACTCATTTCCTTTGTATTTCTTTCATACTTAATTTCACACTTGACTGAGTAGAGTGTCGATTAGTTCTTGCAACTTCACAAACCTTTGACAATTTATATTTAAGGAAAATTAATCTCTGAATCTTCCGTTGAAAGAAGTATCATTTTTAATAATATCAATGGTCCACGGTCATGATGCCCAAAACCTAACTCAAGGGGACGAAATACTAATAATTATTGAACTGATTTATTAATAGCAAACAGTGACAAATGAACACCTCCGTCTCAATCTTTTCTTGTATCAAAGAATTATGACCGAATCATATTTTTCAAAGTTTTGATCCAAAGTCCCTTTGCATTTAAGATGAAAGACAGAAGATTTAAAATGTTCGATGCCTAATTCATGCATAACTTATTTTACCCTTGATCGGATTTGATAGATATAAGAAGGGCAAAATGTGTAAAAAAAACCCCAAACAAACTGTTAAAGCTTTAACTGTGGATTTGGTTTAAATACTCCTTAAAGGAGTAACCTGTAGAAATTTTGTAAACGCACACGTAATGGTCGACATGAAATGGTTGCCTTAGTCTTAGTTAACGGACCGACGCAGTCTGCCATTATTCTGATAAATCGTGCGTCAGACACAAGAATAGGTTGCAGGTGAGCCTAGGTATCTTCCGATTGGATAATCCTATTTACATTTCATCTTTTTAAGTGTTAGCCTTTTTTTTCTGAAAAATTGTGACTCCATTTTTGGAGTTGCGCGTTTCTTCTTTTATCTTATGCACGTGTGGTACGTGATCATGACGTTTAACTTTACGTTTATTTTGTTACTAAATATTGAACATAACTGACTTAATGTATACTAGGGATATATATAATTATGTTATTCTCTAATTTATTAAATGATTCCAATCATTAATGGCAGAGATAATATTTTAGTTTAAAAGATCTTTTTTTCCAATTGTTTTCAAAATATTAAGTTTTTAAAGGGACTACCTCTGTCATAATTCTTTTTTTGTACACGAAAAATACTAGCATGTGGATATCGTCCTCTTCTGACCCTCTTTTGCAGCAGGAGGGAAGTTCTTCTGTATGTATTCTTTGGTGAGCGGTGGTTACACCTATCTGAACCTCTGGAACTCGGATTCCAGCACTAATGGGGTCAACACCTTCACGTTTACTTGCATGGTATGTATGACCATATTGCTTTCCAATATGAGTTTTTGCTTGAAATGGTTATTTGAGATCGACCGTGACCGACATATTTGTAATGGCAATTGATATTTTTTTACATACGGGCTACAATATACTTAAAGCCCGTATCCGGTAGGTGAAAAAAATAAATAGTTTACTTAGGTCTTATCGTTCATTTTGCCAAACAAGAGTCTAATTTCATCACCATAGAATTTCTCAAAATGAGTCTGAGGAAATCTTGGGAAAAGGGAAAACATTACATCATGTTATTGGTTTTTTAGTTTTAAAACAAAAATAGCAGGCTAGAAGGAGTTTCTTTGCTATCAAAGTCAAAGATCTAAAAGGATAAAACAAAGTCGATCACCTACTCGAATGAGTCAGATAACGGTGTTTGATTGAATGCCGGTGATGATGTCAGTTAGAAATTAGAAATAATAGTGATGCCAGTATTTAAGTATATATAGTTCTAATCAAAAGGGTAACATTAGTCCGCATCGAAAGGGCCTTATTAATAAATTTACAATGGAAGTGATTCCAGATCAGGCCCTTAGTACACAGAGAGGCTTCGGACTTAAAGTCGCAATTGGATGGAGTCCTAGGGACCAAAAATGGGACGGAGTCCTAGGGCCCAAGCTATTGGATGGAGTCATAGGGCCCAAGCAATGGGATGGAGTTCTAGGGCCCAAGCAATGGGATGGAGTCCTAGGGCCAAGCAATGGGATGGAGTTCTAGGGCCCAAGCAATGGGATGGAGTCCTAGGGCCAAGCAATGGGATGGAGTTCTAGGGCCCAAGCAATGGGATGGAGTCATAGGACCCTAGCAAAACGAGCCACATTTTCCTGATCTGGGACAACATTCAGTTCATGAGAGAAGAGAGAAGACATCACAGAAGACGGAAATCAACGAACTGCTGTCAAAAGGGATCAACAGCAAACACCGACGAAGCAGTCGCAGCTAATCAAGAGGGGCCCATGCTCAAGTTGAAGTTCAAGAAAGGGCAAGTTCTCCAAAAACATCCACCTGTAGTTATGATTGGTCAACATACCTAGCTTTAGCGAACAAGGGCACACAGAAAAGAATAGGAATGATCCCCGAGAACTCCGTCACCCATTGGGTCTCCCTCAGCAATGGGACTTGGTCGTCACAAACACCGTGAGTTTCACTTGTAATTTCATAAATACAAAGTTTGCGAATGAGAGAGCATCTGGATAGTCAATGTAACATTCAACTGACCTGTAACAAGTGATAGCAGCGAGAAAGGAACACCCTTCCGCTAGAACAAAGTCGGCGACAAAAGTTATATTGGTAGTATACACTCAAATGGATCAATATGCGTGGGAGGCATCCATTAAAACGAAGTTTGGCGACCTGTGGAATGTGCCAATCTCTGCAAGAAAGCTCTCAGAGGCTATTAAGATCATCGTGGATATCAACAAACAATATCTACCAACAACAAGGCCCAAAGCCATCCAAACCAATAATCAGGATGGTAATATCAACAGGAGTGAAATTCCTGGAATGCTATGTCCCTGGCAGTAATGAGTGCCAGCCTCCTGAACAACATTGCCTCCAGTTGCCAATATTTGATTATATAAAATATATGGACCATTGGATAGTGGCAGACCTCACTGACCCGGGACCCACGAAAGATGGTAGTGGAGGAGCTACCAACCTGCTTAAGACCATAACCACCCATTTGAAGGCTACCACTTAACCCATTGCCTTAGGGTTTTCATTTTGTCTAGAAAAACTTTTAGATAAAACATATTATGATTCTAACAATATCCATTCAGCAGTCTGTCAAAAATATCCGGATTAATTGCCTAACACAGTTTTTTTCAAATTCAATTGCTAACTTTCACCTAAATTACAGTTTTTATAACATTTAGGAAGCTAAAATGCACCTTGTACAAAAATATCTAAATTTAAGATTCCATAGGAAAATCTGTTACTTTATGGCGTGACTCTATTTTGTGTCATACACAGAACCGGCAATATGGAACAACCCAAATTAAGTAACCGGCAATATGGAACAACCCAAATTAAGTAACTGGCAATATGCAACAACCCAAATTAAGTAACTGGCAATATGCAACAACCCAACTTAAGCAACTGGCCAAGATTTGACACAATTATTTAAAATTGGCGTTTCATCAGACATGTGCCAGCCGACGATTAGAGTGTACTGCCGAGTCCTTTGCTTCTTTGCTACTCACTGACAAGTGGGAGGGCAGATTCCCACTTGTCTGCGTAACCAAATGCACCGCAGAGCGTGTACACATAGAACCAAGGAGTCGCCATGCGTGTGGTACATTCCAACCGGGCGACTTAACATTTGGAATACTGTCAGATTGTCAAACGAGTATATATTCTGAATCCCACTCGTTTCTGCTATCCACGAGGTGCGGGCTATCATAGTGTGGTACCGTGGTGTCGTCATGTGAGTGGCTCCTTTCCCACCTGACGACTAACTAAGCGGTGAGCTTTGCACACTTTAAATTGACGGGTGGTCGCATTAATTTTACACCACCTATCGTGTAATTAGGTAATCCATTTTTTGGTTCAAGACTGGTGGATTTGAGGGTCTTTACTTAAAGGCACCTATTCACTCATTGGCAGGAAAATATATATTACTATAATTTATAAATAATTTATGCAGTTGACCATAAATACAACGTCAAAGTTACCTATGGGCAACGAAAATAAATAAATTAGTAAATAAATAAATACGAGTCGAAAACTTAATAGTAGGTTATTCATAATTATTTCCTAATCATTTCGAAGTTCCTTGCTGATTTGGACTACGCAGAAAGTACAAATCAAATGAAAATTACACAAGGTACCTGATGGAGTCACTTAAAAATATACGAAGCCACTTGAAATATAAATATGAAGGCTGTTATTTTAGAAATGAATAATTAATTTTATTTTTTAGGTTCTGTCTAAATCTGATGCCACAGTAAGCGCAACGGAGAGTCCGAAGGCATGTCAATATCAGCAAACCCCGACATATGTAGACTCCACTGGGAGGTATTACACACTGACAGATACACGTAAGTAGATACCCTTTCCCGTGTCAAAGACTAGCCTTACTACCTATCATTTCATATTCTAAAAATCTATTACCAATTCGAAATTTATCATTCGCTGCCAATTCTCACTGTTTAACCGAGGTCATGACCAGAACAAATATAATGAAACTTCAATTAAAATAATCAGTCGTCTTTGACCTATTTCTTACATGATTTTAGCTGTTTATGTACTCTATGTAATTTTATGTATAGTCTCTTTTAAATCTATCAATATAACAAGTGTACTGGATCCAGCAAGGGATCACGTGTGTCTGGGATTTATTAAGATAAATGCAATAAACTGGCAACGAACAATGCAAAACTAGTATTTTACTAGCCTGAGCGCTTTTCAAAGGTAAATAAAAAACATATACAAGAAAAACAAATGAAACAGAAATACCGCTGTATTTCCAAACCTTTACATGCCTATTTCTACAGAAATAAAATTTTTAAATTTATTGTGTTTCAACTATTTTTTTTTTCAACTTGTTGCGGATGCTGGAAAATATTTTATATTGGCCTAGAAATCGATGAGCCATAACGACATTTGTTATTTTCTGTAACTTTACTTAAGCGAAAATTAGATCCCGGATATTTCATTGTTATTGTAGCAATTATAGGCTATTGAGCGCCTAATAAGCAAATTTTGAAAATTGTTTAGAAGAAAATGTTTCGGCTGCAAAATGATAACGTTATTGTCATAGAGTGACACTAGGTTCTACCAAAAACTAGCCCATGATCCAACACTGGAATATGAAAATAACAACCACAAATATTATTGACGAGTCGTACCAAATCGAGCACATAAACTAGCAAAACAAAACTTACTTAACCCAGAAAACCTAAGAGCAGGTGGATGGTATCTTCTACCTAAAATCCACAAGCAAGGAAGCCTGGGCAAACATATAATCTCCGGTAACGGGGGTCCCACAGAAAGAATATCAGAATATTTAGATCATTTTATGAGACTTCCATCATATCTTCAGGACACGACAGATTATCTCATCAAAAGCAAATCAAGTGAACCATTACTGCCAGATACATTACTTTTTTCCTTAGATGTCACATCTTTGTATACTTACATACCGCTCAACGAAGGGATCCAGGCATGTAGAAAAGCATGGGAAGCAAGAACTGTAGACAATCCACCCATACAAATCCTAATCAAACTTTTGGAGCTTGTCCTAAAACTCAGTAACTTTGAATTAAATGAAGAAAATTACATCCAAATCAATTGAACTGGAATGGGTTCTAAAATGTTCCCTTCGTATGCTAATAAAAAACTGGAGGGTCAACTTTTAGCATCAGTGGAACTTAAACCATACCATTGATGATATAGAAATGACATGGCAACATGGAAGAAAATCTGGATGACTTCATATCAAAGGCAAACAACTTCCATCCTTCAATAAAATTCACGTCAGTAGTCTCCACCTCAAACCACGTTTTTCTGGATACAACAACCATAATGGTAGAAAACAAACTCCATATAGACATATACTCGAAACCAACGGACATGCACCAATATCTCCTCCCTACCGGCTGTGATCTGAAGCTCAACATTAGGAACGTCCCATATAGGAAGTAACTGAGGATACGCCAAATTTGCTCTTACGATGAAACGTTCCATAAAAGGTATGAATAGTTATCTTAAAAATTTGATTTACCGAGGCTACGACAAAGACCTGATTGAGGAGACAACCCAAAGAGAAAAACAAACAAACTACAATGACCTAATAAAGCATGGAGAGAAGGAAAAGGCTGATAGAATACTATTTGTCCAGACAACCCCAAAGTAAATAAAATCATCGAGAAACACTGGTCCATCGTGGAAACGTGTGAGATTTTAACGTTAATCCTCCCGAACAAACCTGTAGTAGCCTACCAGAGAGCATACAACCTAAAGGAGATCCTAACCAGGACGAAACTAACGCCAATCACTAACGAAGACCACCCTAGTAAATATGGCCACTGTGGAGATAAAATGTGCAAAACCTGTCAACAAATGAAATCAGTACATTTTCTAGCACAGTGACTATAGAAAAACTGAACTTACATGGTCCAAACAAAACGTGCAAAACAGAGAAGTTTATTTATCTCATCACGTGTAGGATCTGTATCCTTCAGTATGTCAGAGAAATTGAAAAGTTACACAAAAGAATCAACCTTCATAGATCTGACTGGATGACAAAGATGCTGTAGAGAAGCCGTCACAGAACACTTCTCTACACTTGCAGTGATGTAACACTTATAGCTATTGCTCCCAAGCTTAACTGGAGTTCCGAAACCAGTAAAGAAAATGAATCTTACTGGATACGCCGCCTTAGAACATTGAAACCAAGCCCAGTTTAAACAAAGAAGACTAAAACAAGACAGCTATGCAAAAAAAAATTATCTTTATTCGGTCGACACATTTTAGTTTAAATAATTTTCTAAATTTTCTTATTAGTCACCCAGTAGCTTATAATTACTACAATACCATTGACATATCTGGCATATAATTTGCGCTCACATAAATTTACATAAAACAAGTGTTATTATGGCTCATCGCTTTCTATGTCTATAAAAATCCTGTAGAAATAGTCATGCAAAGTTTTGCAAATTTCTGTTTTATATGTATGTATGTATGTATGTATGTATGTATGTATGTATGTATGTATGTATGTATGTATGTATGTATGTATGTATGTATGTATGTATGTATGTATGTATGTATGTGTGTGTGTGTGTGTGTGTGTGTGTGTGTGTGTGTGTGTCGTATCCGCCTGTTCCTGCTCAACTCAAGCAGCCATGACTTATTTTTTTAAATAGTTTATGCCTCTGAACAAAGTGCCAGTGAGAATCTGGCGTGGGTTGCATTATTGGTAGTATTCAGTTGCATAGCAGTCGTCGGCGTTATCGTCGCTATCCTCATCAACATCTTATGCATCAAGAAGCCGCTTCCAATTATACCATCACCATCACCGCTTCCAATTGTAAAGAAAAGAAAAAGGAAAATCAAGAGGAAGGAGTGGAACTTGATCAAGATTACATCAAGGAAGGGCAGATCCAAAAGGTCAGGTGTCCGTACGTACACCGCTTCCGTTTCCCAATCTCGACGGTCCCCGTTCTCCTTCAGCCGATATGACACGGAGTTTATAAGAGAATACGCTGTTGTAAGACTTTTTATTAATATTATTATTATTATTATTAATATTATTATTAATATTATTATTATTATTATTATTATTATTATTATTATTATTATTATTATTATTATTATTATTATTATTATTATTATTATTATTATTATTCCTCGATAGTTATCCAATCTTTGCATTTCTCTTGAAAGTTTTGTATGCACAGTATTATTAATTGTACCATTTGGCATAAGACTTTAACGAAAGGTTATCAGTCGTTTGTTACGTTTCTGACAGCACACATTGGATTACTTCACCGTTGATACAATAAATTGAACACAGATTTCAGACATGTCGTGACCTAAATAGCATGAAGGTTTTCTGCTAAAACAAACGATAGTGCATTCTTTGCCGATAGGAAACAATGAAGTTGTCAATAAGGCACATTAAGTTGTCGACCAGATACATTAAAGTTGACGATAGTATACACTTTAGTTGTCGATAATATACATTGGAGTTGTCGATAATATACATTAGAGTTTTCGATAAGATATATTGAAGTCGATAAGATGTATTTAGGTTGTCGATAAGAAATATTAAATTTGTCGACAAGATACATAAAAGTCGTGTATAAGATGCACTGAAGTTGTCTATAAGATACACTGAAGTTGTTTATAAGATACACTGTCTATAAGATACACCGAAGTTGTCCATAAGATACACTGAAGACCATAAGATACACTGAAGTTGTCCATAAGATACACTGAGGTTGTCCATAAGATACACTGAGGTTGTCTATAAGATACACTAAAGTTATCTATAAGATACACTGAGGTTGTCTATAAGATACAATGAAGTTGTCTATAATATACACTGAAATTTTCTATAAGATGTACTGAGGTTGTCTATAAGATTCACTGAGGGGGTCTATAAGATATACTGAAGTTGTCGATGAGATCAATTAAAGTCATAGCTAAGCTCAGCACTAAAAAGCATCAGTCAAGTTTATTTGTTGCAAAATACGTCACTAGAGCCATAAGTCGAATAAAGTGTGTATAAAGTTGAAAAGTTGAAATAAAATATATTTTGAAAAATTCAGCGATGGTTAATTACTGGGCAATACCTAATGATGCTTATGTTTAGTGAAATTTGTTTTCAAAGTTTAGACAAAAGAACAAACAAAATTATAATAGTACTAAGGTTTTTTTTTCACGAAAAAAATTATTCACATGGTACCAGCTAATATTATTCTTATTCGTCATAAAAACCTATGACTTTTCACTTAGGAGACATACATTGAAAACGCTGACCTGTTTATCTTTTTGCATTTTTTCAATTTTTCAAATATAAAATGAATAAAACTAATTACTAAGTTATCTAGTGTGACTCCATTTCATTTTCAGGGGAAAAGGAATAGACCACCAGAATACGACACACACAGCAAAGCAAGTTCTCAGCCTCCTGTATGTTTTCCTTGTTTTTGTCAAACAATATTAAATTCAATTTATCATCATCATCATCATCATCATCACCACCACCACCAATGTCGCCTCCACCACCACCACCACCACCATCACCATCATCATCATCACCAGTTTTATCAATAGTTTTTTGTTACGGATATATATATATATATATATATATATATATATATATATATATATATATATATATATATATATATATATATATATTATCTCATGTCATATTTTGATTCATGCAGTCGATTGTTTTTATCTCATGTTATATATCATGTTATATATAAATTCACGCAGTTAGTTGTTTTTATCTCAGGTTATCATAACTTAATTCATGCAATAATTTTTTTTATCTCATGTTGTCATATCTAAATTCATGCAGTCAATTGTTTTTTGTCTTTAGAAAGTCAAATTTTTATCCATAATAAATATTTGATGGTACCTAATACATAAAGAGATCTAAATTTGTCGCATTTACTATTTGCCTTAAATCAGTGACCATTAAGAGTACATTCTAAGCAGTTCAGTTTCAGAGCGATTTAATGGATGCAATTTTATAATTAAGATGCAACACCTTCAGTGTGTGTTTCTCTTTTCTTTAGCAATGGCAGGTTAAGTGGGAGACCGATCTAAAGCCTTCGCCAAGATCGGAAAAAAGCGAGATCTCACTAACCGTGGAGGAGACGAACAGCCCAGCACCACATGACACGATCCTAGAAAATCATAAAACTATGCCCACCCGTCACGTGTCATTTGAAGAGAAGCCTCCAGATCCACCCAGCCGGTCGGACACCGTTCTGGATGAAATTGGCTGGTTACAGCCCAACGAGAGAAAAAATGAACCTATATATGATCAAACGAATAAGATGTGGCCCATACTCTCCAAAAAGAACAGCAAAGTTTGGTATATAAATGTAGAGGAAAAAGAGAAAAATCTAAAATTAAATTAGCATCTGTACAACTGTCATTCATTTACCTTATGGAAAATTGCGTAAAACACATGGCATAAATACTGTGTTTGCCTGGGTACAATAATTGTGTAATAATATGTGACATATATATGTTTGCCCGTATATAACAATTGTGTAATAGCATATGACATACATACGTTGTTTGCACTTGTACAGCAAGCATACGTCTGCTAACAATTTAGATTTACCGACTCATTCGACGGCAGATCTTGACCACCAGAAAGGTGATCGTTTGAGACAGAAACGAGGCAAAACCAGAAACCATAAAAAAGGACATCGTTTGACACAGGAACGAGGTAAAAGGTCATCAATTGAGACTGGAACGAGGCAAAACCCACAAATGATTAGCATATTTGTCTGATTTTCATATCCTCAGTCAAACGCATTGATGATTCTTTCTTTCACATTTCCTAGTGAAACTTAAAACTTAGAATGTAGGTTGTAATCAAAATGGTACAATCAGAAGACCAAGTACCCATCTTTAAAAAAAGCGGATAGGACTTGGTGTAGATTTTTTAGTTAAGGGTAAAATTGAAAATGTGGTTAAAACACACGCACGAACACATAATCGCAAATACACACATTCTTCCTGACGGACATAAATTTTACATGTCTTCACCTTAAAGAGGTGTAAAGGTATCAACAGGTATTCATTGTTTTTCTTTCCATTAGTTTAATTTAATCAGCATTTACAACTTCGTCTAGCACCTAAGACATTTATTGTTTTCATTTTGTTGGAGGTGGGGTGTTTCCTTTCTTGTTTTGTTTCTTTGTTGTCTCGCAGCTTTTTCGATGGATTTCAGTTGCACAACGATAAAACCAAGGCAAGCACGCCGACCCAGACTAGCTGCAAGTCAACCAGCGTAATTGGCAACATATTCACATTTAGTACATAACCCATTGTAGATAAAACATCCCAGCAAATGCAATCTAAATTGAATGTAAGGCAGGTATCGGTACTCTGATTTTCTCTATGCGGAAATTTACCACCAGATTTATAGTGCTATTAGCGCTATCCTAGAAAAGGGAGGTTATCCACTGTAAAAAAAAAAAAAAAAGTAAGCCAAGACATATAATAACATATATACCTAAATTGTTTGTTATATACCCCAAATATTAACTAGAATTATTACAAGATTTTTAAATATTAAGGAACAGTTTGCACATGCTGACAATAA
Organism: Potamilus streckersoni; assembly: GCA_016746295.1. NCBI lineage: Eukaryota > Metazoa > Mollusca > Bivalvia > Unionida > Unionidae > Potamilus > Potamilus streckersoni. The sequence goes on along the minus strand of JAEAOA010001146.1, from coordinate 862,184 downwards.
TAAATATATTTGTAGTCTTTTCTCGGCTTCATTTTAAATTTCAACCCTGAAATTTGTGAATACGTGGAACCTTCTATGACATCATTATTTTATGACACCCGTCCTTATACTATTTGCCTCTTGACAGCGCTTTATACTAGAATGTATTGTTGATCTACTTCCTGTGTTATGCATGTTTGAAAAGAATCAGAGTATGCAATAGTGAGAGCTCATCGTATGCAGATAGTCTGACATTTTAAATTCACGATTAACCTTTCATAAAATTTAAAATATTCGCCTCTTATTTGCTGTCTTTTTGTACTCTGTGTTTAAATATTTGTCGGAAAGGATTTAGCTTCATTAAAAAAAATACTAAATTGCATTTTTAGAGCTAAACATTTTAATCAGCACTCCAGAGGTCAGAGGTCATTCGGAGTAGAACAGTCAATTATTGGACAGTCATATAGATAACATCGAGACCGAACGGACTTTTTCATTTTTTCTTCAACTTTTATGACAAATATGAATGAACGCCCCACCCCCACGCAACCAACCAGTGAGCATAATGTAATTCTACCGTTTGTGTTTTGGCATAAGGCCGGAGAGCTTGCGAATAGGCTATGCCAAAATATCGGGTTTCACTCGAGATATAACCAATGCAATAAGCTGTTGGTTATATGGTGTGATTTATACTTTAATTATCTACGGTGGCGCTTTACAGTTACGTATGTAGCACAGGGTTAAAAATTTAAAGAAAAAGAATTTCCCAGGTTTTCCTCGCTGGTTATACTGGCTATATAATAAAGATTTTGTATATCTTAGGTGTTGTTAAAAGAACTTTTAATTTCCTTTTTTTTTTGGTGTATGATTGATGGGTGTAATTTGGGTTAGAGAGTATACAGCTTGGGCTCACTTGAGGTGTGCTCATATAAAAAAAATTGCTAGCTCCGCTTGGTCATTTTTACTTCCTGGACTTCAGAGGTAAGTTGTAGAAAAAGGAGTCGATAACTTTTGTTGTTTTTCAGATATTTTGTAATTTGTTCATTGCACTGTCAGAAACTGCTATTGCCTACTTTAGGAAAATTTGTTTTCCCTATATTAATAACTGCTAAAGTTAGTGTACTTTTCACTATTTCAGGTTAATTTGTCGAGCACATGGGCGCATCCATTTTGTTATACTGTATGCTTAGATCATGTACAATTTTCACAAGTACAGTATCCAAAGAAATGTCATCCACATTACATCAAAGTATCATAGAGGTATGGTAACATTCTCTCCACTGTGGATGTTACAAATTCAAACAACTTCAACTTACGTACATCACTCTCTCAAAAGTACATAATAACTGGTGAGCGCCACCTACTAGATAATTAAACATTGGTATTATAAATATGACGTCATAAATAACTATATCGGGCCCATTGAATGACGTCATAATGTTTAAACCTGGATGACGCACAATATACTGCATGACGATGTATTCAAAAATTATGCAGTTTCTTCTTATGTTCAGTTTATGGGTCAAAACTAGAGTGTGCGTGCGTGAGTGTGCGTGCGTGCGTGTGTGTGTGTGTGATCCATTCCTAATGTTTAAGATAGAGAAAACTTCCATTCCTAATGTTTAAAAATGAGGAAACTTGGTCCATTCCTAATGTTTCTTCCATTTTTATATTGCTAGCGTTTAATGTTGAACTTAAAATGATTCAGGGAACAAAAATTAACATTTCTTCAGTTATCCATCTTTAGCTAACAAAACGATCTATAATTGTACCAAGGACGAGCAAAAGTACAAAACCTGAGCTAACAATGAAATCCTGTTTATCCGGATCAATAAATAAATAAATTTGCAGGTTGAATTAATTGTCTTGATCGTTGTCAAATAAGAATGCCCTTAAATACTGGGGCACTTAATTAGTAATGTAGTATGTAAAATTATGTATATAAGTGTTGATACATAAATGTATATATCAGATGAATGAGCGCAGTATGTGATATTTACCGTATGATTTTCTTGCAAAGGAATTTTTTTCTTACTTTTGTAGAGTTCTTACTTAACTGAACAATTTGTGTGTCGTTATCCTATTGTTTACGATATATTTCATATGCTATGCACTGAAGAACATCTATTTATAGCATCATGTAATATGTTTGAAGAATAAAAGTTTCAACCATGTGTCATGTACGTGTGTAGTCTCATATACATTAACCCTGACCCTTCGTCCCCCTCTCTACATGTACACCAGGTTCCAAAAATGATAAGGCGATGATGCTTTTGCAGATAATCAATATGCGACAATCTGGATTGGAGACTTTAGGCAAATTTCAAAACTGGAGTGAACATGGAACAATAAATCTCCGAGCTAAACTGGCATGGGGCCACACGATTTCCTTGCCAATTTTAGAATAATCGTCGACAATCTATTTAATCTCTAATTTCATAATGTCATGTCTGCTGCAGATGACAACATAGTGCAAAGCGTCCATTGACACGAATATATATATATATATATATATATATATATATATATATATATATATATATATATATATATATATATATATATATATATGCAATAAACTGACGACGAACAGTACGAAACTAGTAACTAACTAGCCTAAGCGCTTTCGACTCTTAATGAGTTTTTTTCAAAGGTAAATACGAAACATATATACGATAAACAAATAAACACAAAAATGTTATGTTAGTAAACCTCTACATGGCTGTCTTCACATGTGCTAAAACTATAAATACAACCAGCTTGTATAGACTAGTTGCGGAAACTGAAAACGTTGTATAATTCCCTAAAAGTCTACAAGCCAAAGCGACATCTATTTTTACTTTTTGTACATATGTAACGCAGATTATATCCCGGATATTTGATTCTATACCGGTTATTCTTATAGTAAAAATTGAAGGATAATAAGAAGATTTAGAAAATGTTAAATTCTACTAGTGCATAGTTTTCATTTTCTAGTCTTCTTGGTTTAGACCGCTTGGTTTCAATGTTCTAAGGCGGCGTATCCAGTATGATTCCTTTTCCTTCCTGGTTTCGGAACTCCAGCTGTGGTTGTTAGCAATAGCGATAAGTATTATATCACTGAAAGTGTGTCCAGGGGAGGAGAAGAGTTCTGCGACCGGGCTTCTGTACAGCTTTTTGTCATCACTAATGTTATTGACGAGGCGTACCAATGCGGGCACATAGATCAGCAAACGAAAAACTACTTAAGCCCAGAAAACCCAAGAGCAGGTAGATTTTATCTTCTACCCAAAATCCACAAACAAGGAAACCCTGGCAGACCTATAATCTCAGGTAACGGGCACCCCAAAGAAAGGATATCAGAATATTTAGATCATTTTATGAGACCACATGTCCACAAATTACCATCATATCTTCAAGACACGACAGATTATCTCATAAAAAGCAAAGCTAGTGAACCATTACTGCCAGATACATTACTTGCTTCCTTAGACGTCGCATCTTTGTACACCAACATACCGCACAACGAAGGGTTACGGGCATGTAGCGAAGCATGGGAAACAAGAACTGTAAACAATCCACCCACACACTTCTTAGTCCAACTCCTGGAGCTTGTCCTAAAACTCAACAACTTTGAATTTTTTTTGAAGAAAACTACCTACAAATCAATGGAACTGCAATGGGTACTAAAATGGCCCATTCGTATGCTAACATGTTCATGGGAAAACTTGAGGGTCAGCTCTTAGCATCGGTTGAGTGTACACCATACCAGTGGGTACGCTTTATCGATGATATAGAAATGAAGTGGCAGTATGGAAGAAAAAGTCTGGATGACTTCATATCAAAGGCAAACAACTTCCATCCTTCAATAAAATTCACGGCAGAAATTTCCAACTCAAACCATGTTTTCCTGGACACAACAACCAGACTGGTGGAAAACAAACTACACACAGACATCTACTCGAAACCAACCGACAAACACCAGTATCTCCTCCCAACCAGCTGTCATCCAAAACACTGCATTAAGAACTTTCTATATAGCCAGGCACTGAGGATACGCAGAATTTGCTCCGACGATAAAAGATTCCTAGAAAGGTCTGAAGAGCTGGCTAAACATTTAATTTACCGAGGCTACGACAAAGACCTGATTGCGGAGGCAATCCAAAGGGCCAAACAAACAAACCGTGATGACCTACTCAGATATGGACAGAACGAAAAGGTTGATAGGATACCATTTATTCTGACCTATCACCTAGACAATCCCAAAGTAGGTAAAATCATCGCAAACCACTGGCCAACCGTGCAATCGTCAGACATACTAAACTTAATACTTCCGAACAAACCTGTAGTAGCTTACCGGAGACCAAAAAACCTAAAGGACATCCTAGTCAGGGCCAAGCTAACGCCAATCGCTAGTCAAAACCAACCTAGTCAATCTGGACCCTGTGGCGATAAAAGATGCAAAACCTGTCAACATATGATAGAGACCAAGACATTCACTAGCACAGCTACAGTGACTAAAGAAAAACTAAACATACATGGTCCAAACAAAACGTGCAAAACAGAGAATGTGATTTATCTCATCACATGTAAGATCTGTGGCCTTCAGTACGTCGGAGAAACTGAAAAGCTACACAAAAGGATAAACCTTCATAGATCTGATTGGATGACAAAAAGGCTGTACAGAAGCCCGGTCGCAGAACACTTTTTCTCCCCTGGACACACTTTCAGTGATATAATACTTATCGCTATTGCTAACAACCACAGCTGGAGTTCCGAAACCAGGAAGGAAAAGGAATCATACTGGATACGCCGCCTTAGAACATTGAAACCAAGCGGTCTAAACCAAGAAGACTAGAAAATGAAAGCTATGCACTAGTAGAATTTAACATTTTCTAAATCTTCTTATTATCCTTCAATTTTTACTATAAGAATAACCGGTATAGAATCAAATATCCGGGATATAATATGCGTTACATATGTACAAAAAGTAAAAATAGATGACGCTTTGGCTTGTAGACTTTTAGAGAATTATACAACGTTTTCAGTTTCCGCAACTAGTCTATACAAGCTGGTTGTATTTATAGTTTTAGCACATGTGAAGACAGCCATGTAGAGGTTTACTAACACAACATTTTTGTGTTTATTTGTTTATCGTATATATGTTTTGTATTTGCCTTTGAAAAAGACTCATTAAGAGTCGAAAGCACTTAGGCTAGTTAGTTTCTAGTTTCGTACTTTTCGTCGTCAGTTTATTGCAACTATTTTAATTAATCCCTGCCACACGTGATCCCTTGGTGGTATTTGGTCTAAATTACAGTTTATTTCCCCCGTCCACCCCTCTGAAATCCATCGAAAATGCACATGTTTTTAAAGATGTCTAAAAATACTGAAGAAATGAAATTGAGAAATCAATAGGAGAGACAAAAAATTGTATATGATTCCTGGCGCTTTATTCTCAAGACCATGTCAGCAGGATCTAATCTCAAATTCTGAAATCAGATATGTAGGATTTAATGACTTATGGAAATTCAGCACTCTAGAGAAGAACCCAACTTGAGAAAATATTGAGTTCTTTGTGGTTCTTGTCAATCTAAGTCTAATCAAAATTAAATCCTAAGTTCTGGGACTCTTAGCTTGAGTCTGGGACTCTTAGCTTGAGTCTGGGACTCTTAGCTTGAGTTTGGGTTTCTTGCTTAATACTAATGCTGAGTTAGTTCTTTAGATCACAAAACATTTGATGTTAGCCTGAGATTTTAGTCCAATAAATTTATTTTAAATGTTTTTCTTGATTAACTCAATATTAAACTCAATTCAAGCTCAGAGTTGAAGGTTATTAAATCCAGGATCTTATGGCGTAATTTGCTTCAAACAAACATTTAGAAAACGGAAGAATATTGAAATTCATATTGATTGCAGTATTAATGCATGAATAAATTAATAAACATACAGTTCGATGATAAGTGAGAATTGGAATGAAAAGAAACTTAATAATTTACACCTCGATTGATTATTATGCTGGTTCAGAGACTGATACTTCCATATATTGTCATATATTATAACTAAACGAATGGTATATAAAAACAACGATAATTAAAAATAATCCAACATTGTTTATGTTTACATCACACTGAATTGTGAAATAAGAACAGATACTTGGCATTTTTACAGACGCTGTACTACAACGTTATTCCCTCATTTGGAACTTTTATTTGCAGTAATAACTCCTAACTCCAGTCACGAGATTTTTTAATGCTATTTATTCGATTACAATTGTTTCTTTTTCTACTCATCACCCTCAAAGCTCACACAGAACACTGCATTACCCGCTGACTTTGCTCGCGGCTGTGAATCCGGCTCTTTTTTCTTCCTAAATGAAGAAGTTATTCGAGTTTTTACCAAAGCTAGCGGTTTTCGGCTAGCCCACTGTACAGGTTCCTGGAAAATTTCTGCTTTAAGCAAATCATGACTGTTGCTGGCAGCATTGTGTCCTGGATTCCGTTTAATGTGATTTTCTATTACACTAGCACTTTTATTTTTATTCTTGGAAAAAAGTTCATCTTTCACATTTGAAGGGGTGATTAATTCCCATTTATCAGAATTAACTTCTATGTGCAAATCTTTTCTGTTTCCTAATGGCTCCCTCGTAGTTATAATAGACAGAGATGTTTTATCTGGTTTAAATTTAAAGTCTTTTGTCTTTTCTCTTTCAAATTTAAAGTAAGACGATGGGATTTCATCCATTTCGAGGTGATTTTCAGTCGGCCCATTCGGTTCATCTGCCTTCATTTTACCTGTTTGTCTTTCATCTGTCTTCGTTTTACCTGTTTGTCTTTCATCTGTATTCATTTTACCTGTTTGTCTTTCATCTGTCTTCATTTTACCTGTTTGCCTTTCATCTGCCTTCTTCCCTTCAGCTTTCTTAAGTGAATTCACCTGAGTGCTCTGCATACAAGTGGGTCGCGCTGCACAAATTGGTGCAGCGGTTCGCGGAGAAATTACATTATTCCTATACATTTCCAGAACATAAGGTGTCGATCTAGGAGGTATAGGTTCCTTCTGTTCCCAAAAAATAGCTCTCTCGTATAGAAATTCCAGTCCATCTAACGCCTTTTTCATAATATCTCCCTCCGTCGGAGTCTTTGTTCCTGCAAGTAGATTGGAAATGTAAAAGTTATAATAAAATATTCTCATCATAATCACTTCAAACTCATGAGCTGATTTTTTTTTTGAAAACTAGTAATGCATTGAAAATTGAATAATCTTTACTTCCATGTACATAGGCTTATGTCAGTGTGTCAACAATGCTACTCAATCAAGCATTTATTTATGTATGGAGTAGATGACAGTTCTTTTTGGGCACATTTGTAATATAAATGTCAAAGACACAATCCTCAGACAATACATTCTTAAAAATATTCAACATATTTCATACAATATTTAGCTTGTATGAGCAATGTATCGGAAATTTGGTGAAAATGGCCAGGCTGTATTAAAAATGAATTTCCAGCGGTAAAGCGGCAAAAAATGATAATCATTGACAATTTTAAATTTTTGATCGGAACAAAAACTTAAACAGATTTTTTGTTCACATTTTTATTCCAATTTGTATTGTAAAAGATGTAATTGCTGGAGTAAAATTAATAATATTCTAGTTACTTATTACGTAGTCCAAGTATTTCTTGTCGTGGTATAGTTCCTCCAAAAGGTTTCTCCACCTTCTTTCCATCGTGTTTTGCTTCAGACTAGTACGATTGAAGTAATACGCATTGGCCGAATCGCCGTCCGCATCTTTTCCAATTTCTGAATGGTCCGAACAGATTGTTCCACCCAGAGTAGGCAGTGACTGTGTTCTCGGGTCGTTACGCGCCATGGCCATCAGTTGTTCTTCCTCACATATCTTTCGAACAGCATTGCCCGCTTGCAAGATTTTAACATTTGGTGATAGTGACTTTCTGTGTTTCCCAGAGGCCAAATATGATCGGCACCTCTGTAAATAATATCGAAATGAAATATGACTTAGTCCTCGCTGGCTGTGCGAAATATTTAGCACGGAATATTTAACAGTGAAAGTATCACATAAGATCGAAGATATATTTCATACTAAATGAAAAAAAAAATGCAAAATGGTTCCTTAATGTATTCTTTAATCGTAAAGGCAGTCACATAAGTACGTAACTCCTCTGTGTAGGTAAATTTCTTTTATTTTCTGATTATCCATATCTTATGAATTTTTTAAAGAACATATTTCCTATACAACCACTATTTTCACAAAGGAAATTTACAAGCAACTGGGATTTCAGGAAACTGTCCTCGTGTTTTTTAAAATATAAAAATGGCAGGAAAACTAAAGATTGATGCGTAAATTGATTATATTTAAAAGTAATCTTTTTCAAAACAAAACTGCAATTGTCATGAAAGAAGGATTATTAAAGCCTACGAGTGTTTACACCAATAATCATGTTCTGATGTTGAAGAAAATTACTTCTCACTCTCTCCCCCAATCTCTTTCTTCCACAACACAATTATATATTTAAATTTTCTGTGTAAATGACCTTTGTCCATATATTAAAATAGGAGTTTGGCTTACCAGACTAATGTTTTTCTTATCAGCAACATATTACATGACTAATATTTGTCTATGATTGTAGATTATATGTTAGGATTATCATTAGTTGTAGAGAAACATGTTTACTTGAAATTTGAATTCGTGATTTCTTGGTGTACCTGCCTTTTTACATGTATTTTTACTATTTTGTTAAGAGACATGACGTTGATTACAACTTAGAATGTTTTATAAATGAATTTGATGAAAAAATAACCTCTATCCTGGTTCTTTTATGTTGTCTGAGGTGGCACTCTACAGTTGTGTTGCAGTTTAGTTATACTAGCTATTTAAAAAAGATTTTGTATATCTTAAGTATTGTTTAAAGAACTTTTAATACCCTTAATTTGGTGTATGATCGATGGGTGTAATATGGGTTATAGAGTGTACAGCTATGCCTTACGCCAGATGTGTACCTTTCAAAAAATGCTAGCTCCACTTGTTCATATTCACTTCCCTAACTTCAGAGGTAAATTGTAAAAAAGAACTCATACTTTTATATACATTTTATACAATTGGTAATTCATTCATTGCACTTTCAAAAGCTGGTATTTTCTAGTCTTACAAAATTCATTTTTCATATTTTAATAGCTACCAAGAATAGTGTACTTTAGACAAATTCAGGTTGATTTTTGGAGCACAAAGGAGCAGTTATTTTAGTTAGCAGTGTGTTAAGATCATTTACAAATTTTAAAAGTACAATATCCAAAGAAATTTTAGCCACATTACAAGAAAGTAGTATAGAGGTATGCCAACATTCCACTGTGCAAGTTTTGAATGCATACAACTTCACCTTACATACATAACTCTCTCAAAAGTACATAATAACTGGTGAGTGCCACCTTAAAGAGTATTTAGGTATTATTATTGTATGATTTAGGTTTGATTGTATGGCTAAAATATTTAAGTCGCAAGCATCAAAACACTCCTTTTGAATAATTGTCCCGTATTTCCCCTCTTATAACAGCATTTATTAGAGTCAGAGTCTCAAACAGGTACAGCCCCTTCCCTCTTTATGATAAAAAGTGACCTATTTTAAAAATGCGCATTCCATTTTGTCAAAATAGCAACCAGTGGTATGCTGATAGACAGGAACATGAAACTAGCCATATTTATTCCCTAGATGTCAGCAATAAATTTTACAGTTAGAAAAGGGATGGATCTGGTGAGGTTCATAAATGTCAATGGGTAAAATATTAACGTTTTATTCATTATGGAAGAAAACAAATTTGATTTGTCATCATTTGTTTTTAATTTCATTGCAAATAAATTAAACAAAACATTTTCACGATATATTTATTTTACTTAACGCGACAGTTTTCAATTTAATTTAACTTTATTCCTATATTCTAAGGCATTTAATTTACCCATAATTAAGGTCACTGCTCACATAAGCATGTCTGATGGCGAATCATGTAAGCCAGAGTAAAATAAGCATAATTAACTTATTTTCGGGAATAAAATCAGTATTACTGTACCATTTTACTCAGAACATCATACATAATAATATGAAAATAAGAAAATTAATTGCATATTTTTAATTAATGTGGTGCTCTACAGTTTGGTATTTAGCATAGGGTTAGAATTTTAAAGAAAAATAATTTCTCTCGGTTTCCTCACTAGTTATACTGGCTATTTAAAAAAGAGTTTGTATATCTTAGGTATTGTTCAAAGAACCTTTAATTCCCTTTATTTTGGTGCATGATTGATGGGTGTAATATGAGTTAGAGAGTATACAGCTTGGTTTTTCTCCAAATATGCACCTTTAAAAAAATTACTAGCTCTACTTGCTCATTATCAATTCCCGAACTTCAGAGGTAAATTGTAAAAGAAATCCGATGACCTGTTTTTACATTTTATATACTTGGTAATTCATTCATTGCACTTTCAGAAGCTGGTATTTTCTAGTCTGGCAAAATTCATTTTTCCTACTTTAATAGCTGCCAAGGATAGTGTACTTTAGACAAATTCAGGTTGATTTCTTGAGCACAAGGGAGCAGTCATTTTAGCAAACAGTGTGCTAAAATCATTTACAATTTCCAAAAGTACAATATCCAAAGAAATGTTAGCCAACATTCTCTCCACTGTGGTGGCCCTGAGTGGCCGAGTGGTCTAAAGCGCTCTCCGTTACGGATCACTGCCATCTCAACACTGTCTGCGTGGGTTCGAGTCTAAGATTCGGCGAATGTAGGTATGTGAGAAAGATTGCCAATAACTTCTCGTGGGTCGGTGGTTCTTTCCGTGAATTTTCCTGTTTCTTCCTCCACTATTAATACTGGCCGCCATGTATAGTCTATCGTGTGCTTAAAAATGGCGTAAAGCCCCAAAACAATAATAACAACAAAACTCTTCACTGTGCAAATTTTAGATGCAAACAACTTCATCTTATATACATCACTCTCTCAAAAGTACATTATAACTGGTGAGCGTCACCTTAGTCTTTAAAATAAAACAGTCGTTCGTTCTCAACTGAACATATGTCTTCAGAGGAACCAATTTTAAATGTGTTTCAGTTAAAATCAGGTAGTAAATATTTATTTAAATTATTCAATCGAAATACAAAATACTCATTAATAATTTCGGACTATTTGGGATTATTATTAATTCTTTCAAGGACATTTTTGGATTATATTGCAGCGATATATCAAGACTGTTAGCACATCAACACTATTTCAGGCTACTAGTACATCAGCAGAGTCAAAATTGGAATTCATCCGGAACGCCACTGGGACAATTTATTCGGAAAACTCTATACCTCTGGGCTTGTGTTGTACTTTTAGGACTATTCATGTGTTTGTTATAATCAATGCAGATTAATCTAAGACTAGATGGGAACATAGGGTCTACTACTAAGTTCAAATTTAACTCAATACAGCAGGATCACAATGCAGGCAATCCCTGTTATCTAAATGGATATTATTTATTTCTTGTTTGCTATTTTTAAATATGATTTTATTGTACAAGCTATTGCTGCTGTAAATGGTAGCAATTTGCCTCAGCGTAAATGAAGCAATCACTTTGATCAGTCTGGAACAGTTAGAACTAAAACCTTTAATATCGTTAGATCTATGGACAGAGTTTTCTTGCACATGAAAATATGGGTAACTGTAAATTTTCTTCGATCACGATTTTAAAAGATGCTACGAGTAATACTAGTTTTGTGAATTTTAATTAAAATGGAAACTAAATGCATGGTACCCAAAATGACATGGAAGTTAAAATAACATAGTAACATGGCATGAAACCTAATATGGCATGGGAACGAAAAAGGCAAGGAACCAAAAATGGTATAAAACCTAATATGGAATGGAAACGAAAAAAGCATGAAAACTAAAGAACTGGAAGTACTGTTTATAAGTGATCGAGTAAAATAAAATGTAAACTAATCTGTCTCAGTTCGTTCTAAGAAAAATTTTATGAGAGTTCACTCATCATAGACTGAATATATGCCCTGAGAAATGGTTATCATGTCTATCCTTAATGCATTCCTTCTTACAAGACTTACCTGCCAAGAATGTTTTGGTTCAAACAGATGAACCTTATGTAAATTTAAACACAGGCAGAGAATGATGGACTGTTTAAGGTAGAAAAGTCATGGGAGATGTCGGTTAAAATGGGCAGGAAACTGGTATTTACTGATGTCGTTCAGACATTCCTCCACCATGACATTATCGTCTGGACAACAGCTTCAAAGAAAATTATCCTTACTGTGCCTTGGGAAGATAGGACCGAAGAGGCGTTTGAGAGAAAAAGGACGAAGTACCAAGAGTTGGTAGCCTTGCAGGGACAGAGGATGGAAAACGTTTTTTTCCCTGTGAAAGTTGCTTGTAGACAGTTTCCAGCCCAGTCAGTCTGGCGGATGCTTAGTACACGGGTAATAAAATGAAGAATACGAAAGACAGCTTTGCAAGCAATCATCAGGGCCGCATTAGAAAGTATCTAATTGGCTCTAGTTCGGACGTAAAGACAAAATATATTGCTGCAATCACAGAAGGGAAGTACTTGATCATAACTCCGTCTGGAGGGTGTTCCGAGATAAGGGGCGAAATATCAATAGAAAGATGGCCACTCGGATTGGTGATGTCTGGTGGCGCTCTACAGTTTCGTATTTAGCATAGGGTAAGAATTTTAAAGGAAAAGAGTTTCCTCTGGATTCCTCACTAGTTATACTGGCTATTTAAAAAAGACTTTGTTTTTTTTTTAGGTATTGTTCAAATAACATTTAATTCCCTTTATTTTGATGTATGATTGATGGGTGTCATATGGGTTAGAGAGTATACAGCTTGGCCTTACTTCAGATGTGCACCTTTCAAAAAAAGTGCTAGCTCTACTTGCTCATTTTCACTTCTCGAACTTTAGAGGTAAATTGTGAAAAAAAGCGCCGATAACTTTTTTTTACCTTTTATGTATTTGGTAACTCATTCATTGCACTTTTAGAAGCTTGTATTGTCTAGTTTAGCAAAATTTATTTTCCATATTTTAATAGCTACCAAGAATAGTGTACTTTAGACAAATTCAGATTGATTTTTGGAGCACAAGGGAGCAGTTATCTTAGTTAGCAGTGTCCTAAGATCATTTAAAATTTCCAAAAATACAAAATCCAAAGAAATTTCAGCCACATTACACGAAAGTAGTATATAAGTATGCCAACATTTTCTCCACTATGCATCTTTAAAATGCAAACAACTTCACCTTACATACATCACTCTCTCAAAAGTACATTATAACTGGTGAGCGTTACCATAAAGAGAATATAGGTATTATTATTCTATGATTTAATTTTGATTGTGTGGCTGAAATATTTAAGTCGCAAGCATCAAAACAGTCCGTTATAATAATTGTCTTCTTTTCTTCCCTCAGAACAGCATTTATTAGAGTCAGAGTCTCAAACAGGTACAGCCCCCCTCCTTATGAAACAAAAAAAAACTATTTTAAAAATGCGCATTGCATTTTGTCAACATAGCAACCAATGTTATGCTGATAGACAGGAACATGAAACTAGCCATATTTATTCCTGAGATGTCATCAATAAATTTTACAGTTAGAAAAGGGATGTAACAGGTGAGGTTCATAAAGGTCACAGGTCAAAGGGTAAAATATGATTTAATTCATTGATATGGAAGAAAGCAAATTTGCTTTGTTATCATTTATTTTTAACTTCATTGCAAATAAATGAAATAAAACATTTTCACTATGGATTTCTTTTACTTAATGCAACAGTTTTCAATTTAAGTTGACTTTATTCCCATATTTTAAGACTTCTAATTTCCCCATATTGAAGGTCACTACTCACCCAAACATGCCTCATGGCAAATTATGTATGCTAGAGCAAAAAAAGCATAATTAGTTTATTTTCATGAATAAAATCAATGTTAATGTACCATTTTACTCAGAATATCATACATAATAATATGAAAAAAAGAAAAATAAGTGCATAAATATTTATATTTGTTTTTCAGGTGGCGCTCTACAGTTATGTATTTAGCATAGGGTTAAAATTTTAAAGAAAGAGAGTTTCCTCTGGTTTCCTCGCTAGTTATACTGGCTATTTAAAAAAGACTTTGTATAGCTTAGGTATTGTTCAAAGAACCTTTAATTCCCTTTATTTTGATGTATGATTGATGGGTGTAATATGGGTTAGAGAGTATACAGCTTGGCCTTACTCCAGATGTGCACCTTTCAAAAAAGTGCTAGCTCTACTTGCCCATTTTATCTTTTCGAACTTTAGAGGTAAATTGTAAAAAATAGAGCCGATAACTTTTTTTTACCTTTTAAGTATTTGGTAATTCATTATTTGTACTTTTAGAAGCTGGTATTGTCTAGTTTGGCAAAATTCATTTTCCATATTTTAATAGCTACCAAGAATAGTGTACTTTAGACAAATTCTGGTTGATTTTTGGAGCACAAGGGAGCAGTCATTTTAGTTAGCAGTGTCCTAAGATCATTTAAAATTTCCAAAACTACAATATCCAAAGAAATTTCAGCCACATTACACGAAAGTAGTATATAGGTATGCCAACATTCTCTCCACTATGCATGTTTAAAATGCAAACAACTTCACCTTACATACATCACTCTCCCAAAAGTACATAATAACTGGTGAGCGCCACCTCTGTGGAAAACTGGCTGTACAGTACTTGTACATGACCTTTTAATTGTCGTATAGAACTCGTATAAATACACAAATAAGAACGATCGAATGTCTAGTTTCTCGAAATATTCTTCTTCACGGATTTCTTATCAATAGTCTTATCAAAGGACAGTAGTCGTGTTATTACTAGCCCATTGTACAGGGCAGATACTGATAGTAGTAGTAGTGATATTATTAGTCCATTGTCCAGGGCAGATACTGATATTAGTCGTGTTATTATTAGTCCATTGTCCAGGTCAGATACTGACAGTAGTCGTGATATTACTAGTCAATTGTTTAGGGCAGATACGGATAGCAGTCGTTATATTATTAGTCCATTGTACAGAAGATATACTAATAATATTTGTGTTATTACTAGTCCATTGATTGTCCAGGGCAGATACTGACAGTAGTCGTGTTATTTCTGTCACTTTATCGCGGGCATCCGTATTCACGACACCTATTTATATCATTCAGTTTATTTTTATCTGTTATTCTTCTTCTCTAAACAGGAGATGTGTACAAAAATGTACATCACAACAAGAACGAAATTCAGCCTAGCACAGAATGTACGTGATAGATGTAATATTACAAGAGATATGTGTATTTTGTACTTGGAAAATATAATTTGTCAAAGCGATGCTATTTGGTTAAATTCTGAACACTTTGCCCTAAGTTTAATGAAAAGTTGATTTTAAGCGAAGGAAAAGAGATAAAACTATTGCAACTTCTACCATTAGTCGTTTATATGACCGATTTCAAAAAATTTTGTAATATATGGTTATAGTTTCTGACACTATTTTGAAATGCTCAGAACAAATTCAATACTAATAACTTATTGTTTTGGAACATTTTTAATGTCATGTCAGTTTTTAAAAGAGTTGAAAATTATAGCATACCAAACTGAAAATTAATTTACTCGATTTTTGTTTTCATTATCTGTCAACACAAGGATTTACAGAAGGTCTGAAGCATTGGTCGCTTGAAATCTAATATACACAAAAGTCGTAACTCTAATTGTACTGCGTATCTCACAAAGCATTATAAATGTACAAGTTGATTAAAAACGTATACTTGACAAACGACACACTTACACACGAAAATTCATTGCACCAGACCAACGACAGAAAATACTGCACTTAGCTGGCAATAGGCAGAGACGCAGCTGCTTACGAAAACTTGAACAAGAAAAAATTATGCATTTCAAACCAATTATTTTAATGACATTTTAGTATTGCAATTAACCATGATATAAGATATATCACTTCATGATTTCATGACCTGTGTTTAATTTACATTGGATATACGCACACTTTCTTTAGTGTTTGCTATGTGACGAGAAGAATGCCTTCGTCATTTTATATTTGGATATGATGAAAGTAGTTTTACAAGCCAGGGGTCTTTTGCTTGACCGAGCGGTGTCAAAACCATGGCTCGAATCTCGCTAGAAGTCATAAGTTTACCCTATTTTCCAAAGACTTCTATACAACTTCAGTTGTAAGTTGAAAAGCCCGACGTGTCCATTTTATACATAAATTTTACAATAATCAATACAAGACCACATTATTTACAATTTGCCAATTATCCATCAACCGCACATCCTCACACTTCTCTACATTAACTTTCTTTTCCGCTAGTAATTCACACCGTAGAAACTGTACAACTATCCCTAAGACGAGGGACTATTTTAACTGCCCACCTCAGGCCAGTCGATCTACCGTTTCAAGGCACATCACACCAGTAAACCTAAATCACATTTGCCACTATGGCAACATAAACGGTATCTACCGAGTCCTTTCTCATTTATTCCATTGTGTAATTTATCGGTTTACTACCATAAAAAAAACTGCCGCTGCAGTCACAACATCGATGTACACCAGTAGATTTATAAAGTGCTATATCACAGGGACAGTCATGCGGATTGGGTCAGAGTTCGCTACTCATTGGCCATGGCATCTCAGAAACTCACTAACACTTTCTCTCCGTGACGTTTGCTCCTAATAATTGACAAATTATTTCGTGCTAAGTAATATTTCCCATTGCACCGAATTCCAATAATCAAACATGTAATCACACAAATCTACAAATTGCTTAAACTAAATGCTCATCTCCTTAATTTTATTACATTAGTATAATTATACATGCATCTACGTGTGTGTGTGCGTGTGTGTGAAGGCACTGAGAGAAAACTGTTTATTTCAGTAATTGCATATCACATACATCAGATATCATAGTAACCTGGGATATAAAAAAAAAACTTTCTCGAAAGCATTTCTTACTTTCTCATTCTCAGTCGGATCAGTTTCTCTAAGGTTCAGGAGACGAAGCCTTACTTCATTCTGATCCTCTCCTTCTGATCGCAGATCATCCATTGACATCTCATTGTCCATGACAACATTTTCTGTATCAGCTGCAGCTTCTGTGCTCTACCAAAATAAAGTCTCCCTCACAGCATTGGAGTTTGAATGACGTCACACGTATTAATCAGTAATTCAACCATTTTCGGTGACACATTTATCTGAGTTCTGACGTGGATAGACAGGTTGGCTAAAATTCTCTATTATTTTGGGGGAGAACACTTTACAATGTTGCAACATTTTGAATCAAGACCTTTTAAATCGGGATAAATTTTACTACATAGATGTTCTTAGGACGATAAAATTTACTTACGACGATACCATTTACTTAGGACGATAAAATACATCAATAACATCTGGTCCCTTTATTTAGGACTATACCATACATCAATAACAATATAAGACGATACCATACAGCAATAACAATTTAGGACGACACCATACATCAATAACAATTTAGGACGATACCATACATCAATAACAATTTAGGACGATACCATACAGAAATAACAAGTTAGGACAATACCATAAAGCAATAACAATTTAGGAAGATACCATACAGCAATAACAATTTAGGATGATACCATACAGCAATAACAATTTAGGAAGATACCATACAGAAATAACAATCTAGGACAATACCATAAAGCAATAACAATTTAGGAAGATACCATACAGCAATAACAATTTAGGATGATACCATACAGCAATAACAATTTAGGACGATACCATACATCAATAAAAATTTAGGACGATACCATACAGCAATAACAATTTAGACCGATACCATACATCAAAAAAATTTTAGGACGATACCATACATCAATAACAATTTAGAACTATACCATACAGCAATAACAATTTAGGACGATACCATACAGCAACAACAATTTAGGACGATACCATACATCAATAACAATTTAGGACGATACCATACAGCAATAACAATTTAAAACGATACCATACAGCAATAACAATTTAGGACGATACCATAAAGCAATAACAATTTAGGAAGATACCATACAGCAATAACAATTTAGGATGATACCATACAGCAATAACAATTTAGGACGATACCATACATCAATAAAAATTTAGGACGATACCATACAGCAATAACAATTTAGGACAATACCATACATCAAAAAAATTTTAGGACGATACCATACATCAATAACAATTTAGAACGATACCATACAGCAATAACAATTTAGGACGATACCATACATCAATAACAATTTAGGACGATGCCATACAGCAATAACAATTTAGGACAATACCATACAGCAATAACAATTTAGGACGATACCATACATCAATAACAATTTAGAACGATACCATACATCAATAACAATTTAGAACGATACCATACAGCAATAACAATTAGGGACGATACCATACATCAATAACAATTTAGAACGATACCATACATCAATAACAATTTAGGACGATGCCATACAGCAATAACAATTTAGGACAATACCATACAGCAATAACAATTTAGGACGATACCATACATCAATAACAATTTAGAACGATACCATACATCAATAACAATTTAGAACGATACCATACAGCAATAACAATTTAGGACGATACCATACAGCAATAACAATTTAGGACGATACCATACATCAATAACAATTTAGAACGATACCATACAGCAATAACAATTTAGGACGATACCATACAGCAATAACATCTTGTTCCTTTACTTAGGTTTTTGTTCTGGATTAATTTTATACAAAATTCCCATAAGTTTAATTATATTGAGTAAAAGGTTCTAAGTCAAAGTATCGTCCCATAAAGAGTGCTTAGATAACAGGTTTGATAGACAGCAAACTATTTTAAGATATATAAAATTTTCAAAAAGATGCGTTATATGACTCTAGTTATAAAAATACATTTGGAAGAGATTAAATGTATTTTTTTTCCTGCTAGGTTTCTACATCGAATCACAGATTTGCTGGAAAATGAAACAACTGTAGCATCATAAATAGTATAAAACGGACATGATGTGGATTTGTAAATTTATATAATACATAGAACGGACATAACGTGGATTTGTTAATTTATATAATACATAGAACGGACATGACGTGGATTTGTTAATTTATATAATACATAGAACGGATATGACGCGAATATGTTAATTTATATAATACATAGAACGGACATGACGTGGATTTGTTAATTTATATAATACATAGAACGGACCTGACGTGAATTTGTTAATTTACATAATTCATTGAACGAACATGACGTAGATCTGTTAATTTATTGTATTACGTAGAACGGACATGATGTGGGTTTTCTTTATTTATACACTACATAGAAAGGGCATGATGTGGATTGTTAATTTATATAGTACATAGAAAGGAAAATGACTTAGATTTGTTAATTTATAAAATATATAGAACGGACATTACTTGGATTTATTTACTTATATAATACATAAAACGAATGTGACGCGGATATGTTAATTTTTATAAGACTTAGAACGGACATGATGTGGATTTGTTAAATTAAATAGTGCATAGAACGGACAAAGATTTGGATTTGTTAATTTATACAATACATAGAACGGATATGACGCGGATATGTTAATTTTTATAATACATAAAACGGACATGAGGTGGATATGTTAATTTATATAATACATAGAACGGACATGACATGGATTTGATAACTTTTATATAACATAGAACGGACATTACGTTGATTTGTTAATTTATACTAAAAGTAGAACGGACATGACTTGGATTTGTTAATTCATATAACACATAGAAGGGAGATGACTTGGATTTGCTAATTTATATAATAAATAGAACGTACATGACGTGGATATGTTATTTTTTTATAAGATTAAGAGCGGACAGGACGTGCATTAGTTAATTTATATAATAGATATAACGTACATGACGTGGATTTGTTAATTTGTATAATACATAGAACGGACATGACGTGGATTTGTTAATTTATACAATACATAGAACGAACACGACGTGGATTTCTTAATTTATATCATACATAATACCGACTTGACGTAGATTTGTTAATTTATAAAATTTATAGAACGAACATGACGTGGATTTGTTAATTTATAAAATTTATAGAACGAACATGACGTGGATTTGTTAATTTATATAGTACAAGGAACGATCAATAACTTAGATTTGTTAATTTATACATTATATATAACGGAAATGACTTGGATTTGTTAATTTATATAATACATCGAACCGACATGACGTGGATATGTTAACTTTTACAATGCATAGAACGGACATGACTTGGGTTTGTTAATTTATACAATACATAGAACGGATATGACGTGGATGTCTTAATTTATATAGTACATAGAACGGACAATGACTTTGATTTGTTAATTTATATAATACATAGAACGTTGACATGGATTGGTTAATTTATATAATACATAGAATTGACATGACGTGGATTTGTTAATATTTTAGTACATAGAACGAACAATGACATGGATTTGTTAATTTATATAATACATATAGCTTTTTTGACCTGGATTTGTTAATTTCTGTAATATAATTTATACAATACATAGAACGGACATGACGTGGATGTCTTAATTTATATAGTACATAGAGCGGACATGACGTAGATTTGTTAATTTATATAACACATATAACGGATATGAAATGGATTTTTTTAGTTTATATTATACATACAACGGACATTACGTGGATTTGTTAATTTATATAATATATCGAACGGAAATGAAGTGGATTTATTAATTTATATTATATATTCAAAGAACATGACTTGGATTTAATAATTTATATAATACATAGAACAGACATGACTAAGATTTGCTAATTTATATAATACATAGAAAAGACATGACGTTGATTTGTTAATTTTATAATACATAGAACGGACATGATGTGGATTTGTTAATTCATATAATACATTGAACGGACATGACGTCGATTTGTTAATTTATATAATACATAGAACGGACATGACGTGGATTTGTTAATTTTATAATACATAGAACGGACATGGAGTGGATTTGTTAATTTATATAATACTTAGAACGGACATGACGTTGATTTGTTAATTTTATAATACATAGAACGGACATGGAGTGGATTTGTTAATTGATATAATACTTAGATCGGACATGACGTGAATTTTGTTGATTTGTATAATGCATAGAAATAATTTGGAATGGTATGCTTCACTATTAATAGAGACCGAAAATTGATATTAATATATTAGACAAACACTAGTATCCAATGATTGATATGAGGGTGGTAAACAAACACTAGTAACCAATGATTGATAGTGATACGTAAATGCTACTATAATTACTAGTTATTTACCTTTTCTCGTTTTGATTGCAGACTATCGTGTTTTTGTTCATTCATAAATGCAACAAGAGGTGTAGAGTAGACTGTATCTGCTCTTATCTGTGAGGAGAGCTGCAATGGAAAGCACTGCAAAATTGAAGTCATTCATGAGGACGAGGATTCATAGCCATGAAACAAAGTGTACTTGAGGCACGTTTGTGCCATGTTAGTACTTTTTGAAAACTGCTCTAATATAATAAACATGAATGTATCAGGCATGCATTTATTTAATATCATATTTTGTTATGTATTTCATTCTTGCAATAAAACTGTTTATTAAAGCAGTAAAGGTGGAAATAATGAAAAAGGTAACTAAGACAATCCAAATAAATTAAATTTCGATCCAAATCTTAACCTTGTAAAAACGTTATTTTTTTTAAATATTCAATTCTATTTTCTTCCTATTAGGAAAACCTAAAACATTCAATCTGTTGTCATAATCCGACCAAAAGAATATTTGCAATCATGAGATAAACCGACGAAAAAGATTTACTTTTAGTTGAAATCTCAGATGAAAACTCGAGGGTTATACCTACTCTATACACAGATGTAAACAACACTGATCCTAAACAACATACTATGAACACAAGCAACACTGACCGTTATCTACATAATGTATAACAACTGCAAACAATATTTGCCCTAATTTACACAACTTGTCAACTATACACACATATGCAAACAACACTGACATTAATCTACATACTGTATACACAAACACTGACTCTAATCTACATACTTTGTACACAAACAACACTGTCCCTTATCTACATATTGTATACACAAAGAAAACATACTCTAATCTACACAATGTATACACAGCTGCAAACAAAACTGACCCTATTCTACAAACTGTATTCACAGATGCAAACAACACTGACACTAATCTACATATCGTATACACATATGCAAATAACACTGACTCAAATCAACATACTGTTTAAACAAACAACACTGAACCTAATCAACATACTGTATATATAAACAACACTGACCCTAATCTTAGTACAGTATACACAAACTGCATAGACCCTAATAAATACACTGCATACTCAGCTGGAAAAAAAAAAACAACACTGACCCTAATCTACATACTGTATGCACCATATACTAATGACACTGAGGAAAATGTACATACTGTATAAACCAACAACATTGACCATAATATGCATCCTGTATTCACAAAGAACACTGACCCTGATAAATATAATGTATACACAGGCAACACCGACCTTATCTACATACTGTATGCACAAACAACGCTGACCCTAACCAACATACTGTATACACAAACAACACTGACCTTAATCTACATACTTTATACACTAACAACACTGACCCTAATCTACATACTTCATACACAAACAATACTGACCCTAATTTGCATCCTGTATACACAAACAACACTGACCCTAATCTACATATTGTATACACTAACAACACTGACTTTAATCTACAAACCATGTACACAGCTGCAAAGAACACTTACCCTGAGAGTCATATTGAATACACATTTGCAAACAACACTGAATAATAATAAACATACCGTATACACAAGGAACACTGTCTATAATCTACATAGTGTATACACAAACAATGCTGACCAAAATCTGCATCTTGCATACACTAATAACACCGACCCTAATCTAGATACTGTATACACAAACAACACTGACCTACGTGTGCATGCTAAAAACAAAGAACACTGACCCTAATCTACATACTGCATACACAAACAACTGACCCAAATCTACCAACTGTAAACACAGCTGCAGAAATAACTGACCCTAATCTGTATACTGTATATACATATGCAAATAGCACTGATCCTAATGTACATACTGTATCAACAAACAATACTGACCCTAATCGACATATTGTATACACAAACTGCACTGACCCTAATCAATATGCTGTATACTTAGCTGCAAACAACACAGACCTTAACCTGCCAACTATACACACATATGCAAACAACACTGACACTAATCTACATACCGTATACACAAACAACACTCATCCTTATTTCCATACTCTATACATAAATAGAACAGACTCTAATCTACATACTGTATACACAAACACTGACCCAAATCTACCAAATGTAAACACAGCTGCAAAAATAACTAACCCTAATCTAAGTAATGTTTATACAGATGCAAACAACACTGACCCAAATCTACATATTGTATAACAAACAACACTGACCCAAATCTGCATATTGTATACACAAACTGCACTTACCTTAATCAATACACTGTATACATGAATGCAAATAACAATGACTGTAATCTACATACTGTATACTTTGAAGCAAACAACATTGACCCTAATATACATACTTCATACACAAACAACACTGACTCATTTCTACATAATGTATACACAAACAACACTGACTTTAATATACATACTTCATACACAAACAATACTGACCCATTTCTACATAAGGTATACACAAACAACACTGACTTTAATCTACATACTTCATACACAAACAACACTGACCCATTTCTACATAATGTATACACAAATAACACTGACCCTAATCTACATACTGTATGCACAGCTGCAAACAACACTGACTCTAATCTACATACTGTATGCACAGCTGCAAAAAACACTGACTCTAATCTACATACTGTATGCACAGCTGCAAATAACACTGACCCGAATCTACATAATGTATGCACAGATGCAAACAACACTGACTCTAATCTACATACTGTATGCACAGCTGCAAACAACACTGACTCTAATCTACATACTGTATGCACAGCTGCAAACAACACTGACTCTAATCTACATACTGTATGCACAGATGCAAACAACACTGACTTTAATCTACATACTGTATGCACAGCTGCAAACAACACTGACTCTAATCTACATACTGTATGCACAGCTGCAAACAACACTGACTCTAATCTACATACTGTATGCACAGCTGCAAACAACACTGACTCTAATCTACATACTGTATGCACAGCTGCAAACAACACTGACTCTAATCTACATACTGTATGCACAGCTGCAAACAACACTGACCCTAATCTACATACTGTATGCACAGCTGCAAACAACACAAACCCTTATCTACATACTGTCTACACAAATAGACCCTAATCTGCGTGCGTATTATGCGACGATAGATTTGGGTCCACTCATTTGCAGTTAAATCCTGAATATTTGTTAGGTACGTGGTCCATTCAAACTGAGAATTTTACGCACTGATACAGACATTCATCACAGTGTGACTTTGAATGTTGAACCTCTCCATAGTCATATAGTCGAATTAGCTCTTTAGATCAACAAGTTACCTTCAATAGCTCTTTAGATCAACAAGTTACCTTCAAACTCCCACGTTTTTGTGTGTTTGCGTTAGAGGAGATCCCATCCTGTACCTCATCCACGAATTTCGTCTTTCGCTGCCGCGGGTCTTTTAACTCCACTTGGGCAACGATGTCGTTTGCTGTGAAACCTCTGCTTTTTTCATTCTGATCTTTTGCTCCTTCTGCGACGAAATTGAGATGGTCAGTCTGATTATAATCATATCTCTACTGACCTACGTAGAGACCTGACAGTGATCGTTTAGAGGTCATGATCTGGTTACGTATGAAAGTATCATAGTTAATTTTATCAGCAAGTCAGATGAAGTCCTATATCTACGCGTTTGGGAGACTAAGCAATATGGCTGAAAAGCATCAATGTGCGTCGAATGATTTGATTCACTTTCAGATTTCTCATCTTCGCTAGCCAATGTTCAGGTATGTTAACCCTATTATACACCTTCGAGAGCGAGAAGATATTTTAGTGCTTTGTCCTAGCGACAAATATTGGATTTCAGGAGTTGTCTCCCTTAGTATGCAATACCAATTAACCCATAGCGTGTAATAGTGGAGCATGGTATAGCGGCCGAAAATGTTGGAGACAAATGAGTTTAAAGGATGCTTTCTATGTTGCACATAGAAGGTGTGATTACGTACCAGAGAGAAAACATTACCTGTTTATTTGAGTGACAACCAATGAAATTTACAGACTTAAATCACATAAATATCTGCTCAATCCGCCAAGATGTACATAGGGTTAACCTTAGCTAGCGAAGACACATAATTTTGAAAGCTGCGTTTCATTTGGCTAATTCAAAGGTCACCAGAACATGAGTCGTACACGGTCTTTGTCAGATCTTCACAAAGGATAATAGAGATCTGATTTTAACCAGATTGTTGGGATGGCGTATAGAGAACCATGCCAAGCAATTTAAACTGAGAGCACTGAAGTGATCTCTATGAACGACTCAATTTACACACAGGAATTAATATCACTTCATGTGATCAATCCGGAATAATAATAATAATAATAATAATAATAATAATAATAATAATAATAATAATAATAATAATAATAATAATAATAATAAAGGCATGTGTCTACGTCTGCCTTAACATGCTGCAAACCTTTTAATTTTTAACTTTCACAGCTGTTGCAAATGCAATCATTGGTGACACGTGCGGTAATATGTCCACACAAAAAACCAACATTATTTATCTCCATGCTTTCTGAAGGTTTAAATACAAACAAGTCTGGACAATTTTAAGGTGGATTTGGAATAGTGTCAATTTTATGATTTGTGAAAATAGGTTATGTGATAATATTCTACCCAGGGTACGTAACGGTCTCATCGACAGCTGATAAAGCTATTTAATTACTTCTTTTTTCTGCATTCATTTTGTTCTTGACTTTAGTGTGACTCATAAAACACTTACGCTAGAAATGGAACTGAAATCTTTGCAAAGAAATATAAATTTTATACAAACTTTTACAGAGGTTTTCATCCCGTACGATTGCGTCAGATACCTGGCACATGAAAAGTATATTACAGTAAGTGAATGACATGGTACCTTGGCCTATATAAATCTTATCACGTGATTTGGCCGCTACTTTGACGCGACGAATGCTTCTACGAAGACGAGCCATTTCTTTCACTTTGTTGAAAGCTTGAGTATTTCTTCTGGATCCATTATCTAGTTCGTTCCTTCTGTCATTTTCTTTTCTCTTTTCCATAAACATGTTGACATCCAGCTGCTGGTATAATTAAAAATAAAAGAACTAGAAACTGTGTTTATGAATTGACCCACCTCAGTTCCATACGGAGTGAGAGATAAATATAATTTAAGTTGGATGAAAACTTTAAAACTGATCTTGCAGCAAGTAACCTACAAGAAAATGGTTAGTATTGACGCTATGTTTACATTTTAATTCGCATGAATCTACTTTGTTCATAATATCAATGGTACATAGTTGCAATAGCTCATCGACACAACAGGTTAAATTTGTCGGTTACGAGGCACACATACTGAAAGGTGTTTAATGCTTTATTGTTGTTGGTGTTGTTTCTTAAACCACAGGAGTCAGCAGTTTTATAAATAAAGCAC
The DNA here is from genome assembly GCA_016746295.1 of Potamilus streckersoni. NCBI lineage: Eukaryota > Metazoa > Mollusca > Bivalvia > Unionida > Unionidae > Potamilus > Potamilus streckersoni. Next base: position 835,311 of record JAEAOA010001146.1, on the reverse strand, counting down.
GACGAAATTTCTGACATGAAATCACCTAAACGGTATTATAAAATAATACAATGAATGCAAGCGTGACCACAATCCTTCACTCGATTCGAATTTAAAACATTAAGCAATAATAAGTATGTGCCGATACTGATAAATACAACAATAACAAAGGTAGAGTTACCAATATTTTAAAATCTGTGAAAGGAATCCTTCCTTATCCGTGTCAAAATATATTGATATCAAGTAAAGCATAGTATAGTGACGAATACTGCATTTTTGGTAGATAAAACGTGGTTACTTTAGCTGCGATATACTGTTAATTTAAAACCATCAATCCACTTTGCTCAAAACTCTGTTCATGGTCCCAGAAAGTAAAACGACAATTTCTATATATCCCACCAAAAAAAAGAACCTGCTTATAGCTCGACTCATCATTTAATACACTCCATTATGATGTCTAACAGCGCTTGTAAGCATTAATTACCGTAAGCACTTAGATAACATTGATCACACTGCTACTCGTTTGACAAAGCAACTGCGGAAACCCCACAAACCGTTGGAAAATCCTGAAAATGACGTGGCTTTGTGAAATTTTGAGACAAATTTTTATATACATATATCAGTCTGTGCCACTTTCTGAATCTGTTAACATGTCTGCAATTGGAAGTGAATATATATGGTGTAAGAAACGCATGATGTGAAATTCTTAAAAGTCCCAACAATCCTTAAAATCACACATCACGATCTCTATTAACGAGAGGCCGTAGTTTTGTAACAGGAAACGCACGTTGGGCTGCGTTGAGACTGAGAACAAAAGTCATTTTGCCTTTTAAAAAAACCTCCCTGGCATTTACAAAGCCAGGTTGTTTACCTTATCATCAATAGCACCCCGAATAAATGCATTTATGATTAAAATTTGACAATAGTAACAAATCTTTACAACCATATGAATAGCAAATTATTATTGATCAAAGACCATAGGGAGTGACTTTTGGTCCATTTCACAAAGTTGAACAAGAAGAAAACAACTTCCAAATCGGCAAAGTATAGAAATGTTGCAATTTGAATGTTTCGATTATGTTACGAGTCTCTGATAATGATATTTGTTAATATGTAGTGTCGGAGAAGGAAAAGAGAGCTGAATGGTGGTGGTGTGGGTGTTCTTTAGATTTTGCTTTCAATAAATTATATATTTTCCTTTTCTATTTGTTGAATTATTTATGCAGAAACAGACAATCTAATGAAGTAGCAATGTCTAGACATGCTATTTATGAAAAAAGACAATCTAATGAAGTAGCAATCACTAGACATGTTTTCATGAAAACACAATCTAATGAAATAGCAATGCCTAGACATGTTATTTATGAAAAACAGACAATCTAATGAAGTGGCAATGCCTAGACATGTTATTTATAAAATAAACAATCTAACGAAGTAGCAATGTCTAGACATGTTATTCATGAAAAAAAAAGACAATCGAATGAAATAGCAATGCCTAGACATGTTATTCATGAAAAAGCAAACAATCTAACGAAGTAGCAATGCCTAGACATGTTATTCATGAAAAAACAATCGAATGAAATAGCAATGCCTAGACATGTTATTCATGAAAAAACAGACAATTTAATGAAGTAGCAATGCCTAGACATGTTATTCATGAAAAAACAGACAATTTAATGAAGTAGCAATGCCTAGACATGTTATTCATGAAAAAACAGACAATTTAATGAAGTAGCAATGCCTAGACATGTTATTCATGAAAAAACAGACAATTTAATGAAGTAGCAATGCCTAGACATGTTATTCATGAAAAAACAGACAATTTAATGAAGTAGCAATGCCTAGACATGTTATTCATGAAAAAAAGCAAATCTAATGAAGTTGCAATGCCTAGACATGTTATTCATGAAAAAACACTCAATCTAATGAAGTAGCAATGCCTAGACATGTTATTCATGAAAAAACACTCAATCTAATGAAGTAGCAATGCCTAGACATGTTATTCATGAAAAAACACGCAATCTGCTGAAGTAGCAATGCCTAGACATGTTATTCATGAAAAAAAACAATCTAATGAAGTTGCAATGCCTAGACATGGCAATGTCCACCATTATAGGTTAACTTGTGGTTTCAAACTGATTTTATAAAGAAAATAATCTAAACATGCAGTTAAAATCTTCAGTTTAAAAAATAATAATTAAAAAATGCTCTTTACCGATTATTTTCTTAAAACTCTTAATTACTGTTTAGATATTGATGCATAAGTATTGTTTTGTTTGTTGGTTTTTTTTTTTTTTTAATTATCCTACAATTTATTAAATGGCTAATAGGGGCTTAAATAGCAACAATAAATCATTTGGACCCGATAAAGATTTTTCGCTGAAAAATGTATGCTTGCAGCAGACGCTAATAAATTGTACTGAATTGGCGCCATTTCATGTGTGGTCACTGTTTGTAGGACTAATGCCCTCATATTGTCACAGTTGATTGCACATATAATCAATAAAAACAGATTTAATAAAAGGATGACTTAAAATAGTCTATATTTCAAAAGATAATAATATAAATGGTATTTACTTTTTGAAATCGGTGTCTCTTGTGAAGTCATTATTTCGATTTTAACAAGTAAGTAAACAAAATTCGGCTCGTTACGCCAATTAATATCTCCAGGAATAAATAAGATCGTCCATGTGAAGGAATGCATGTACATTTGCATATGCACCAAGTTCAATATTTCCAGTTAGCACCCTGTACCAAGTTCAATATTTCCAGTTAGCACCCTGTACCAAATTTAATATTTCCTGTTAGCACCCTGAACCAAATTCAATATTTCCTGTTAGCACCCTGTACCAAATTTAATTATTTCCAGGTAGCACCCTGTATCAAATTTAATATTTCCAGGTAGCATCTTGTACCCAATGTAATATTTCGTGCCAGTACCTTGTAATCAGTTCAATATTTTCTAGTAGTACCTTGCCCCAGTTTAATATTTCCTTACAATATAATACAGTATGTATTACAACCAGTCCTTATGAGTATAACACAAAAAAAAAACAAATCTTAAACTTAAAGTAAGGTACCACCAAGACGTTTGACAGATTGCATCAACGACGCCCAACTTCTATATTATTATTATTATTATTATTATTATTATTATTATTATTATTATTATTATTATTATTATTATTATTATTATTATTATTAAATATTATGCTATTTGGGGGGAATAATTATGTTATTTCATTGGGGAGGGCGGAATGGTAAACAAAACACTGTTTTTAAGATTGCTGTATTTTGATCATAATGTTCGGTTGTTTAAACACAAGGATCAAGCATATATCTAGTAAATATAAAAAAGAAGTAAAATATTCCGAACTGAACAAATGGTTAACAGATTTCATAGAACGTTTGTCACTCGGAGATGTATTTTATACAAAACAATAAAGAATCGCCGTTTGTAGACTGCTGTGAAAACGCAAACAGAAGTACTACAATTTATTTGGATAAAACCAAAACACGTGTAACCATTGCATTCCACGTTCGTCCGACCACGATTTATGTGTTGCTTCCTATATATATATATATATATATATATATATATATATATATATATATATATATATATATATATATATATATATATATATATATATATATATATATATATATATATATATATATAGATGCAATAAACTGACGACGAACAGTGCGAAACTAGTAACTAACTAGCCTGAGCGCTTTCGACTCTTAATGAAACAAAAACAAAATACAAAACATATATAAGATAAACAAATAAACACAAAAACGTTGTGTTTGTAAACCTCATTTTAAAGGAACACGAAACGGGTTCATGTTGGAATTACACATCGAGCACAGGTGACTCACAACTTACAATCGGTACTTGTCTACCTTGAACTGTTGCAGCAAACATATTAATTGTCCAACGATTAATTATAGACATCCGAAGCACTTTCAACTAATAAACAAAATCGATTTATTTTCTTTGTCATAATGTTGAGTAAAATTCATACTGAAGACCAAACAAAAATAATTTTAAGTAAAAAAAAAAAATACGTCATACGTCAATACCTAATAAACCTGACTTCTACCCTGTTCGTAAGCGAGGCTTTAGACTGTGTTAACAGTATCAACTTATCCTGGTTAAAACTTTCCTGATATGAATGCTAAATCACTGTCGACATATTCCAATAAATTTATCAGTGACAAACGTGTTCGATACGCAGTTTCTTTGACATTTGCTCGGTGTTCCCTAGTGTGATTGGAGTTGTCGTCAACGAGATGTGTAATTATTTACAGCAAAGAAAATTACAGAGAAGCTGCTTTGACGTAGTTTATAGAGGAAACAAAACGTTGATTAAATTATAGATTGACATATAATGCAGCTACACTTGGAAATTTAAACAAATGAAAGCTTTGAAGTGTGAACCGAAATTATGATCCACGAATTACGTAGCTTTTCATAATAGGAAGAATAAAAATATGGCACAGTACTTTTTTTCTATCAGTACAATTATGGGTGATCCGATGACAAGTTTACCTTGCTGAATTCAAAAGTCATTCATATTACGTTTTATGATAAATTATACATTATATAATTGTGTTAAGAGACGGACGCACCTTACTCAATGAGTACAGTCAAAAGTTATTAGTTAGTGAGTTGACCTGGACGAATTGTTGTTCAGTATGATTATATTTCCTTGGCAGCTGTAACCCCTTTTTTTTTAAAATCTGGCAGTGTCGTACGATTATTTACCTAGCCTGTTATGGAGTTGCTAGATGATATACTCGGTACGATAAACTAAACGCATCATTTACAGAGAAGGCGTAAATATATCCACTAATATTGGAAAAATGTGGTATAACTATATTATACTAAATAACAATATAGTCGTGCGGTAATATAACGATACATACATACATACATACATACATACATACATACATACATACATACATACATACATACATACATACATACATACATACATACATATATACATGCAAAAACACACTTAAGCAAATACGTCAAGACCAATCCGGCGATCTAGTGGTTAGAGCGTCCACCTAGAATGCGGCAGGTCGTGGGTTCAATCCCTGGCTGAGTCATACCAAAGACTTGTAAAAAAAAAAAAACGGCTTCCTCGCTTGGATCTCAGCATTAGGAGGTTAGTAATAGGACTGGTCGGCCTTGTGTCAGGATAATGTGACTGGGTGGGACATCATGCTACATGATGCCCCAGTGCTAGACATCACTCTAAACTGCCACACTGCAGACATCGTAGCGATAAGACTGAATAATTGTTAAAGCTACGTTAAAAATCCAAATCACACACGCACGCACACACACACACACACACACAACACCAAAAAAATGATTTGAATGTAACCATAGGTCTCATTCTAAACAAAATTAAAAATCGAATTGTTGTGTTTATCAATTCCAAGTGCAGCGTTTGTTTCACGGTTAACGTACTATGGTACAATCATTGAGTTTTGCTGGTTAGAATTCTACCTAAAGAAGCCTGGTCGGCAGGTGTAGTTTGTCTCTGAGCAAAGTACTTTACTCCAGTATCCTCGTGACTAAAATACCTTCACGTGCAGATGACCCATAAAAAGAAGTCCAACATTTATTCTCGGTGAATTTCCCAGTTTCAAAACGTTACATATTATATTAACAACAACGTCGATTTTTTTCACAATTTATCTGGCATTTTCCTCCACCTCGCAATTCTTACTTTAGCATTTATATATTTGACAGTCCTGCTTGCTGGCAATTTTATTTCAATGTTCTAAGGAATGTACATGTTGTAACAATGTATTAGTCAAGGGTCAAAGTATAAACTTGCATAATGAGAGGTTTCAATGTTCTACGCAAGGTTTATAAATCAAGGACCAAAATATCTACTGGCATAATAAAACAACATATTCCAGACAGATTTCAATGATTGTATACCATTAGAATCTTTTTAAAAATAAATCCAACGTATTGATCACTGTCTTTGAGTAGGACCTTTCACAGATAACTGCTAGAGTAAACAAATATTAAAAGCTCAACAAATTGCGTATGACTTACCGCCGTCTGTATCACTCTCAGATTTTCGTCCGTTCTTTCTGCATCTCAGTACTGCTTTCAAAATAACTAAACTGAACAAAAGATGTTACTCGATCATGACAACAGTAATACACGGGTAAAATTTGTAAAGAGTTCGACAGAGAAAATCCGATTCAAAATAATTCAATATTTTTTAATGTTATCAAAAAAGACCCTAATAGGTTTATCTTTTTAAGTCATGCATCGGCAAACATTCCTAGTGTGCAGTCAATTTTGAGTGCTTGGTTTCTATTGACGGTCTTTCATGCTATATTTTGTAAGCTGTATAGTTGTATCTGTACACTATATTTATTGAGTTGTAGAATGAATGAGAAAAATATCTATTTATACACTATATGTATAGAAATGAAGAATAAAAAAGAATATATGGACAATGTCTAGGAAGGAATTATCGCTTTGAATTCCCCCTTTCACTGCCTGTAGTCACTAAGCACCTAAGCGAATGTTTCAACTGAAATTTGTACACGGATGACAGATGTCCCGCCACAATACCTGAAAACTGACATAAATGCAATATATATATATATATATATATATATATATATATATATATATATATATATATATATATATATATATATATTTATATATATACGACACTGTAGTTGAAGTGTGTGAGTGTGTGTGTGTGTGTGTGTGTGTTAAGCAAAGAATTCTGTATAAATCTTTATTTCATTAAATGTAATTGTTACTATGATTATGTTAGCATGAGTTTAAAATGTTGTTAGAAGTACCGTGTACTTAAGTCGTAAAGGTGACTCGTGTGAGTAGGTGTTGTGTATGATGGCCAATTCGTTACAAGTAAACATTCAGGAATAGCTATAAAACCTATTGGCTCATACTTGGTCAGGGTTTCCTAATGTCCAGATGTATTGCGAAAATACACGTGTAGTCCGTGCGCGTGTAATTGAAACGACGTATTAGCTTCGTTCCTATGCTTAGGTATTTGAAAGAAAGTTCAGAGTCACATTGAAAACAAAATAAAGAACAGAGTCGTAGCCTATTGTGATATATATATATATATATATATATATATATATATATATATATAGAGAGAGAGAGAGAGAGAGAGAGAGAGAGAGAGAGAGAGAGAGAGAGAGAGAGAGAGAGAGAGAGAGAGAGAGAGATAGTGCATTGACAAACCTACTGTTAGCGTGGTTTGTAAGTTACAACGTAAAACTGACAAGGACGTTTTAGACTAGTGAACGTTTATGTACATGCATTGCTCGAACAACGAGATGCCCTCATTTTGGTTAGTATGTTTGAGTTTGCAACAGCAGTGTTAAATAAATTAGCATTAGATGACTATGTCGCCCAGAAGCACCGATTCTTGAAACTTTGACGTGATGATGCAAGCCCGCACAATTCAAAATTTAACAGGTTTTGAGGTTTTGTTCGGCACAGTGAGAACCTACCCCTACTGAAGGTTTCAAGCTGACAATGTTTGACTGATTGGGTCATCTCGAGTAAATCAAAACCTGGTCAATGGACGCACCACGGCCGTCAACGGCTAAACCATTGCGGGACCTCTTCCGCTCTGAGTTTGCACGTTTTGCTTTCTTGAATACGCCATAAAGTATAAATGAACCAATTTTCAAACCACGGTGGGCTGAGCTTAAGGTGTCGGGAAGATTGCATTCGGAAATAAATCACAAAACTAGCTGAGATTGGTGCATTATGTAAGATTTGTACTTTATGTTAGGCTTAAAAAATTCAGCCTCTTGGCAACATGTGAGATTATGTTAATTCATAACTATATCACATTTTGTATTTTTCATAATTTTTTTAAAATGTGGTACACATGACTGAAAATGTGTCTGGTGTAACTAGATAACTCTTACCCCTATCTAATTCCAGCAGAGTTATCTATTTTAAATGCAATGAAGTACCTGGTTCTGTCCTTGTCAAATTAACAATCTAACATTGTTCTCTATGACACATCTGTGTTTTTATGTCTGCCTCTGGAAAATATTCGACCTGGAGTTGATTGCTTTTCCAGCATTACATTATCGTATACTACGAGATTATTAATACGTGCATCTACAACATCTACAGATAGTGCTGTTTCAATATTGGTAATAAAATCAACATCATCACCGTCATTATCGTACAATGACTTTACATTTTCATTAAAATCTTTAAGAACTTCATAACATCGTTGATCATCTACAGGTGCTACTACTAAATATAACCTATCCCACTTGAACCATTTCATTATCTGATTAATTAATGTTGTGTTTTGCCACACCCAGATGGGCCTATCATGATACACCTGACAAAATTCGGTAGCTTTGGATAATGCTTGTCTGATTCTTTTTTTCGTGTCGCCAAAAAATTAATTATATCCATGTTATACAAATATAGATTTATGTTGTGTTCTATCCAGTGCACGACCCCCATAAGGGAATTAACAACAGTAATAAAAAGAATTCAGTGTCCACGCTCTTGCAAGTGTGTAAAATATAGTACAAGTAAATACAGATTATCTCCCTTGAGAAATATACAAAGACATGTTGATATTGCTTCTTCTCTGAGAAAATTACCAGGTACTCCATGGGATAAATACCCAGGGAAAAAACAGCTGACTGGATACAATTATTGTGGTCCGGGAACCCGACTTGATATCCTATTTTACAGACGGGACCGACCAAGATCTGGAGAGTATTCAATAAATGCGATTGATCACGTGTGTCACCTTCATGATGTTGCGTATAAAAGTAAAGATTTGCAACAACAACATATTGAAGATGTGACGTTGATTCACGCATTAAATTCCATAAAAAATGAATCCCTCAGAGAAAAACTTGCTAGCTTCATAGTAAAATCCGCGATGAAAGGCAGACTAATATTAGGGACTGCTAATTAATCAGCTGATTATTATTATACAAAGGAATCGGGTTATTACATCCATGAGGATATTGGAGGGGTAGAGCAGAGATTAGCACACTTGCGGATGCTGCAGGTGTCTCACCTTCTATTGCTGCAAATTGGTTAGCATGACAGGCATTATGGCAAATATATCTATGTCGACATAAACAACGTTAGGATGCACATTTTGTTTGCTTTTACCACGTTATATTAAATTGGTAGACGTCAATCAAGCACATACAAATACGCGTTAGCTGTCGTTGATGTTGCAAGCAGATATTAAGAAGCAGAGCCGTTATAAAGTTGCATCTGCGTTTGAACGAATTTATCAAATAGGACACTTGTGATAGCCACAACTGCAACAAATTTATCCTAGTGAAATATTTCTGGCTGCAGTATCATTTTTGATCAAAAACACAACGTTAAGATCAGACGAGAAAATAAAAATGAAATTCGTATGATCAGTCAATCGTTGAGCAATTTAATAGAACACTTGCTGAGCGATTGTTTGGATACCAATACACGAGGGAAATATCCACCGACTTTAAGTTTGAAGAGAGATCTCGTGAAAGGATTGCAAAATTACCAAGAGTGATATCTGCGTTAAATAATAATATTACTCGTGAAACTTCTATAAAGCCTACCAATGCAGTCACAAAGAAACAGATACCAACTGATAATGTCAGTCAACGGCATGAGTCTTCCTTGAAACAACAAGTACTAGGTAATGTGACCGTAAGATATTTATATGTACCCGGTTTACATGAAGGTGTTAAAAAAGAGTAACTGATCCTATTTGGACTGTGACCACTCATGAAATTTCCAGCGTGGTAAGGTCAACGGGTAGACCTGCAATCTAAAGACTGAATTCAACTGCTCCTCAATGTGGACTTGTACGCGAACAATTGCAAGTAATTCCTGAAAATCGTTATGATGTATCCTAACTTTCAAGGGGATTTATCCCTGACTCCGTCAGTCGCTAATGCACTCTAAACAGCACTCACAGGAACAAACAATATTATTTAATACAAGCTTATGATTATCACCACAACCTGGAATCTCACTTTCAATATTCTGTCGTCGAGTATCTCCTGGGCAATAACACAATGGTACAGGTAGATTTGAAATCTTTTCTTTATGCAAAAAAAAATAATGATGAAACGGAAATACAATCAATCATCAATTGATGCAACGGTAAATCAATCATTCAGCAATTGATGGAACGGTAAATTTATCACTAATTAATTGATGGAACTGTAATACAATCACTCATCAATTGATGGAATGGTAATACAATCACTCAGTAATTGATGGAACTGTAATACAATCACTCATCAATTGATGGAACGGTAAATCAATCACTCAGTAATTGATGGAACGGTAAATCAATCACTAAATAATTGATGGAACGGTAAATCAGTCACTAAGTATTTGATGGAACGGTAATACAATCACTCAGTAATTGATGGAACTTTAATACAATCACTAAGTAATTGATGGAACAGTAATAGAATCACTCAGTAATTGATGGAACGGTAATACAATCACTCAGTAATTGATGGAATTTTAATACAATCACTCATCAATTGACGGAACGGTAAATCAATCACTCAGTAATTGATAGAACGGTAAATCAATCACTCGTCAATTGATGGAACGGTAAATCAATCACTCAGTAATTGATGGAACGGTAATACAATCACTCTGTAATTGATGGACCGGTAAATCAATCACTCAGTAATTGATGGAACGGTAAATCAATCACTCAGTAGTTGATGGAACGGTAAATCAATCACTAAGTAATTGATGGAACGGTAATGCAATCACTCTGTAATTGATGGAACGGTAAATCAATCACTCAGTAATTGATGGAACGGTAATACAATCACTCAGTAATTGATGAAACGGTAAATCAATCACTCAGTAGTTGATAGAACGGTAAATCAATCACTCAGTAATTGATGGAACGGTAAATTAATCACTCAGTAATTGATGGAACGGTAATACAATCATTCAGTGATTGATGGAACGGTAATACAATCACTCATTAATTGATGGAACTGTAAATCAATCACTCAGTAATTGATGGAACGGTAATACAATCACTCAGTAATTGATGGAACGGTAAATCAATCACTTAATAATTGATGGAACGGTAAATCAATCACTCAGTAATTGATGGAACGGTAAATCAATCACTCAGTAATTGATGGAACGGTAATACAATCACTCATCATTTGATGTAACGGTAAATCAATCACTCAGTAATTGATGGAACGGTAATACAATCACTCAGTAATTGATGGAACGGTAATACAATCACTCAGTAACGGATGGAACGGTAAATCAATCACTCAGTAATTGATGGAACGGTAAATCAATCACTCAGTAATTGATGGAACGGTAAATCAATCACTCAGTAATTGTTCAGCATCATTAGTTTATTTCAACGCAATATTTTCATTTCTTCCTGGAAAGATTCTTTACGATAAATTAATCCGCTAGGCCGTACAAACTGATCATAATCTTTATTATCAGAACTTTGAAACAGCCACAAGGATACAATGTCGATCAAGCTGTTACTTGTGGTAGCCAATTACATCTATCAGTTGCTTGTTACTGCATAGTCGATTGACGAAAGAATACAATTATATAAAATGTATATTTCCCCAATGTCAGAAAGCAATGGTTATTTATTTATTCTCTTCAATTAATGGATCGGTACATTTATCAATGTTATTTTATGTAAATGTCCCGATCCGTTATAAAATTAAGGCAAATGATAGAAATATTATTTGTCCATTCTTAGGTCTCTATGTCCGATTGTTGCAAGTGTATAATTTTATTATATGATACATACATGAGTGAAGACAACTCTGTCTTTCTTGGTACAGTAAATGAGCAGTTGTGTCCCTTGCTACTGCATAGGTCATATATATGCATTAGTCTGGTTCCCTGCTTAGTTTGAAGCCTGCGTTGCACTTCGCTATAGGACACACGGTACTAATTATATGGAAGAATTAGTAACCAGTCCAGAAATGAGAAATAATAAGAGTATATACGGGTTTGGTTGTCCATAATTGGTTAGTAATGCATTATCTTGGTTGTTATATTAGTTGTTACCAGGTAATTTTCTTACATTATTATGCAATTAGTATCTATTTAACATTATGGGTGGTGGTTGAAAATCTGATCTTTATTTTCAGAAGACAATATGTAAATACTTGCATTATTAAGTAGCAATAATAGCTATTTAAATAAGTTATTTGGTTTTATAAATTCTTGATGAAAGTATTTGTTACTGAGTCTAACATTTATATGACAAATACCAACTCGTACTTACAGTTAATTTCAAGTATTATAGCTCATGCTGTTCAGTGATTGCAGTTTCAAGACCAAATTAAATCATACAAGAAATGGAGCAAAGAAGAGAAGTTAGCAATAATGTAGTTTGTGGAGGAACGTGGGATACAATCAGCAAATATTAGCAAATTCTGGAAGGAGTGTGCACACTACATTTTCCAAAGTATTGGCCTAACTACATTTAGCAAAATTATATGCAGCATTTGAATCTCTTTAGATCTTAACATTACCTACCTTTGAACTGTACCGCCACATGCTCTTGACCAATATACTTATATTGAATGCATTCCATTAAATAACTTTATTGAAACACCTTACTAGAATTAGTTTGTATGAAATTTGTGCCCCCATCATTGCATTGTACTGATTAATTTTCCATGTTACAACTGCCCAGAGTCATATGCTTTGAGAGCAATGGGGATGTTAGTCAGGTTATTAATATTTCCAAAGTTTGGAATGTAGGTGTGGAAAAAACACTTTGATAAAACAATTTATTTACAGCATATAAGGTAATTATAATAATATTTTGATTTAAAATATTTTATCTACTGTCTTTGATTTTGAAAAATTAGTTTTTGTTGTTAGCTTAGTTTGGTTGTAAACTTCACACTTAGTCAAGATACGCTCCTCTTATGACGCTTGTATTCTCATTATTCCAACTATGAAAATGAAATCATATGGACAATGCTTTTTTGTATATCAGGGCCCAGCAACATGGAACAAATTGCCCACAAAACTTGTATAAGGGATGAAAACAGCATCTTATATCCTAATTGAGACAAAACAGCCTTTTCATGGAATGATATATGCACATAACTTTTTCTGAGTAACCCGATGTTGGCTGAAGTATTACTAGCAGTAGTATAGTCAACAGGCAAACTTGGCATGATTCAGACTATTGGGTATATTCTGCCCAAGTTAGGACTTGTATACTCAATACTTATGAGCAATAGATTTGTGAAATTATCACTTGTACAGAAGAAAATAGCTATCATTATGAAAAATGAACAGACTCATAAAAAGGTCTATTTTTTTTTCATTTGTTATGTATTGTTATAATTGCAATATTCCAACAGTTGTTGACAATGCATGTCATACTTTCTGAATTTTCCTGGTTTTAAATATTGTATCCCCAAATTTGTTCAGTTCTTGAATACTTTAATAGGAAACTAGCACTCAGTAAATTTTCTAGTCAAATTTTGCCTCTCAGAATTCATATTTTTATTTTCAGAAGATGCTATTGTTACTTGCATGTTACATTGAACTTTAGTTAATCTTTACTTAAAGTCATAGTATACCCATAATTTAAGACAAACTAAAAACAGATATTGAATTCTCATCATTTTGAAATAATCATTACTACCTAGAAGTAAATAATTGTGACCAGTATTGCCATCGAGATGGGAAAGTTATTTTGCATTGACACGTTTGACTTTTATCATGCACAATGATTGAGTTGGACACTTTTATCACCTTTATTTCTAGCTACATGATTGCTGATCTCTTACCCAAATGTTTCAAACTGCATCGTAATATTTTGCAGGTATATTTACAAAATCTTGCATGTGAATTTGTTATATAGTTATGAAGGATTTTATTTTGTTTTTCAAAACTGTTTTCATTATTTCTGGCCCTTTTATTACCCTTTTTTAGTTTTCTAATGGAAAACATATAAATGGAAGCCTTACATGGTGACAAGAACAGCTTTGAGAAACTTTCATTATACCATATAATTAAGTTTCTGAGGAATATACAAGCCATTTCCAGTCCTATTTACATGTTCTGTACATTAAATAGCAGGTAATAACATGAAATTTTATATGGATAAAGGATGATTAAAATTTCAAACCATTTTTAGCTTAATAGCAAGGTGATAACGTTAATGGTTAGAAATGTAACCAGCATAACCAAGATAAAATAATTATCATTTAAACTTTAATGTATCAAATATCAACCAAGCAATTTAAAAAATTTGATTTATTTTTCAAGAAAATGTTAAGCAATTAATGGTATACATTATAAATCGCTGACATATGATCAAACTACATTGTCAAATGCACATTGTGAATCAATACCCTGATAGCGGAGTGCAACGCAGGGAGCATACTAAGCAGGGGACCAGACTACTTTTTCGGAAGCAGACTAGGCCCATAAGCATGCGCATCATGCTCGAAGGTATCACTTCGTAGGTCAAACTAAGAAGTGGGCAAAATATCTAGCTAATATGTGGGGCTATGGTATTTCATTATCTATACTAACGGTTCGATACGTAAGAATGATGACGATCAAAAATAAACTTAAAATCTATTTTAGTGATATAAACATATATACGCTATCAACAAAGAAATGTGAATATATATATATATATATATATATATATATATATATATATATATATATATATATATATATATATATTAAAATTATAATGCAAACATGTACGCATTGTTTTAAATAAAGTTGACTTAAAGATTAGTTTTATCCTTATTACTATCTCATTTATCAAGTGGCTAATATACTTTTATTTCCACAAAAACAGTAGAAAATTTTGATTGACTTTTGGGCTACACCTGATATATCCTTTAGGCTACCGCGATTGCCCAGACGTTGTTCGTTTGTCGAACGAAGAAAGCATTTTTGGTAATGTAATGTAATGTAATGTAATGTAATGTAATGTAATGTAATGTAATTATAACATAACATAACATAACATAACATAACATAACATAACATAACATAACAGAACATAACATAACATAACATAACATAACATAACATAACATAACATAACATAATATAATATAATATAATATAATATAATATAATATAATATAATATAATATAATATAATATAATATAATATAATATAATATAATATAATATAATTAAACGTATATTTGCCTTCATTATAGCATGGAGGGATTTGAGAGATTATTCGTAATTGAACTTTCTTGACAAATTGTCGAAAACCTAAATTTTGTTTTTCGATGCAAGATCTAGCTTTGATAAAAAGCGATATAACTAATCGTATCCGTGAAGCCAAAAACAAAAATGAATTTCACGACGATGATGCGGCTCATACTTGGTCAACATTCAGAATTATTGATAATGTAGATGTTAGAATGCATGATTCTATTTGGTTATTTCATAGTTCAGAGTCAGTAAACTACTATCAGTTTATGAGGCCTAATGGAGACATTTATCGTCCAGAACCTCTCCACGAAGAAATGAAAAATCTTGGGTTGAAATATGACTGATAATGTCGAGGTTGGACAATTACTGAATATTTTTTCTACAGTTCCTTTAGTTGCTGCCCACACTGATCAGGAGAAAAGAATCATGGAAACCAAACGTCCAGCGCAGTTGTATCGAATATGGACACGGTGGATTATGGAATACTAAATACGATCATAAAGATATTATATAGGTTGATGTCGTAGTGTGTTATCTTATCTTGGAAGTTTTCTTGGATACGGAGAGTGTTTTGAATATTTTAAAATATTCGGACATCCCACACAAGCGATGATCAGATTTGCGATAAACGGGCCTTTACCAAATTGTGACCTGACTGGATTCGCCTGTATAGTCATTCGAGTTTGACTGGATTCGCCTGTATAGTCATTCGAGTTTGACTGGATTCGCCTGTATAGTCATTCGAGTTTGACTGGATTCGCCTGTATAGTCATTCGAGTTTGACTGGATTCGCCTGTATAGTCATTCGAGTTTGACTGGATTCGCCTGTATAGTCATTCGAGTTTGACTGGATTCGCCTGTATAGTCATTCGAGTTTGACTGGATTCGCCTGTATAGTCATTCGAGTTTAACTGGATTCGCCTGTATAGTCATTCGAGTTTGACTGGATTCGCCTGTATAGTCATTCGAGTTTGACTGGATTCGCCTGTATAGTCATTCGAGTTTGCAAAAACATCTGAATCCAATTATTTATATTTGGTTTTCGTTTCTCATAAAAAATATTGTGCTCCAATAGAACTATTGCGATATATGCTTGATGCTGGAATTTTGGTGTTGTTAAACGTAAACAAGGCCATTATAAAATATCGTCCGCAGAAACAAGTTTTGTTACCATAGCAAAAGAAATATTTCCCGGAAGAAAACAAGGATTAAAATCCTGATATAATTGATTATGAAAATAAAGTTGCAAAAGATCTTAGGTAGAAAAATAATTGGTACGTATTATCAAGGAGGCTCATATATTCATAAATGAATGTGTACAAGATTAATTATGAATGATGCTGAACTCGATTTTATAATTGCAGATACAACAATAAAACCATATTTGTGAGTCGGAGTAATGCTTATTTATCAGATGGAACTACATTAGGTACAATCGTGAGTTAAATTGATGGTAAGTCACTGCAATAATAAACCGATTATTATCGTTGTTAATCCACTGGTCCCACCAACGGTGGAAGTGGGCGCAGTGCATCAAACACAATACATATTCATATTATTTATTACTACTGATATAATTGACTTCTCAGCGACGCGGAAAGAGGACCTTGTCAAACATCACCCAACGCTGATGACTGCATTGATAAAATTGGAAATGCAAAGTATGTCACTAAATTTGACCTTCTGATAGGATTTTGGCAAATGCCACTGATGAAAAGGGCAAAGGAATTTCGGCATTTGTGACTCCAGATGGTCTTTATCAATATAAAGTTATGCCGTTTGGGATGAAAGGTTCACCAGATACTTTACTACGTTTTAATGAACATGTTTACCTAAGGTCTCGATAACTGTCATGCTTACATCGATGATGTTATCATTTACAACGACACCTGGAAAGAACATTTAGCGACAAATCGGAAATTCTTTGACAGACTCACTGATGCAAGTTTGACAAATAATTTTATCCAGAAGTGAGTACTGCTGTGCTTGTGTAACATTTGTTTGACATATTGTGGGACAAGTTAAATCTATTGATGCTAAGGTCAAAGGTATCTCTAAATTTTCTGTGTCTATTAGTAAAAAGCAACTGATGCGATTTTAGTTATGGCTGGATACTATCGGACATTTTGTTCTAATTTTTCCATAATTGCTGAACCCCTGACAAATATTTTGAGCAAGAAAATCAAGTTTCATTTGACTGAAAAATGCCAGGCAGCTTTTGACCAGTTAAAGTCCATACTTAAGAGTTCATCAGTTCTTACGGCTCCAAATTTCAGTCATTTAAACTATCTGTTGATGCTAGCGATGTTTGGGTTGGAGCAGTATTGATTTAAGAAGGTAAAAATGGTGTTGATCATTAAGTGTGCTATTTTTCTGAGACATTAAATCAGCACCAACGAAATTATTCAACAATAGAGAAGGAATATTTGGCTTTGATATTGGCATTACAACATTTTAAAGTTTACATTAGTTCATTTCCTTCTCCAGTTGTTGTGGTTAGTGATTATAACACCTTTACTTTCATCGGCAAGATGAAAAACAAAAATCAGAAATTATTAAGGTGGAGTTTGTTTATACAGTAATATAAATTTGATATCAGGTACATTAATAGAAAAGACAATTTAATAACACATGCACTTTCACGTGTACATAAATAAATATGATTTCATGTCTGCTTTGCATTATTCTTAATATTTCTTCTTATGTTATTCTTTATAAACCTTGTGTAAAACTGATCATTGTAAAAGGAAAGCATTATTGTATGATCTTTAAATGTAACATTGTGTACTGGATTTGACATTGTGCAGAATTTGTTTTATGTTTATAAACAGCTACCAAAAGAAACATTGTATCTCGTTCTTGGCCTTGTTCCAAAATCAGTGACAGTTTTGGCAAGCTACCTTTTTATTTATTTATATACATTTCTCAGAGTAAGAATTATTAGTTTTAATCAAGGTTCTACGTCGACTAAGTGACAAGTAGCATTGGTACAAACAATTTTTTTCCCAGAAAAAGTAACTTTTGACTCTCATCAGAAATAAGTATTGCGTCTTAATTAGTTTATAACTATTGTTTTGATAAAAGTTTATTTAGTTTGGCTTAAACACTTGACAAGTTTATGTTGTGATCAGTTTGGGTTGAATGTTTATTTTCTTCAAATTATTGAATTCTATTGATTATTTTCCCTGGAAATAAAAAACTGCTCAAACAAATTTTTTTGATAAAGACATTTATTGGAATTTATGCTGAATTCAAAACTGGAATAATTTTTTTATGTGATTCAACAAGAAACTGTTGACCCAGCAATACATCGCTGGCCACAACAGACGTCATCGCCTTCAATTTTCGGATTTCATTGAGACTCGAACTCAGTTTCATTCAGAAATTTTTATTAGTAGGACTTCTATTTTTTAATTGCTAGATTATTTTTGAATTTAATTCGTAAAACCGTAAGTTTTTATTCTCACTGATTTTATATTCTAGAGAAATAAATTATTTGTTAAATTTTACAAAGCTTGTTGTCTTCACTCTTTTCTGTTACTTACTTCAAGAGCATAGACTCGTAACAAATGGTATTCAGGAACTGGTGTCTTCAGGTCTTTGGAAATAGGTTAAACAAGAAACTCCAAGCTTGTTTCATGCAAGTGTTGGTTGATTCGCTCGGTAGTGAAATCCCTTGTGTGTAACAGTGTGTGTACAGACATAAATTATTGAAGCCATAAATGAAAATAAATTAACAAGCAATAAACAGTAAAACAAGATCTTTAATATTTAAACGTTTATAATAAAAAAGTGACGTGTCGGGTAATTATTTACAGTGTACAGTTTGAAATTCGAAGATGTCTTGTGAAAGATTATCCGTTTATTGGATATCCACGGGGCAGTGGTGGGGTCTGAATCTGGCAAATTAGCTTTGTTGTGCTGTATATACATGTAGATGTTTTAGTTACATAAACTTAACTCCCTTCACTTTGTATGGCTTGTCACAATCCCAAGGAACGCAACTAACTGAATCTATGATAGTGTTTAGAGCGGTGCTATGCAGACGGGTTTTTCCGAATTTCCGATACAAAATTTCAACAAAAAAGGAAAAAGAAAGTCTTCATATACGATAATATCAAAAAAGGTAAACATGTCAAAAATCCTTGACAAAAATGTAAAATGAAATCTACAAGTGAAGGATATAGAAATCCTTAGAAATTGAAATAAATTTGGTACATAAACCATATTATTTTTGTCCAAATATTTCCTGGTTTGGAGATATCAAACCGCTTCTTAACCGAATTTACGTCGAAAATCGTGTATTTTACAAGGCAAATGTTGAGAGACTAGGCAAAAACCTGTTAAACAATCAGTAGATACTGTCAATGTATGCACTCATATCAAGATTCTCTTCAGGAAGTATGCATGGATCAAGCATGCATGTCCGATATATATGCTGGAAGTTTGCGTGGGACAGTGTTTGTGTCCAGTATGTGAGCAGGAAGTATGAATGGGATAGGTATGTGTGTCCGATATGTAAGCAGAAAGTATGAATGGATATGTATGTGTGTCCGATATGTGAGCAGGAAGTATGCTTGGGATAGTATGTAGGTTTAATATGTGAGCAGGAAGTATGCAAGGGACGGGTAAATTTGTTCGATATATGAGCAACACAATATCGCCTCATCTCTGCGAATTGTCTGACATTAGAGTTGTCACTCTGTGTTTTATATGTTTTTATGTTCAAAAAACTGTTTTTTAATGTTCATATCCCACATATTTTCTCCGTATATTGTTATGTATATTTACTTTGTATTGTTTCTTAGCTTCTGTCGATGATTATGTTGTCTTTTTTTCAATTTGTTGACCTTTGTCCAAAATCAAGTTAATACCCTACCTGACTAGCCATGTTTATATTGTAAACAACATAATACATAACTAATATTTATATGTGATTGTAGGTTAATATTCAGATCATTACTAATGGAAGTAAACGTGTCTAGGACATTAGTTTTCCACTTTGAAATTCCTATACTTTTTGGCAGCAATGAATGTTTTAGAAAGCAAACGGACCTGAATTTTAGCTCTATTAATGTGTCTTATTTTTTATTTTTTGTCAATGCTGTTTGCTTGAAAAATTGCTCATTCTTGCCTTAAAATCCAGAGTGGAATCAGCAATCTTGTTATATTCGAATTCTAATTTAGGTGGATTTATTTATTTAAATTATTCATTGGAATTACAAAATGCTTATTAGTAATTCTTGGACTAACTCATTAATTTAGAAGTATGGTGAATTAATTGAAAGACATTTTGGTTTTCTGATAGATCAAAAGACTTATCACATCGCCAGATTCCATACCATTGGCACATTAGCACATTTGAGACTACATGTACATCAACACATTCTATATTGGATTTTCTTTCAAACACCACTAGAATTAAACTTGCACGTCATATATTTGGACTTGTGATAAAATCTTTAGAACTATTGGGCATTCAATTCATAACTATGCAAGTTCTTTTTAATTTTCATTTTGTTTTCTGAAGAAAAAATTATTTGCTAAATTTTATAAACCTGGTTGATTTTCGAACTTTTCTGTTACTTAGTTTAAGACCGCAGAGTCGTAACAATGAAAACGTGTCCATTTATATAATCTTTGAAGTCAGTATATGCAAGAAGTCAGTATATGGAATCTTACATTCAGAAATAAGTAACTGAAGGGCAGCTACGGTTGCTTTATCTGTACTGTGATTGGCCTTTATAACAATGAGGCTAGGGAGCTAACAGTACATATTTTTCTCATATTTTACCAGAATTTTTCATTTTTACGACTTGAAAAAATGGGTTTCTCATATCAAATGTTTTACATTGCTTTTGGTAAGAATAAATTGCTCGTAGACGAGTACGAAATGTAATTTCAAAAAATGTTTGATTTACGAAAGAACAAAGTTTGATGTTTGTGCCTAAAGAGACTTCATATTTGAGATTAGATATATTAAATGTATTAGATGGATTAAAGAGATTAAATTGATTAAAGGGATTACATGCATCATATGATAGTTGGGTATTATTATACGTTTTGTTTGTGTGAGATTATAGAGGCTCGATTTGCTTCAACATAAGGGCTTTTCTGAAGGCGGTTTTCTAAATCCTCCCAGTCAATGTCGAATTCCATAACTAATCAGTCAACTGTATTTAAGACTTAAAACCGAGCCAAAGTCAGTTTGAGATCGTACTATAATTCTTCATTACCAGAATACGATCTTCCGGTCTCTCCTCGATCTGTGTTTGCCACGATTCCTATTAAACCGACGACTTTCTGATATTTTGTCCCTGACGTTAAACTGAATAATAACGTCCCTTGAACCCAAGTTAACCAAATGTTCCGACATGCCGGAACAGGGATCTAACCATGTGTTTAAATAATGATTACCAGCAAATGGACATTATGTATGGCATATAATTTAGAATTATGTACTGAATGGGACTGATAGAGGGAGAAACTCTAATGTATGCAGAATATAATAGCACGTAAGAGGGATTTTACAAACACTTTCAGCAATGGATGTAGTGCCGATGAGTTTGAAATCAATGCTAGTTCATTGTTTAATCAAAACCAAAAACAAAAATGCCAAGTTACTGTCAAAACAAAAAAATACTGGCATCAGAAGTTTTTGTCTGGAAAGGTCAGCAGTAAATTTTTAAAGAAAATTTACGTATCGTCTTGTCTAAATTCATGTACAAAATTTTATTTTATAACTGGAGACATGATGATGATGATGATGATGATGATGATGATGATGATGATGATGATGATGATGATGATGATGATGATGATGATGATGATGATAAATCGTAGAAGAGATGTAATTGTCTTTCTTACCCTGAAGATAAAAACCCAAATCAACAGAATTTGTCCATCTAGGAAACTTTTGAGTACTGAACTTGACAAAAATCTGCATGCTTTACTTACCCTAAAAACATATGGAGATTTTTCTTACCCACAGAATTTATCCATCTCAGATCCGTTTGTTTAATGAGGGGCTGAAATTTGGAGGAAAAAATACAGATATTTCTCATATCAAAATACCTAAAATTCATTGATCAAAAAACGTCTTGTTAGACGAGGTACTAAAATCTGGAAAAATATACATGTATTTCTCACCCCTAAATCAGTCTTTATTGATCTAGAAACACCTTGTTTGACGATGGAATAAAATATGGAAAATCTTGCTTAACGAGGCACTGAAATCTGGAAAAGTCGTACACGTCATTCTTACCTCTGAAATATAGAATTTATCTAATACATTCTTATTCAGTTTGGGTATTATTTTACAATATGGTGTTTGGAATGTAGGTCAATACAATAAATACAATTATTAATTTGGGCCGATGTAATAAATAGAATTTAGGCCAATGTAATAAAACAATAACTTAAGCCAATCTAATGAATACAATTATTATTTTAGACCAATGTAATAAATTATAAATACAATTATTAATTTATGCCATGAAATAAATTATTAACTTATGCCAAAGTTATACATAATACAGATATTAAATTAGGGCAATGTAATAAATGCATCATGATTTCAAGAGAATGGATGAAAGCATAGGAATACTTAATCAATAAAAAAGGATTCTAATTATAGTATTCCTAATTTAATGACATCACTTTTCAATATTAATTATGCCGTTCAACAGAGAATCATTGACGTCAGGTGAAATGGAATGTAGTTTTCAATGTAAAGTATATCTTTCAGTGGAGAATCATTGACGTCTTAGAAATGGAATGTAGTTGTCAATGTAAAATATGTCTAACAGTGGAGAGTCATTGACGTCAGGTGAAAAGGAATTTAGGTTCAATATTTAGTTTACATTCACATCCCTTGATATGACGACAATTTGAGATTAAAGTTAGACTCGATTGTACCCGCTGTCACGTGCAACTTTCAGTCACGAATTAATCTGTGCGAGAGTATAATCACCAGCCGCATGAGACTACCCTCCTTTATTGACTTTCCTTGGCGAAATTTGCATATGTCACATACACTCTTATAATCCAACAGAATGTCGTCAAGCAAAAGAAACATGAGAAGAACATTATAAACTACTCGGTTTCGTTTCAATCATTTACCTTCTACATCATACCTCTTAAAATCTCCAATTTTAATGTGAAATAACATTGCTTAAACTAACAGATGTTTCAAATAACTTGTTTAAATAGATGTGCAGATCTACAACGATATATGGCAACTAGCTGTTAAACAGTTTATAAGCTTGGCGCAGTCATACAAAGGTCGCTTTCATTGCCATTTAAGAGGGCGATTGTTCAATGATTTGGAAATACATGGATTCAACGTTAAAATCAGTAATAGTTGATTCAAGTCACGCAGGATTCGAAACTGATACATGAATTACAGTGATTTAAAAATACGTTTAAAAGCTATGATCATACATGTATATTACCGTTCAACTGAGACATTTGATTTATTGTATTCCTTACAGTAAAGTGTGCTATACCACACTTAGATGGCTTAGGTGGTATAATGGTTAGAGCGTCCCCATAGGTGTGGGAGGGAGTGGGCCCGAGTCATACCAAAGACTTTAAAAATTGGCACTAACAGCTATCTACTCAGATTAAGAGGATAGTGTTACGACTTGTCGGCCTGGTGTCAGGATAATGGGACTGGGCGGGACATGATGCTACATGTCTACGGCAAGATACCCCAGTGCAAGACAACACTATAAATTGCCATACTGCAGACATCGTAGCGATATGACTGAAAAATTATTAAAGCTGCGTCAAAAGTCCATATCATATACACATACACACACACGCACACCCACATCAATTATTTATTGACAGGCAAAAGGAGGATGTACTACTCACTATGATCGTAAAATGCTATCTCATCTAAATCAATGGCATTATATGTATTGAAATTACTGAATTCATTTACTCACTATTGTACATTTAAGGGGAAAAAATCATAATAATTTAGGCAGGACAAAGTTCATCCGGCAATTCTATGTGGTCATTGTATTTTTTACGTATATTTATTTTGTGGGTTGTACGAAATCAATGACTCTCAATAAACCATATCGTATGACTATGCCAGTCAGCTTCTAGACGGTTATTAGGTATACAAAAACATAAATACGCTGATATTTGCCCAAATACCATTGCATTCTTTCCAAGCGTTGCTCTTTAAGCCATCCATATTTATTCTGAATCAAATTGATCTCAACTAGATTTTTAAATCAATAATTCAGTGCATGAGTATATATTACTTGATATTTTTGACATTACGTTTGACATTGATTGATAGTAATGTTTGACATTGATTTATAGCAATTTTGATACCATTGTATAAAAGCGAATAAGGTAATTCACTTGATTTGAATTATCGATCGTTGACGGCAATTTTCTTTTCATTTTCACATATCGAAGTGAACACGAGTTTATACCATCTGCATCTGTCCGTTGTGTGTATTCCGTTATATTACCACGATGACATTCTCTATATTAAAATAATCCCAATAAATTATACCCGCTGATTGTAGAAGTTCTTAACCGTCATGTTTTAGAATTTTCTAGATTTACTGTCATAATTAGAAAACTATATTTGGCTATTGTTTGACTTATGCCTACTCAAGCAAAACGTATATGATTCTTGCACACTTACCAATAATTGACAATTTATTAATGTTTGGAGATACAATCATCTATTAAATGTCAACTTGATCAATATTGGACCGCAAAACGTTTCCAAAGTCTCTCTCACGTGCCATAGGCTCCTGGTCATTAATTTGTTTATCTTGTGGCCATTTGTTCTGTCTATCATGGATCGTTACACAGTACTACAGGTCACTACATTACCTGTGGCAATGGTAAAGTCCATAAAACCCTCTCTGAAGATGACCGGTCATTTGCTGTTTTAAGGAATATGCACAAATCTCCTATCAAATTAGAACGTCGTAGACAGACTTTCACAAGGAATAATATAATCTATTAAACCATACACAATGATCTCTTCATAAACGAAAACAGAAAAATTTATTTATCCCATTTTTGTTTGTGTGTTGCTAAGGAATATAACAGACACGTCGAATAGTGGACCTTCCCTCTAAAAAAGAAATGTTGAAGTGTAAAACGTAGAAGCTGTTGACAGCATACCTACCTACACTCACTCACTCACTCACACTCACACACACACACACACACATATATATATATATATATATATATATATATATATATATATATATATATATATATATATATATATGTGTGTGTGTGTGTGTGTGTGTGTACAACCACAGTACGAAACGAGTAACTAACTAGCCTAAGCGCTTTCGACTCTTAATGAGTCTTTTTCAAAGGCAAATACAAAACGACAAACAATACAATACGACAAACAAACACAAAAACGTTGTGTTTGTAAACTTCTACATGGCTGTCTCCACGTGTGTTAAAACTATAAATACAACCAACTTGTATAGACTAGTTGCGGAAAATGAAAACGGTGTATAATTCCCTAAAAGTCTACAAGCCAAAGCGACATCTATTTTTACTTTTTTGTACATTTATGTAACGCAGATTATATTCCGGATATTTGATTCTATACCGGTTATTCTTATAGTAAAAATTGAAGGATAATAAGAAGATTTAGAAAATGTTAAATTCTACTAGTGCATAGTTTTCATTTTCTAGTCTTCTTGGTTTAGACCGCTTGGTTTCAATGTTCTAAGGCGGCGTATCCAGTATGATTCCTTTTCCTTCCTAGTTTCGGAACTCCAGCTGTGGTTGTTAGCAATAGCTATAAGTATTATATCATCGGGCTTCTGTACAGCTGTACGTGCAAAACAGAATGTGATTTATCTCATCACATGTAAGATCTGTGGCCTTCAGTACGTCGGAGAAACTGAAAAGTTACACAAAAGGATAAACCTTCATAGATCTGATTGGATGACAAAAAAAGCTGTACAGAAGCCCGGTCGCAGAACACTTCTCCTCCCCTGGCCACACTTTCAGTGATATAATACTTATCGCTATTGCTAACAACCACAGCTGGAGTTCCGAAACCAGGAAAGAAAAGGAATCATACTGGATACGCCGCCTTAAAAACATTGAAACCAAGCGGTCTAAACCAAGAAGACTAGAAAATGAAAACTATGCACTAGTAGAATTTAACATTTTCTAAATCTTCTTATTATCCTTCAATTTTTACTATAAGAATAACCGGTATAGAATCAAATATCCGGGATATAATCTGCGTTACATAAATGTATAAAAAGTAAAAATAGATGTCGCTTTGGCTTGTAGACTTTTAGGGAATTATACACCGTTTTCATTTTCCGCAACTAGTCTATACAAGCTGGTTGCATTTATAGTTTTAACACATGTGGAGACAGCCATGTAGAGGTTTTCAAACACAACGTTTTTGTGTTTATTTGTTTGTCGTATATATGTTTTGTATTTGCCTTTGAAAAACACTCATTAAGAGTCGAAAGCGCTTAGGCTAGTGAGTTACTAGTTTCGTACTGTTCGTCGTCAGTTTATTGCATATATATATATATATATATATATATATATATATATATATATATATATATATATATATATATATAATCTTTTCTTTACATACATACCTTAGTTGTTACAGGACGCTAGGTATATTTACGTATGGTTATTTGGGGCTGTTATTTCCTGAAGCGAAATAATGTTTCTTTATTGAATTGTCTTTCTCACCTTCACGATGAAATGTATCCATATTAACACATTGGCTTGCCTTGCACATACCATGTAAATAGAACAATGTGTCTGACAATAATGGACTGTCTTTTGCATCCTGACATTAAACAGGACATCACTGTATGACCAAGGAATGGACAGATTTGTGTAGACTGTAAGACATTACAACACTGAAAAACTGAATGCGAGTTTAAATACGTGTTATTATGGATATGTAGAAAATTTTATTACAATTAAAATAAGTGTCATGTGTGACCTAACTTGCCTTAAAAAAATCTTAGCAAATAAATTTGCTTAGTTATTATTTCCTTTTAATTTGAGATTGGGAATTGCACATTTTATATGGCAACTTTTCAACATTAAAGTGTAATAACACATTTCGCAAATATCGGATTTTGTTCATGGCAAGAGAGAAATGCGATTCCGGTCAGACAGAACAAGACATCATTTTCCATTAGTATGATTCCCCGTCACAAAAAGGAAGACCCATTTACCATTAAGATATATTTTGTCACACATTGTATTCCTCCGTCATGAAGCTGATAAAAATGTGTTACATTTTATCCGCATCATCTACCCCTGTGCAATTCATGTCAATTCAAATCTTTCAAGCGTAAAACTGAAGCTACTAGAATGTTCTGTAAAATCTAAGTATCGTCATCTAACAGTAAATATCGTAATCTAAATAGAGGATCTCAAATGGAAAACGATTTAATATTGAATTTATGAAACAAGTTGAATAATGTCCAGCTTTTGCGAGCCATGGCTCGCAAAAGCTGGACATTATTCAGCGAGTTTCATAAATTTAATATTAAATCGCTACCCATCTGAGATTCTTTTTATCACATAGTTTTTTATTTCAGTGGAAATTATTTAGATTGATAGAAGAACGAATAATTTCTTTCATTCTGACAGACGGTGTACCTTTCATTTGTTGTGCATAAAATATAGTCCAAAACAAAATTGAACTGGTAAAATTAGATTGTACAGTTTTACAAACTATAAATCAAAGAAAAAGCTTCCATACGAATAAATATAACATTTTGTAACCACAAAATCATTTTCAAAACACATTGTTTTACGGTAAGCAATCACAGTACAGCAGGCCGACAGTATAATATGTGTACCCTAAAATGTGTGTTTAAAGTCCCACATTTACAGCAATGCATTTGTGACCAAATATATGTAGTGTTTGATTTGGAAAAAAGACTAAGAAAACGTCAACAAATTTATTTTTTGTATCAGATTTACATCCCATATATGCTACGTAAAGATGCTGTGGTTGAATAAAGATCTGTCAGTTAGAAGACCCATTCATGTTAAGATTATTCTCCGAACAGAGGTCAGTTTGTTTACTTTGTTAAGTTAACATTTAAACCACGCTTGTATATACGGTGGATTCTATATCTATGTTACTGATATACACACCCCACCCATTCACCCGGTATCTCTTTGTTTTATTCATTATTGTCGTTCTTGTCTTGTAGTTTTATGCCATTTTTCTTATGATGATATTGTCAAACATGACATAATGAATCCCTGTGGGAGCAGCTTATTCATACTGAGACAGCCGATATGATATTTCCTCAATTTCCATTTGCGAGTAGAGTTTAAAAATGGACGCCAAAAAAAAAAAACAGATAAAAAAAATCAGTTCAGAAGGCGGAGTTAAAAACGTTTTCCCACAGTCGCAGCCAATCATTAACGACATTAATGCACAATAATTTCATGATCTCATCTGGACCAATCAGAATCACATAAAGTGATATGCTCACATGTTATAATATCAAAAATATGAACCTTCACGCACTGTAGGAAAACAATACCGACTACGTGATACTAGAATGTATTACACTGCAGTTGATCTCACTACTGCAATATTATGTAAAATCATAACTTGTAAAGTTTTGTATGTCTTTTGTATACGAGTTCCAAGTAATGTCTTTAAAATCACTGTATAAGGCAGTCTTTCTTCAAGACATGTAAATGTACATACTTACAGATAGTAACTAAAATTGTATTGCAATTCTTGGATATACTTGTCTTACAAATAAATACCACCAACAAACAAACAAACAAACAAAACTTAAATGGAGACGGATTAATATTGTCATATGATCGATAACGCCACAATAGGAACACTGGAGTAAAACGTCTTTCCAACTTTTTTATGGTATACATGTTTATACGTGTGTATTTCTTTTTTACACATTAATAAAAGAAAAATGCACTATAGCTGTGTTTGCATGCCTTGGGTCATAATTCGCTGCAGTCGCTATCATTTTCCTACATCGAATTAGACATATGTCTCTGTGGCGATTTATGACGAGTTGATATGATGTGTAATGTCTTCCAGTAATCTCGATGTGTTTGCCAGTAATTTTAATCCCTGCCAGTAATCGCAATTTATATGCCAGTAATCGCAATGTATCTGCCACTAATCTCTATGTATCTGCCAGTAATCTCTCAATGTATCTGCCATTAGTGTCTAGTTTTTAATTAAAATAAAGATCAATAAAGTGATGTTAATATCTCGAAGATTCATCTATACACAATCTTCTTTTCTTAAACAATAATACTCATGCTTACGACCAAGCACGCCATGATGCCATCGAGCAGAAAATATTTTTCTACAAGTAAATAACATTTACTCTTCCATGATTTTTTAAAAATACTTTGATTGTTTTGATAGTTTCTTTGGTAAAGTCTTTAAAACTGAGGACAAAATAGGGGATAACGTTCTTTCTGCAAAATTAAACGACCGCTTTGCGTAGCATTATTCCGACCTAAATAATTATTGCGTGGCAGTATTCTGACTCAGACAATTATTGCGTGGCAGTATTACGATCCAGACTCGCATTACGAAAACAGCGCTGTAGAATTTGAAATTGTGCGATAAAATTGCCTTTGGAATGGTCAGTTGACCACCGGCTGTTATTTCTTAGCCATGACATTCGATTTTAAGGACACTTTGGATTGATTTTCATTGTTTACTTTTATTCTTTCTAGTCATTAAGTTGCACTAGTTTGAATAAAATCGTGTTAAAATTAAACAGTTATTTTTTAATCATTTGACCTCTTGACATTAATTTAATCCCTAGTGTGTCCGATTAAAATTAGCATTAACTTATGTTCTTCGTGGTACATACTAAGATTTATATCAATCATGAATGCCAACTTCCGCAACAAACTGCACTTTCAAGAATATTTGTTTAGGTCCATTGCTGACCTGTGTGATTGGTATGGCAAGCAGGATATGACGTTTGTTACAGTAGAAACTGACACCCACGGAGGGATTAGAGGTCATGATGGATTAAAACTTATTGTGAACATCTTTTTAGGTTTACACCTTAAGATTAAAATGTAATATGACGCTTCGTTCTATCGATGTTACTGAGCATGGCTTAATTATGACTTCAGAGAAAAGATCAGAAATGCTATCCATCAATTTCATAAAGCAACTCTTTACAAAAGAACATAATATGTTTACACTTCTAGGAACAAACACCATAAAAATAACTAGCATTGTTCTCAAAATGAAACAGTCATTTTAAATCGTCTTTTTTGAAATTCTAGTTAACATAAGATCCATAAAATCTGATCAGCTCTATTAAACAGTGCCTTGTTGCTATCCACAAATGTCTCCATTTTGTCGCAATGGTGTTCTTACCCCAAACTTATATTGTTGGACGGAGTTAAGAATGGAGTCCTGTATGGTATAATATCAAACTCCATTCCATGTATGCCGCAGCTATCTAGAAAGAGAAAACAACCATCCCTTGATCAAAATTTAAATCCGTTGAAGGAGGTGATATCCATAACCGAGTAATATTTTACGATTCGTTTCATAGCCATAGATTCTACATGTGCTATCTCATCTAATAGTTATATGGACCATATATTCTTATCAGGAAATATTTCGCATACCATCATGCTTTATATATGTTTGCTTTCTAATTCCGCATAGCTGGGTCAATTGTGCCAGCATATGAATAATATATTTCACATTATTGGATGGACAAGTGCCACATACATACGAATGACCGGATATCACGTTCTGTAGCTTGCGGAAGATGGTGTTCCGTGCAAGCTTACTCGCACCGATGTTGGCGTTTCTGAGATTTCAAGGTAAGAAGTCTTCTCAAATTCACTTTCAGCTTCAAGCAGCTCAATCCTTGAATTCTGCAAGTACGTTGAGGACATGCCACTGATGCCCTTTCTGCGCATGTTAAGTCTCTGTTTCCTGAGATTTTCTTTGGCTTCAAGTTTTCGTCTGACTTCTCTATAGTATAGAATAATGAACCCAACTAAAAGGCCTAAACCAATCCCAGCGCTCAGCACGAGCAGTACGTAGTTAGCTGGACCAAAAGACACGGGCTTAACAACACTCACATCTGAAATTGAAAATAGACTTTGCGGAAGTGAGGAAGTGAAAATAACACTTGATGATATGTAAATCCTGCCATGTTTGCTGTGTGTAATCTTTTATCGGATTACTAGAGGAGAGTTGACCATGATGGTTTTAAAGTCTATTGAGCGGCCAAGCGAATTTTTGTGCAGTGAAACCCGAGTATAGTGGCTACTAATTTATATTCAGTTACCACCAACATGAGTTGTGTCAAATATCTCCTGAAAGGTATTTTAAGGCAAATAAAAATCTTTCCCCAGGTACCTGCAAAAAGTTCAATTTCCCAGATTGACATCAGAATAATCACTGCATATATACGTGAGATCGTCCCAGTCATCTTCGTCATCGTAGCTATTGACCTTGTTCGTAAAGATAGCTTTTACAAACATAAGGAATACGTCGTAGTTTATTTTTGTTTAATTTTATGTAGAACTTTACTTTGTGGAAAAAATACAGTACTTAAGGCTTACATTTCAGTTATATTACACTACGATATCAAGATAAAGTTTAGAAAGACCTTGTTACACTACTTTAAAAAAATTCAAAAAAAAAAGAAAATTGAACAAAACCGAGCATTTCTTATACGATTCGGACCATTTTAAGCTAGAGTTATAGTGTTCATATATATATATATATATATATATATATATATATATATGTATGTATATATATATATATATATATATATATATATATATATATATATATATATATATATGTATGTATATATATATATATATATATATATATATATATATATATATATATATATATATATATATATATATATATATATATATATATATATATAAATAACAAGACAAAATGTTTAATTTGATCCTCTCCTTTCCTGAGCGAAATTTGGATAATAGATAGGCTATATCAACACGCTGTAAAAGACTAATCGTTGAAAAACAGGTCTGTTTACTTAAGAGTTAACATGGCATGATAATGAAATAGGCCTATCGTGCCGCTTATCGTTAAAAAAAACAAGAAAAATAACACAGCAAACAGGCCTTATTCAGTATGAATTTGGCTGCGTTCCCTGAAACACATACAAAACAAAGCAAGGCAAAAGAGAGCAAAAGCTGTTATAATCAGTAAAAAAAATTGTGAGAGACAGTATTCGTTTTTATTTATCGAAACTGGAGCCAGATCTCTCCAGATTTTTCTCCTGGACCATATTTCATTATTCTCCTTTTAGTTTAAAACTAACAAACAAGGAGTTTAAAAAAATTAATAAAAAGATTCGAAAAAAATATTTTGAGTTTAACATATGATTTTATAATTACTCTGCGTACAAATAAATCAGGTGCACGGCTTTTCTAAGGGCCCCGGTTGACCCCGTGGTTTATGGGCCCCAGGTGGCCCCCTGGTCTAAGGACCAGAGTGGCCGAGTGATCTAAAGCGCTCGACTTTACCGATCAATGCCATCTCGCCCCTGTCCGCATGGGTTAGAGTTTCAGGCTCGGCCAGTGTGGGTATTTGACAAAACTTGCCAGCAACTTCCCATTGGTCGGTAGTTCCTATAGGGGTTTTTCCCAGATTCTTCCTCCACCTGTTATACTGCCCGCCATGTATAGCCCGTCGTGAGCTAAAAATGGCGATAAACCCACACAAACGACACAACATTCCTTAACTTTAGTGACTACATTTGAAACGTTGACCTCCTCTGCACGGTTTTCAGTTCGTAAAACACATTACGTAATGTTTATGGACATCGGAAGCCTTATGGTTGCTAAAGAAAAGTGGATATCACTTTTTATACTTCATCTATCATATTGTTTTACAGTGCCGGATTAAACCTTGTGGGAACCCCTAGGACACGGGTACACACACTTTTTCAGCATGCGAAATGACCAATCTACCTACCACGATAATGCCGAACATATATAGGCTGATGTCTATTTTTTAATGCTACGCTATCTACTACCTTTGCGATCGACTGGTCGATCGCGATCGACGTATTGTGCACCCCTGGCCTAGGCAGTCGAAATCTGGGGACAGCCCTCGCAAATTATCTCCTAATCCGTTTTCAATTTTACTAACCAACAAGCAGGAATGATCACTGATTCCAGTTGCTG
This sequence comes from Potamilus streckersoni, assembly GCA_016746295.1. Lineage (NCBI taxonomy): Eukaryota > Metazoa > Mollusca > Bivalvia > Unionida > Unionidae > Potamilus > Potamilus streckersoni. The sequence continues at coordinate 801,821 of JAEAOA010001146.1, read as the reverse complement.
AGGAGCTTTCAGACCATGTCAGACATTGTGAACAACTGTCCACTGACGAAGTTCCCAGGTGGACTGCAGGCTCTGCATGTTGCTGATGCAGACGCTGTCAAATAGCTGAGCACGCATTGCACACGATAATATATAGTTATATGATTGTTATTTTGTCAATTGTGTGCGAGTTATATGAATACTGTTTTATCAACAGTGTGCAACTTCTGTAATTACTTTGCATCAATAGTATGCCCCGTCTGTAATTACTTTGTAGCAATAGTATGTCCCGTCTGTCATTACTTTGTAGCAATAGTATGCCCCGTCTGTAATTAATTTCGTATCAGTAGTGTTTCTGTTAAATTATTACTATTTTATCAATAGTGTGCAAGTTATATAATTACAATTTTACAATTTTTCGATTGTTCGAATAAGGTATTCACTGACAAAGCTTGTCAATTATATAGGTATGAGTCAATCGTAATGCAATATCACACGAAAATGAACAATTTTGAAAATAAAAGTCACAACAGCGATTGGCTTTCTCACCTTCAAATAGTGTAAGGTCGACATACTTTTCAAAAGTTTCCGTTTTTTATCCAATTTCTCCCATATGAATGGTAATTGTCTGCAATTACTTATATTTTATTACAACACTAATATAAATATTAGTAACTGTAATTATCAGTTTGCAGGTAGTGTTCTTCGCTTCGCTTTAAATTCACATTTTTTGCGACTACGCGAAAGTGAGCTATCTCGCTCGCTCTCTCTCTCTCTCTCTCTCTCTCTCTCTCTCTCTCTCTCTCTCTCTCTCTCTCTCTCTCTCTCTCTCTCTCTCTCTCTCCAACAATATCTCAATTATGTATTACATATATTTTGTAAGTATTACATATACTTTGCAAGTATTACATATACTTTGTAAGTTTTACATATGTTTTGTAAGTATTACACATATTTTATAAGTTTAGACCGACATGTGTTCTCAAGGTAGGTCAATAAACTTTCATGGAAACCAAAGAGTTAATCAAAATATATTCACTTATTTAGTGTTATGTAAAGGACATCCAGGATGTAATATATTCACTCTGGCAACTACTGCGTGGCAATTTGAATCCATGCATCCAGGATGCAATATATTCACTCTGGCAACTACTGCGTGGCAATTTGAATCCATGCATCCAGTATGTAATTTATTCACTCTGGAAACTACTGCGTGGCAATGTGAATCCATGCATCCACGATGCAATATATTCACTCTGGCAACTACTGCGTGGCAATTTGAATCCATGCATCCAGGATGCAATATATTCACTCTGGCAACTACTGCGTGGCAATGTGAATCCATGCATCCAGGATGTAATATATTCACTCTGGCAACTACTGCGTGGCAATTTGAATCCATGCATCCAGGATGTAATATATTCACTCTGGCAACTACTGCGTGGCAATTTGAATCCATGCATCCAGGATGCAATATATTCACTCTGGCAACTACTGCCTGGCAATTTGAATCCATGCATCCATGATGTAAGATATTCACTCTGGAAACTCCTGCGTGGCAATTTGAATCCATGCATCCAGGATGTAATATATTCACTCTGACAACAACTGCCTGGCAATTTGATTCCATGCATCCAGGATGTAATATATTCACTCTGGCAACTACTGCGTGGCAATTTGAATCCATGCATCCGGGATGCGATATAGTCACTCTGGCAACAACTGCCTGGCAATTTGAATCCATGCATCCAGGATGTAATATATTCACTCTGGCAACTACTGCGTGGCAATTTGAATCCATGCATCCAGGATACGATATAGTAACTCGGGCAACAACTGCCTGGCAATTTGAATCCATGCACCAGGATGTAATATATTCACTCTGGCAACTACTGCGTGGCAATTTGAATCCATGCAATTTAATATAAAAAATGCATTTAAAACTACATCAGTGGCAACCTCTCAAACAGACCACCAAATAATAAAGGACACTGTTTATTAACCTTGTTTTTTGACTTAATTTAATATTCAAAATCCATATAATGGACATCCGTCTACCCAGATCATGGACAGATTTTGAAGTTCCATGTGTGCTTTTAGGGGACTCATATCTTAAGAGAAGAGAAGCAGCTAGGATTTTATTTCCAACCATAATATTTCTTCATCTGAATATAATTTTTGGTTCAAACATTATTTTGGGTCCACAATTTAAAGCAGGATTAGTTCCACCCCATCTCCCAATTGAAATGATTGGTATATATAATCAGGTTATCATGGGCGACGTCACAACGGTACCCATAAATCCTCCATATCACTTGTTTCCTATACGTCAAACGTAATGCTTTTCCTCAATACTAACGCTTTATAAAATTGTATATTCGTACGGACCAACTCGATCTGTATGAAATACCTGGCAATATGCGCTTATTGACCATATCTTTGGTAGTTTAAGATGGATATCGCAAAAATATACATTTTTTGTAACTTAATCCTGATACTAAGGTAATAAATTTGTCGAAGTGGCGACTAAATATATTCATAGTGGTGCATTTTTAAAAAGGTCTGTCCAGTCTCACCCTCTCCAAAACATTGGTATTTTTGGACATACCCTCAAACATGATCCGATAAGCGTCATGCCTTCGACTGAATTCATTGTAAGTTCAAATTGCAGCGTGTTTTGTTGTTTATTTTGCAAGGCTACAGATAATCAAATTTAAATATTTTCTTGCGACGATCAACACAATAAATTTGTTTTAAAAAATCTATTTAAGAAAAATGTTGGTGAGAAAAGATACAATCAAAAAAGAAGAGAATGAATAAATGAATGAATGAAGGAAGAAAGCAGCTAGCGATAAAAACAATATATTACCGAGCGAACGAATAAATGAGGGAAAAGCATTTTATTATTTCGAACGCAGCCTTTTAAGATATATATACATATATATATATATATATATATATATGTGTGTGTGTGTGTGTGTGTGTGTGTGCATTTCTCTCTCTCTCAGTTTATATATATATATATATATATATATATATATATATATATATATATATATATATATATATATATATATATATATATATATATGTGTGTGTGTGTGTATTTCTCTCTCACTTTATATATATATATATATATATATATATATATATATATATATATATATATATATATATATATATATATTCATTGAAAAGGCACTTTGTAATTATTAACTGAAAGATTAATCATAACAGACACGTCGCAAAACATAACTTACCTTCAATGACTGGTTCTGTTATGTTCAACATAATTGAAAAATATGTAATCGAGCAGTTCCATCCAAAACATTCTTCAAAGCATTATGGTAATAAAGCTCGATCCATCAGCACGATATCAACAACAGACGCATAGCTTCTACAATAATTAAATTTTTTAACTCGTTTTCATGTTAGCTATATATTTCATTGACTTTTACTCGAGACGAGCTATAAGGCACTGTCTATGGCAGGTCTTATAAAAATCATTTCTATTGGCCTGTTCTTTCAATTGAACATAAAAGGCTGTTAAGTCGATTCTTTTGAAAAGAGTGAATAATAAATGCGCAGATTTAATGTAAACAAGTCTGGATAATTTCAACTGCATTATTACGATCAATTAATGTTATTATGGGAAACGTCTCCGCAGTATGAATTCTTATGCCTGCCACCTTCCTTTTTTAGGCCATTCAGATAAACGGGTTCCGGTCCTGTTTCTATTAGGTCAAAACATTCGGTTTTCTCGGATTTTATCACTACTTCTTTCTTAAAGTCCTCATTTGCTATAACAATTGAGTTTATCAAAATTAGGGAAGGAACGTTTTGAAAGCAAAATGCTACGATGCTGTTGTGGCAAGGCTGAATGGTTCTGTTGATCTTGAAAGTCAAAGAACCATCACATACCACGAATATCGATTTTTTGCGTGAAGGAGGTCGAAAGGTCGTTTCTGATTGACTTCACGCGGATGATAAAATATATAAGAAAATGGTTATTATAAGTCGGCTGGGCAACGTTGAAGTAACTCTGTGAAAGAACGATAACACACTGACGGCCAGCTCAGTCAAGACACCCTGTAGAATTATATTAATTAACGAATGTTCTAGAATTTGTTAAGATAAATTTTAAGATTACTTTCCAACATGATCGTTACTGAATGTGCAATAAATTTATCATGCACTGCGTGTAGATGCAGCAAATATCCAAGTTCAGATTTAACACACTAAGATATGTGGCAAAAACAACAAAACATGAAATCTAATTTAACTCGGAACTTTAGCTCCAAAATTTGATAATTCTAGATGGGTTAACAAATTAATGATTAAATCAGTCTGTATATTAAGCTTTAATTAGTCATATGAATTTCATCAAAACGAAAAAATTACTTTCATAATAAATTAATTGAAAGATAAATAATTTCTAACTGTATATTTAACAAGTTCCTGGCTTTCTTTTCATTTATAGGTTGGTCAGTAGCGTTACAGGGTGAGGGCAACGGACGGAACGGTCGGCACGAGTGAAAGGGATTATGGGTCTCCGAAACTTCTTTGGGCCCTCATCGTCGCCTGGAAGCCATTATCACGCCCTGAATTTGGTAAAATGTTGAATTACCGCTTGCACTGATTTATGGATTATTTGCACGGTGGACGTATCCGTTAAACCAGTAAATTGGAATCACCTCAGTGATGTTACTAAATGCTTGTCCGACTTTAATAACAAAACAACTATTATTTTATTTTGTAACAAATGAATTTGTATTGATAGTGATTTATCCTAATTATTGGTGTTTAAGGTTGGAAATCCTATTACGTTTACAATTACTAGTCACGTTAAACACTGTCCTTGCCTTAGCCGCCCAACTAAAGGCTGTCGAACGGGTATATGCGGTAAGAAAAAGGACAGGCTACGTTGAATGGAAAATAAAGGATTTATTTACACATGGCATTTGCCAATGTTACTGGATCGCACTAATAAAAATCAGTTTTCACTCAACACATTATGGACCGTTAGCGTTTTTAATTTACGTGATTTAAAGGTAATGAAACGACTCTTACGGGCGATAAAGTCGAGATGGGAACTCGAAAACACATTATTGTATAAAATATCATATATTAATGTATCCAACATTACATTTTCCCAAGCAATTATTTATTTATTACTTCCACAATTCCTTTGGTGTTTTTGTCGTGTCGTGATGGTATGAATAAGCATACCCCTGGTTAGCAGTTGGTCCCACTCTATATTTGTGGATTATTGTACAGTTGGTTCAACTACACATTGGTGGATTATTGTAAAGTTGGTCCCACTATACACTGGTGGATTATTGTACAGTTGGTCCCACTACATACTGGTGGATTATTGTACAGTTGGTCCAACTACACATTGGTGGATTATTATACAGTTGGTCCCACTACACACTGGTGGATTATTGTACAGTTAGTTCCAATACACACTGGTGGATTATTGTACAGTTGGTCCCACTACACACTGGTGGATTATTATACTGTAAATAAATATATTTATATGAACATTACATTTACGTAAATTTAGGGGGTGGGCAATAACTGCGTGATTATATGAATCCCTTTCTAACCAAATTAATTGTAATAAAATATGAATATTGCAGACAAGCAATTTGCAACCCCAATAAATGACGTTGCTAATGGAAGATGGTAAGCTCAAATTTATGATAAGCGTATTTTTGAGAAATGGGTCTAATCTTCAGCACTTCCAGCACGATAGCATAGCACCTACCCCCAAATTTGATCCAATCTCTTTCTACAAGACATTGCTTCATATAACAAATCTAACATTAATCAGACACTTCATCTAATCATAAGTCTCGTATACATACATACATACATACATACATACATACATACATACATACATACATACATACATACATACATACATACATACATACATACATACATACATACATACATACATACATACATACATACATGCATGCATGCAGACATACATATATGCATACATACATACATACATACATACATACATACATACATACATACATACATACATACATACATACATACATACATACATACATACATACATACATACATACATACATACATACATACATACATACATACATACATACATACATACATACATACATACATATATATATATATATATATATATATATATATATATGTATGTGTGTGTATGTGTGTATGTGTGTGTGTGTGTGTGTGAATTGCAATAGCATATGTCCCATCGTTAAACGTCAATGAACTGGGCCATTTGCATATTTACCTCTTGGAACAGCAATGAACCTGGTCCATTTGCAGATGTCTCATCTTTAAACAGCAATGAACTGATCCATTATTTCTTGGGAGGGGTAAACATTGACTCTGAAGCCCTGTCAACCTACACATTTAATTGACAATGACAGACACTTATTTTAAAACCGGCTTTGCCCGTGTGTGAATAAATCTCCTTTCACCTTAAACAAGATGGTGACAATGAATCTATTCATCAAACTCACATCTAGATCTTTGCCTTTTGAAAGGAAGATGGGTATAGGATATGCTAACATAATAAGAGATACCTCAACTGAGTCTGTTGCCTAGTGAACAACTGGCTGTCACGACAAATCAGTTGTGTAAATATAAATTCAGTTATGTAAATTATACAAACAAATCGGATGGACACTTATTTTACCATTCAGTAAATAACAATAAATAACAATAAATTTAACAGAAAACGGGTTGCAAATACATCTTGCTTTACCCCATCTGAAAAAGTATCCCGTCTGACAGAGTATAGTAGGATTCTCGTACTAACACCATAATACTTTTTCCCTCAGCAGTATAGTTAGCGCTAATTCTTTTCCATAATTCTTTTCTTTTCTACAGCGCTCGCCATCTTACCTCTGTCCGCGTGGGTTCGACTATAGGATTCGGCCAATGTTAGTACGTGAGAAAGCTTGCCAGAAGCTTCCGTGGGTTGGTGTTTCTTTCCAGGGTTTTTCCCGGTTTTTCTTCACCAGTTATACTAGTCGTCATGCATTGCCTACCATGTGCTGAAAAATGGTATTAAACCCACAACAAGAACAACAAAGTCCTTTTCATGTTTGACACAGTTGTCACGTATACTATCCTGGTAGGGATGTGAAAGATGTTTGGGACAAATCCAATTTTTGGTCTTCTCTGATAAATAGCTTTCTCATGTGATGGCATTCCACTGTCTATTAAATCAATGGTACAACTTGTAAATTGTACACTTCATGTTTATATTGGTAAGCTGTCTTATGTCAGAGTAATGACTTCCACCTGTTGTTAGCGATCTGTCTTATGTCAGAATAATGTCTTTCACCTATTATCAGCAAGCAGTCTTATGTCAAAATAATGTCTTTCACCTATTGTCAGCAAGCTGTCTTATGTCAGAGTAATGACTTCCACCTGTTGTTAGCAATCTGTCTTATGTCAGAATAATGTCTTTCACCTATTATCAGCAAGCTGCCTTATGTCAGAAAAATGTCTTTCACCTATTGTCAGCAGGCTGTCTTATGTCAGAATAATGTCTTTCATCTATTGTCAGCAAGCTCTCTTATGTCAGAATAATGTCTTTCACATATTGTCAGCAAGCTGTCTTATGTCAGAATAATGTCTTTCACATATTGTCAGCAAGCTGTCTTGTGTCAGAATAATGTCTTTCACTTACTGTCGGCTACTGTAGCTTAATTGTCCCACTAGATTTACATTTTTTAAATTGCAACATTTACAACAATTAGCAGAACATATTCATCTACCATAAGCTACTGATCGTTTTCAATAGTGGGATAGATTTTCCTTTGCGTCAAGATATTTTCTTTCGTCTCGAGATAATTTTTTAGATAATAAAAGGAATATTATATGATGATATATTTCCATAATTCAGAGTAAAATTTTTTTCCAGCTTTTAAGAGACGGAATTTTGTTTTAAAGAAGTTTAATATCTCTGCTCCATAATGTAATTGAGGTATAACGTAATACGTATTGCGATACATTGAGGTATAACGTAATATATATTGTGGTACATTGAGGTATAACAATACGTATTGTGGTACATTGAGGTATAACGTAATACGTATTGCGGTACATTGAGGTATAACATAATAAGTATTGCGGTATATTGAGGTATAACGTAATCCGTATCGCTGTACATTCGGAAATAACGCGGTATTACGACTACATAATTTTTCGTTGCAATTAGTTCTAGATGACGCAGAAGTAAGAATAAGTTAATAAGTTTCCTATCTTCTTTTATCGAAGCCCTCATTATGCATGAGTATAAAAGTACAAAAATGAATTTGTAGTTACGAAAAGTATCAATAACGAACGAAATGAAAATACTGCATTATGAAATATATGTATCTTTTGGACATTTAGAATGTATATTATCTGGAAAATCTGCAATAAGGATTAACCCATGCAAAATTCTGTCGAATGATATCTTTCTCCTGCCGGTATATATTATAAAATTAATCAAGCCATTTGAGCAGTAAAACCAGGTCACTGCAACCACAAGTGTACTTTTTGCAGAGGAGAATGCACATATCAAGTTTTATGAGGACATATTTAACAATTTCTATTGTGCGTCATGTAAATGAACAAAAATAGAAAATATTGTATGGATCATGAAACAGACGGGTTTCTCACTTTTTTAGAGGGGCCCGAGTGGCCGAGTGGTCTAAAGTGCTGTCCGTTACGGATCACTGCCATCTCACCTCTGTCTGCGTTTGTTCGAGTCTAGGATTCGGCGAATGTAGATATGTGAGAAAGCTTGCCAGTAGCTTCTCGTGGGTCGGTGGTTCTTTCCGGTGATTTCCCGGTTTCTTCTTCCACCATTAATACTGGCCGCCATGAATGCTGAAAAATGGCGTTAAGCCCAACAACAACAACAACACTTTTACCTGCATGCCCCTTTTGCCTATATGTACCTTTTGCCTTCTATGGTTTAAAATGGAAACACTCGCATCCATGTTTCCTCTCGAATAAGTTCGTCTGGTCTTCCACTCTGGATGACTCTATCCCCTAGAGATAACATATCGCAAAAAAGGGTCCATGTCAAAGCACTTAAGAGGGGACATAATAACCCATCTGAATACGTCAGATATCTTCTTAAGGTATGTATGTACTCGACCTCCTTCATCTAGTCGCGAATTTCTCAAAATTGGCTCGACGAAATTTCTTCTAATTTTTTTTAATACTTTCACTAATTAGACACTGTCCACGAGCACTTGAAATAATATCCTTAAAGTTGGAGTAAAGTTAGTAAAAACTATAGATACCATCTATTAATATTTGCGTGTTTTTTCACAGTCGTAACAGATAAGGCTCTATTTATTTCGCGGTTTCCTCTCCATGAAATTCGTCAAGACTCTATCCCCTACAGAGAGAATATCAAAGAAGGCCCCGTGTCCAAACAATACATGTGTGACGTAATGGCCCAATGGTAAACGTAAGATAATCGTAAGGCATGAGTTCTGTTAGACTTCTTTTATATAGCCGCTAATTTCTCGAAATCGGCTAGACATATTTTCTTCAAAACTTTCCAACTGTTAGAACGGGTAGTTAATTTGATGCTGTTCAAGTAACATTTAAATCAAAATCATCTGAGTTGGAGTACTAGCAGTACAAACTGGGGATACAATCTTTTAACATCGGCGTGTTTTCATACCCGGTACTTCCCATTCGCCTCTTACTTCGTTCCTATCTCTTGACGAATTCGTCAGGACTCCTTTCGTAGACGGACTCTGTCCCCTAGAAATCAAATATCAAAGAAAGGTCCATGTCAAAACTCTTAATGACCCGACAATATATGTATGATCTCATCTTCTGACAGCCTTCTGACCGGGACGTAATGACGCGACAATATATGCATGGTATGATCTCATTTTTTGACGGCCTTCAGACCGAGACGTAATGACCGAACAATATATGTAAGATTTTATCTTCTGAAGGCCATCTGACGGGGACGTAATGACCCAACAATATATGTATGATCTCATCTTCTGACGGCCTTCTGATGGGGACGTAATGACCCGTCAATATATGTATGATCTCATCATCTGACGGCCTTCTGACGGGGACGTAATGACCCGACAATATATGTATGATCTCATCTTCTGACGGCCTTCTGACAGCAAGCGTTGTAATCCACTTCCACGATCTAGCCGGAAATTTTTCAAATATCGGTTGGACGAATTTATTCAAACTTTTTATACTGTTGGAACCGGCCCCCGTTTCAATACCGGCCAAGAGACGTCGAAATCAAAATCATCTAAGTTGACGTACTCGTTGTTTAAACTAGTGATACAACCAATTAACATTTGCGTATACAGTGTTCCCTCCCTTTTCGCCCACTCGTGATAAGTGAATTTCCTCGAAGTAGGGATGCTATACTTATTTTTGTAGCTATACATTTTTTTAAGTTTTTATAGACCCTCCCAACACTCTTATACATAACCCTTTCCCATTCCCTTAATATTTTTCCCAATCTTCTCTTTTATCGTAAGCATCTTTCGCTAGCGTTTAGGTTAGCTCCCAGAAACCGTAGAAATTGCAGAACGTTTGAGTGGCATCGTAGGGCTTGAATAAACTCAGTCTCTAACGAAAATTTCACAAATAGCGTACACAACACCGCAAATGAAAACTACGCACATACGACAGACTGATGCTAATGTGAAATGGAAGAGCTGAGAGGGGGACTCAATCCCCCTCTAACTAAAATGAATTCAATCCCCCTCTAGCTAAAATGAACTCAATCCCCCTCTAGCTAAAATGGAATCAATCCACCTCTAGCTAAATTGGAATTAATCCCCCTTTAGCTAAAATGGACTCAATCCCCTTCTAGCTAAAATGGAGTCAATCAGCCTCTAGCTAAAATGTCAAAAAAGGGTAGGTGTCAAACTCTATCAAGAAGGGACTCAATGGCCCAAAAATATACGGAAATAAAATTTTCATACGGAATGTGTTGTGCTAAACCACCTTTATGTGGCAGCGACTTTCACGAAATCGACTCGACGCATTTATTTATTTATTCATTTTAATTTACTTTTAGCACGGGTGATTCTATCCACTAGAAATAAATATCCTGACACCAGGCCGACCAGTCCTAACACTAACCTACTAATCCTGAGCGTCAAGCTAAGCAGCTGTTAGTACCATTTTTGTAAGTCTTTGCTATGACTCGACCGGGGATAGAACCCACGACCTCCCGCATCCAAGGCGGACGCTCTAACCAAAGGGCCACCAGAGCGGTTGAAATAAAAATCCTCTTAGCAGGTACTCAGTACAAACTATCGATACAATCTATTAAAATCTGCGTGTTGTTGTATTCGTTGGGGGGGTCAGGGGTTTAATACCAGGTACCCATAGGGCGTCCCTTATTTCGCTGTTTCCTCTCGACGAAATTTATCACGACATTTTTTCGTGGATGGACCTATATCTCCTAGAAATAAAATGTCCAAGAAGGGTCTACGTTATAATCTTTTTACAGCATGCTTTGTGCAAGAACTCCGTCATTTAAGTGATTTCTAAAATCGACTCTACGAAATTTTTCAGGACTTATTCGTGACTACTATCTTCAAGAGATAACATGTCAAGAAGGGTCCTTGTCAAATCTCTTTACAGATGATGCTTCACGACTAAACTATATAAGTAAGATATAACTAAGATATAACATTCATGGGGCATGTGCTTTACCCGCTCTCCACTTCCCTTTATATAAACCCTATTTCTGGAAATCATTTACTACAATGCTAAGGTCTCTAGTTCCAAGACTTCAAGACAATATTCAAAGTCAACTGAAGGCTTATTAAACCCGTAAATGCTCCACATAATTTTCTGCTGTAAGGACATACCCACACAAGAGAAATCACCAATTATATGATTGTATGCTGTTTTTTTTTCTTTTACTCTAGTCATTACTAAGTTTTTCGAACCCGAACACTAACACTTCACTCCATGCATCACAAGATACGACCCAAATGCCAAACGCAACTAATTAATCCTATATTAAATTACTAAATATGTATTCCTATCAATATCCCAATTGGGAATTTTAAAAAAAAAAAAAAAAACAACGCAAAATGTTTTGAAAGAAAGGGATGACGTCATTAACTTTTAAAATAACAATTACGTCATTACATAACGTATATATATATATATATATATATATATATATATATATATATATATATATATATATATATATATGTGTGTGTGTGTGTGTGTGTGTGTGTGTTTATTTATTTATATGACAGGATCTAACAGATACACGAGTCTCTAATGAAATCTGAATCAGTAAATTAATAAATTAAAATAGAGACAGTCATACATATAATTATATTGTTATGGTTAAGGTTATAATTATATGTATGACTATTTGTCTCTATTTTATTTTATCAATTTTATCAATATCTCAAACCTTTCCTACATATAGTCCGTGATCGGTTTTTATTCAGGTTTATATAGCACTCATTTTACTCCAATCAGATTAGAATTACACTAATACATGCCCTAGAAAGCTTTCGTCAGCATTAACTAAGTAATAACCAATTACAAAATGAATTGGAAATAATAAATAAAAAGAACTCGGTGTGAATAAGGCATAAGTATTCAAATGTATGTGAAATATTTGAATCGGGAATAAGTAACTGGCAACTTGCCTTATTGAATCGGGAAAAAAGGAGTAAAGAATAATTAACCAACTTGATATCAGTGGTAGGCTATTGGTCAAAGGCGCTCACACTAATATATCAATCACATGTCTCACCTCTGTGCGTGCCGGGTACAACATTCTCCTACTATAGTGAATATTTTGTTTATGAAGTTCAGATAGATGATCTAATAATTAAGTACTCTTTTCATTCAATAAATTAAAACAATCCCAAAGTACCCGTATCTAGGAAATAAGGATGTCCTCTGATAACTTCAAACACCTAAACAATTTTGTGAAGAAAAATAATGTCCATCGTTCATAGGATTAATTCCAACACAAATTCTTCACGAGGCAATAGTGTATTCTTTTGAATTAGAAAACTTGTAAACGTCCGATAAAGACAAGTGATCCGTTTTCGTTTAAAACACGTCACGTTGCGCCTGCTTGCAATAGATCAACATGGATTAATGAATATTAATTAATTGATAGATAGGTAGAAAGATATGTGTGACAAAGTCTTTGTGTCTGAATTTAGTGCTGCATTGTTCTATATTTCAACTACTCTGGGTTTATTGCATTTTCAGTACGAAAAAAACAAACACACACACACACTCACACACACACACACACACACACACACACACACACACACACACACACACATATATATATATATATATATATATATATATATATATATATATATATATATATATATATATATATCTGTGTGTATGTGTGTGTGTGTTATGTATATTTAAGTTGCATTTGTTGTCTTTTCTTAATGATTATATGTTATGTATATCAGTATTTTATATCTGACCTTTGTCCAAAATTAAGTTGGTAGTATACCTTAGTAGTGACATTTATTTTATAAACAACATAATACATTTCTAATAATTTTATGATTAAAGATTAAGTATTCAGATCATTATTAATGGAAATAAACATGTTTTTTTGAATCTGAGACTTGGATATCAGTTTACCACTTGGAAATATTTAGACTTGTTGACAACTTTGAATGTTTCAAAAGTAAACTGGCCTGTATCCGAATTCTGTTATTGTGTTTTATTTGTATTACATCAATATTGTTGTTCTTAAAATTTAGTCTATCCTTCTGTAACATCAAAAACAGAACTGTCTTATTGTTGTGCTCAGCTTTTAATATTTAGTTATTAATTTACTTATATTAAGTTTTCACTGGAATTACAACGTGCTGATTAATACTTCTTAGACTAAATCATTATTTTATAATTACTCTGAATCCATTCAAGTACATTGTGGATTATACTATTGTGTTATATTAGGATTGTTAACATATTGCCACATTTCAGGCCATTGGCACATTAGCCATTAGAGACAACGGTCATTCCAGGCCATTGATAAATTAGTACATTCGAGACAGTGAGCATATCAGCACATTCAGTGTTAGAATTTATTTGGAGCACCACTGGAATTCAAATGGAACTCTATGTATTTACATTTGCGCTTGAGAAATAACTTTATGACTATTCGGGATTAAATCCGCAATACTGTATGTTCTTTTAAAATGTCATATTGTATTCTAGGAAAATAAATTATTTGTTGAATTTTACAAAATTTGTTGGTTTTCGCTCTTTCTATTATTAGTTTACGACTGTAACTATAAAATTCAACAATTAATTTATTTCCCTAGAATATAAAGTAAACGTTTTTTTTTTTTAAAAAAAAATATACTTTTTAATTCAAATCCACATGTAAGAAGTTCCATTTGAACTGCGGGCTGCGGGTATAATATATATAAATTCCGATACTGAATTTGTTGCTGTGTTAGTGGTCACGAGCGTGCTAATGTGCCATTGGCCTTGAATGTGATGATATACTAACAGTCTTTTGATGTAACACCATAATCACAGAGAAATATCTAGCTATTTATTGCAAAACATTATAAGGAAAATTTGCTAATACGACTCAGTCGAAGGGAAATAAAGGTGGCAGCTGTGCGTACTTTTCTTTTTTATACGAGGATTCCCTACCTCATTTTAAAATAAAATATCATTCTACGTCAGTCTCCTATGAGAATAGAATATACAGTCGTTCTATATGCAAAAGTATCCCTTACTGTCAGCTGTACTTCTTTAATTTGGGTCATACGAATTTTGAGTGGAAAAAAAAAAACTATCAGGCAAATTATATTGTTTCAGATCTTTTGTAAGTTTGGGACAGACCATGAATAAAATACATACAATTAATGAATGTATTATCTATTGTTTTTGCACTTAACGGAAACGCTTTTGTTAAGTTCAATAAAATGAGTGATTGAGGATGAGGTATTGAAAGTTCGTACTCGGAAAGAAAATAACAAGTTCGAAATTCACTGTTTTCACACTAGCTTGGTCTTTAGGTAAACTTTTATTAATTTGTTTTTGCAATATCTTGGAATTATAATGCAGTCAGACCTAAGAACCACACTGAGTATTACATTCTACTCATTATATCTTTCATATTCTTTAATATCAGGAAGAAAAACAATGAAGGATTTGTCTAATCCAACTTTGTGTGTGTGTGTGTGTGTGTGTATGTATATATATATATATATATATATATATATATATATATATATATATATATATATATATATATATATATATATATCTTTCGTAAATAATTGAAGTGAAGTGAAGGAGAGGGAGGCAAAAAGCATGTCCCATCAAGATGAAAATGTCCTGTGATGTTTAACGTGTGACAAATAGAAACATCTGACGTGATTTTGGTTGACATATTATATGTTTATGGCGCATCAAAAGTTAGCAGTCAGTCAGGGAAAGAATTTAGATAATAATTGTAATCGGATTTAGGTAACAAGAAACATGTCCCATCCTATTTTCGTCATCAGGGGAGGTAAAGAGATAGGGTCGGCTTGAGAATTCTTTATCAGACCCACACGAAGCTGGTTGACATTGTCTTCAGGGTACATTGAGAAACACGCTGTTACTTGTTAGTCCTGTCAAAATCTCTCTCTCTCTCTCTCTCTCTCTCTCTCTCTCTCTCTCTCTCTCTCTCTCTCTCTCTCTCTCTCTCTCTCTCTCTCTCTCTCTCTCTCTCTCTCTGTGCAAATAATTTAGTTTTCATTCATTGACATTTTTTGGGCTTTTATCATAAATTTCACCATTCTTCCAATCTAAGTAAAGATTTGAAAAAGTAATGATTTGTTAAATTCGTTGTCTGACATTAACCGTTCTTTGAAGCAAGTAATGATTTGTTAAATCCGTTATCTGACATTAACTGTTCTTTGAAACAAGTAATGATTTGTTAAATCCGTTGTCTGACATTAACCGTTCTTTGAAACAGCAAGATATTGGGGGTAAACAACGCTGAACTACTATACAGTTTAGAACTAATGAATGACACGAATTATTTCAGTCAAGGAAAATGCTCGCAATTCAAGTTTTTCTCCGAAGTGTTTCAAAAGTAGCTAATCGATACATTCAAGAAATTCCGTTAGTGACTAATCTAATAATAACAACATTAACACACATGGCGCACAAGCTTATTCGATAAGGAATGAAGAGAGATCTGAAAAGAAAAGTGTGCATACGATAAAAACCAAGACTCGGATGAACATTGTTGATCAACTGGGGCGTTGGAATAAACTATGAAGATCGAGCTTGGGCTGATAAAACTCTACATAACGTGGTGTTAGCTTCTTATTTTGCGTGCCATCTTTTTGCTGAAATCGGTTCGCACATGGATATCACCAATCAACATCGGATTAATTCGTACACGTGTGGAAATGGCAGGGTATCTCAGTTCGAGGGGGAAATTAACTGGCTCATGATGTGATGAAACGTCGATGTTATCTAATTTTATTAGAATCCAACGGTGTTAAGGGCCAGTATCTTTCAGGATTCAGTATTATTAAAATGACTTAGTATATGCGACTTTCTGATTTTAAACGGAGGCACTGGGGCTTTCATGGCTCAAAGTAACACGCTTGCCGCTGGATTGGTGTACTATTCTAACTCTTTCGCCGGATCATTATAATCAACAGTCCAAAAGCGCTGCTACACCGGAAGTGTAGGAAGCACATGGACATTTTCATCACACGTTATACCTGGGGAAAAAATAGACAGTAGCAATGGCATCACTGGTAGCGAAATCTACTAGAGGGAATGAATGAAATTATGCACCGTTTTTTATCATCTTTTCATCTTTGTATAAATAACAAGAAAGGCCCAGTTTTCATAAACGAAATCACTCTTACTGATTATTATATCTTTGCGTTTATTTCTTCTGATGTAGATTGTGTGAATCTGATTAAAATCAGGTCTCCACAGTCCTGCATGGAGTACGGTGGTGTTAAAAGCAGATCTCCACAATCATAAATGGAGCATTGGGGTGTTAAAATCAGACCTCTACAATCCTTCATGGAGCACCATAGAGTTCTGCTTTTAATCACAGTAACAGCAGTTACTTAGAAAACTGTAGTTTTGAGATTTTTTTTCACTGAATTTTTGTGCAGGAAGGGGATCCATGAGGGTGACACCATGAGTTACCTGCACTGGGTGACACCAACCCTAGTGACATCACTGCATTAGTCGTGTTCTTTTTCGAACCGAATACTGAGAGGTTTTTTTCCAGTCTTTGGATTACTTGATATTTCACACGAGTGTTCCATTTATAATGGAACCCAATTACGATCCGTGCTTCAGACTGTCTGTTAGCGAGGTTCTAGTATCGCAGGCAAATTGTAAGTAACATTGCTGAAGCAAGGTTCAATTAACCTTTGGATTGGCTATCAATAAAAATGTGTTGGTTCAAAACATTGATCGATACGTGAATTAGTGGCAACCAATCTGACATTATCGATATTAAGTTGGACGGTGAATCACTACAAATTTTTATCTAGATATTTCGGTTGGTTGGATTTGAGCTTTCAATACAAAATTTACTATATCATGTTGAGCAAATGGAGCTAAATCCCAAAGTCACACCAAGACACCCGACCCTAGCCAGTCTTAACGAATATACACGACCTTGGATTACAAGTCCGACGTTCTGTTAACTGAGTTTCCGCGGGTCTCTCTAACAAAATGTAGTAGCTTTGAGTATTTGACAACATACTTTAATACATGTATACCATTCAATTCATATCCTTTGCCATATTTTAAAAGTCCCCCAATGTGTCTGTTTTCCCGTTATTTTCTTAAATCGCTAAATGGTTAATCAGTGGACATTTATCGCTGACCTTGTGAGTATAGAAGCGATAGCCTTCCGTTTAAAAACAGCCTACTGATTAAAAAATATATATGCGCTTATATGTTTATATATGCGTATTAAAGCTCCACGGGGGATCACAATTTGACATATCAAAAATGCTGGTATATAACATTGCTGATACAAATCTTTAAAGCCATGATATTTTTAACGCATGTGGTGTGTGTGTGTGTGTGTATATATATATATATATATATATATATATATATATATATATATATATATATATATATATATATATATATATATATATATATATATATTGACATAAAGGCAAATTAGACTAAATGACACATACATCTAACAGATAAACTAATTGGGAGAGAGAGAGAGAGAGAGAGAGAGAGAGAGAGAGAGAGAGAGAGAGAGAGAGAGAGAGAGAGAGAGAGAGAGAGAGAGAGAGAGAACACACCAACATTTTTCTTAGCCATATTATTTTAAAATGTACAGAAAAGGAAAAAAAAGAAAACATTAATAATACTTACCACCCACACACTAACAATAATACTTCTTGACAATATTTTTAATTCTTTCCTTTCATTCATGCCTGTTATTCTGCTGAATCAACGGATTGCTCATTTTTAGATGGAAAATTAAGAGTTATAATTTGGTTCAAGTTCGTTAAAAAAAACCCATTGAGCTTATAACCGTAAACTCAGTACAGACCCGATTAAGTGTGCATCGTGATCATCTTTGTACATAGCATGGCTACGCATCGTGATATCTTTATCCATAGCATAGTTTGCATCATGACATCTTTATGCATGGCATGGCCATGCATCATGATATCTTTATGCATAGCATGGATATACATCGTGATATCTTTATGCATAGCATGGCCATGCATCGTGATATCTTTATACATAGCATGGCCATGCATCGTGATATCTTTATGCATAGCATGGATTTGCATCATGACATCTTTATGCATAGCATGGCCATGCATCGTGATCTTTATGCATAGCATGGATTTGCATCGTGATATCTTTATGCATAGCATGGCCATGCATCGTGATATCTTTATACAAAGCATGGTCAGGCATTGTGATATCTTTATGCATAGCATGGCAATTCATCGTGATGATCTTTATACAAAGCATGGCCATGCATCGTGACATCTTTATGCATAGCATGGATTTGCATCGTGATATCTTTATGCATAGCATGGCCATGCATCGTGATATCTTTATACAAAGCATGGTCAGGCATTGTGATATCTTTATGCATAGCATGGCAATTCATCGTGATGATCTTTATACAAAGCATGGCCATGCATCGTGATATAGCATGTCAATGCATCTTGTTATCTTTATGCATAGCATGATGACGCATCGTGATATCTTTATGCATAGCATGATGACGCATCGTGATATCTTTATGCATAGCATGGCCATGAATCGTGATATCTTTATGCATAGCATGGCCATGCATCGTGATATCTTTATACATAGCATGGCCATGAATCGTGATATCTTTATGCATAGCATGGCCATGCATCGTGATATCTTTATGCATAGCATGGCCATGCATCGTGATATCTTTATACATAGCATGGCCATGAATCGTGATATCTTTATGCATAGCATGGCCATGCATCGTGATATCTTTATGCATAGCATGGCCATGCATCGTGATATCTTTATACATAGCATGGCCATGCATCGTGATATCTTTATACATAGCATGGCCATGAATCGTGATATCTTTATGCATAGCATGGCCATGCATCGTGATATCTTTATGCATAGCATGGCCATGCATCGTGATATCTTTATACATAGCATGGCCATGAATCGTGATATCTTTATACATAGCATGGCCATGAATCGTGATATCTTTATGCATAGCATGGCCATGCATCGTGATATCTTTATGCATAGCATGGCCATGCATCGTAATATCTTTATACATAGCATGGTCAGGCATTGTGATATCTTTATGCATAGCATGGCCATGAATCGTGATATCTTTATGCATAGCATGGCTATGCATCGTGATATCTTTATGCATAGCATGGCCATGCATCGTGATATCTTTATGCATAGCATGGATATGCATCGTGATATCTTTATGCATAGCATGATGACGCATCGTGATATCTTTATGCATAGCATGATGACGCATCGTGATATCTTTATGCATAGCATGGCCATGAATCGTGATATCTTTATGCATAGCATGGCCATGCATCGTAATATCTTTATACATAGCATGGCCATGAATCGTGATATCTTTATGCATGGCATGGCTATGCATCGTGATATCTTTATGCATAGCATGGCCATGCATCGTGATATCTTTATGCATAGCATGGCCATGCATCGTGATATAGCATGTCAATGCATCTTGTTATCTTTATGCATAGCATGATGACGCATCGTGATATCTTTATGCATAGCATGATGACGCATCGTGATATCTTTATACATAGCATGGCCATGAATCGTGATATCTTTATGCATAGCATGGCCATGCATCGTAATATCTTTATACATAGCATGGCCATGAATCGTGATATCTTTATGCATAGCATGGCTATGCATCGTGATATCTTTATGCATAGCATGGCCATGCATCGTGATATCTTTATGCATAGCATGGCCATGAATCGTGATATCTTTATGCATAGCATGGCTATGCATCGTGATATCTTTATGCATAGCATGGCCATGCATCGTGATATCTTTATGCATAGCATGGCCATGCATCGTGATCTTTATGCATAGCATGGCTATGCATCGTGATATCTTTATACATAGCATGGCCATGAATCGTGATATCTTTATGCATAGCATGGCCATGCATCGTGATATCTTTATGCATAGCATGGCCATGCATCGTAATATCTTTATACATAGCATGGCAAAGCCTCTTGAATGTGTTTGTGCTAAATATGACCACATATTAAGTTCATGAATTTTACGTTTTGTGCTATTTCTTACTTGGTGTTAGATTTTGGTTAATATAAAAAAAATCGTTGAAATCTAATTTTTAAAAAAAAATGCAATCACAACATGTCAGTGCCAATTAATACATGCATTATTACCATTTGAGCTACTTTTCAGAGTGGAATTCGTTTAACTTTCCTAATGTTTTATAATTTTGCTCTGCAGAGTCTATAAGAGATAGTCAAGGCATAAAGGTGGGTGTAGTTTGTATACGAGAATGTGCTTGATTTTAAACAAGGAAATAGCTTAAACGTTTGCTCACTAATAAAGTGAACACTGCAAAAAGTACACAATGCTACCTTAATCGGGTCAAATTATTCCAGAAGGCCCGAAAGTCCGACAGACACTATAAACATTTCTTTATGAACAAATCGCCACATCGGCTAATTTAGTTTAAAGAATTGTTCAGATCCTTTTCGTACAAAGTCCTTAGCTATTATGATACGGTCACTTCATAATTATCACGACAGGTCAAATTTAGCAATTTTTTTCAAGTCGGCAGTATAAAAATGAATATTAATCAATGCTGCCAAGAATTGTTTTATCTTCCCATTAAGAGATACCCAACCGAGACAGTCGTGGAACCAAAATGATAAGTATCAGCTAACGAATATTGGCACTCGAAACCAAATTTCTTCTTGGAAATATAGATTTAGACGCATTAACAAAACTAGTTTAGTGTTATACGGAGGCATGACTCCAGTTTTTGGCAATTTATTACGGTTCATATCGGGGTACATACAGTTGTTTTTAATAGGTTATTCTGTGCCCACGTCTGGAACTTGGTTAGTGCTTTTTTCCGGTTAAGAGGGGCTAGTCGGAAAAGTGAAAATTATGGTTCGTGAACTGTGTGTGTATGTCTGTCTGTGTGTGTATGATTTGGATTTTATGATTCGTGAACTATGTGTGTGTGGGGGGGGTGATTTGGATTTTTAACGTAGCTTTAACAATTTTCAGTTATATCGCTACGATGTCTTCAGTGTGACAGTTTATAGTGATGTCAAGCACTGGAGCATTATGCCGCAAGCTTGTAGCATTATGTCCCACAAAGTCACATCATCTGACACAAGGCCAACCAGTCATAACACCAACTTCTTAATGCTGAGCGCTTTGCGAGGCAGCTGTTAGTACCATTTTTATAATTCTTTGGTATGATACGGCCGTGATTTTCGAACCTTCGACCTCCCTATTCCGATACGGACGTTCTAATCACTAGGCCACCGGAGCGATCTTGTTCGTGAACTATGTTTAATGGGTAAAACAAGTCCTGGGGCCCCGAGTGGCCGAGTGGTCTAAAGCGCTGTCCGTTACGAATCACTGTCATCTCACCTCTGTCTGCGTGGGTTCGAGTCTAGGATTCGGCGAATGTGGATATGTGAGAAAGCTTGCCAGTAGCTTCTCGTGGGTCGGTGGTTCTTTCCGGTGATTTCCCGGTTTCTTCCTCCACCATTAATACTGGCCGCCATGAATAGCCTATCGTGTGCTGAAAAATGGCGTTAAGCCCAACAACAACAATAAAACAAGTTCTTGGATGAATTATTTAAGTAATCATGGCTATTATTTCCTGTTTCATGGTGAATTGGGATTAAAAAAAAACAACACAAACGCCAATAATTCCGTGCAACTAGTTTCGCATATAATATATGCTTTTTCAGGCACAAAATGTTTTGAAATAAACGGATGACGTCTTTACAGGCTAAAATAACAATTACGTCATTACGTAACTTCATAAGAAATTACGTCATTAGGTAACGTCATAAAAACAATGCATAATCACAAAAACTATATATATGACAGGATCTAAAAGATACACGAGTCTCTAATGAAACCTGAATCAGTAAAATAATAAAATATAATAGAGACAAACAGTCATACATACAATTATAGTGTTATAAAAGATATACAATTTCACAATTGAAAAGAAAATTATACAATTTTATATAATACATTGGTATTAAGGCCATTAGGATACAAAGTATCTAATTTATGTATCCAATAAGTTTCTTTTATAAGTCTGTTCATGTCTCCATGCACAATATCTATTGGCATGAAAGAAATTTTTAATAATTTATATCGCTTTCATATTAAAAATTATAAAGATCCTCAGTTTTCATCTAATATTTCTACACATTTTAACACCCATAATTACTGTCTACTCGATTTTTCTTTCATTTTGTATCCTAATGGCCTTAATACCAATGTATTATAAAAATTGTATAATTTTCTTTTCAATTGTGAAATTGTATATCTTTTATAACACTATAATTGTATGTATGACTGTTTGTCTCTATTATATTTTATTATTTTACTGTTTCATGGTGAGGCATAGCACGTGCTGTTTATATCCATTGGCTCACGACTTTCTTCGTTTCCAAAACAAATTTCTTTCATATTTATCTCTTCATTCTAATGATAAGGATGTCATATTTGTAACGAGACTTGAGTTGCACCTCGGTCTCGTGGATCAGGAAAAGACAGAAATATTCTACGACAGGTATCTCTTTAATATGATAACAAATTAAAATTTAGGTAGTGATGAGTCGTTTTTTATATAAAGCACGCTATAATCTTGTAAAATATAAATTGGACAATAACCCCAGGTGTGAGAATGATAACGGTATTTGATCATGAACACATATTTAGTCTCAAAACAATTTAGACTGGGTTCGTGAATGTACAGAATTACTCTTCAAAATTAGGGATTCCACATTTAGGTTGGCGCTAAAAGTGAAAATTGTTATTTAATGTGACAATACATACGAACCAGTCTGACGATTGCTACTTAATGTGACCATACATATACGAACCTGTCAGAAAATTCTGACCATGCATATACATACAAGTCTGAAAATTATTGTTTACTGAAAAAAATGATTAGTCAGTTTCGTTATACTTCCTATTCAAAATACCTCCCAGATTATATCAATAGGCTCCGTAGGCTGAAAATCAGATTCCTCATCCTCATTATTGACAAAACCTCTGCCATAACGCTTATATCCGCTTCCTATTCTGACTACCTGAGACCTCATCCTCCCTATTCATAAGACATATCTCCAAATGACTTCTATCTACGATTCGGGCCGACGACAAGCTATCTTTTGTTCCCTATTAATGGGACCTCAATACCAGTTCACCTTATGGCATCTATCCGCACCCCCGGTGGGATACCAGCTTCCTTATCTACCCGAGTCACCTCTTTTCCTCTGCCTTACTCTGCTCCCTGGCTGAATACAAACGATGACAAGACGTTAGCGCACCTCGTAGTTAATCATGAATGAATTTATTCATTATAGGTTTCTCTTGACACGACATATCTCTCTCTCTCTCTCTCTCTCTCTCTCTCTCTCTCTCTCTCTCTCTCTCTCTCTCTCTCTCTCTCTCTCTCTCTCTCTCTCTCTCTCTCTCAATTGTATCGGCCATCTTTTGTGTCTGACGGCCATATAGCAGTCGTTTTTCTTTCCAAGGTTTTCAAATATCTGGTAAAATGACGGGACAATTCTCTCCTAGCAAATAAATGGAAAAATGAATAGCATTTCCGGGAATCTTTCTTTTCTTTTATATCTTACTGACAAATAATGTTTAATGCCACTCGTTTGTTTTAAAAGTAATAAACTAATACATGTGCACTTATGCCCACGTTAATTAATTTATGATTCACACTTTTGGCATAAGTGGTTACACTGTGACCTGGAGTTCTCATCTTCATAACGTTGCATTTCAAATGTTCCTGTGATACTCTTGTGAAGATCCATCGGTTCACGTTACCATTGCAGTAAATAGTTACCAATTGAGCAAAAAGCTAGCAGAAGGCATTATGTTAAATTGTGCTGTCAAGCGGGTTATGCACAAAGAAGTTAAGTTAAGCGCATAATGTGTTACGATTACTTCGGACCAGATAAATGTTTTGTCATGTAACGACTGTATAAAAGCTAGTTTCTTTTTGGTACTTACGTATCTAGGTAGAAACTTAATGAAGTCTTCACTAATGTTGATTGATTAGGCCTCCAATGGAGCTTGTTATCGATTGTCGTTTACTGGTAATTAGAAACATTCAGTTCAATATATAGAAACAAACAGAAAAAGGAGAAAGTATTCGGGTTTGCATTGTTTATACGTATCATTTAAACACAGACTGGTTCCAACTGGCTGCAAAGTTGCGTAGGAATACGGTATTAGATATCAGAATTCCATGCGTGAATAAACAGTTTGTTTGAGAAAGATTTCCTAAAGATAAATCGCATTTAAAATTCCGTAATACATAATGATTAATTAAGGAAGAAAAAGTTCATAAACCAGAATTCTCCAACACGTGGCCCTTGGAGTTACTTTCTGCGGTCGCAGCGACACCTATAATTTGTAAAATAAT
This sequence comes from Potamilus streckersoni, assembly GCA_016746295.1. NCBI lineage: Eukaryota > Metazoa > Mollusca > Bivalvia > Unionida > Unionidae > Potamilus > Potamilus streckersoni. The sequence goes on along the minus strand of JAEAOA010001146.1, from coordinate 776,575 downwards.
TAATAATGCAATTTTTCTTCACAGCTTGCCAGTTTTATTAATAATTCGATTGTTACGCGGTTTGCTTATTGTTGAAAATATTTCAGCCGGCTACCTGTATGAAGAGGTTTCAGTTATGCGGCCTTATGGTTAATGTACTAGTCCTCATGTGGCCCTCGTGGTGATTTGAATTTGTCTGGGTATGGTCTTTATGATGGATATTTAAAATATATTTATTCACAGGTAAAGTAAGATGTATCTTACGCACACAGGCACACACACACATACATACACACACAAGCGATATGTTAAGATACGCCCTAATGGACTCCTAACTTACTGAGAATTATCAACTGATTATGCCTTAGGCGGAATAAAAATATATTTTTATCAACAAAAAACCCCCCAAACAAATAAACAAATAGCTGAAAATATTAGTAAATCACTGAATTTATTCATTATAGGTTTCTCTTGACACGACATCTCTCTCTCTCTCTCTCTCTCTCTCTCTCTCTCTCTCTCTCTCTCTCTCTCTCTCTCTCTCTCTCTCTCTCTCTCTCTCTCTCTCTCTCTCTCTCTCTCTCTCTCTCTCTCTCTCTGTGTTCTGTTTGTGTCATGGATTTTCAATTGCTACATGAATCAAACATGTTATATGTGATGTTTAGCGGTGACGGCTGCCCATAAATGTTGCTTATCTTTACAACATTCATGTATCCATATCAAGCCAATAAAGATAGTATAGGTGAACAAAGCTGTTGGTGGTTCAGCAAGGGCGCCTGCCCCTCCCCAGCAACAAAAACAATTACAAATGAACGAGAAACAACTGCAACTTTACCCGAGTTACGAGTTCCATCCCTTTTTCTAGGCGTACTGGATCCACACATGTTCTGTACATTTTTCATAATCACTAGAACGTATTTTTCAGCTGAATTGCAATATGTGCATAAAGAAAGCTGGCTTTTGTTATGCCATTTGCAGTTACCCAAATAATAACGCAATATAAATCACAAATGAAGATTATAAATATATTTTGAATAAAATATATTTTATTCCTAGAGCAAGCCATAGGAGTTCATAAATGTACATGTGAAAACAAAAGATATTTTGTCGATGTGGGAGGTTCGGGAAGAGGTACTAATGGAGGGAGTTTTACGTTTATTTCAATATCTATGTTTAATCTACATTTATTGTGCAATATATTGTCACGCCTTTTAGATAAAGTTTGCAAGACATTTAAGACCCGAACACCTTAAAATAATGCATTCGGGTTTTCTCAACGTCAGCTCACAACTCCTGTGGCGTCTTCAAGAGCCGAATAACAGCCAGCCGTTGGGAGCAAACTAACTCATCCAATTTGAAACTTGTTTAACGGATTAGAGATTTACTTTCTGTAGAAATAATGATGAAGATATTTAATGGTACATAAGCACTAGACTCCACTGTATAATCTCAGTGCCCTAGCCTTATTTCTGTTATTTATTCCGGCCTTACCAGTTCCCAGACTACTGCCCTGCTGGAATTCATGCACAAATCCTTTCTGTCGTTAGATACCTTGGTGTTTCTAAAGTGGTTTTCTGTTTTGCTAGTGAGCAAAATTTCTGAAACAGAACCAACACGCGTCGTTTGGAAATATGCATATAAGTTCCATAGTTCTACATATTTGTGCGGATTATTCAAAGTTCTCAGACCACCGTATTCAAAGTTCTCAGAGCGTATTCAAAGCACTCCGACCGTAGTGCAATTTTACAGATTACGCTTTCGTTACAAAACTGAAGGCTGTATTCTAAAGTGAGGCGGAAGTTGTACATGATTATTTACACACGGACCCACAAATTGAACCTGACCTCTCCGGTGGCCTAATTGGTTAAAGCTTCTTAGTTCAACACCGGTTGAGTTACAACAAGTACTTGTAAAAATGGTACTACCAGCTGCCTTGCTTGGCGCTCTGCATTAAGGGGTTAGAATTAGGAATGGTCTGTCTGGTGTTAAAAAAAATGAACGACGGTCTGAAGGCATCCGTGACTGGATGAGATATGATGCTACATGTCTGCGGCATGATGCTCCAGTGCTAGACATCACTATAAAGCGTCACACGGCAGACGCCATAGCGATATGACAGAATTTTTTTTTAAAGCTACGTTAAAAATCCAAATCACACACACACACACACACACGCACACACACTGACCCACGAATTGAAATACACAATACCAAAGTTTCTTTTCGAAAAGTAGGTAAACACTTGAGCGCAATCGCATGTTTATTGTGCTGATATCTAATGTGCTTATTCTGCTTCCTCTATTGACTTCAAACATATGTTCCGATCTTACTCATGTCAGCTTGTGCACTTCTATCGCCTAGTTTTTTTTTTATAAAAAAAAAACTCTTCAATATGTATAAGTCTAAAGTGCTTATTCAAATTTACCAAACTATACACAATTTCCCTTTTATTTCCATCCTTGATGTGCTTCGTTTATTCGTGTTTATTTATAGTTTTTCTTGTCTTTTATAGATGCGAGACTTTGTTTTCTTCAAATTAATACCAAGTCTGCGATTGCTTGTTCTTTAAAAGAAATCTCTCTCTCTCTCTCTCTCTCTCTCTCTCTCTCTCTCTCTCTCTCTCTCTCTCTCTCTCTCTCTCTCTCTCTCTCTCTCTCTCTCTCTCTCTCTCTCTTTTAATCAATTTCATATGTTTCTATCTCGACGAGTTAAGTAATATTTAATGGCCCAATCAAAATAAAATCGTACAATGCAGGTTATAATAATAAATGCCCATGGTGATTAATTGAAGGGTAGACATTCCTTTCTAAACGATATCGTTTAATTTTATACAGCTATACCTCGAATAATACCCATCAAGAATAACAGCAATGATAATTTGAAGTAAGCTTGGCATCCCAAAATTGTCAGTTTATCTCGCCCGAAGTGTTTGAATAGATAGGGTATGCCTTGATTGATAAAGACCTATAGATTAACTGATCTATAAGTACGTTCAGATCGTGTGAGGCAAGCACAGCTAATAGAGATACTTTCTAAGTTACGGATGAATGAGAGTGACGTTGTTTTCAAATTAATGCATCCGGGGAACGTTGGGTTTTGTTCTATGACGTCGCTGACAACATCGTTGGCATCTTCAAAGAGCTGGACAGCAGCCTTGAGGAGTAGACATGTCCAGCCTCAAAATATCATGCCGGGTCACAGAAAGGATCCAAATGAAGCGTTCCGATGTCAGGTGGGAAATATTGATCCCGTAAAACAAATATTTTACCGAAGAAAATTGCCATATCCTGGAAATATGTCATACAATTGCTGGAAAAATAGGATTAGGTCTCATGTCTTGAATGCAGCAAACGTCAAGGCGTATCTAACTCAGTATCCAAATGTATTAGAAGAGCATGTCCTTGAGTCAGTGCCAAAAGAAACGGTGGAGAAATGGCTTGAAATTAAAGAAAGCGAAACTCCCAAAACCCGTAACAAATTGAGATGTCAAAATTGTCGGCATCACGTGAAATTTACTGATATGCCAATAAGTACTCTGTCTAACGAGATCGCAGAGAGTGCGGAGGACCAAAATATTCGTCAGCGCCTATACGAAATTACTAATGAACTGGCCTGCTGCCTGAATGCGGATTATGCTACGCTTTACACTCTCAATGCAGACGAGAAAGAGCTATACATTTATGAAGGAGACGAAGTTTTCAAGCCATACGGTGAGGTGGGTCCAAACATGACAGTTGCAGCACACGTTGCTTATGAAAAAAGAAGTCTTCTTATTCCGGACTTAACCATTGATGTACGATTTCCAAAAGGTGTGGGGCAAAGTGTTAGCGATGTTCACAGCGTTATTGCCGTTCCAGTCATTCTTCCCTCTCTTGCTAAAGTTGGAGTGATTGAGCTGAAGAGAATAACCGAATCTGAATCGTTCAGTTTACGAGATTTGCAGGCCATCAATGCCATTACGTCTTGGGTCACTGCATGCATTGAGAAGATTAAGACGAACAAAACCCTGAGTGTGCAAAAGCAGATCAACAATTTTCTGCTTGAGAAAACCAAGGTCATTTTTGATAACATCGAGGATATTGACCAGCTAATCGGCAACATCCTCTTATTCACCAAAGATTGCGTTAATGCAGATCGTTGTGCCTTGTTTTTGGTGGATGAGGAAAAGCACGAGTTGTACGCAGCCAACTTTTATGAGGGAGTGAATGCAGAAGGCAAGCCAGTCTTTCGAAAACAATCTCAAATTCGCTTCGACAAGAATAAAGGAGTAGCTGGCTATGTAGCTACTACAGGCCAGGTGAGTATATGGCACATAATAATGAAAATTATTTACACAAAATGCGACTATTTGGTAAACATCGCTTAATCATTATTACAGGCAATTAATTAACTAAGGAGACTGTTAACCAATTTTGTTACATTCTGCACAAATGCACCCAATTCTAGGCTCTAACTGACAGTAACGTATTTCCTGAAAACAAAGGGAATTCCAAGGGAGGGAGAACGAAAATTGTACCTTTCCATTCAAGATTTTGGATATATAAACCATATTCATACGCAAAAAGTGTGTTCAATACTATAGTAAAATAAAAATCTTTTTTTAATCATTCCTGCAAAAAAGTGACAAACAAATCCGATGATACTGATACATATATGAATGGTATTGGTTGGAAAAGAAATGATAATCGGATTGGTTAGAAAAGAAATGTAACGCTGATTGGTTGGAAAAAAAATAAGTTGTTTGTAAACAACTAAGTATATTATTCCTTGTAAGTATATTATTCCTTAAACTGTGCTCAAGCCAAAAAAATCAACAAAAAACTTCATTTTTATCGAACTGGATACACATATTAAAACATGTATCTTCTTGATTTTAAGTTTAAAGAATATAATAATATCTACTGTAAAATACAAAGAATAAAAAAGTGGAAGGAACAACATTATTCTATAGGGTGGATGCTTCATAGGTTGGAAGTTTCCACTCATCCTAAATTCAACAGGGAACTGGGCTGGGGTACGTTATTAACACAATAGACCATTTTGCCCTTTTGTAGTATCGTATTAAATTTGACCCTTGATTGTATTCATATAGTGTCTCAACGTTTTGAACACATTACCTTGACATTGCGTTGTAAATACAATTTCGGCTAACGCTAACTCAGATGACAAATTTTGCATATCTGAATTTAAACTGTAGGATATCATGGCATGATGTTATATGACATTTGAGCAATAACTGGAGTATACGTTAAGAATATCAACCAGTGAAGTTAAGAATATCCGTAAGTGAAAAACTAGTAAAATAATATACCACATCTTTCCTTACTTGAGTACTGAAATACTTACTCAGACAGGATTAAAATTGGACTTATATATAAGTAATACCATTATCTTGATTCAGCCTGGTACATTTTTCTTACCAGAAGAAATATTTACCAATGTACTTTAAGTGGAAAGTATATCCGACTCTGGTATCTTTCGATTACGGCTGCCACTAGAGGATCAATTAATATCGTGCACGTGAGTGATAATATTATGGTAAAAAATAATTGAGCTGTTCGGTGTGGATAACAGTCACATGACCGAATAAGCAGGCTATATCACGCGGAGGCAATCAGAATAAAGGGCATTGCGTATGGAATAATAGAGATCTTACGCTAGACCAATGTTAAGATTTAAGCCACTCCCGTATACTTATCATTGAGTCACTGCGGTTTTTCGAAACGATCATGAACACGTGAATTTGTTTCTTGCATGTAACTAAACAAGGATAACTCAGTAGACTGATCAGGATAAATTCATTAACTTGATTACCTTAAAGTTATGTAAATATTGAACTATAGCCATTTCCTCCTCGCCCTCCTTTTCTTATACTCCCATGTTTATGATAACAGGGATGCTCCCCTATTTATATCAAATCCTCGCATCTATGCGGATGGGATTTTGGAAGTCGCAGTAGCTCCGTTTCTAGAGCGTCCAAAGGTTTAATACCCACAAAAGCCAGCTCGTGTTGACTGCCTGACCGTGTCTTTGGAAATGTCACTTTCCCCACTTTCTCGGTATGATAAAGCCAATAAAAAAGTGTTCATTGTAAAAATAAACCAACCAGCCTGTATCATATGGGCTTTCAGTCACACAGCCAACAAGCCAGCATCAGATGGGGTTTTGTGTCGTATAAAAATCCCACGTACGTCGGTATTACTGATTTGTTTCAATGAATTAGATATATTACGCTGAACTATGGAATGTAATCCATAATTCTTTTTACTTTGGATGATAAACCTGCCTTGAAAACTTCATCCATATGAAATTACTTCGGTCTAACATACGACATTAAAAGGAACAGACAAATGGACTATATTGTCATCCATTATTTTGTTCAAAACCAAACAAAATTCTTCAAATTTAGTCATAGTTTTAAATTTTAAAAAATCAATAAATGGTGGTTTAATTTGATGAAAAGTTAGAAAAACCATCGAACTTTGGAAAATTTGAAAACAGGTACTAGCAACGACCTTTTTATATATTTTATAAGTATCGAAAAGTTTTAGAAGAAATTACAATGTCACGAAAATGAATATGTTTATCTGGAACAATCGAAACATTTACACGCAAAAGGGCACACGGTAGATTTGGGCAATAAATGAACATAGCAGCGATAATAGAAAAACAGTTTCATCTCAGTTTAAGATGTTATCGAAAATTATCGGGCGACGCTTTAGTTTCCGTGGGGAAAAATGTAGTGAACATGTTTGTGATGATGGAAAAGCTTTTGAATCGTTTATATGTTTAATGAAATAAAGATATACAGTAAAATAATGGGTCTGGTTCAAATATGATGTAGTAAAATTTAAAAATTTGTCAAAGCCTAATTATTTTGGAATGTACGGGTCAGATCAATCAGAGTATATCGGCCTTTTTCATGGAAATCTCGGTCTTTTTCATGAAAATTTCTCAGTTGTGCCCATCAGGCCGCCATTTTGAGTTTCATTAGTGAGAATAAGTCTTTCATTCGTCTCTTTGCATCTAGAAACAATAGTTTTGATAATATTTAAAAATGTGAAAAATAATCATAGCTATTTACAGTTAACAAGATATCCCTTTCCTTGAATATGTTCAATGTTCTTTAGTCCATTTACGTGTCATGAAACAAATTGAATTACTTCTTCTTTACCACCGTTAGAATGACTGATGGTAAAATGCCACGTTGTAAAAATTGCACTCATAGTTAATTTTATCATACACAATTTGCATGACATTTTCTTTGATATTTCATTAAAATAGGCTTTTGTTAAAAATGTAAAGATTCTAATTTGTATGCCGGAAGAAGTAAGGAAATCTGGCCTGAGTATTACATGGTAGCATGCCACAAACGTCCCAATATACCAATAACATCACAAAGAATCGCCATACGTATCTGCTTTTTAAACCTTGCTTCAAAGCCCCAACAAATGACTTTCACCAATCATCCAGTCGAACTTGAGTTTGGAAAGAAGGAAACGGTTTGCTGGAAACGATATCTGTCATAAACCATTCTTTGAAATAATCAAGATGTTAGTTTTCAAAGACTTTCAAATATTTAGTTTACACATAAGAGGTGCAACCCCTTAATTCAGTCAAAGAAGCCATTCGTATTTCCATTCTTTTTCGGGAGTGCTCCAAAAGTAGTGCTGTGAAACATTCGCCAAATTCCGTTATTGAATAAATCTAGTAGCAACAAAACCTGCAAGTGGCGCACAAATTGATTCAAAAGGGAATGAAGAGAGGCAGGCCCGCTTTTTTAAAATGCAGATACGAGAAGAAAAGAAAGTGCAGTAGGAGAAAAAAAGAGTCGTATGAATATTGGTCATCAGCTGGGGCTCTGGAAGAGCGAACTTGGGTTGAAGACAATATTGACATAGTGTAGGGTTGACTCCTTATATTTTACACGGTGATGACATCACATCTTGTGTTCCACTGATTCAAATCGGCTGATCCACTGATATCGCTGATCAACATCGGATTAATACATACACGTGAAAAATGGCAGGGTATCTCAGTTCGAGGGAGAAATTATATGCCTCATCTGATTTTAATGTGTTCCTTTTGATTAAGGTGGGGCTAAAATTAAGCTGACTCAGAGTCGAAACAACCTTATGGCAGCGATATTTTCCGAAACAGTACGAGTTGTAACGATCGTACCACGTCATAGGCTGCTTACGTTGGTGCGCAAGAAATTGTGATGTTTGTTATTTTAGTTTTCCCACAGTCAGATAAATCAGACTACCCCAGAAAAGTTAACGATTTTTTGTTTTAATTTTGCATGAATAATAAAGGTTGATAATATGAAAGGTAGCATACAAAGCTACGTATCTGCCAAATAAAGCACAATATGTAGTGGAGAGTCATATTCAGCTTTTACATGAGAGACAAATCAGGCGTGATGTGAATGTGAAAATTAAATGAGAGAGAGAGAGAGAGAGAGAGAGAGAGAGAGAGAGAGAGAGAGAGAGAGAGAGAGAGAGAGAGAGAGAGAGAGAGAGAGAGAGAGAGAGAGAGAAATCAGGTGTGATGTGAATGTGAAAATTAAATGAGAGAGAGAGAGAGAGAGAGAGAGAGAGAGAGAGAGAGAGAGAGAGAGAGAGAGAGAGAGAGAGAGAGAGAGAGAGAGAGAGAGAGAGAGAGAGAGAGAGAGAGACGAGGGGGCCGACATACCAATGCTGGGAGTCAATAAAAAAGATTGCTTGAAATCAACATTGTGCATAGGTCTCTGACCAAAACAATTGCTTACTCTCTGTTAAGGTTTTTAAGTATCTGAGGTACAAGAAAGACATAAATGTCCTTTAAAAAATATGTTTTAAATTTCCAAATAGACAGCGTAGGACTTAGCACTGCACAAACAGTGGAAAAAAGGAAAATATAGCCTTTTTCTCCATCCATTTTGTTCTCTTTAAATGCAAGTAGTTAATGAATACACCGAAAACAGAATAATTTATAACCTATTTCATTATGCATTATGAGTATAAAACAGGATATCAGGTGATCTTGAGAATTATAAGTAACTTACCAAGTCATCATTTTTTATTTTCTTTGATGCTGATGACACAAATGTAAAAATTATATTTGCAGACCCTGAATATCGACGATGCTTACTCAGATTCGAGGTTTAACAGGGATGTGGATAAAACAACAGGGTACAAGACCAGGAACATTTTGTGCATGCCGATCGTTGACCGTGGGAAGATAATCGGTGTCGTACAGCTTGTTAACAGTCTGTCAGGGGATCGCTTCACGAAAACGGATGAGGAGACATTCAAAACGTTCTCGGTATACTGTGCCCTGGCTCTTCATTACTCTGTGATCTACAACTTTATGAAGCTCCAACAGGCCAAGTACAAAGTGAGTCAAGTATGCATTAATTAATAACCGGGCACGAGTCCAATTTGGAATGTTTGCATTTGAATGAGATGCAGACTGCGTGTCAAGCATAGGAATGAGATACAGACGTGTCAAGCATTTGAGGGATTAAAATACAGTGGGTTGTCAAACTAAAACTGAAAATCACGTCTTCGTGTGTAATAGAATGAGACGAGATAGCAGCTACACATATTCGCATTAAGAGCTTTTTTTTCCGAGATAACAAGAGCTGTTATGTCGAATCATTCTTAGATTTGTTAAATTTGATTCGTACAAAGCTGAATGTAGTTTTAATTTAACATCTCGCTGTATCGTTTGCATTTGTATTCTCTCTTATTCATAAATTCAGGGTCAACGTAACATTATAATATGCTTGAAAGATTGTGACGGATTATCAATGAGCCATGTCTCATTCTACCGTGTGGTATCACATTCGGTAGCCTAGCTCGTAGTGCCGATAGCCTGAACGCAATGTAAACGGCAAGCACATCTAGGTCGTTTTGTAATATAGCCTCTGAAAATCGGTATTGTGATAAATTTTATTGGAACATAAAGAACATAAAAAATAGATCGCAGTCTTAACTTGGATTCAATGTGGTGTTTCAGCTCATTATTTATAAACTATATAAATTTTTTGCCAGTAGGAACAGTGTTAAAATGAAGATGAGCCGTTGGATCACGACAGAAACAGACACAATTATGGCTTTGTATTTTTTTTTAATAATGTTCGGCTTACGTTTTTATGTGATGTGATGTGATGTGATGAGCTTCTAACAATTTTTCAGTCATCGATACGATGTCTGCAGTGTGGCAGTTTATAGTGATGTCTAGCACTGGAGCATCATGCCGCAGACACTTAGCATGATGTCCCCCACTCAGTCACATTATCCTGACACCAAGCCGACCAGTCCTAACATTAACCTCTTAATGCTGAGCGTCAAGCGAGGCAGCTGTTAGTGCCATTTTTGTAAGTCTTTGGTATGACTTGACCGGGGATCGAACCCACGACCTACGGCATCCGGGGCGGACGCTCTTACCACTAGACCACCTGATGCTTTTTATAATAACTCGAAACACATAGACATTGAGACCAGTATTGTAAATGCGTGTATTAGGTTTCGCCTTTGAATGTTGACATTCTTGTAATATTTAAATGCACGTGCTTGCTTCCAATACTTAAATATTACTGTTGGTATAAGTATATAAATCTTCTGATAGAAATATTATGAAGAGGTGCAGAAAGTCGCTTCTGTTCTGAAAACTTTTTTATTGTTTATAAAAAGGCTTTAAAATGGATCACAGGAATTATAATCTGGATTATTTGTATGTGCTTCGTCGCATTTTAATGATGTTGAATTGTTAATACAGTGGTGAAGGTCGGAATCAATTGCTTAATTTGATAAAGAGAAAATAGCGCTACATATCTATGGATCACAACTCGCTGGTTGTTACTTTACCCATATGTAAACATATATTTCTGCACAGTGCCGGATTTAGACAAAGCGAGATCCTAGCCTGTGGAAAGCTATAGAGGCCATATTTGGAATCAAATAATTTTATGGGGAAAGGGCTTCAGACTGAGTTCAGACATGTTTAGCTTATTCCTAAATTCGGTACTGTATCAACATTATTGCTCTGTTGTCATAAAGTATAAAATATCTCGCGATTAGTATATTATATCTTCAGAAAATAATTCATAAGCATTATGCAACCTATTGACTGGTCAGCTTCTTTTCTTGATTGTCCTTGACTAACTCTTTCACCCTAAAACTCTTCGTTGATATTTTACTTTTTACTTATTGTTCGACTAGTTGACTGACCTTTTTTTTTTTTGCCTACTTTTTGACTGGTTAACTGACTTTTTTTTACTTACTATTAGACTGGTTGACTGACCGTTTTTTACTTTTCGACTGATTGACTGACTTTTTATTACCCATTTATTCCCTGACATACTAATGACTAACTAAATATGTTTCTTAAGAGCATTTTCTAAGCATGAAAAAGTATATGTCTGCCACTTTTACGCATTCATGAATATTCATGACCACTCTCTTACATAGGTAGCATCATTATGGGGTTTATGAACCGAACTTACTGATAGAGGCCAAAGCCTTCTATAATCCAGGACTTTAGTTTTAAATCACACGAATGTGAATAACTTGCACCTATGCGAGAACCTGTGCTGAGCCGTCTTCAGTGGGCATCCACAAGTGACGTATTATACCAGAAGACGCAGTCAGATCATTACACTCATGGGCAGTGGGTATAGTCAGGCCAATACGTTAATGGACAACGGATATATGCACTGTCAAATAATTCTTCAATTTTCACTGTCGCTGAATCAGTATCATGCTTTGGGTCGCTAACGCCTAGTTTCCGTATCTGAGCAAGAAGTCGGTGGTTTTCCATTTCCAGCAATACGGTCTCAAACTCAGCAGGCAGGCAAATTAATGAATCATCGATATCTATTGAGTAGAGATTACTAAATGTAATGAGACTGCTCTGTGTTGCCGCGAAAAATTATAAATAGACTCCATATTCACGAATGCAACCGTAACGAGAATGCTCCGAATGCAACAATAGTTACTATTGAAAGTTGCTGTGATTGTAATTCCCACCACACCTCAGACAACAGTTGTTGCGGCGATTCCATAAATAGTGTATCTGACAATATATACACTGTTGTATTTCACGAGTAGTTCGGTTTTCTTGGTGATTTTATGTCTCAGCTGTTGTTTCGCTTCAAGTCTGTAAGTCTGAAGGTTTGTCATAGTTTCTCTATTAAAATGTAATCGCGAAGTATATTTGCTCGTAATGCTGGCCTTCATTACATGCAACATGCACTAGCGATTCTAAGCAGTTTTCGTTTTTACTGGTACATCTGATACACAATCATAGAAAATATATTTCTAGAAAATATTTAAATTTGTGGTTATTGTGCGTTCTTGGTAGCCTGGCATTATCTTCATATAAAACCAATCCGATGACGTTATCGGATGATTTCACTAAATGTTTTTGAAACGACTGTTCTCGTCTTTGCCCAAAATCTAATACACAAACAAGTACGTCCTTGAAATAAAAGGGGGAGATTGTTTTCTTCTGCACCGTGTCGATGCTGATGCAATATTGTTACAAGCCAAGGGTCTTTGCTTGACCGAGCGGTTTCAAACCCTAGCGTGATTATCGCTAAAAGTCATAAATTTACTCCAAAATTTTCAAAGACAACTATACAACTTCAGTTGTAAATTAGAAAGCCCGATGTGTCCATTCTATACATAAATATTTCCCTAATCAATGCAAAACCACAGATGTCCGAACTTGCTAAATATCTATCAACCGCACATCTGAATAGTTTTTCTTCATCAACTTATAGTACTGTTAGCAGATCATGTCGTAGAAACTCTACAATCTCCCAACACAGAGAATTATTTTAATTACGCCACATTATGCCAGTCAATCCAAGGTTTCAAGGCACATTGCGCCATTATAACTGCATCACATTTGCCACCATGGTGACATAAACGGTATCTTCCGAGTCCCTTCTTGTTTATTACATTATGTAACTTACCGGTTTCCTACCGTTAATAATGCCGCAGTCACAACACCAATTTGGGCTAAGGAATATTAACATTGCACCGAATTCCAACAATCAAACAAGTAATCACACAAATCTAAGATTTGCTTAAACGGGGATCTATAGCCAAATAATCTTACTCCAAAATTTGTTACAATATTACCAACTGAGAATGCAACTGGGATGGATTTGTTGGTGAACTCCACTTTATCATTGTGGAAACTATTGTCTGAGTGTTTTCTTACTTGGCGGTGCTCAGTCTACGACCTGGAGCTATAGCGTGCTAATACCACGATTCCAATTTAACTTCATGTTAGTATTAGTACAGTGTGGTCTCAACGATGTGATGTGATTATGATTTTTAAAGTAGCTTTAAAAAATTTTCAGTCATATTGCTACGATGTCTGCAGTGTGTCAGTTTATAGCGATGTCTAGCACTGGGGCATTATGCAGCAGACATTTAGCATGATGTCCCACCTAGTCACATTATCCTAACACCAGGCCAACTAGTCCTAACACTAACCTCTTAACGCTAAACTCACGACCTTCCGCATCAGAGGCGGACGCTCTAACCACTAGGCCACTGGAGCGGTTGACTGATTTCTATCTGGCCCTTATTATTTTTGACCGTATAAAGGGGTATGTTAATGTTGCAATTTTTTATGCAGATATTAGTTAAAAGGTGGAGGGAAATGCTATCAGCGTCTACGTCACTGGTACAATAATAAAACACAGGTCAGCAAATTCCACAACCTCATTACCGCGGTCGATATTGATCGCTTATATGTTTTGATATTATCGCCTCATCCAGGTGTTATAGATGGTCTAGTATCACGCTTAGAATTACTTATAACAGTTGTTATTACAATACATCCGCGATTAAATGCTCTTGAAATGAATAAATACCATCCAGATTTGAACACCTTTAAGATATGACCTTTAGGTTGTTAAAAAAAGGAATCATTCTCCGAATAGTATTGATGACAAATTTACTACCTGTTGCACAAATTGTGTATATGACCCCCTCTACGTTCCGCATGTGATGGTGTGAACACCTTTGCATTATTTATTTCACGAATGCGTTTGTTACGCATCAACATCATCATCGGCAGGCCATTAAATCAGTTTCAGTTCATAATAGTGTGTCGCGTTATTTAATTTCCATATTTTAAACTTTCAACACCATGCTTTTATCGATGAAGTCTTTGTTAAAAATAGTCGAAATAGTAACTGATTTTAACAGTTTCGTTTAATTTCGGCTGGTTTTTTTTGCGACAGCACTTCGCAGCTACAAACGAACAACTTTTGTGACCACTTTAGACATCTTATGTTTTCCAGTTTGGTCTTGGAAAATTACAAGCTCTCCTGGTTCGACGTCGATAACAACCCAACTGGCAAACTTGGTCAGATCAGCTTTATTGGCACTACTTACCAGATCCACACTCACGCAAAATGTGGCAGGCGAGACTTTACGTCCGTAAATATCATGAGGAATTTCGTATACTATTAATCGTACTCTCTAGGCGACACTCTGGAAACAAACAAAAATAAGCGCGCGTGGTGTTGATGAACGCACAAGTGACATCAATGCTTCAACAATAAGTGTACAAGTATCGAGCCATCCAGCAGTTTGCATCGGCAGCGTTGAATAAAACGGTGGTTGTCGTCCACCTCTTTGGGTTAAATAATAAAAATTTCAAGTGGCCTCTAGGTGTCAAAATATAAAAGATATCTGAGGAATACCGTGTATGTTTGTTTATTGTGCTTTCTCGCTGATTTCACGACAGTATCGATGCGTGTTAAGCACATAAATACATCATGTACAAATAAACTTTTTTGTGCTTGCTGTAACAGCATACCATTCGTAGTAAATTCGTAATAAATCTTTGATTCACACATAATCATACCGCACCACAAAACCATCCGTGTCGCTCAACAATAGCAAATCAATAGTTTACTAAGCGCTTTTCACGGTAGATAATCGAATTGGTGACAGTATAGTGTATTAGGATTAAGGCTGTCAAACTTACAATATTTGCAAAGCGCACCCATATGCTGTTTGTAGTTTAAAGTTGGTCTCTGGTGGCATTTACAGGATACAGCGATGATAACATCGCCAAATCAAAACATCGACTATCGTCATTTTTGACATTGATTACTGATCGTGGTAGTAATTATTTTGGTATTGGTATTTTACTCTTTGCGCGAAAAGGTTTTTGTGTGGAAATGTCAAGCTGAACTTCTAAGCATCTGGAAAGCATCCATCCAAGCATCTTCTGAAGTATTTTTCAATCTTCCTCAATTTTTGAATAACTTTTCTCAGTCTCATTTTTGATAGCCTCGGTGTCTTTATGTTGCAAGATTACAAAGGCAACGCTATGAAACTATGGGGCTATAATGTTATAGATGGTGCAAAACCATCTGTGGTTACATGGCAAAACATAGTAAATCCCACATTGAAAACAATGCCAGCCATGTATTAAGACTGCAGTGCTGTCCTTTTCATGTGCTGAAACGTTGCTACATTTCCTGGATGCATATTTTATTTAAAGTTTTACAGCGTATTTGTGTTGGATTATATATACTTGAAATAATCGCCCGGTAATCTGGAAAATCACGAGAGCGTTTATACAATTTTCAGTCTGGAATTGTTTGTTGGTGAACATATTTAACAGATGCAGTAGTGAATCTGAAGAGGAGATGCGATGCGTCGACGGTTTTCATCGTCGTCGGCTATGACTGCAATTTCCGCCCGCTTGGACCGCAAAGGACTCTTTATATCTGACTGTTCAATGTGACCCTTAGAGTCAGATGCGGTTTGACTTTGATACATAATAACGCACGTAAATCTGATTTTCTTGCATCTCTAGCTATTTGTATTATACGTTTTTGCGCAAACTGGTTCACTTGTTGTACTGTTACAAACGGCTATGGCTTATTTAGGGAACATTTTGCTCAAGTAGACATGGTTCATTTGCGAACCATGATATTTCAAAAAGCATGATAGCTAATCGGATACCGTTTGGAATTTGTCGACTACTCTCTCACGCGAGTAGCCGTGGCTGAATTAAATTAGGCATACTTGTGTGTGTGTGTAGTAAAATGATGGAGAATAGAAGGCTTTGACCCTTAGTCCAAATGATACTACCATGCACTTCCTTGTTCATATTATTTTTTATGTCTCATTGCATATCATTTTATTTACTCTGTTTTCAGGTAGCCATGGAAGTCTTAGATTTTCACATTCGCTGTAACGAGAAGGATGTCCAAACCTTAAATGCAAACCTATTCCTAGCGCCGGAGATAATTCCTCCAAATTTCACTGATTACAATTTCTGTTGCTATAGCTACAATGATATTCTGCCACAGCTCTTTATCAAGATGATCATATCACGGTTTGGAACACATACGTTTGACATGGAGAAGCTTTGCAGGTTTGTCCTAACAGTCAGGAAAAATTACCGTCCACTGTCATATCACAACTGGGAACATGGTTTTCATGTTGCCCATACTATTTGGTGTATTATCCAGTCTCATCTCGACATCTTCACAGATTTGGATGTAATGGCACTTTTAATAAGTGCACTCTGTCATGACGTGGATCACAGGGGTTACAACAACGAGTTCTTCAAGAAACTGAACCTTCCACTTGGAGCTTTGTATTCAACCTCTGTCATGGAGCAGCACCATTATAAACAGACCATTACCATCCTTCACAGCGAAGGCCTCGACATTTTTAACTTTCTTTCCGCTGAAAAGCACAAATTTATCCTGCATGAGATTCGAGAACATATCATTGCCACAGATCTGGCACTGTTCTTTGAGAGGCAGAAGCGCATGGCCGCTCAGCTCAAGAAAGGTGAGTTTGATTTGAATGTTCCAGCAATGAAACGGGACTTAACAAGTCTTATGATGACGGGAGCTGACCTAAGCTCCACCTCCAAGTCCTGGGAAGACCATATGGTTACAGTGAACATGCTGTATGAAGAGTTTTACGCACAAGGTGACATTGAAAAGAAACATGGCTACAATCCGATTCCACTGATGGACCGATCGAGGCAAGACGAAATTCCCAAACAACAAATGGGATTTATCAACTTTATCGCTATGCCGCTGTACACGACACTTGTTAAAATACTCCCTAACGCACAACCTCTGCTGGATGGATTATGCCAGAACAAGGAGAAGTGGCAGCTTCGGGAACAAGAAGTGGCAGCATCGAAATGAATAATCAGGCTGACGAAATTGCTTCGTAACATGCTAACCAGGAACCTGTTTAAGGCACATTTTCTTTTACATTAAAACATTTTTTTTTCACGGCTCTTGGTTGCGTTGGTTACCAATACATTTTCATGATATCTTTATGGTGTCAAGATTACTCGAGGAAAAACTTGTTCCTTTTGCAATGTTATTTGCCCTTCTATGCTTTTGCTACAATAATTCCTTAAGAAAGTGCCTCGTGTCTATCTAAATTTTGCTATGCAAAATATCGTTTCTCTACTGCCATTTGATATCTATATTGGATTAGGTGTCTGATACTGACAGTTTGATCAAAAATGTGAATATTACTTTTAATCATTGTCTTTTCATATGTACAGAAAGGATATGCTGCTCATTTCTATCATTATAAAGCTAATGTAATATTTCTAATATTATTCGAGAAAAAGATTTATTCATATTAACAAACAAACCTGGAATGAAAAATTTAATGAACTGGATTAATTAAGGATTTAAAATTAATTAAGGTAGACAACTCTAGCTAAATATAATTCCTTAGTATCCTAACTTTTTTAAGCTGTAATCTGTAATCAAGTCTGGAATTTGAATGTTAAGGTCAATACGGACAGTTACGATCATTATATTGAACTATTACGGAAAGTTACGATCATTATATTGAAGTAATATGGATAGTTACGATGATTATATTGAAATAATACGGATAGTTACGATCATTATATTGAAATAATACGGATAGTTAGGATTATTGAAATAATAAGTGATATTGAAAAGGAATACGATTTTTGTATCTGACTGTAGGGATTTGGAACTACATTGTAAACTGTCTTTGCCTAAATTGCTTTTTGTAAATCCTTTAAAGAACAAGTTTGTAAATGTTCAAAGTAAAATTCAGGTATATTAAACACTATATAAAATGTTTATGAAATACACTTAAATTTAAAAAACAGCTCCAAGAATCTTGTAATTTATACTCTAATAAATACTAATTATAGAGTTTATTATTTACTCGTGTATGCGCTGTTTTCCTTTATCTCAATCACGTGCTTATTTTGTTGATGTGACATCAATAAAGTCTGTAGAAATGAGTGATGTCAAAAAGCGTTTTCTTTCTGCAAATATCTGGTCATTTTTAAGGTCTGAACTTACATTTTGTGTCATGAAAAAGTCTAAGCAAAACTTCAATATTTGATTTATAATTTCTAACCTGATGGGGGGGGGGGGCTAGACTATGTTAACGTGTCTAAGTTTCGAAGCAAACTGGAGTTTTCTTTTAGCAACACAGTCACCATATTTCTTTGGGCCAGTCTATGTTTCCAGGCAACAGATATAACGTAGTGCACAATCTTTGAAGATCTCAATAATTCCATAAATATTAGGTTTACATCTTTTTGAACACATGTTCACAAGAGTTACTCCTATTTATTTGTTCCATGTGTGTTAAAAATATTACAATGAGACATTGCAAGTATTGGACGCAGACTACACGGTTTGTACTGAAATATACTATTCTAGATACGAGAAATGGACATCGGAATGTCGGACTGCCATTGAAACGCCAATAATTATACACTGTGTGGGACCCCTGGGCTACAAACAGGTTAGAAATTATTAATCAATGAATGAAATGACTAAGTTTTGCACATTTTTTTATATCATTGATATTTTTTTTTAAATTTTAAAATTGGTCGTGAGTACAAACAAAATGGGAAGGTGTGAGAAGACCTTAAATCGAATAATCAACATTCGTCTAGATTCATGGGAATATTTCACGGTGGTGGAGATGCGAACTTTGACATTCGGGTATTTTCGCGCACGATTTCCAAACTTGCAGTAACCATTTGTGCAGAGGAAATATCAGCAACTTTCTGCGTGACTTGAGTCCTACTGAGTTTATCATTCCTTAATGGGCTATACTGTTGAGAGGATTCTCTTTATTCTTATAATAAACAATCGTATAATTGACAATCTTGGGCAGAACACGACGTTATTACTTACAGATATAGATAATTAGAACTACAAGGAGTGCAACTGATCAGGGGAATTAATTTGTCATGTAACCTTTCCAATACCAAAAGAGTTGTTTCCCTTGAATAATGTCCTTAAACCACTCCTTAGTTGTTTGGTATAGTATCTGGCTGAAACTTACGTTCGCATGAAAAACGCACATAAGTTAATCCTTTCAGAGTTTTGTCTAAGAGAGAGAGAGAGAGAGAGAGAGAGAGAGAGAGAGAGAGAGAGAGAGAGAGAGAGAGAGAGAGAGAGAGAGAGAGAGAGAGAGAGAGAGAGAGAGAGAGAGAGAGAGAGAGAGAGAGAGAGAGAGAGAGAGGGAGAGAGAGAGAGAGAGAGAGAGAGAGAGAGAGAGAGAGAGAGAGAGAGAGAGAGAGAGAGAGAGAGAGAGAGAGAGAGAGAGAGAGAGAGAGAGAGAGAGAGAGAGAGAGAGAGAGAGAGAGAGAGAGAGAGAGAGAGAGAGAGAGAGAGAGAGAGAGTATCAAAGAGATTGTATGTGTTGGATTTGAGAGAGAGAGAGAGAGAGAGAGAGAGAGAGAGAGAGAGAGAGAGAGAGAGAGAGAGAGAGAGAGAGAGAGAGAGTATAAAAGAGAGTGTGTGTGTTTGATTTTAGAGAGAGAGAGAGAGAGAGAGAGAGAGAGAGAGAGAGAGAGAGAGAGAGAGATTGTATGTGTTGGATTTTTAACGTAACAATTTTTTCAGTCATATCGCTACGACGTCTGTAGTGTGGCAGTTTGTAGTGATGTCTAGCATCGGGTCATCATACTGCAGACATTTAGCATCATGTCCCAACAACTCACATTATATTGACAAATGGCCGACCAGTTCTAACACTAACCTCTTAATGCTGAGCGCCTAGCGAGGCAGCTGTCAGTACCCTTGTTGCAAGTCTTTGATATTACTCGGTCGGGGTTTGAACCTTCGACCTCACGCATCCGAAGTAGATGCACTAATCACCAGGCCACAGGAGAAATTACATACTGTATTAATTGCCGTGATCTTATGGGTGACGTCGTTAATTATAGTGTTTGCTTAACGAACTGTTATCAATCATAGCATAAATTTGAAAATATTCCATCTGTTACACATGTATACGTACATATGTATATGCCTTTGTCTATCATTCTTTTTGCGTATTCATCGTTAAGCTATTATTGTTTCCCTTTTCGTGTTATCCTGGTGTCATTTAAGAGAAAAGTACAAAATCTGAGCAGGGCCCCGAGTGGCCTTGTGGTCTAAAGCGCTGTCCGTTATGGATCACTGCCATTTCACCTCAGTCTGCGTGAGTTCGAGTCCAGACTCGGCTAACGTGGGTAAGTGAGAAAGCCTGCAAGTAGCTTCTCGTGGGTAGGTGGTTCTTCCCGGGGTTTTTCAGGGTTCTTCCTCCACCATTAATACTGACCACCATGTATAACCTATCTTGTGCTGAAACATGGCGTTAAACCCTATAACAATAACAACTGATCTTCGTTTACTATGATGTACTCGCCACCTTCACATGTTGAATATACGTTCCAAACTTTCGATTATCTCAACGAAAATGGTCTTTTGAAATCGAAAGGATTACATTGGATCTGGAATGGCTGGCTATATGTTTGCAGATAGCACGGTGAAACTATTTTACCAGATGACTAAATATTACTTCCTATTCGATGTAAATTTCGGTTTTAAGTATGTAGCAGCCTATAATGGGGCTAAGAACAAATGCTTAAAGCGAATTTCGATTTAAAGCAAACGATTTTGAAATCAAAGTCTTTAAGCTGTTGACTGTGATCCACGCAATCAGTGTAGGCCTGTTAGTTTGTGGCAAAACAATAAATATTACCGATTGCTTGTCTTTAAGATAAAAGATTTTATCTAACTGTTGAATAATTCGTTTTGAAAATTCTACAATAATTGTATTGGAATACCACTTCTAAATCTGCAGGAATGCAGGTTTAAATTGTCTTTCTGTATATATAAGGAGTCATTGATGTGAACATTTCCAACTTAACAGTAACGACTGATAGCCGTGAGATTGTCTTTAAGTTATTTTTGGACGGAAAACCTTTATGAAAGTTTAGTTTTATCCATTAAAATCGCCTTTAATTCATTAAAACCTAGTCTAATTGTTATGAAGAAATACAAAACTCTTTTTTTTCTTTATAAAATAAATCATTCGGGGACCACCTCAGTTTTTATGTAACAAGTACTGATTGAGTAGTTGTAGTTTTATATTCAACTTCTCCATCAGTCTTATGGTCAATCCAATCGTCGAAATAGTAGATGGGTCCGAATATATTGCGGTTTCCTTTTGGTGGAAAGGTTTCCTGTGAAGCAACTGTACGATTTTGTTTGCAAATTACTGCGCCTACTTAAATATTTTTTGTGTAGCAAAAATATCCCGGATGCAACGAATCTCATCAGATGGCTAATTCGGTAAAGAATATGAACCTAATAGGGATTAGTTGTGCTTTGTATTATTTATACGCACCTGTCAATGTAAAATGCGTACTGCTTTCACCGTGTATATTAGTCCGAGTTTCCTCTGACCCTTGACACCCCATTTTTGATATCTGGTTTTTTATGTTGGGGTGTAGGGTCAGAGTTATTCCCTATCAAAAACTTGGAATTTGCCGACACCATTTGGTGTCGGCATAGGGTACTCGCCAACTATCAGGCCTAGCAAACTTAAATGACCTTACATTGACCCATAATTACATTAAATCGATAGGGAAATCATTTATCTTCTCAGAAATTACAAGCATAACACCGATTTTGTCTTTAATCCGTTGTCAGACGAGACGTAACTACAGCGTTGATGAATTTTGACCTCGTTCGCACCATTTTAATTGCTAGTCACACGACTAAATCTCGCAGCCGATGGGCATAAACGTCATGGGTCAAATAGTCACGTGATAACATCAAAGTGCGTTGACATGTAGTTTTTGCGTGATCAGTCAGCCTCTTTCCAGGAAGATGCGACAGCGACATGTTTCAGGCTGCTGTTATCCAATTAATATGTTGAATAATAGTAGTATAAGGAAATGAGAGTTTTGGCTCACTTCATTTTTTTTACCCTCCGAACAAGTATAAATTAAATGAGGGTTTCCAAAACAGGGAAATGAGGGTTTTGGCCCACCCACCCCTCCCACACCTATTAGAACGTTTCAGTTAACAAGGTGGAAATTAAACCAGCATTAGAATGAAAATGATATTATTTTATATCTCATTTCCAATGATTAATGTTTCAACTGTTGATATTAAAAATACTTCACTATCACGACTATAGATACTAAATTTTACTTTACCGCTCACACAGCGACGGGACTCAAACAGATCTTTCATTTCTGGTTTGTTCAGAGGATATTTTTTGTTGATAAAATACACCTTTGACCGATTGAGATCAATTGTGAGTTTAGTATATTTTTGTTGGCTAATGGGGCTGTGAAAGTTTTTAAATTCCGCTAGCAACTTTTGATACAATTGTTCGAGATAATTGAAATACTCGCTGTTATCAGATCTGATGAGCGAAAGTTTTAACTTGTCATGTGTTCCATTAACACATATACCTGATGTTTCATTATTAAATTCAACTGTCAATTGTTTACCGTCCATCATTAGATATTTGATGTTACTATTGTAGCTATTTGTCATTGTCAAATTTTCAAACATTATTTTATAAGTTTAGATAAAATTTCAGTTGGAAAAGATAATGTCGAGTATAGATCTATCATCATGACAATACCCAAGGGCAAATGTATCTACCCCATTTTCACAATAGCGTTTGTCATCAAAATTATACAATCCACGTTTGATAATAACATCTGTTTCAAGTTTATGATGATTAGTTCGAATTGCCATAGCTCTCATAAAACTAACACCACCATCAATCGCATACCTGTAGCCATCAAATTTCATATACTTTTTAACAAAATCACGAGGCAGACCTTTTGCTTTTTTCGTTATTTTATTATTATCTAGCAATACGGCATACATTTTGCTGCGTAATCCGATAAAGTATTTGATAGCGCTCGAGTTCATTTCATCTTTAAACTTACCAATAACCTTTTTATTTTTGTCGTCATGAAATTTACTGTCACGTGGATAATCGGAAAGATCAAACAGATGTCGATTATTGTACATGTCCTGATAGATGTCCTCGCATTCGATTTCATATACGAGCGAATCAGTATCAGTAAACAATAATCTACTAGCCGGCCACTGATTTTTAACAAAATTATAATGAAAATCGTACATCAGCCACTTTGATAAATCTAACACAGCAGCTCCAACATAGATCGGCTTGTTTAGTTTTAGATTTGTTTTTCTTCTTTGTATATCAACAAGATTTTCATTAAATATTTTCATGCTCACAAAATCATCGTCTGACACAAGTTTGTTTCTGCGATTGACATCATTAACTATTTCAATATTTCCACGTTTCCTAATATTCTCCATCGTCTTACCAAAAACGGAATTGTTCATCAGTTTAAAAAAGTTTTTCTCAAACTCTGTTTTCGCTGCAGCCCTTTTTGAAGTGTTTGAGTTAATATAACCTCTCATCCACGGCGACTGATTAAATTTTAGTACACGATGAACTTTTCTCAACACAAGACCAGCATCGACTGCTTGTTTTAAAACTTTGTAATGCAAAACGTAATTTTTCTTATCAAGTAAATTTGGTACTAGTTTCTTGACCATGGAATGTTGCCTTGGTGATGCTAACGCTTGTTGTTCTTTTGATAACAAACTATAATCTATGACCATCGATTCCGCACAGAAAGGGTAATCGTTATGTAATTTGTGTAGCGAATTTGGATAATCAAGATCAACTTCAACGAAATAGGACACATCATCGGGTATCTTTTTTTCTGTCTCTGATAGAAATCGATCAACTGTGATCCAATGAAATCCGCTAAAAGGCATTGGTTCTGCCATCGAACCACCGTAAAGATTATTACAATCTAGATAAATTATATACTTCGAAGGAAGGTCAGGGTTATACTGTTTCAGGTATTTGTTGTTTGCTTCAGCATATTTTTTTTTGTTATCACGCTAATACCACCTCGGATACCTTTTTCGATAAAATTGAACATATCAACATCAGTCAGTAATTCTAACCTTACCTTACTAAACTTTAGCAAAGAATCCCATGACAACCCAGGGGCAGAATAATACCAGCAAGGATCTAGTACATAATTATTATAACTCACTTCACGAAAACTTTCAAAAACATCTGCTAATAATAACACGTCAGTTTTCAGGTATAAATCATGATAATTACCAAAAGTCTCACAATCAAACTCTTTCCAGATATCTTGTGCATACCTGTACTCGTCATCGGTTATATTTTCGTTTTTAAGTTGTGAGTAAAATTTGTCTTTGCCAGGTAAAGATGTTTCATCAAATTTACTCCAGTCGTCGAGGTATTCGTATGGAAAGACTCCTTTTTTAGCTAGTAGATTAAATTTATCTCCAAAACAGTCTCTTAGGTTATCAAATTTACTACAACCTTTCACTAGCTCATCTAACGAGGCTGCCATAAACTGCAGGCTGTCAATAAAACGCAATTTACCTAGCGTAACTGACATGTACTTTTCAAAATTATTTGGGATGCATTTGATGATGTTATCGAGTTTTAGACGAGATTTTATATCAGGATCACCAAAAGCTTCTACTATAATATGGCTATCATATCCTCGAAAATTGTGAAGAATAACTGGAATAAAATCTGGAGCATGAAATTTTAAATTACACTGATTATGAGCAGCTCCACGGTACTGTCCAGTCAAATGGCAATGGTCATGTACTTTTTTGTCATCGTCAAAAACTTTTTTACAAACATGACAA
Organism: Potamilus streckersoni; assembly: GCA_016746295.1. Lineage (NCBI taxonomy): Eukaryota > Metazoa > Mollusca > Bivalvia > Unionida > Unionidae > Potamilus > Potamilus streckersoni. The sequence continues at coordinate 751,548 of JAEAOA010001146.1, read as the reverse complement.
ATTTCTGCTTGCTCGTGATCGGATTCTTGTTGAGGTGTTAATTTTAACATTGGCGTTACTTTTTTCAAACGATAGGTAATATTATCAACTTCATTAATCAACTGATAGAGAAGGTAGATAGCTGGATTTTTACCGCGATATAATTTGATTGGTTTAGATAATCTAGAATCAGTACAACAAACTACCTTGTACGCTACTCCACACGGAACATGATTTTGAATTTTTCTTGTACTCGATTGATTAGGATTATTTTCTACGCCAAGTACAGGTTGAAGTAAACACTCAAAATCAGCGTATATAACGAAAGGAATTTTTAGTTTGTGATTATGATGGACAAACTGTAACACACTATCTTTTTTAGATGGCATTGTTATTCTTTGCACATCACTACAGTACTGCAAATGCTTTTGTAATGTTTCATTGTTAGTACAACCATGCAAGCAGCGGTAACAAAAGAACTTTTTGTTTCTATTTTTATTGTACTGTTTACCAACTAGTCCGTTAAAGTTTTTAATCCAAACGTAATGATTTTTGTAGTACAGTAAATTTATAGTCGATTGTGAAGCTTTTTCTGAAATATATCTCGGGTATACATCCTCTTTTTCATCTAGTCCGAAAATGTTAATTGAAACATTATTTTGCTTTTCAAATTTTGGTATTTGATTTTCTGCCACAGGAAAGTTAATATCTTTAAAATTTAATCTAGACACGTGACTGATATTTTTCAACACGAGTAGCGTTTTCTTCTGCTGGAAATAGTGCGGAAAGAACAGCCCATTGGAAACATTTATTATCTACGTTTTTGATGTTTATACAACATCTTTTACTTTTTATTTTTGGTGGCAGGTCGACGTATGAACTACCTCGTAATACATTATATTTCATCGTGTGAAACAATATTCCTTTAATCATTTCAAACTTCCAACCCGAACCTAATTGAGCGAATTCCTCTATTTTTTCCAGATTTCTTGGTGCATTTCATCAGATAGTGATAACAGATCAGTCCCAAGCAAAAACGTCTTGATTTTGCGTTAATATAAGGTTCTGCAATTTCCTTGTTAGTTAATTCTTCCGTTATAACTAACTTTGAAAATATAACATGATATTGCACAAATAATCTAATACTTTTGTGTTTTTCGAGCTCACGTTTTACAGTTGTCTGTAGTAGGTGGTAAAGATTCGTTGCATTAAAATTTACTAAAACAATTTGATTATCAAACTGATAACTATTATCAAAACCTGCAAAAGCAGTCGCTATTTTATTAGGTTCTCCCATAAGGCTTTTCTTAGCTATATCACGTAATTTTAACATTATTATATTATAATGTAATATCTAATTAATAATTTTTTCACACTGCGCATGCGCTAAAAATCAATTGAAGATAAAATAATCTCCTATAATATAATGACAGCAAATCTAACAAACACATGTGAGCAAGAAGCATATCAAATTCACCCAAAGTATAACTTTATCTCACACTGCGCATGCGCTAAAATCAATTGAAGATAAAAAAAAATCGCCTATAATATAATGACAGTAAATCTGACAAGCGCACGTGAGCAAGAGATTTATCATGTTCACCCAAAATACAACTTATACGCTGGAAATGTATTAGGTTCAGTTATTAACATCAAAACTAGAATATCTGTTGGTAAATTAACGTCAGCGGGTTATACGATTAGTGTAAAGGGAGATAATACCGAGAGGATTGCAATGTTTAGAAAAGATTTTATTTACACTTTGTTTTGCGATGATATTCCAGAGGGACAGCGTGTATATCATTATAACGGTAAAGTAACTGATGACAACATTGAAAATTTATCCTTAGAAGATGAGTTTCAGCCGCATCCAGTCTTTGATTTATACGAGGCTAACGATCGCGGTATTATTAGAAACAGAAAAACTAAAAAAATTCTTGGTACTATTAGCAATATGGGATATATCAGGGTAACTGTTAGAGGAACATCGCCAAATCAAGTTCGTTATTATGGTCATCGTTTTATTTACGAGGTGTTCAATGGATCTATACCTAATGATTTGGTTTTTAATCATATTAATAACGTAAAAACTGATAATCGATTGGAAAATCTAGAACTAGTTACCCAACAGGAAAATGTAAGAAAAGGACGAGGTGGTGGTATTAATTTTAGATGTCCAGCAAAACCTGTTATTTCAAAAAACCTCGAAACGGATGAGGAGATCGAATTCAAATCGATTACAGCTGCGGCGAAATATTATAAGATAAATCCCGCAGTCGTAAAATTTGTAGCTGATGGAGTAATAAAATCAACTTTTTCAAGCGAATACAATGCTAGGATTCGTTTTAGATATGATGATCAATAATATTTTGTAATTCGGTTTTAGTCAAGCAATGATGAGCAAATCCTATGATATCATCGTGATTAAATTTTAGCGTCGTTACTGCACTTTCATTAATTTTATTCTTTTCTGCTTCTGTTAGTAATATTTTATGAGAATCACCTTGCATTACAATAACATCAACACTATAACCCAACAAACATTTTCTTACCGCTACGGCTAGTTCGTTGTAATTTACTATATTAACTTTTTGGTGATATTTTATCTCATCAGTCATCTTATAATAATAAATTAGATAAAAATATATTATAATAATGGACTTGATGAAACGACTTGCTGAACTCTACAAACAAGATACTAGCGACACAGTCGCCAGCGATAAGGTCGTCAGTGATGAGGTCACATTCTCCAAAGATTTTATAGACAAATCTATTGGTTATAGTGAAGATGATATTTTGTATAACAATGAATCTGATGATGATGGTGAAATAGTCACTGTTGCTGACAGATCAAATTACAGCAGATCAACAACTAAACGGTATAATGTCAAGTATCACATTGCTAAACAAAAAATAAAATTTAATTTTACCGTTGCCGAACAACAACTGTTTAGCAGCTAATCAAACCTTTCTTAAACATCAGGATTCCAGGCCGACAGAAAAATATCAAATTCGATTTCATATTCGTTAAATTTTTTAATCTAATGACGATCTCTAACGATCGTAAGCAGTATCTAATATCGTTATGTAAACCAGTAAAATGTAAATCTGTCAAACAAAAGTATGAGTTAATTTATAATAGCATTATATCATAATTTGTTTGGTTGGGATCCAACTGTTAAATTTATCGCTATACCCACGCCATTTGACTAAACTTTTATTTCCTTTTTTTCTAATCACTTTCTCGATAACAAAAACATCCTGCTCAGTTTTCTGTAGTTCTTGTTCATAAAAACTGCCTACAATCGGTTCCCCTGCCAGATATTTTAAAACATACGTTACAGGTACTGTTAAAAGTACCTTATCAACTACAAATACTTCTTCGCTCCAGTTTGGAGTAAATCCTTTTGCAAATACCTTTTTCATCAAAGAAATTCTAACTTTATCACCAACCTTAAATTTATGTCTGCGGTACATGTTTTCGTTTGCTAATATCGGATTTTTAACAGCTTTTTTAGGTGTCATTTTGATGGTTCGATGTTTCGTGTTATTATATTCACCTACGATTTGAGAAAGGTCATCGATGTACCTGCTGGTGTTTTTAGCTGTCATATGTTTGTGTAATTTCTCGTTTAGCGTGCGATTAAATCTCTCAACAACAACGCTTTTGCCCTCGTTTCCTGTAACATACCTTTTTATATTATTTTGTTCTAGAAACTGTTCAAACTTTTTGTTAAAGAACTCGGATCCGTGATCAGTCCAGATTTTATTCGGTTTTTCGTTCTGTAATCATTATTATTTGTCTTAGCGCATCAGTCATTGAAGTTCCTTTCTTATCCGAAACAGGTACACTGAAAGCGTATTTGCTAAAAACATCTATAACATTAAACAAATACCTTTTTGGAGCACCATCAGCGCCAACGTTAAACTGAGCTAGATTGGATACATCCACCAAATCTATTGCCCAGATATCATCTACACCATTAGCGACAACTTTACGTCGTGGGAACTTTTTTTTTAGGTCTGTGCAGCTCGACTGCAAGATCATCGTATACTTTTTTACCGAGTCGAGACTCGCCGAGTCCAAGTTTATATTTTGCTCCTATCATTCCTTGAACAAATCTTCTATCAAAACGTTCTCGTAGATTTGTTGGCTCCATATCACGTAATTCGTCTAACATTACTTTATCACAATCTGATTTTGAGTTTTCATGATCACGATAACAGATATCATGACGCATCGCTATTGCATCCACTTGATTATAAGGCTCTTGGCCTGGCAATGGATTGTCGTTTTCATCTAGTTTTTGATCTAGTGTATTCCACGGACCAGTATACCGATGGCCTGGCAATGTCCAACCGCCTTTTGGTTTTGGTAATTTTCCAATAATTTTATGTATATCTATACCTGACCCTATTATTTCTCTGTTGTTACAACATTGACAGTATGCGACAATTTTATTTTGCTCAAGACACAAATCTCTGTCAGAATCACAGTTGCATATCATTCTATATTTTTAGTCGTCGACTAAAATAATATCAGGATAACCAGATCCGAGCGAATTTTTCGCTGGCGACATCTCTGAGGATACTGTCGCTAGAGACGTTTCTTTAAAAACATATTTTTTCTTTTTCCGCAGACTGCACAAAAACTTTTTAATATTATCCTGTTGTTTTTTGTTTTTTCTGTTGTTTCATTAATATTTTCTGTTTTAGTTCTACACTTGAGACAGTATGTTGACATTATTATACTTGTAATTGTAGATAAAATTAATTGCGATCTCATCGTTAGCGTGAGAAGGATGCTTGTCAAACTGTAAAATAAATTTTAAAAAATTAACATTTCTGCTCATCTGTTGGATAAACATTATACAATAATATCCACAAGCAGACGTTCCAACAGGTTGGAGTTGATTTGACGAATAATATTTTTTAAAATTTTTTGTTCATATACTTTTTTTATTACATCGCTTGGAGGAAGTCCAAACGAGTCAAAATAATTATTATTATAAACTGCTACCCAATGCGTGCCGGATCCGTCATTGAAATCTTGTATATTAATAACACACGAACTTACAGCTGACGGCGATTTTATTGCTGCGATTTCATCTTTAGAATAAACTCCGTGAAATCCAGGAACAGCTTTTAACTTATCAATGATATCAAAATTACTCAACGGGGTGGTCGAGTTCCCGGTAATGTTAGACTACGTCCGATTCCTAAAAGATTTGGCAGCAGACTTCCCGCTAGTCCCGCCAAAAGTGGAGCGATCGGAATAAATCCTCCTTGTTTTGGTTGATTGCATATGCATTTGCATTTTGGTGTTGGTGATTTTGTTTTTATTATTTTCTTTTTTTTTTGTTGTTGACGATTTCTTTTTCTTTTGTGGCATTATAATATATTATTTACATAAAATTCACAATTTTTTTTATTCCACTTCCACGAATGATACCATTATCTTTGACTGCTTTCTCCGTTGCGCCAGATATTGCTCCAGACGCTGCTGCTAGTCCTAATGTTCCCAACACCGGTAAAAGTTTAGGTATTATTGTGCTAGCTAATACTGATAATGCTGGACCAAGAAAACCTCCTTCTTTTGCCATCGCTGTCATTTGTGCAGCACTCAAATTTAAAACAAAAGTTTTTTTACGATCATACTTCTTTACTTGATTTTTTGTTAGCATTAATTTTGTTAAAACACCATCAGAAATATTAGGATTAATTTTTAATGATACCTGTTCTCGCTTTGCAATAGCAGCTACTAATTTTTTAACTTGGCCGACAGTCAAATATACTTCTTTTACAATATACTTTGTCATTTTATATAACAACCGAAGATTAAACTTGAACTGTCATTTTACATCCAATAGAATCTACTGTGATAAATCTATCACTAATCACTAATGCGTATACGTATAACGGCGCTACTGGAACCGCCCCAAGTGTCCAGGTAATTTCAATATCCGCTGTGCTGTCTACAGCTCGCTCGTTATGTTTACTAACATCAAAATGAAATATAGGATAAAGCGTACGAAATTCCTCTGCTGATAGTTGAGTTCCATCTTCAACATCTTGATATTTTTGTATTGCGTCAAGCAGGTACATGTACGGTCGAGAAATATTTTTATTAGCATCATCAGCAAAATTGCACTCGATAGCTCGTTCTGGATATTGCTTTGAATTTAATCTAGCGTATATTCGTCTGACATCAGAGTGATCAAATATTGCATTATTTTGTTGTTGGTTACCTCGTCGGGCTTGTTGTTGAAATACGACAAAGATATTTCTCGGCAGTTGTTCGCTTGATGTTGTTGTGACCCTCCATGTGTAGTCAGTAGTATTTGGAACCGCTGTCTGATATATCTTATGCTGCTTAAAGTAAATTCTGTTTGTATGTTTATCAAGCGTACTATTTAATTCTGACATTTTAGTGATTGATGGTGTTATACGTGGCATCCACAAAGCGAGTTTGTTTATGATAAACTGTACATCAACCCCTCCAGATCTAAACAAGCAATCGTTTTGGTCTGCTCGATCTAAAATAAGAGTATGTTTTACTCCGCGAAATACTTTATCATAATCGCGACAAAAGCCGAAATTTGTGCTTAGCGAAAGCATCATTGTAATTTGACATGATCGTGCTGCAAGTTTTCTTCGCCTAGCAAAGCCTTCGTTATAACGTGGATTTCTCACGTCAAGTGTGTTAAGAAGTAAATTTAACATCGCAGTACCGTTTGCATCTGCAGCTGGTGGTGTTATATTTAGATTATTAAAAGCTGCTATAAGAGAAACTCTTGTAGCGTCTGCATTAGCAGCTGCACCTGGTGCGTCAATACCTAGCGCGTCTGCATTAGCAATGAGAAAATCTCTCACAATTCCAGCATTTGCATCAGCATTAGCTCCGTGTACTATAGCGCCTCTCGTTAGAAATTCTGTTGATTAAGCTATACCCCGTCCAGTATCTTTAAACCACATCATATTAGTTGCAGTTGATCTCGAGTAATCGTCGGAAAACGAAATAATATTTAAAATTGTACTTGCAACTTGTAGATGACCTGAAATATCTTCTATAGTTTGTTTGGCCAGTTGATATCTAGCACTTTTGAATAAACACCAGCCGTTATTTATAAGAGCTATTTCTGTTCCAACTGCAATTGCAGCAGGTGGATTGGCTACTGTCATAATCTGACCACGAACTTCTAACATAGCCTTATGTGGCAGTAGAAATACATCTTCGTCTCTGGTGTTAAAGGTTCTAATACCAGCTTTATTTGGTTCGTTGGAATTCTCATCAAGGTACTCAACAAACTCGAATTCTGTCACATCGTTGTCGATGTCATAAGTTTCTGTTAACTCGAGATAATTTTTAACAGACATTTTATTTTATTAGATTATATAAAATTTTATTGCGGCACTGTTACTTTAGATATTAATTTTTGTATGATCTGCTCGCCCTTTGGTGATAATAGTTTTTTTGTTGTTGTTATCATAGCTTTTTGAGTTTCTTTTGTTGGAGCGATTTCTGAGATAGCTTGTTTTATTTCAGATGCAGTCGGTGGATCTCCTTTTATTTTATTAGCTATTTTTTGTCCCACCGCATTCCCAGCGGCAGATGCAGCCCCAGTTGCAAAAGCTTTACCAGCGTCAATAACAATTGGTGCAACTTTACGCGCTAGTCCTGGAATACCTTCAATAACTTTAGTGAATATATTTCAAAAAAATCCTCCTACTATTTTTCTTCGATAAACTTTTTTTCTTTGTTTCATTATATTTGATGTTGCATAATTTTTACTTTTGCTCACGTAGATGTAAATAATAAGTTACAACTTCATTATTCAATTCCAACTGTTTTCCTGATTGATCTGTCAACTGCATCCTTATACTTGATATTTGATCTTCCACATTTAAAGTATAATAGATAATATCTCGTGAAGTTATTTGCATGAGAGAACCTGGCGGGACTTCGGGTGAGAAACTGTAAATCGTATGACCTTTGCTACCTTTTGATGTATAAGAGCCAGGAGCAATAGAGCAGTTTACTAATATCATATTTACTTCTGTTATATTTACTGACAGTTCACTGTCATATGTAATAGGCTGATTAAGTGCATTATAATCTAATTTAGTAAATCCTAACAGTTGTCTAATACCTCTTTCTTTTGATCCAAGATTGATTAACATATTTTTCAAAGTCATCCTAACTCGTAATGTGCTATAATTAGCAGCTAATCCAAAATCATCAGCCACACCGCCAGCTTTTATGAGCTCTTTGATCGTCTTGTTTAGATCTTCAATATTATAAGCTCCTTGTGGAATTTTTATTTTTTTTGTTGTAGATATTGAAGTACTTGTAAACAAAGTAAACCACATTTCATCATTAACATCAGTTTTCACGTTAGGTATAGCATTCCAGCAAGTACAAGAAATTAATCCAATTTCATATCGTTTTACAGGATCTAGTTCTATAGGCGGAATATAATTTACTGAAAAATTTGCGCTATCTTCTGCAGACTCGCTAGTTTAGTAATAATGTTGTTTGCATTCCTTTTATATTATATCATTTTATAAGATTAAGTCGCGGTGTAAAGTTTCGTATTCGTCAGATGTTAATAATTCACTCGATCTTAGATGAACAAGTATGTCAATAATTTCATTATCAAGTTCAACACTATCATTCCCAGCTTCCTTTGATGATATTAATAACATTAATCTACCTATCATTTCAGTAGTTGAAGTAAATACTTTTACACCAGTTCCTGTGTTTTCTTTTCTATATTTTTCTACACGAGATTTATCGAGTTTGTCAAATTTTCTTTTAAAACTCCACCCTTTACCAAAAGGTGTTACTCTACTATTTTCTGCTGTTTTCTTTAAACGTGAGAGCAATGACACCGTTTCTCATTCTTTCATAAAGTGGAATCATATTATCAATCTCTGTAACCGTGTTTATTTCATCTTTAGCAGTAACTCCGTCATTAAATATTATATTTTATCTATCGAGTAATTCTTGATATTCTACATCAGTCTACTTGCTTATATCATCAATACCCCTTATATTTTTATTCGTTAAAAAATCATCATATTCACTACCTTTTATCTCATCATTTGCTCTTTTTGTAAAATGAAGTCTTTGATCTCCAACTTCCATAAACTTTACAGTAAGATCACTGACTCTTTGTTGCTCCTCTTTGATATCTTTTATTTCTCCTGATAAACTTGTTATAATATTTGTTATTCCTTGCGTTGTTAACTCTGCTAATCTTCGCTCAAGTTCCAGCGGATTGTTTATCAATCGATCTGTTTCAGCTTGTCTAACCGCAGGATCAGCTATATTTGCTGTAAGTGCCTCAATCAGTTTTCTTTTTTCTTCATCAGATCTAGTAACAAATTTTGCAGCAGCTGCTTCTTGTTGTTCTCTAACAATACCAACCAAACCTTTTTCCTGCAGTTGTTTAAGTTCTTCTTCTGACAGTGGTTTAGTTTCAGGTTGTTTACCTAATAATGCTTCAGTAACCGGCTTGAAAATTGTAGCTGTTGTTTCTGTAGCAGTTACTTGCCCACGTCGTGCTTCTTGTACTTTTTGCTTAAGTGATGCCTGAGATTGAGCAAGTTTTTTTAGATCTTCTATGTGTTGTCTGTATCTTGCTCGTTTGTCCATTATTATGATTATAAATTTTATAAAATTGAAACGCTTTACTGTAAGTAACAGTTAATACAACAGCGAAACATTTTAGATGGATCATTTGTAAGTTTATCAAACAAGAAAAAGTTAAATTTATCTTTTGTAGCATTACGGTAAAGTTCAATAAACTTATCTTTTGTCACGCCACCGATTTGCTCGCTTGCAATATTTCTAACGTCAAAATTATCCAATCCTGGAAATAAAATAAAACAACCCGTATTTCGCCTAATAAACCTGTCAACATTATAAAATCCTTGAGCGAGATAAACAGAATTACACTGTTTGTTACGTGACAGTGAGAAATATGATCTTATTTTGTTCATCTCCATGTTATTTAGCGGAATATCATCAAAAACTACTATCTTATGTTCATCTGCATCAAGTTGATTGACTGGAATAAGATCTTCTGGCTGCCTGATTATAAAAAAATCTTCACCAGCTTTAAGATCATCACGAAGCTTGTCATTATACTCACTTAATAACTCATACTTATCTTGCTGTGGATTGATTGTGTAAATATAAACTCTATCGTAGTTAAAATTATCACCAAGAAGTAAGCTCATAAGTAAATTTGTTTTCCCCGATCCAGTTCGCCCAACAATAAGATAATGACAATCAGGAAGTTCATTGTTATGTTTGTGCTTCACTAGTCTCTCTGTATCAAAGTTTAGTATCAATGATTTTGCCATTTTGTATAATATTAAACTAGTGTTGATAATTTTATCTAGGATAGTAAATAATGAACTACTATACAAAATTTGGAACACTATTAGAAGATTTATCCACAAAAGTTTATCAAGGTGACTTATCCAAATATGCAACTCTTGATCAGCTTAAAAATGAAATCAATAATTTACTAAATATTGCCAGCGTAGATCCAGATGAAGTTGTCATTTTCCAAGACAAAGAAGGACGATTAAAGACGAGTAATGTAAAACTGTCAGATGTAGTTGTACGAAATCCAAGTGGGAATATTGTTATGAAACAAAACAAGATTACAGATCTTGGAAACCCAACTGAGGACGGGGATGCTGTCACTAAAAAATACGTCAATGATCAGGACGTTTCAATCAATAATGAAATCACAGCACTCAAAAATGAGTATCTTAGTCATGTAAATACATTTTTAAGTTTTCGCAGAATCATAAACAGAATTAGAGATGAATTTTTTGGAAATCCATCAATTGTTGACATTACACTCGCTAATATTAACACAAAACTCAATGATATTAACACAAAACTCAATAATATTATTAGTAAAATTCCTAATATTGCTGAGGAAACGAGTATCATTCCTCACAAACAGATTAAAAATATTGTGTATACTATTGCATATGGTTATAGTGGATGGGCACCACAAAACAAATCTATCAAACACACTGCAGAAGTTACTGGTCTGTATAGATTGTCAGTGTTTAGCACTGCAAAGTTTAAAATAATTACTAAGTCATGGCGTCATTCATATGATGATGACTTATCTGGAATGTTATCTGTAATATTAAACAAAAATTCTGAGGAAGAATTTGTACTTGAACCAACTGATAAAAATTTTATAGGTCCTTATCGGTGGTGTTTGGAATTTGTAGCTGATTTATCATAACTATGTAAACAGATATTTTAATGAAAAAAAGTATAGTTGATTTTAATCATATTTCAAAAGATATTTCAGAACAGGATGTGTACGCACTAATACAATACTACAAATATTATCACAAAAAACATTGGTGCGTTAAAAAATGTTATAAATACTACAACAAGATCCTTCGAGTAATATCATTTCTACCATTGTTAATGACCAGTTCTGGTATAATTTCAAGTGGGATATCGTTAAATCCGTTTTTGTTAATTATATCTGGTATTGGTGTTTCACTTACAGCGGCGTGTAAAAAAGTAGAACCAAGACTTTTGATAAAAAGCATGGATGTTTAACATCAATTAAAACTTACAAGAAACTACTTGATCAGATCCGGTCTTACCTACGAGGAGTCAAATATAATATGGATGATTTATTACGTGAATTTCGTATTATTGATAATATGTTAACAGATATTCTACCAATTAGGGTTAGCAAGTATGAAAAAAAATATCAAAAAATATGAGTAACGTAAAATTTTATCTAAACTTAAGATATAATATAACTAAAATAATATCATTTTCATTCTAATGCTAGTTTAATTTCCACCTTGTTAACTTAAACGTTCTAATAGGTGTGGGAGGGGTGGGTGGGCCAAAACCCTTATTTCCCTGTTTTGGAAACCCTCAATTAATTTATACTTGTTTGGAGGGTAAAAAAATGATGTGAGCCAAAACTCTCATTTCCTTATACTACTATAATACGTGTTTTTTCTTGTTATTGCATACATTGCCTGACTTTCATTCAATATTTTCGAGTTTATGTCTTCTTTCTGCAATACTAGAATGGCAGGTTTTGTGCATAAACCTATATTGCAACATGGCAGGTAAAGACGAATACACGGAAGCTCTTGCCAATGAGATACTTTAAGAAAAAGGATACTATTTTAATATTAAAGAACTACAGTATGATGTAATAAAATCAGTTATCAATGAAGGTGACACATTTGCCGTCTTCCACAAGGGGTATGGGAAAACGCGGCTTTTTGTTGTTATCACGTGACTATTTGACCTATGACGTTTATGCATATCAGCTGCGAGATTTGGTTAGTCATGTGACTGGCAATGAAAATGGTGCGAACGAGGTCAAAGTTCATCAACGCAGTAGTTACTTCTCGTCTGACAACGGATTAAAGACAAAATAGTGTTATGCTTGTAATTTCTGAGAAGATAAATGATTTCACTATCGATTTAATGTAATTACGGGTCAATGTAAGGTCATTTAAGTTTGGTAGGACTGATAGTTGGCGAGTACCCTATGCCGACACCAAATGGTGTCGGCAAATTCCAAGTTTTTGATAGGGGATAGACTCTGACCCTACACCCCAACATAAAACACCAAATATCAAAAATGGGGTGTCAAGGGTCAGAGGAAACTCGGACTACGTGTATATGACTCTATCAAATGTGTAATGCCTGTTAATTAAATCATGCATTGATAGGGCTAGCCATGTTTAACCTTCTCTCTGCATGCGCAGTCAGTGCGTACTGTTTTTAACCTTCTACCTGTTATGATACTACTCAAAATATAAACTTTTTTAATATGAATTAATTTTAACATTTTTCTATCATGAACAACTTATGCCTGGTTAATGATTGAACGAATAGAGTGCCTTACCCTGTTCTAATCATGTCGACCATTGGGTCGCTAAAAATAGTAACAAGAGTGACAAGACCGAAATTCTGACCCAAGCAATCTGTCACACTGTGCTGAAGATAAAAATTAAAACAGAACGACGAAATGTTTTGCCTATGTGAGTACATCACCCAAATGCATAAGTCGTGTGACTACATCACCCTAATGCTTACATCATGTGACTATATCACCAAATGTACAAGTCATTTACACATATATAGTAATATGATTATATTACTATCAGTAGAATATGTTGTTGAAAAGCATAATGTTTACTTGAGTCATAAATGTGATTGATGTGAGCACGTGCTGTGTATGGGTGATCATTGCTATTACTGTCTTCTTGAATTAATACTGCTCCAACCCAAACATCATTTGCATCCACAGACTATTTAAAAGACTTGTTGAAATTTGGCTCTTTTAGAACCGGCGCACTTTTGAATATTGCTTTTAACCTATCGAAAGTTTCCTGAAATTTTTCGGTCCAGAGAAACTTATTTATCTTAACAAATTTTTCATTAGCAATATTGGAAACATTTGAGCAAAACTTTCCATACGTAAAAATCGCATTAATTGCTTTTTTTCTGACAGGCATAGGAAAATCAGATAGCCTTCGCCTTTGTGTCAATAGGTTTTACTTGATCATGTCCCACAATATGTCCTAAGAAAGTCACACAAGCACGGCAAAAGTCACTTTTAAATAAACTGATTGTCAAATTAGCATCAGTGAGTCTTGCAAAGAATTTCTAAATCGTGACAAGATGTCCTTTCTCTGTGACGTTGTAAATAATGACTTCATCAATATACGCATCAATTATCTAGACCTGGTGTAATCATATTCATTAAACGTTGAAACGTACTTGGAGAACCCTTCATCCCAAATGGCATTACTTTGTACTAGTAGAGACCATTTGGAGTCATAAAGGCCGAAACTTCTTTCACTCTTTCCGTAAGTAGAATTTGTCAAAATCCTTTTAGAAGATCAAAATTGGTGACGTACTTGGCATTTTCTATTTTATCTATGCGATAATCGATCCTTAGTAATGAAAATGAGTCTGTTGTTTTCACGCTATTCACCTTCCTATAATTAGTGCACATACGGAAAGTTTTATCCGGTTTCGGAATAAGTATGCGTGGTGAACTCCAGTCACATTTACTGGGCTCTATAAAATCGTTCTCCAGCAAATACTGAATTTCTTTTTTCAAGTTTTCCTGTTTGAGAGTGTTCATCCTGTATGAGTGTTGTTTTACAGGTTTTGAATCAACAATTTCAAAGTCATTAAAAATTGTATTTGTCCTTGTAGGAATACCCAGAAATAAGTGTTCATATTTGAATAATAACTGTTTTAGTTCATTTCTTTCTTATTGCTGAAAATGTAAAAGTGTCTGGTCAAGATTTTTCATACTTAACGAATTTCGAAAATTTGTTGTTCCAAGTTCAATGTGTCCAATTGAATTTCTTCACAACAATCCTCATTTTGTGGGACCGGTGGAAACTAAACTAATTGTATGATTTATTGGGCTTTCTCTTGCAATATATTACTTTGACATATTAATGTGGCAAAGTTGTTTGTTTTCACCTACCATGAGTATTTATGACGTAATTTAAATCACTTACTTTCTTTTCAAGCGTGTATAGACCGTAGTATTTGGCCTGAAAGAAATTTTGTGGATTAGGCAGGAAAGCTAGAATTCTATCACCAGACTGAAAACTCCTATCTCTTGCGTTTTTATCATATCTTGATTTAATTCTGGATTGAGTAGAGTGCGGATTTGCTCTTGCGACCTCACAAGCCTATGACAATTTGTACTTAAAATCAGAAACATTGTCAAGAAGATTGAGCTCAGTATCTTCATTTGAAAAAAGTTTCTCTTTCAACAACTTCAAAGATCCACGAACAGTATGTCTGAAAACTAGTTTAAAGGGACTGAATCCTAAATATTCCTGAACGGACTTCCTTGCAGCAAATAAAAGTAAATGAATGACTTCATCCCAATCTTTGCTAGTATCAAAGCAATAAGATCGAATCATGTTTTTTTAAAGTCTGATGAAATCTTTCTAAGGTTCCTTGGCTCTCAGGATGATAGGCAGAAAATTTAAATTGTTTAATGAACAATTCGTGCATAGTTTGCTGGAAAATTCCATACATGAAATTTGTCCATTGATCCAATTGAACAGATTTGGGAAGGCCAAATTGAGTAAAAATCTTTATTAAAGTTTTTACTATAGTTTTGGTTTTAATATGCCTCGAAGGAATTGCCTCTGGGAATCTTGTTGACGCACACATAATGGTCAAATCATATTGATTGCCTGACTTGGTCTTAGGTAAGGGACCAACACAATCTACCATAATTATGCTAAATGGTTAATCAAATGCAGGAATTGGTTGTAGATAAGCCTTAGGTATCTTCTGATTGGGTTTTCGTAACATTTGACAAGTATGACAAGATCTACAAAATTTTCAAACATCACTTTTGAGTTTTGGCCAATAGAAGTAAATTAAGATCTTGCTATAGGTTGTATTTATCTCTAAATGACCAGCCAGAAGAGTTTCATGGGCCAAACTAAGTGTTTCCTGTCTGTAAGACTTTGGAACTATAGTCTGATAGTTTACTGACCATTGGTCATTAACAGGTACATCGGGAGGTCTCCATTTTCTCATAAGAATCCAATTTGTAATGAAATAACAGACAGGTACTTCAGTTGCTTCAGTTTTACTAACGGTCCTATGAAACAAGCAGGAAATCTCAGGACTTTTTCCTGTTCGACAAGTGATGGTCGTTTATCAACCCGATTAGATAAAAAAGAATGAGGATCACTGTGATCAATAACACCCTATTAATCCAAATTAGAAGTGAAAGTGACCTCATCAAAAGCCTGACAAATACATGTGTCAGCTAACAGAATGTCTTCCTTATCAAAATCATTTTCAAGAGCTTTCTTTGACATAGCTCTTGTAACTACACAAGCTGGGTATAGCTCAGGGTATTCTTTTTCAATTGGATAAAGTTTCTGATCTAAAGAAAGGTTGTCAGTTACAAGTGGATTAACCACAACCTTGTCTCCAGCTAGGTTGTTGCCTAGCAACAAAGGAATGCGCTCAACGGGTAGGTTATGCACTGTGCCGACTGTCACATGTCCTGAAACTGAGCCTGATGAAAACTTTACTAAATGGAGAGGAACATTAACAAAGCCGCACTCTACTCCCTGAATGAGAACACTCATTAGAACAGAACTTCTCAGAAGAAGGCAAAACACCTGACACTAAAAGACTCTGAGAAGCTCCTGTATCCTTTAAAATTTTAATAGGGATAGGATTGGCCGAATCACCGAAGAGTGATATAGAACCCTACGACATGAATGGTTCATATTTCTCCATAATAAAATCAGACGGGGGATTATCAGACCAAACATATGTATTGGTTTCAATACAAAAACGTGGCCTTGACCTTTTAGAAATAAGAACATTTGGGATATGTCTATCGTCATTCTGATGCCTATATTTCAATTTAAAGCAATCAGAAATGACGTGTCCCTTTTTCTTGCAATAGGTACTCGTAAGCAGAGACAAAGAGATTGAAACAAGTCTCTTAGAGTCTTGAGTTTTAGAATTTGTGCCAGATTAATTTTTACTGAGAGTCGTATTAGGCTGAAATACTTTCCTAACAGTAGACTGCTGAGTGAATGGTTTGCTTACAACAGGAACTTTATCAATTAAAGAGTACTCATTAACAGCAAGTGCAGCATTTTCCAAGGTTTCGATCTTATGCTCTTCAACAAGTTTTTTAATATCATTAGGAACACAGTTTGTGAGTTCTTCAAGTAACACAAGTTGTTCAAGACTTTCATAATCATGTTCTATTTTCTTGGCTAAGAACCATCTCTTAAATAACTGTTATTTTTTTTTTGTAGCAAATTCAATATAAGTATGCCCAGCTTCTTTTTGGAGGTTCTGAATTTTTGCCTATAAGCCTCAGGGAATAACGCATAACCCCTTACTTACAGGGAATGGTTAATATCACTAGCTTTACCAACTAGTACACACTGTAGTAACTGAGTCCAATTGGCCATTTCAAATTTTCTGCAGCTTTCTCAAAACGAAAAAATATTGGTCTACTTCTTTTTCTCTAAAAGGGTGAACTGCAATGTCAAAACTTGAATCTGTTAGTGAAGTGGAATCGTGCTCTCTCTCTCTCTCTCTCTCTCTCTCTCTCTCTCTCTCTCTCTCTCTCTCTCTCTCTCTCTCTCTCTCTCTCTCTCTCTCTCTCTCTCTCTCTCTCTCTCTCTCTCTCTCTCTCTCTCTCTCTCTCTCTCTCTCTCTCTCTCTCTCTCTCTCTCTCTGCACTTTCTCAAATTGTAATTGTTTATTTTTCTCCCTCTCATATCTCTCACTCCGCTTTCTCAATTTGTAATTGCAATTGCTTCTCTTGCAACTGCATTTGTTTCTCTTTTTCCTGAAGCTCAAGCCTCCTTAACTCGACTTCCATTTTCATTTCCATTTTTTTGACGTCAGCGTCTGTCATAGACTCAACGAATGATGCCAAAACACTTTTATCAAAATCACTTTTTCCAACCAAATATTGGATCAAAATATTTTTAATTTCTCGTTTTGTTAAGGAAGATTTTGCTACAGAAAAATCGTACTTTCTGGCAAGTTCAAGCAACTCATCTATCTTAAAACTATCCAACTGCTGTTCAGTTGGATTAGAAAAAAGTTTTTAATTTTGATAACATTGTAAATGTAAGCCTGTTGTTTTCACTTAAGATTTCAAATAAAAAAATGTAAAATAGTACTTGGGACTTATAAACTAGGGGAAATTTAAATTTGAAAAACAAATTTCTGACATATTTAACCAAAATTCATATATCCCAGGACGAGCTTCCAATTTTCTTTATTACGTGACAAGGGCTCATACTCAGTAACAAAGTAAAGAGTAAAGGCCAACAAACTTTGTAAATTTTAACAAAACAATTTATTTCCCTAGACATCAATGTAAAAATTGGTAAATAGGACTTACCATTTGTAAATATAATCCAAATATTATTCTAAGAATAAAAACACAAGTCCTATCATTAAATAGTCTTATAAAAATTCCAGGTTCGAGTCCCGACAACGTAGAGATATGGAGGGCGATGACGTCAGATGTAGTCCAATGTATGAATAACAATAATTCCTCACTTGAATCACAGTCTTTGTTTCCGAATAATTCCATAATTAATTTCCTTTGATAATCTTTCAGAATTTTTTTTAATAAGAAAGTCAACTTGTTGAGTGTCCATGAGAATAAATAATTGAATCCAAAAATCAGACGAAGAATAAAATATTCTGGCAACAAATCAAAATTAACACACATTGGTCACAGAGAAAGTATGTCCGTGATGCTAACCAATCATTTTAACTTCCTATTGATTTGTTACCAAGGTAAGACGGACTTGCACGTATTGCTTTTTATTCTTAAGTAAACAACTTTGTGAAAAAATATATCTCACTACTAAAAAAAAAAATTCCGAATCCGGGAAAAAAAAATTAATTGCAATTAAATACAGTGAAACAAAAAAAAGAAATTTAAACCTTACACACAAGCAATTTGATCACATATGCGTAACAATATATATATATATATATATATATATATATATATATATATATATATATATATATATATATATATATATATATATATATATATATATATATATATATATATATATATATGCGATCATCAAAGAGTTTTTTCTCACCAACAGGATTTTTTGTCTATCGTTCCGTGACAGACTCGCTATTATAATGCAGGAATTAAATATTGATGAAGATTGATTATACCAAAGGTGGTTTAACGTTTGATGCAATTACCAATATACACTCTGAATACTGACAAGTCAGAAGTTTATTAAATAACTGAATGCGAAGATATGACCACTAAGCATGCCACAAGAACTTCTCCAATGCCCTTTTGCTTACCAGTTACAAACAAACACATTATTTATCGCATCTCACATGACAGAGTAAATGTTTACGTGATTTCTCCATATTTCACTATGTTTTCCACAACACTTGAGATATTTCAAATCGACTGGGTGAAATGCTGAACAGGATTTACCAAGTCGTAAAGCTTGAACGTCGAATTCTCGCTTGATGTACGTAAAGCTTGAACGTCGGTCGAATACCCGCTTGATGTACGGCTAATACGTAACGCTTGAACGTCGGATACCCGCTTGATGTACGGCCAAGTCGTACAGCTTGAACGTCGGATTTCCGCTTGATGTACAGCCAGGTCGTAAAGCTTAAAAGTCAAACAAAGATATTCTAGATGTACTGCCAAGTGGTAAAGCTTGAACATCGAATAGCCGCTTGATATACGGCCAATACGTAAAGCTTGAACGTCGAATACTCGCTTAATGTACGGCCAATACGTAAAGCTTGAATGTTCGATACCCGCTTGATGTACGGCCAAGTCGAAAAGCTTGAACGTCGGACACCCGCTTTAAGTACGGCCGAGACGTAATGCTCAAACTTCGGATAACTGTTTGATGTACAGCTAAGTGGTGATGGTTGAACGTTGAAAACCCGCATGATGTTCGGCTAGGTCGCGAAGCTTGAACATCACTTACACTCTGGATATACTGCTTCAAGCTGAGTATTCGTGAAAACTTTTAAGTTAAGAAGTTTGAACATCGATTTCAGGCTATACATAAGGTCGAAGGGGAGTGATGGCCGTTCATGCATAGTGTATAATAGAAGAAGGCCGATTACGCATAATGTGTAATAGACAAAGGCCGATCACGCATAGTGTGTAATAAACAAAGGCCGTTCATGCATAGAGTGTAATAGATGAAGGCCGATTGTGCATAGTGTGTAATAGAGTAAGGCCGTTTATTGAGAGTGTGTAATAGGCGAATGCCGTTGATGCATAGTGTTTAATAAACAACGGTCGTTCTTGCATAGTTTGTAATAGACGTTCTTTCTTCATATCTGTACGACTCCTATAAAATCCAAAGTAGGGCAGATTTATCACACGCAGACGATCATTGCCCTCCTTCGAGAAAATCACGAAATTTTCTCCTTCGTGACTGATGACAAGCAGAAGGAGTTGCATTGCTTTCTAAACGAAGTCATTCTTGCAGCACACCTTTCTAACAGTTTGTGTTATAAAAACACTCTCTCAGTGAGCTGGATGCCGGTACGACTCCTGAAAGACATGTAAGAAATCACAATGACAGGTGCTGGACACCATTGCATCACAAAGAAAAGTCCATATCGAGAAATCCAGATGACCAATGCTGACCTCTGGCCTATCACCACGTCTTTGGCGTACCAAGAAATCACGATAACCGGTGCTGGCCACTGTTTATCACCAATTATTGACCATGTCAAGAAATCGTGATGACCATTGATTACTGACATATTTTCCACCACCGTGTCTAGTGTGTACCAAGGAATCGTGATGACCGGTACTGACCTCTATTTCATCATCAAGCCTTGGGCCTACTAAAACATCATGATGACCTGTAATATACTCTTTTCCACAAAAAAAAGCCTTGGTCCTACCAAAAAAATCATAGTTTCAGTTGGTGATCTTTGTTCCATCACTAGCCCGTGGAATACCAAGAAACGGTAAAAATTATGTATAAGGACTTCTATCAAGACGGTAACATGGTGACGTGGCGCAGTTTTAAATGAGTTCTTATGATGGATCAAGAAACTAAGGATGCCGTTCCAAAACAACAAATCAGTTTTGTTTGGTTTGTATGTCTTTGCCTGTGCAAGACTTTGGCAAAGATAATACCAGGATCGAGGCCTTTTCTGATCAGTTGCCTTCACGCATGGATGGATGAAAAGCGTTGGCAGATAAACAGAGC
This sequence comes from Potamilus streckersoni, assembly GCA_016746295.1. Classification (NCBI taxonomy): domain Eukaryota; kingdom Metazoa; phylum Mollusca; class Bivalvia; order Unionida; family Unionidae; genus Potamilus; species Potamilus streckersoni. The sequence goes on along the minus strand of JAEAOA010001146.1, from coordinate 730,758 downwards.
TGAGAAACCAGAAGAAAACCAAGCCTCAGAAAATTTCAAGAGATCTAAATATTCCACAACAAACCATCATATAAATCACTATTTCAATGCAAACTGTGCCAGCGAAATGCAAAATACCCGTAATCAAAATGAAATGTAAACTTTCTGTATTGAAAATATGTATTAAATGATCAGTAAACATGAAACTAATTACCCGAAACAGAGTTATGTCCATAATATATAGCTATTGGTATGTTTGCTTCTATAACTAAAAGAAAGACGCGCATTCAACCACAAGTAACAATACAGAAAAGCAGAATTCATTAGGATCAGAGTAATGTCCGTAATCAAAGGAATGTCCGTAATCAAACGAATGTCCGTAGTCAAAGGAATGTCCGTAGTCAAAGGAATGTCCGTAATCAAAGGAATGTCATAATGACTATCAATTATAGATTTGCATCTTTAGCTTTGATTTCTGTTTCATATGTGTAAGGCTATTGAGAGTGCACGACTTCATGGTGCAACGATATATGCCACGAGAAAGAATGAAATAAATACTATTTAATAATTTTTTTTTCTCATTTTGATTCGGAAAAGCTTTACAAGTGTGAAAATTAAGGTCATATATTTAATTTAAATATTCCATGGACAGAATGTCCTTCATCGAGGATCTTTCATTCGGGTCAAAATCGAGGGCGTGCCTAAGCATGTCGATGTAGCCCGTCTCACATGCTGCAACTAGTTCTTCTTCCTCTTTCAGCACAATCCCATCTGAGCTGGCTATAGTATCAATAAACGTACTAATGTGATAACCATCAACCTCGCCGAATGGAAAACGTCCTGTCAGCATCAGAAAGAAAACAACACCCACACCCCACACATCCATCATTCTGACGTCATAGTTTTCTGGTTCAGTGAGCCGCTGACAGAGAATCTCGGGTGGAACGTACTCAGGAGTGATAGCGATCATCTCAAGACTTTCTTTCGTCGGCTGTGCTTCGAAAACATTGATTGCTGACCCAAAGTCAATCAGTTTTATTTTATTTGAGGAATTTATCATAATATTTTCAAGTTTTATATCACAGTGCGCCACTCCCATCGAATGAATGTATTCCACAGCAGAAGAAATTTGGAACGCCCATGCCCTTCTTCGGCCATGTGCTAGCGGCCATTGTCTCAAAATATTGTCTTGCAGATCACCGTTCATTACAGCCTCTAAAATAAGTACACATGCAGATTTTAGCCGAAATAAATCAGCCGCCTTCACCACACTGGGATGATCGAGTCGTCTTAAAACTTCAAACTCGTGAACCATACTTTCTGAAAAGCTGTCATCCAAAACTTTGGCGACGAGAGGAACATCACCATTATCTTGTTTTATGGCATAAATGACCGAGCTGCATCCTTTATTGACAATATTCCCCAGGATGAATTTCCCCACAGTTTGCCCTTTTAGCCTCTTCCTTAGTTTTTTGTTTTTCCGTCGTCTCTCTGTCTGGCGCTTAAAAAAGAGAAATGGTTAGAAGCAAACGGTGACGATCGCAATAGTGTAATATATTTTGGACGTATAAATTTTCTTTTAAAGTGCAGAACTTAGGAGTGAAATAGCAAGAAATTCGTGGTAATCACCTACTTATAACACGGTATTTGTCATGTGATGTACAAAATTGTTGGTATAGGTAAGGATACAGACTACCGCGTGCGGAACGAGAATAGTTTTGGAAAGTTGGTAGGGGTTGGTAGATGGGAATTTTCATTTTTAAATTTATTCATTATAAATGTAAATAAAGTCTGAATCTTGTAACAGTCATTACCGTTGGTCTAGTGTCGAGATGGGCTGGGTATATGCATTTAAAATGAAAACCTGTGGTCGTGTTTACATACTTCACATGACTTAGGTACAAAAAAAAAATGAAAATTCCTTGAAATATACAAATCAGGTACATGTAAAAACAATTTGCATTTGGAGAGTCTCGGACATTTGGGTGAGACAAAAAATATGTGAGTTATGAACCGAAGGACTACCTAAAAATTGTAAATGTAAAATATTTGGATACTTATGTAAAAGAATAGACTACATATGTTAAAAATTTTGCACGTATATGTGTGTGTGATTTGGACTTTTTAACGTAGCTTTAAAAGTTTCAGTCATATCGTTACAATGTCTGTAGTCTGGCAATTTATAGCGATGAAGCACTGGGGCATCATGCAGCAGATATATATCATCATGTCCCACCTAGTCACATTATCCTGACACCAGGCCGACCAGTCCTAACACTAACCTCTTAATGCTGAGCGCCAAGTGAGGCAACTGTTTGTACCATTTTTATCATTCTTTGGTATGACTTAGGCTGGGGATAGAACCCACGGCCTTCTTCATCCGAGGTGGACGCTCCAATCACTAGGCCACCGGATAGGTCAAAAAACCTTTTCGCAACTTTGGTAGAAACAAATGTTTAAAAAATGGTATAAATGTGACACATATAATGTACCAACAATGTGGCAAAAAATGCTGCAAATATATGAAAAGAAAACATCTTCGTACAAATTCAATGCTTTGTTTTTTGTGGGGGGAGGTACATATAATTTCTTTTAACCTTTTCACATGAAAAGGCACTGAAGTTGGTCAGTGGTTAAGGCGTTGGAACTTGGCCAGAAGAGTGTGGATTAAATTCCTACGACTGGAACTACCAGGTCTGGCTACCTTGGTCTGTCCTTCGACACTTCATTCGACTTGCCTTGACACAATCATTCGACTTGCCTTGACACAGTATAAACTTTAAACTTTTGCTGTGCCGTTACATGCCGGAAATCTCAACCCCCACCATTCCTCAAGAACAATAAATAATTCAAATTTATCTCAGCCCCACCATTCCTTAAGAACAAAAAAATAATTCAAATTTATCTCAACTCCACCATTCCTCAAGAACAATAAATAATTCAAATTTATCTCAACCCCACCATTCCTCAAGAACAAAAAATAATTCAAATTTATCTCAACCCCACCATTCCTCAAGAACAACAAATAATTCAAATTTATCTCAACGCCACCATTCCTTAAGAACAATAAATAATTCAAATTTATCTCAACGCCACCATTCCTTAAGAACAATAAATAATTCAAATTTATTCAGACATGTATTTTTAAGCAATTTTTCCACCAAAATTTAGGTAGCTAATCTACTTCTATGGCAATCCATGTAAACAAATTATATTAACATGTACGGGAGGCTTTAGAAAACAATTTTTTTTTAACATGTAAGGGAGGCTTTAGAAAACAAATTTTTTTAACATGTAAGGGAGGCAAATTTTTTTAACATGTAAGGGAAGCTTTAGAAAACAAATTATTTTCACATAAAAGGAAGGCTTTTGAAAATAAATTATTTTAACATAAAAGGTGGGCTTTTGAAAACAAATTTTTTAAACATATAAAGAAGGCTTTAGAAAAAAAATACTTTAACATATAAGAGATGCTTTAAAAAACAAAACATTGACTTTGTAAGAAGTCTAAACTTTTGTAACACTTTTGTTTCCTTTATGGAGAATGATTGTCATGTCTATAATTTTGAATCTACATTAAGATGAAACTATATTTTACAACACATTTCTGTACATGCAGTTAGTTGTGTATTAATAATTTCCTCTCTTGAGGACCTTGTTGGAATGTCAAAGCATTTTTGTTATGAGGAGTCCCTTAGAAAATTCTGGAGGTGCATGTTAAAGAAAATAAATGAAACAGATAGAAGAGGGCAAGTTAGAAATGCAGAGAGAACAGTAAAGATTTGAATCTGAGGAAATAAAAAAAGCGATTGAGAAGGAAAAGATATGACTACAAAAGCAAATTGAAGTGGTCAAATAACATGTGAGATGGAGATGATAGGAACGAATGCAGAAAAGGGAAGAGAATTGAAGGAAAGGGAAGTATAAATGAACGAGAGAGAGAGAGAGAGAGAGAGAGAGAGAGAGAGAGAGAGAGAGAGAGAGAGAGAGAGAGAGAGAGAGAGAGAGAGAGGAACAAGGTTAAAAAAATATAGAATTTGAAAACAACAATATGGTCAGCTTGCACTTAATTACATTCTATGAAAGAGGTGGAAAAGACTAACCAAATCATATTAAGAACCCTAATTACCACAGTTTGATGACGATAACTATTACATGGATAAATATATGCATAAATTCGAAAGATATACCATGTCCATGACATAGTATTACTAAAGTGTAAAAATCTGGATGTGTATTCCCGTCTCTCCTCTAACGACGTGATGCCAAGACACTCACTCCTAAGGAGGCATGAGTTAACCGAGCCAAAACAAAGTTTAAAGGTTACCGGCCACATTTCAACATTTTTCTGTTTACATCAGATTTGCATAACATTATTAAATGTGGTAATACTCGCACAAAAAGAACAAAAATATTATCAAAGGTAAAGAAGAAATAATAATTTAATATATAACGCAGTTACGACCCCTTAGTTACAATTTCCAACCTATAGAGGACACGAACCAGAAATGACGTACATCTATCCCACAAGACGTGCTTCTTGTCGAAAAAAAAACATTATAAACCATAGATAGGGAACATTTAGATGAAACCACTGAAAATTAATTTACTGTTCAGCCTTATATTGCTATGCGTGCGCAACGCACTAGATTGTGTCGATTTCAAAACTGTTCCATTTTATTCATTTATTTTGAAAATTCACGTTAATACAGGTAAAAATGAATCAATGTTCGCTATTCTATGTCAGCCAATCCATAATAAAATAAATATGCACACTTAAAAGAATCCAATGGAACTAAACTTGACTTCCTTGTGTCGACCAACTTCATAAGAAAAATTGGCACACTTAAAAGATGCCAAAGTCAGTTTTCGGGGTTGTTTATTTGTAACAAAATAACCTTTGTATATTTTATCCTGTCGGAAAGTTTAAGGAAAGAGTTTTTTGCTTGCTCCAGGTTGTGTTTATCCATCACCCGGGCTTCTATTAGTTTCCCAGATGTTATTATGATTTATGTTTGCAGGGCAATTCGCATACACAACAATAACGTGTTTTAATAACACAATTGTAAACGCATGTTAGCAAAAAGATTATCATTTGCACTCATAGTTGGTGTATTGAAAAAAAAATGATTTTTATTTGTGAGATACCATCGTATAGTTAACCTGAATACAATACAGTCTTGGTCAGTTTGCACCTTGTAACGTCATCATGCGTTAATGGCAAATGCCTTCAAGTAATTGGGTGATGTTTTTCTCTTTTGTGATATTGTTATTTGACAAGAGCGATACACATTACAGTAGGGACTTCACGCATACACGAGTTCGTGGGTATATTTTTTTCATAAATAAATTTCTCATGATGAAAAAAGAAGGAATCGATGATAACAATGGAACGTTAGTTACTTTCATTTTTTTTCTTTCAAATAAGTATATGTTTATCCTTTTTACGGGGGGGGGGCACAAATTCAACACAAAATTAAATCCTTTTTTGCATGGCATAATGGAGCAAATATGATTAACAATATTGACTTGTAATGACAAGCTTTAAATTTATGCGCGCACACATTAAGACAACTTGAAAAAATAAAAACAATAAAAGTAACTGGTAAGAGCTTCATATTGCAGCAACATTGACAAAATGCTCAACATTACTCTCTCTCTCTCTCTCTCTCTCTCTCTCTCTCTCTCTCTCTCTCTCTCTCTCTCTCTCTCTCTCTCTCGTGTAATTGAGTGTGTATTATATGCATCAGGGTTACAGCGTGAAGCAAAAAATTAAATATATGTTTAAATATCTCATGCACACTATCCTTGGAAAAAATGTATACATATTCTGTAGAATAGTATGTTAAGTTTTACATGAATCTTGATAATTGGACCGGAAGATTAAAATTGAGAATGTCGTTAGACAGATGCAATATTTTTTTTGCGTAAAGAATGTTCTCTCTCTCTCTCATATATATATATATATATATATATATATATATATATATATATATATATATATATATATATATATATATATATATATATATATATATATATATATATATATATATATATATATATATGTGTGTGTGTCTGTGTGTCTGTGTGTACGTTGCAAAGTATGGTTATTTTCTTTAAAAGAATATAAATTTCGTCTAAATATAGTTTCTTTTTCTTAAACCTATTCATAAAACGTATCTTACATATTATCTACTTGTTCTTCTCTCCGTTGCTTTAGTGAGTGGACATAAGTGACTATTTCGAATTCCTGAAGGCTGAAGCGTGGGTAACGCAGTACCCGGCAACGAAACCGATCTACGTTTATCTTCCTATATAATGCAAAATATTTTCACGAACATAGTTTTGTTACTAACGATTTATAGGAATTTCACATTTAGCAGTGTATCACAAGACCAGTTGGTTTTTCACTGGTATATTATCATGCTATAGAAATGTTACTTTGTAATAAAGAGATCGTCGAGGCAAACATTTTAGATAAGAAATTGGATACGTATCACATTTACGTTAAACAGTGGAAGTCACAATGTCGGCTAGTCTTTTTCCACATAAGTCCAAATACAACAAGACTCGTCTAGTGATTTTTTTAAATAAAAAAAAAAACAAATCCAGTTGCTCCTATTTTACAAATTACTTTCGAATACAGTCAAACCTGTCCTAAAGATCGTCTGCATATGGTAATCACACCCTAGTCACTTTTTCAACGTCTTGAAACCAACACAATGTATTATTTAACCTGTTTTAATGTAACCACCCGTATATTACGATTAGAGGTGAGCTCAAATGACAATTTGGACTGTATTTATGTATATACATTTTCTAATGGATCTATTTCGTGTTTTGCCGTATTAATGCAGATATAGTGCCATTCATAAATGAAAACCTCTTTCATCTTCTAATTAATTTATTAGGATACAAGCTAAAGGCCTTTCATGATGTCATCGAGTCTGTGTTCAATTGTCGCTGATTGTTATGCAAATCTTTCAAAGAGGTGGAATCGAGTAATAACTGTCAACTATTTTTTGGAAGTTTTATCCAAGCCTGAACATAATAGGGATCTATACAAAGAATATTACCAACGTTGTCATGTGACTAAATTGCGCAATATTTATCTGTAAAGTAATCCGAGTCGTATGCTTACCAGAAAAAAGGTCCACATATTGCCCATGGCCGAATTCTGCTTCTCATTCGACTTGTATATTTCTTTCTCTATCCATGTATATTCGACGTAAGACGTTGCCGAATAACTCACTGATATGACTGATTTTAATAGAGCCACATGTGTCTCAAACAGGGAAAGGAAACTAGATACGAGCATAACAGGAAATACACACTTGTACACTGTTAAGAAACCTTGTACTTCGTATAGTATATAATCATTTCGTTTTACTTCCTCACCAGGATGTTGTCATTTGAAAGTCTTTCATTAATTTGTAAAATTAAATTGCAGATTTGGAGCTTGTGTGATTACCATGAACTAGAAACATCTATAATGCCTGATAATTTAAATAAATTAATGCCCAAATTTTTAATAATTAGTTAGTTAATTAATTTTTATTAATTCCGACATGTGCAACAGTTTGTGATCAGCTGTGTATTTTCTGTTTCCTTGTCTTAAAGACGATAAAACGCATTTTCTACTAATTAATACAAGCTGACTCATTTGTTTTACCCTTAAAATGCCGATATTTTTGTCATACATGCCAAAATACGCACCGATAGTCGAAGGGTGCTAATTTATTTATCTTGATCTAAATTACATATTTTCCTTTTCTACTATTTTGTTTAATGCTGAAAGTTTTTGAAAAAAAATATAAAGTTGATGGATAATTTTGATGGCGGATTGGCAGCATTTGTAAAATCCATTCACGACAGGATGCTTTCTACCAGATCTTGTCACATTTTGTTGAGCGGTGTTTGAGAAATAATTTAAAAGAGTAATCAACTTCTTCACAGTAACCCTATTTGATGGTAAATTGATGTAAAAATTCAGTATGTCTGGATTCTTAATATAAAATTTAGTAAAATTCATTTTAGCGTTTATTTTTTGTTGGGGGAACCTTTCACACACACACACACACACACACACACACACACACCCATATATATATATATATATATATATATATATATATATATATATATATATATATATATATATATATATATATATATATATATATATATATATATATATATATATGGGTGCTATTTACTCGCGGACCTGGATTCGAAACTCCGTAGAGTACGAATTTAATTTTTCTAACCTGTATGATAGTAAGTATTGTTTGTATTAAACTATATATATATATATATATATATATATATATATATATATATATATATATATAAGTATACTTTGTGCATGGTTAAAAGTCCTTCCTGTCAGGATATTGTCAAATTTGTCATCCTTATGGTGAGTGGCTTTGGAGAAGTCTTTAAATGAGTTTCCATTTTTAGTAACGGTACTCATATTTGGTACTGATTGAAAAACTTTTGTCAAATTATGTTTCTGCTAGAATACGTACCCGATCACGTTAGGAATATAAATCCAACTACCTCTTAATCAATCCCTCCCGAAGATGAAAATTAGTCTTTTCTGCCTACAATACAAAAGGACAATAGCTCTTGCCAATTACTTTCCTTTGCAGCCTACAAATGTATCCAATTTAAGCAGAGCATTGCGGAGAAGATGGGAGGGTATTAAAGTAAAGTGTTCGGGTAAGTATTCTAAGGAAACATAAGCTCACAATATGCGGTCTATTTCGAAAACGTTTCCCATCTCCCTTCTGACCTAGACACTCTCACCACAGGAGTCTGCAGTTTTATAAATAAAGCACGACGAAATTTCTGACAAAATGAAATCACCTTAACTGTATTATAAATTGACTCAAGGAATGCAAGCGTGACCATAAGCCTCCGCTCGATTCGACTTTTCTCTTGCGTCTTTTATCGCTTTAGAATCGCAAAAAGACTGAAAAACTACACATCAATTCAAAAAACAGTAACGTACCAACGCATCAATCTCGGACAATTATCGCATGAATCTAATCCGGCATCTAAGAATAGAGAAAGAAATCTAGCCGAAAAAAAAGACGGCGAACGAATGAACAAGAACGGGAAACAGTTTGACACAGACAGACAAATGCATTGACAAAAAATAAACAGAACTAAAAAATGGCTACTAAATTTCAACTTTAAATACGATTTCCATACAAAACCAATAATAGCCAAGCAGCTTTTATTCCTTCATATTTCATCATCAGTTTCAGTGATGTATGTACAATTCTTAAATATGAATTTGTGGTATCTTGCTATGACATGCTGAGCAATACATTATGAATCGGACTATGTTATAAGACCGTGTTGTTTTTGCCTCATTTACGAGAAAATGAGCAGCTGGATAAACAACAATAATAACATCGTGTCAGCACTATTATACTACTATACGAGAATCTTGGTCATGCAAATATCATTTTCAGTGTTTATTTTATTCAGGTATTTTCGTTTGTTCTCCTATTACATCAAAATATAAAAAGGGCAAAGTAAACGTCATTATAAATTTAATTAAAATAATGGAAATAAGGTATAACTAGTTATAAAAGTAGTTTGTTCTTTAATTTTTTTTTTGTTCCAGTATTTTTATTTGTTCATGCTTATTCCAGTTTATTCTGGTACATAGTCTGACCCACTAGATAGGGTAGGTATGCATAGACACTTGATTCATGGAGAAACCAATGATGACACACTCCCAATTAATTAGTTGGGAAAGAGTCTGTCACAGAAAAAGGTTATAAATAACTTGGTTTTGCCTTGAATCTATTTTTCCACCTTTATTAGTTGTGCAGTAATGTTACCTGGGGTGAATCACTTTAATCCATGTAAATGATTTCGAAATTACATGCGGCGAAAAGTCACGGAAAGCATGGTATACATGAGCATTTGACCATAACTTTTATTCACTACTATGGATTTAAGCTTGATACATTTCAAACTGAAACACGTCATTTGGATTTGGGTTTTGTCAGTGGAGTAGGTATTCTCCACTATAGTCTTAGGCCATAAGGGTAAGTGTTAAAGTTTTAGTTTATTTGATTTGTAAAACCTTTTTATCGATTTTATGTTATGCCAGGTAATGCAGCTTTGTTCCATTGCGTGCTTTGCCATTAAAATTATTTTAGAACCCCTTGTTATAAACAGTTTGATTTTGTTGTAGCTTATTGGACATTATGGGAGCTTATTGGACATTATTGGGGCAGACGATTTTGTTTTGGTGAGATTCAGTGTCTGATTGGAGTTGATGGTAGCTATCCATGGTTGAATGTAGCTGCCTGTATTGCGGTATGCTGTCGATTTGTATATGTATATAGATGAATACATATGAGGGATTCATGAAGTATATGAACGTGGATCAATAAAAGGGATCTAGTGAAACTGCAGTTACAGTTTGTATATTGAATGATCCAGTGAACCTGTAGAGTAACAATTTGTAAAGTGAAAGACTTCCAGTTTACAGTGATGTGTGTTCATCGGATTGTGTATTTAATTGAAATAAATATTTTTTTAGTTGAAACAATAGTGATTACATTACATGAGTATTGCTCATCCTTTGTTGCATTTCGTAAGATTACATGAATCTCAAAGCTTAATGTATTACAAGAGATTATGTGAATCTCTTTATATAATACATGGTATATTTGTACATCTCATTTTAAGCTAGATGTAAATGAATCACATTTTTGCATTTTTTTCCTTTTGTCATTTCGTGTGTGAACGGTGATTTGGATCAATTGAATGATAGGAGTATTTGTTTTATAATCACATATATATTTCATGCTATAAATTCTAATCATTCATCAAAGTGTTTGTGTTATTCATTTAATCCAAACAGAGAAAACCCACGTGGTTTCAATTCTGCTACAGTGTAGTCATTGTTTTCCCCATGAATCGAGTGGAGGTATGGCTTATATTATTAACGTTAATGTGATAGGGGAATGTGTTCAAAGATGAAATGTTATCAATTGTGCAAATTTTAAAGCCATTAATGTTAGGTTTACTGTCAAATTTGGAAAAATTCCTTTTAGTGGTTTTTAAGAAAACTTTTAAATGTTTTATATATATATATATATATATATATATATATATATATATATATATATATATATATATATATATATATATATATATATATATTAGTGTAGCTATAATTGTTGGCAAATAATTGGAATACGAATCAGCTGTATATCCGTCATGTCAGGATCTTTAAGATGTATTTGAGAATGTCACTTAAATGTTTTACATTTTTTTTGCAGATCTGCATCATTCAAATAAATCCTAAAGCCTTTCACACCAAGATGTAAAAATTTTCAAATTTCGCTTTAAGCTTTATTTTTATTTAAAGAAGCTGTTAAAATGTTTTACTGTTATTACTTACAGCAGCCATATTTAATAGGTAATCGGCACCCATTGTATAAAATTTAAAGCTCAGTCAGGACGCTTGTTTGAATGTTTAATATTGTTTGTGATGATGAACACGTTTGTTGGCAGATCAGCAACATTTTGAAAGACCTTTATACGAGTAAGCATTTTGTCATGCTTGGTCAAATTATCGTGAACATTTTTTGGGAAGTTGTTGAAAGGTTATTACATTTTTAGGTAAGTGTTCATATTTGATGAAAGTTTCATGTCAGGATGGATGCTCTCTGAAATTGGTCCAGTGGTCTCATCAGAAACTAGCAAAAGTTGCTCATTGATTGATGTACAATGGATGCAGGACCATAGAATAAACAACAAAAACCTATGAGCAAAACAAAAATAATATACAACTGTTGATTGACACCTGAGAAATCAAAATTAACTTGTAACTAGTGCAGAGAGTTGTGCCTACTTATTTCCAATAAAATCAATTTGTTTTAAATTTGTTTTATTATTTTGGATAGTAACATTGTCAAAAGCAATGTGTAAGTTGTTCCAGGTACATAGTCATCAGTCACCCAAGTGTCAGACCAATGGGTTTGTAAATGGCATATAGTTATGACAATAACCAACTGTACAGTCATTACAAAAAACTGTACATATTCATTACAAAAAACTGTATCAGTCATTACAAAAAACTGTAAACAGTCATTACAAAAAACTCCCAAGATCATCACAATAAGCCATGTATCAATCTACATGAAGCAGCCAAAGTTTTGCCAGTTTGTGATGACTCACAACTTTCCTGCCAAATTTTTGCTCTGTGGTCAATTCGGATTTGCATCATGTTTAAGTCCAACAGGTAAAGAACATTGATCCATTAAAAACCATTAAAACAGTTATGCAATTTCCATTTTAATTAAAATAAAATAATGTAACATTTACACAAAAAACCCACCCCTCCCCCAAATAAACATGCTAAATCTAAATTTGAATACAAAGACTAATTAGATCATCTATATATGAATTTAGATAAGCTCACAGGTCAAGCAGTCCAAAAAGTACGTAAGAAATGAATAAAAATGCAAAGATTGCTTAAATGCCCCCCCCCTCAGGATCCATACAATCAAATATGCACAGGAACATAGCGATTTAATTTAACTCGTATAAGTTTCATGATTTTCATGTAATTATGCCAGAGAGCTAACTCCAAGCAGGATCTCCCATCGATGTCATTGCAATGGATACAATAAAAGAAAAGAAACAAACAGCAAATTTGCTGGTTCATTATAATAATTTATTTGAACATGAGCAAGACTTGCATTAAAAACTCTCACACAATCATTTGTCATGCAAAATTCGAACTTTGCTGCTTTTCCAACACCATTCTAATGGCAATATGTAATCTGCATTTAAAAACGGGATGTCTAAATACCTTAAGGTCCATCTGTGCCCTCCAAGCTTATTATTCACCCTTGTGATTGAAAGGAGGCATATGGGGACAAAAGCCTGCTTTATTACATGGTCAGTGATTACATTTAACTTCAGTGCCTTGAAGTCCAGTAATCATTCTTGTGAATGCAAGCAGGCATACTGGGATACAAACTATTTTTATGGAATCTGATAGATCTGGGAGTTTGGTAAGAATCATCTCTTCAACTATTCACTACAAAATTATAAAAATCATAAAATAGTTCTCACTGATAAACTTGCTACTACTCCTTAAGACAGATGGGCAGTCTTCTGTCCAAATGCATCAGTCAAACATTAATTGGCAAAGAAAAAAGTTGTAAAATTCCCAGTAAAATAACTACAGGAAAGCATTACTTATTCCTATTTTTATTACATTTTTTCATTTTACCATCTAAAAATAAACTGTGAGAAAGTATTTATTTTTAGTTCACCAATGTAATTGCTACAAACATTTTCATCTTTGTTCTCTCATTTGACAGGTGATGACAGAAATAACCAAGTGTGTACATACATATTTATGCACAGATACTAAATCCTGTTTCCACAAATCCTACAAGCCATCAAATCCTGTTACCATCAAATTCTACAAGTGATCAAATCTTGTTGTAATCAAATCCTACAAAACCCAAAACTACATTACAACAAAATATATGATTTGCTAGGAAGCTGGCCCAGATACACATGCATAAGATTTCACACCATGGTTATACTGACAGGGTATGAATATATCGAATAAGAAATCCTGTCTTTTATTATATGACTAGGATCTAATAACAAAATTATGTTCTAGAAAATAAAAATACAAATAAACCTACTAATTATAGTCTGTAATAGGATATAAAGACAATATCCTTTATGTAAGAGACAAAACAAGCACTGACATTTGCACACTACATTATAATATTCCACACATTTCATATGCATGCATTTCTTAATTGGTACATATTATTTTGAAAGGATTCACTTAGAATGCTGATAATTTTAGTGTAACGAATTAAATAATATAAACCGTTCAAATCACCATATATATTAAGGTAGGAATACATTTTGTAACCATTAAACTCCTTAATCTATTGTAACAAACAGTGTCACTACAAGCACTGTACCAAACATAAAAAAGTTAACATTAATATTGAACATTATAAAATATCAATACACTTACCATAGTTTAACTATACAAAGACCATGTCACTTTTTTACATTCATAAAAACCTATTCATACAAAACTGACAAAGATCATTTCAATTCAGTCAATAGATGATTTTAGTTCACAGATTATTATAATGCAGAGTTAATTGGTAATTAAAATGCTAAGTACTAAATAATATGTGGAAATCTATATAGGATAATAAACAACATACCGAAAAATATTGAACCTGAGGTTATGTGATGCAAGATGGTTAAGTTTTTGCAAGTGTATTCTATGCAATATGAACAAAGGCCCAATACTCAATAACCTTACTTAAAATCAAGCATACCAGTAATTAGCCAAGACTAGTTCATCTAATGAGGACATATTTACCATATAAGGAAGCAGTGAATATTTTTTATTTCTAATGTCAGTACCGTTAAATACTGACCAGTGGCAACAACATTAAAATAACAGGACTGTATATCAAGTATATAACAGGCATTGTTGTCAAAGCAACCATTGAAAGACCATCTTATAAATTTAAATACATCTGTATTGTGCCCAAGAATGGTCTGCCAGTCTAAACAATTCATAATTTACATGTTAAAGAAATCCTATAGCTAAACATTGAGCATGTTCCTACAAGGTATTGTGTTCCTCAAGCATTGACGAAAACATTATGGTTTTTTTTTGAAATTGTATATTTCATTTTCAGTTTCACTATCAAGTTTATTTAGGAATAGCTGAATTCTTATGCTGTTACCTGCATAGCTTACTGCCTATATAATATAATCCTCCTATGGACTTTTACTGAAAGAAATGATTGATATCAAAAGAAAGTTTCATGCTTACTTACAACAATTAGGAAATACTGTTTGCTGTTTGATATATGCAAATAAGTATCTACCATATACACTTGTGTACAAGTCAATACATGCAAAAAGTATCAGCCATATATATATATATATATATATATATATATATATATATATATATATATATATATATATATATGTATATATATATATATATTGGTGTATAAGTTGGACCAAGCAGCAAACAACATAGACTATGATCCATCATGCTGGCATATCTGGGTCTATGTTATATCCTCTAATGAAAAGTTTTAACAACTAGCATGTACTCAGATCTGCATTATATGACTGAAGATCTATAGTTGGCAGTTGGATTCAACTTGTGTATGAGTACATACGGTATATGAGGTACTCATTTGATGTGCCATGCTTCACAAGAATTAAATAATTACATGTAATGGCCAAATGAGATACAAAATTACACATTAATTACATGTAATGGCCAAATGAAATTCAACATTACATATTAATCACATGTACTGGCCAAATGTAATACAACATTACACATTAATTACATGTAATGGCCAAATGTAATACAACATTACACATTTATTACATGTAATGGCCAAATGTAATACAAAATTAAACAATAATTACATATGATGGCCAAATATCATACAACAATATACAATAATCACATGTAATGGCCAAATGTAATACATCACTACACATTAATCAAATGTAAGAGCCAAATGTAAGACAACATAACACATTAGTTAAACATTTATAAAACTGCCAGATCTCAAAGTTAATCAAAATCTGCAGGTCAGATTCTAAACAATACAAATTTTTATTGAGTTTTAATGGGAAGACTATCAAATTAAAACAGGAAATTTATTTCTGTATAATGGAAGACTAACCTGTAAACCATCATTTTATAATTGCTACTATATTTTTATATTTTCTACATATCTTAAGTCTGCTGCAATTTTAAAGTTTTTGTAATTGCTCAAAAAACCTATTTTCTTTAACACATGCATACCCTATGAATGCAAACAATACACACAAAGCAATGATGTCTTTTGCATACCTTATAAATGTAAACAATACACACAAAGCAATGATGTCTTTTGCATGCCTTATAAATAAACAATACACACAAAGTAATGGTGTCTTTTGCATGCCTTATGAATGTAAACAATAAACACCAATTAATGTCTTTTGATTGTTTTATAAAAATAAGCAATAAACACCAAGTAATAATACGTCTTTTGTTTGGTCTATGCAAATGTACAGTAATGGTGTCTCTTGCTTGCTCTATGAAGAAAACAATAAACACCAAAAATTATAGTTGTTTGGCTCCAAGATAAACAATAAACACCAAGTAATTATACAGCTTTTACTTGCTCTATAAAGGTAAACAATCAATTCAAAGTAATAATAAATCTTTTGCTTTCTCTCCTACACCTCAGTGTACAAGCTGATCTCTTATGGTTTGTACAAAACTAAATATTTGTCAAAGAAGGAATTGATGCATTGATATTTCACTGATAAATATTCTAGGTTACTGTATTATAGCTACCCATCTCAAGGTTTACTGTATTATAGCTACCCATCTCAAGGTTTACTGTGTTATACCTACCCATCTCAAGGTTTATTGTATTATATCTACCCATCTCAAGGTTTACTGTATTATAGCTACCCATCTCAAGGTTTACTGTATTAAAGCTACCCATCTCAAGGTTTACTGTATTATAGCTACCCATCTCAGGGTTTACTGAGGGGCCCCGAGTGGCAGAGTGGTCTACAGGGCTGTCCGTTATGGATCAATGCCATCTCACCTCTGTCTTCGTGGGTTCCAGTCTAGGATTCGGTGAATGTGGATATGTGAGAAAGCTTGCCAGTAGCTTCTCATGGGTCGGTGGTTCTTTCCGGTGATTTCCCGGTTTCTTCCTCCACCATTAATACTGGCCACCATGAATAGCCTATCATGTGCTGAAAATGGTGTTAAGCCCAACAACAACAAGGTTTACCGTATTATAGCTACCCATCTCAAGGTTTACTGTATTACAGCTACCCATTTTAAGGTTTACTGTATTATAGCTACCCATTTCAAGGTTTACTGTATTATAGCTACCCATTTCAAGGTTTACTGTATTATAGCTACCCATCTCAAGGTTTGGGACATTTTAATATATATAGCAAACAGCTTTGCCCTGAACTTTAGAAATGATTTTAAAATTACACTGTGGATAAGGGTTGTTGTTGTTCCTATGGGTTTCATGCCATATTTCAGCACATGATAGGCAATTGCTGGCAACCAGTACATTGTGGTGAAGGAAGACCCTGGGAAAGACTACCAACCCATGAGAAGCTACTAGAAAGCTTTTTCCTGTACCCACTTTTGGCTGAGCCAAACACTTTAGTGGACAGAGATGGGATGTGAATAATCTGTAAAGGCAAGCACCTTAGAACACTTGGCCACCCAACTACCAGGGTAGTGGTAGTACATATGAATGGACTGCATTCACGAACATTGCTAAACATCATGATAGGAAGACCATATTTATCAGTTTTTGATTATTTCAGTCATTTTGTGAATTTAATGATGTATATAATGCATTAAAAAAGGCTCCAATATGAGGTTACAACTCTTTCCTTTAAATCATAAGTTTCAGAAATGCATGTGTAATACTTGTTTCACTCTACTGTTAGTTAAAGCTTCTACCCATGAATCTAATGACATTCTATTTGACATTTATGATAGCAAAATCACTTAAAAACTTCGAAAGAAATTTAGTACTATAAAAACCAAACACGATCTGCATTAAAATCTTCTTCAAACAGATTTATGCAAATATGCTGGTTAGTTCATAACATCTACAGTTGTTTAAGAACACCAAGGTTAAAAACTGAAATTATAATGTCTTTCAGTTCATTATTCTTCCCATGAGAAGACAATAAAATGCATTAATTGCTCTTGGAGAGGGCACTGTCCAGTGAATCCCACAATGAATAAAATGAATGAATACACAAATTGAATAATGAATAAATGAATGAATACATCAAATGAACAATGAATACATGAATGATTAACTGTTTGACAGACTTTTTCATTTAGCAAGTAAATTTGCAAACAAAAGAATACATGAATAATGGTTCAAGCACCTGTAGAGAAAGTGTTTTTAAATTGCTACCAAATGATTAATTTTCTCGATCACTTTAAAAAAATGTAAAATTTTGCACCCTTATAGTTTTAATAAATTGAGTTAAATAATTTTCCTGTTAATCATAAATGGAAAGTAAAAAAAATCTTTGACCATTCATGCAACAAATGCTGCATTCATTATCATCATTTCATTGTGGCACAAGACTTTAACCATTTTGTGTGAACTAATTATAATTTAGACTGCATAATTAATTCTAACTAGTTCAGTCTTTAATTTCAAATGCCAGTTTTATACTTCAAATGCAATGCATCAAGATTCAGAGGAGAGGGCAAGTCAAAGAGTAGATGTAAAAATGAATGAATTAAAAAATAAATCAATGTACGAGAGATAAATAAGTGGAATTACACAACATAATAATTAAAAGGATGACCATTACAAGGTTTATAAGATTATCCAATCAAATTAAAACCTTGTTTTATTCACAAAATTACACATCATTTGAAAAAGGACATTTTTACAGTAATGAAATTAAAAAAGGAAATACAGTAATATCTGTATGGGGATTTTATAGTGTTTTTTAAAATAAAAAAAAATCATTAAATCAAGCAATAAAATAATGTTCTTCATTGCCAATTGTCATCATACTTCACATAAAGTAAACTTTCAATATTGCTAACAATCTCCCTTAATTAGAGGATTTGGAGACAAAGAAAAAAGCCTTTATTGTTATTTATCCTACATCTGGCTTTTATATTATTCTTGTGTGTTCTATATGCCAACATATTAAATTCGATCTTTCAAGATTCAGTAAACAGCTGTCTTATTTAAAGATATCATTGGTAAATTAAAAATTTCTTACTGTGATAAACTAAGGATCTGCATTTAATATTACCTTTTACATTAAGTTCTAATTAGTTATTACATTAAGTTCTAATTAGTTATTACATTAAGTACCAATTAGTTATTACATTAAGTTCTAATTAGTTATTACATTAAGTACCAATTAGTTATTATATTAAGTTCTAATTAGTTATTATATTAAGTTCTAATTAGTTATTATATTAAGTTCTAATTAGTTATTACATTAAGTTCTAATTAGTTATTACATTAAGTACTAATTAGTTATTACATTAAGTACTAATTAGTTATTACATTAGGTACTAATTAGTTATTACATTAAGTTCTAATTAGTTATTATATTAAGTTCTAATTAGTTATTATATTAAGTTCTAATTAGTTATTACATTAAGTTCTAATTAGTGATTATATTAAGTTCTAAATAGTTATTATATTAAGTTCTAATTAGTTATTATATTAAGTTCTAATTAGTTATATTAAGTTCTAATTAGTTATTATATTAAGTACTAATTAGTTATTATATTAAGTTCTAATTAGTTATTATATTAAGTTCTAATTAGTTATTATATTAAGTTCTAATTAGTTATTATATTAAGTTCTAATTAGTTATTATATTAAGTTCTAATTAGTTATTATATTAAGTTCTAATTAGTTATTATATTAAGTTCTAATTAGTTATTATATTAAGTTCTAATTAGTTATTATATTAAGTTCTAATTAGTTATTATTCAAACTGAGGTTTTAGTTATTTAATATTATACCTTTTATATTAAGCACCAATTAATTATTATTCAAATGGAGGTTTAAGACATTTAATTTTATACCTTGTATATTAAGTAACAATTAATTATAATTCAAACTGAGGTTTAAGACATTATGGAGTGTAATTGTCTTTTCTTGATGGTCTACAGGTAATGGATAGGTTTGCCCACTCAACTGACACCATGCTAGTTTTTGTATCACTTGAAGGACCATGTGCACTCACTGTGAAAGTCTTCTACTGTATTAAATTAAGCAGGTTGACTGCCATACATTCACACATGCAATTTAAATTAAACACTAGTATACAGACAAAAATATATAATTGTAAAAGGGTAATTTGGATAAGTAATCTAGAACATACTAAAAAAAATTATGCAACTCAATGAGAAATACATATCCAGTGTACCATTTATATTATCTAAAGTTAAATATCACCCTATCATGGAAATGCAGATTACATACTTATATGGGATAGTACGTTGCAACTCAGGTTTAAGATGTATCAGTAAATGATGGTGGATACTGGTGCCAATGAGTTTTAAAAAAGGAAATTGTCTTGTGTATACCTAAATTGCATGATTAACTTTATTCTGTGACTCTAGATTGAATTATTTGAAATCAACATATTACATTGCTAACTTTATTCTATGATTAATACTTTCCGATGATATCTGTAAACATGTTTACCTGAATTTGAATTCATGACAATGGTTTTCCCAATGGTAAAACAATTGTCTACCTGATCACCGTTAAGTAGTTTGCTAATATTTAATTAAACAGGTCCATGACTTTTGGTTGTGTCAAAAATCAAGTGACAGTCTTTATAAAAGTTTGAAGTAAACACAACTATTTCTTTCCTATTTTAAAATGTGTCTAGTGGAATAGTCTTTCATTGGTTGTGTTGAGTTATAATTTGAGAGGATTTTTATTTTAAATCATTCATCGGAATCACAAAGTGCTTAGTGACTTTTGGACAGGACTTGTTGAAGTACACATCTTTAGATAATCATAGAACTTCCCAAGTTTCATGGCAATCTGTTGAAAAATGTGAGACTAGCAATATTCACAAGACTGTCATCAACTACATCTAGCTGCAAGACAAATAACACAGTCAGTGTTGGCTATAGTATTTAAGTTCAAAGGAATCCATCCAAGACTGGATGACCAGTTGTATTCACAAGAGCATATTAGATGGACTGAGGTATGAACAGATGAATGATTCCTATATATCTTACTGTATTGGGGATATGCTGATCCAACATTTTCTGCATTGGATATCATATCTCCTACACTCAAAACAAATCTCATGCACTTGATCTTTGGATTTGTCATTTAAGTGCCTATAACCATAAAGAAAACTTAACCAAGATTTTCAACTGACCTTGACCTTGTCTAATTGAAAGTAGAAGAGTACTGGTGTGAAAGGGTGGAATAAGCTGTGATTAAAAAAAAAATAGTAATCTGTGTGCAAAACACTGAGATACTGATCCTAAAAAAGTTTTGACAGAAATTTCACTGACAGACAAAATTTGTGTGCTTTAAGTACTCAAGCTGTATAGTTGTATGAAAGTGAGACCTGTACTAGGTGTTCTAGCCAATGCTGTGATATAAGGCAATGGGACTGTAACAACTGAATGCAAGGAAAAATACATTATTTAAAACATTACTGGACAAAATTCAATGGCACATACTTTGTTTATTAAAAGAAAGGTTATCAATAATAATAATCATAAATAATAATAATAATCATAATGATAAAATGATGATGATATATGCAATATAATGAGAAACATGCACTTGTACAATATTCAAATTAAAAATGAAATAATAATGAGCAGGGATCAAAATATTTGTATTCTTGCTTTCTAGAATTAACAAACGAATGCAAAGAAAAATACCATTATTGAAACAACTACTGGAACAAAAATCCATTGCAAAATACTTTATTTTCTCTCTTTATTAAAAGAAAAATCAATGAATAATAATAATAATAATAATAATAATAATAATAATAATAATAATAATAATAATAAATAATGACGATGATGATGATGAGATTATGCCAGATCAAGTGAAACACATAATTTTCATTAATCTAGGGAAAGAGAACTGTTAATGTGTAATGCTGAAAATTCATTTAGATTTGTGATTCCTAGAAATGAAAATTCAAATCAAACATGAACACTTTGAGTGATTATATATCTAATGAGGTAAAATATGCAAATAACAAGCAATTATTTACAATCAATACAGCATACACTCCACAGCTTGCACAGATAGTATGTCTTACTGAATACATGTTTGCTAAAGGTTCTTTGCCAGAATAGTCTACAAGGAAAATAGACACCTAAATACCACAGTACATTGCTTATCTATGACCTCCATGTTGTAAGTTTGGATATATCAGTATATTAAATAAATTTACACAGAATGACATCAATACAGACAGATTCCAGGTAGGAATCAAACCCATGCCACGTCTACCTGCACTTAATGTGCAGTTATTCCCCCAACTGAACAAGACTGAAGGCAAGGGCTAGTGATCTGAGTTCATTTACAAGGGAAAAAGAAATTACCACTCAGATATATGCAACAATTCACAGAATTAATTATAAAAGAATAGTTTGAAATAAATTATAACTCTCTAACCTGTTTGATTATAATGGTGTATATATAAAAAAGTTTTGCAGAGAATTACTGGCAACCTTATAAATGAAATATATAACTACACAATTAACCATCTTATAGTGCCCATTTCAAGCAAATTTCACCTCTTTATGACTGGTTGACATTACAACACCAAGGTATTTCTCTTTCACAAGTTTTTCCTATCACCAGAGGCCATCTTTCTCATTGAGACACCTTTACATCGCTGAAGAGGATGCCTCGAAAGTGGAAGACAATTGTAAAATACTACTGAATTTTTTAGTGCCTTTAACGGATATTTAACAAGTAAAATTCTTCATAAAAAACTATGGCCAATATGTAGTTATAGTATATGTGTTCTAATGCTTCTCAAATATTTTATTAATCAAAATTCCAAGTTATCGAGTATCTCTCACCAAAGGCAAATGCTTGGCATAACACTTTTCTCTATCTAAAGTAGGGATTTAATCTACAAATACATGTACACTGCAAATTAAATAACGACTTGATCTAAGATGGGTGGGTTTTTAAATGACATTGTCTTTCCCTTACTGTTCAAATGGATAATTGTAATTCCAGTTAACTGAATACACATGATTACTTCCAGTCCTTTGAATTTGTAATGAAAATACATAACCAATTATTTCTTCAAATGAAAAACTAATGCATTATATATTTCCATATAAAGTATTTGCTCTCTGATAGTTCATTGGCAGAAGAAATGATACTGATTTCTTAGCCGTGCTTGAATGTTTAACTTAGTGGAGCAGCTGGCAATACCTTGCAATGGTGAAACAGAACCAGAGGTAAGGACTAATTATTGCTTTCACACACAAAAATACATTACACAGAAATAAAAGCACAACCATGTCTTTAAGCCAAGGCAAGTTTCATGTTTAAGCATTTAAACCAGTCAAATAAAGAATTTAACATTATTATCATCTTCAACAAAGTACTAAAATGCACTGACAAACAACAGATACACAAAGACGTTTCCTTGAGCGTAGCCAAGGCACTGTGCATATTCAATTTATGAATAAAAAATGTCTATGCTACAACTGAATTTCATCAATTTTTACTGAAGCATATCAACACTGGTCAACCTCTAACTGTTGCAAAAAGGAAGCTCAATAGAACTTGAAACTGACAACTTTCTTATTTTCCTCTAAGATATTTAAAATTTTAAGTTATGAAATGAAAACGGCTGAGAAACTAACAACATGGATAAAGGGCAATGGAAGATCTACCAGTATGTTAATATAAAAAAAATCAAACTTTAATGTGTACTTTATTATGGCATAAAGCAACAATTTGTCCTTTACTAATCTACAATGAAACTTGTCGTTCACTATTCTACCGAAACTCATTTGAGCATATAGCTAAACCATTTCTAAACATAATTAGTAAAGTAACAGAATGTTAAAATACTGTGGCTAAAATCATTATAATTTCAAATTATAGCCATATATAAAAAGAATGACTAACACAGTTTGCTAACTTCTGCATAGCTTTATAATAGAACATATTCAGAAATATCTCTTACAGTATTTGAAACATCAATGTCCAAACATTTTTTTTTTCAAGAAATCAAAAGTAATTGAAACTATCTCCTAAATATGATGCAATAAAGAAAAAAAAAACTTTTACAATCAGCTATCTTTCTTATCACAATCAAGGTAATATGGACATACAGATGGAAGGACAAAGGTGACACTATATGCCCTACTGATGTTATGGTGAATTAAAGATTAATGAAGAATACTTTGTCTTGCAGGCTGATCAACTGCATGATCCAAGTTCCTGCAGAAACTGTGTACATGAAAATTTAATATTCACAAATGATCATCAGGTAGACATTATGATTCAGCCTAAACACAACTGTCCAAAACGTATGAAAAAATACACAAAAAACTCTCAAAAATCTAATAAAGTAGTATCCTTGAAAGTATATCAGAAATTTTCAATAAATGAAGAGAAAATTTCCTTTAAGGCTCTTCCCAAAAACAGCTTGTATATGATGTTACCTTATGTAGCCATTTGCACTTGCCTCTAAATATGTCCAGGAAACTTAATGTCTATGCAAAGATAACTGATTATTGGAACATAATAAGTACATTCCTTTAAAATTCATTTATTTGTAGCTATCCTATGGATGAATCTAAGATGGTGCACAGAACAGCATCAGATCTTAAGATGGTGCACAGAATGCAATTAGGTCTTAAGATGGTGCACAGAACAGCATCAGGTCTTAAGATGGTGCACAGAACAGCATCAGGTCTAAAGATGGTGCACAGAACAGCATCAGGTTTTAAGATGGTGCACAGAACAGCATCAGGTCTTAAGATGGTGCACATAACAGCATCAGGTCTTAAGATGGTGCACAGAACAGCATCAGGTCTTAAGATGGTGCACAGAACAGTATCAGGACTTATGATAGTTCACAGAACAGCATTAGGTCTTAAGCTGGTGCACAGAACAGAATCAGGTCTTAAGATGGTGCACAGAATAGCATCAAAAAGTGTAGCCATATATAATAACATAGTCACAGTTGACTAAAAAGTACTATACATACTTGCTTATAAGTTGGGTCCAACTGCAGACAACAATCAATGGATCTGCAATAAGGGTCTGTGTTGCCTGTTCCACCAATTACTCCAAACAAACTGCATATAGATCGGACAGTGCATTATGCAGCATTTGTATGCATCATATGTATCAACCAAAGTTTGTGACAGTAAATGTGCTAACACTAGAAAAGAAATAAACTTGCTGTAACACCTGAAAAACTAATACAAAATATGACACCTGTACAAATGCTTGTAATAAAAGCAATCCTTATGTTTCATCTATACTTTGTCAGTGATCTGTTTAAGTCTAGGGTTTTAATTGAGACAAACACTCTGGGCACTGAGAGTGAAGCACATCTAGTTTGTAAAACTTCTTAGTTCCTCAGTGTTACTCGATGCACTAACTAATATGTTACATCAAGAAATGACCTCAAATGCAAGACTTTCTTGAGAGACCACAGTACAAAATCCTGAATCATCCTAGATATAAATACAGTGCACTAAATTTTAATATAAACCAAAAAAAAATACTGATACTGTGTAAATGTGACTAAGTTTCCCTTCACCTTTTTCTTGCTAAATCCTCAGTTGTGGAACCAGTTCAATTTCACTAATTATTACTGTCTGCTCTTTACCATCTTTGTGGAAGATTGTTCTCTTCTCCTATTATGTCACCAATGTTTTTTTAATGAACTGCTGATGATGGACAAATTAAAATATTCTATCAGTATTGTTTACCACTTTTTTTGCATACAGATTTCCTTAAACTTTGCATGTGCTTTACTAGAATCTCTGTTAAATGCAGAAAGTGAGTCTAATCCATAAATTACAAGGAAAACATAGTAAACTGTAAATAACAAAGACCTGGGAACATGACAATTTAGTTAAATACGGATCTCATTATATACAGGAGATGGAAATGATGTTTCATTGTGTTGAGGAAAGAAAAGGTACTTATATGTGGTAATGGCTATTGCCATATTGGAAGCTAACTGTATAAACACTGACAAATTAGTAAAATACACATTATCTAATTAGAAGCACAGCTGAACATGTACTGATACATAAAACAGTGAAGATAAATCTTGAGCAAAACTTTGCTAAAGACAACATGCAGAACATTCATAATACAATAATAAAGCTCATAAAAATGCCTTCGTCTTGGTCTTAATGCAGTCGTCTGACTCAAAAAGCTCATAAAAGACCTTTCTCAAGATCTTTCTGCAGCATTTTGATCAGTATTACAGAAAAATGTTTATCTCCTCCAAAGAAAAGAAATAAAATGTTTTGAAGAACATGGTAACTTCTCTTCACAATATTAGTAAAATGGGGGAAAATCTATAATCATTAAAGATTCACATGGGAATAAATCTGCTGGAAATATGTTTTGCATTTAAAATTACAAGAGGACAAAATAGGTAGGCTGGAATTTGCTTTTTTGGCTGAGTTTAGCAGGACTCTGAAACAATTTCCATTTTTGAATTAATATATAAAAAAACAACCATTTTTAAGGTTTCTCTATCTTTTGTACCTTTATCCATGCCTGATAGCATGTCAGCATCATCTCTTTAATTCTAAAAGCCTGCGTAGCACGATGATTTCTGTCAAAGTTGCAAAACCCACATAACCACCATTTTACTATATTTAACACAGTAATATTGCATGGCATTGCAAATGACATGTCATGAATGGCAAAACATAATGATCATGCCAACATAATGTAATTCTAAGTAATTTCAATATGCTGTTCTGTGCAATTCAAAGTAATTTTACTATGCTTTTCTGTTTTAATTTAGAGTAATTTCACTATGCTATTCTGTAGTTGCATGAAAGAAAATCACATTTTTCTGTCACAGTATTAACAGAATCTTACATTTGTGCTTAATGCAAATGAAATTTATGAAACTGTTAAAATAAAGTTTGCAAACAATATAAAAATTATTTCACTTGTTTTTTAAACATTAGTACTTACAAAAGATCCTTGTATGATCTTCAAAAAACATAACCACAAAACAAAAGCTTTATACTGCTAAAATGACAACACTGATGTTGACAATGATAATACTGATGTTGACAATGACAACATTGATGCTGCCAATGACAACACTGATGTTGACAATGACAACAATGATGTTGACAATGAAAACACTTATGCTGACAATGACAACATTAATGCTGATGACATAAAAGTGATACCTATATATTCCTAACTGCTAAAACATGTATATATAAGACTAAAAACAAACAGGGAACCAGAACAGGTATTCTCTAAACATGGCTGGTTACAGTTTTAAATGTTCTGTAAGTACTGCAATTGGACCAAAGATGTAAGGCCATATACTATTATCTAATAAACTAGATGCCTTTTGCTATTTAAAATATATTACATTTTCTCTTATATCCCAAAAAATTATACATTCAACATATTCCAATGACTATCTTCAAGTCGTTTATCTCTTGTTCCATACTATCTTTCACTCAATTTCTCTTCATCTGTAGTACATTCACTTCCTACTGGCACCGTTTTCTGTGGCAAAATGTGAAAGACTGGAGTTAAAACCATTAGCTGGACATAGTTCTTTGTTCCTTTAGCCATTCTACAAATTCATCTAAAAGGACTGGCCCTGAAAGATTGTGAAGATATGATGATTTATGAATACATGACTTTAATTCCTATTTTTACTTTACATGAAACTTAAAACAAATTACATAAGCATCACAATAACAGCTAATTAACAGTTTCATCCCTTTTTAATTGCCCCTCTTCCCTATGGCCAGCAGTCACCCAAGCCTTATGGCCAGAAATCTATGGTATCTACAAAATTGTCTTCAAAAGTACCCATCTTGGTAACACCTCAAATGTTGCCAGCATATTAGTGTCCCTAAATATGTCATCTTTACTCCTCATGAGTGGACACATCATGGAGATGAAAATCTTGCGAACATTTGTTGATTTTGATATTCTAAACATTAGCATTTGTTCCAACATGCTTATAAAGTAACTAAGATTAATCAGTACAAAGTGTAAATATGATTATCCTTGCTCCTGTGTGATCCGAAGACATCAGATTGTGTCACTTCAAAAAAATCAACTATTATTACTGCAGATGATTTTTAAGATAATTAAGATGATGATTATTAAGATGATGACTATTATTGCCAATAATTATTAAGATAATAAAAGCAACAGCATTAATCTTGTGACCATCTTGTTGCCAAAAAGAAAAATGGTATGTTAGCCATTGTGGCTTCTCTCTCATTGATTACAAACTATATCGGAATGGGTTCCTAACTAAAATCAGTTATCACATGACAAGCTCATTTTTAAAAGCCATCATCTGGATTTCAACACAATAGTCAAACCCACTTATCTCAACCTCAGTTATTTCGCCAACCCGCATATGTTGAGTGTTTTGGTCCTCTCATGAAAAATATCCTCATTTTTATGCTATTTTTGCCTGCTTATCTCATCCTCTGTTAAGGCTATAACCAGGTTATGTCGGGTACAACTTTTAGTCTGAAGTGACATGTGGACCCACTTAATTCAATAAAATGTAACTTTTTTAACATTAATCTTGCAAAAATTATACAATAAATGGTCAGCAAGCGATTGATTTTGATGCATAATTTTGGTAAGTTACGGCAGTAGTCACATGTTTATCTAGAATGCTTTCTAAATTTGGTTCTTAAGAGTAGCTTAATTGATTAGTTTATTAAGAATATATATGTTCACAACATAAAATAATCAAGGGTTTACAAAAATAATGAGTGTGCACAAATTACAAAGTAACTTTATTTTGCGAAAACACAGAATCAGATGTCACCTACATGTGTATTTTATCATTTTCCTTTTGTTTCTTAAGGTACATTTTAGATCTAAATTATGTTCAGAAATACATGTGTGAAAGAAACAATGATCAACCAATGTGCAGACAGAAAACTGCTGATTGATTGAATATTCAAAAGTAATGAAATTGTTCCATATGCACGAAATATCATAATTTATTTTATAGCATTTTATGACAAAATGGCCAAAGAAATAAGCAATAGTTTTCAAAATATCTGTGAATTTTAAACATATAATCTGCACTGTATTATATTTTTTGTACATATGAAGTAATATCACTCTGCTTTTGTTTAATCCGACGCCGAATCGAACAATTCAAAAGCACATATCTTTTCTTACATATGCTCGGCACTGGTGACACTTGTCACAAACAATTTCTTTTAAAGCATTCAGCCATTTCATGAAATAGCATTTACATGTACTTTCCAACAGAAAATAAACAGAAGAAATTTATTACTAGGCAGAATATCACCCTATATATATATATATATATATATGTGCTGGTATATATGCACTGAATAGATAATCTCAGGCACTTGGCTTCTATACAATGGCAGTCAAGGCCCCATAATTTAGTTTTCAGGCTTGAGCTCTTCTTAGTTTTGTTTTGTTTTGTTATTTGTAATATCTCTTCTTTTGGTATGGCAGAAAAATTGGCTTCCATTGTTTGAATTTCTTTTCAAAATTCCTGTGAATACCTGTAAAAGGGAACCACAGTTGTCTGGAAAATAATAAAATCAGCATACTTAAAATGATCCAAAGTTAGTTTCCAGTTTCTTTGCAATAAAATATCCTTTTATTTGATATCCTGTCAGTAAGTTTAAAGAATGAGTTTACTGCTAGCTACTGGATTTGTTTATTCACCACCTGGGCATTTATGTTTGCCATCTAGAATCATAATTGATACAAACTCATATTGCTGCCTGCAGGGTAAGTAGTTTACTCAACATCAACTTTCTTTAATACTCATTGTAACCCATGCTAGGGAAAGGACTGTCATTTGCACTTACAGTGAATGTAAATGTATTTTTTAAAACATGTATTGATCATTATTTGCAAGTTACTATCATATATTAACCTGGATGTAATACAATCTAGGTTATTTTGCACCTAACACCATGTTATACATGAATGGCAGGTGCCTGAAAGTATTTCATTGATGTTTCTCTTTCACTCTCTTGTTTGTGATTTTCTGGAATCCATTTTTCAGTCATGATAATATATTCAAACCAAACATGTGTTATATGGCATAACTGATGCATGCTATAGTATGAATGCATATGCTACATATAGATTTTTTTAATAAATTGCTCATGATGATTAAAAAGGAATAAATAATAACAACACCAGGTTAGTTTCTTTAATTTTATTATCAATTAAGCATTTTGTGTATTTTATTGTAACATGCAGTGGGAGGGGATTCCAGTTAAACACAAGAGCAAGAGAGGGGCATAACAATAATGTCTGGATTAATGGGGGATCACTATTGATAGAAATATGTATTTGGAAAACTGGAGAGTTTTGTCATTTCTAATCTGGAAGTGATTTCTTTGAATAAACAACCTCTAATTTCTTCCAACTATAATTATCAAAATATTGACTATTGTGTCTGTACAGAAAATAGGGAGATCTGTTTGTTCTGGCCATTGGTTACATGACTGTCAGCTTCAAATTAATACTGTACCATCATTGTTCCCATTTACATGGGTACTTTAATAACCTTACAAGAATCGTCAGCTTTTACTACATGGGTACTTTAATAACCTTACAAGAATCATCGGCTTTTACTCCAGCTTTCAAACAAAAGGGTCCCTAAAAACTTCACATATCATATTTATGGGCTCTCCTACATTAAAGTCACCATACCAGAGCTGCCAACCATTCAAACTTGTAATCAGTGAAAAGATGCATAACAATTAGTGAATTTTGAACACAATTAGTGAAAAATTATATCATGACACTAACTACACCCATTTCAACGGTCAGTACTGCATTATACAAAAATCCCAAAATAAAAATAAAACATTTTTTCCACTGATTATATGTACTACTTTATTTGCAGCCAAATTTACTGATATACACAAATTTCACTATTTGTTGTGATATGATGCTGTGGCAATCTTGAGCTTTCTCAATCAGGCTATAGTATATTTGTTTCTAAAACAGTTCAGGATTCTTGCCTGCTAGTTAACCTTGGTGACTAAAATTGTTGCAAATTTTCTGCACCTAAGGAGGCACTAAAATTAGTCTTACTTTTCCTCAAAATAGGAAATAATCTTTTACTGTCACTGTTGCTGATCTCTAACTGAGAAAGACCAGTTATGTTCAACAAGAAAGCTCACATACAATGCTACAGCATTGGCATGATACAGAACTTGAGTAGGTGGATTGAAGTACTCCAACTGAAATCTTCTGGTCTGCTGGGAGTGCTGCCACAAGCTAATGGGGGTTTGTATCACTGCTTACAATTTATCTGTCATACATGTACTATATAATATTACTACTATATGGTACATGTATATTAGGTAAATTATAAGTAACAATGCCATTCCCTATGCACATTCCCAACTGTAAAAGTTGCTGCATACTATTGTATGAAATGCAAAATGTACATTGATGATTGATGGCTGAATATTAAACCAAATTTTGGTGCACACCAATCTATACATCACTTTTTGTGGAAAATAAATTTTTTTTCTTTGAAATTCAAATTTGTGTTGGTGGTGCATGCATGGAGGAAACTTCTGGCTAGATCCTGCTTTTTTCCAAAAGCATTTGTAAAACTACTCCTATAGGTCAAAATATGCTAAAATGCTTGCTACTGGATCAACTGTACCAGCTGGTTATAGTTCTACTAATATCGTGACTTGCAGTACCGGATCATTTAAGCTATTGCCAATATCTTGAAAAGCACTTAATGGGAAAATGTAAAAATAATGGAGAAATTGGGGAATTCATGAAATTTTTTACATGTGGTATGAATCTGTGAATTGATGTAGAAAGTCATGAAATTCACACCAGAAATGTGAGGTTGGCAGCTATGCCATACCTATAATTCCATTATTTACCATGAGCTTATCACAAGAATTCCAAACATTTAAATTTAGTTCCTTTGAAAAAAAATTCTTAGCAGTATTTTTCATCAATAATAATTACTTTGAAATTTTGGTCATGTTTGTTAATTCAATATAAGAATTCTATTAATATCAGTTGGAATAATAGCACCTCTCCATCAGTTATTTTTTAACTTATGTTTTTAACTTACTGAAAATCTGAAATAAAATCTTTTTCATTTTAGTCATTTTGAAGCCAATTGTTCTTATTTAGGACCATTTGCTGCATAATAATTAAATCTTCCTATGCAATCTTTATGCCTAACAGCAAAACTCTCTCTTCTAATACCAAATTAGGGTGCTGAGACAAAGCTTGCCAGCCCCATCTGTAACTCATTTAAATTTTTTTTTCCAATGGCCACTGTCATAGCCACCTTAACTGACTAAAAGATTCATTGTGACATTTTTTGCAAATCTTTAGAAAGATATCTTTAAATGTCAGAAAGATTTTTTTACTTTCTCATTTTACAGAAAAATAGTTACTTACAAGCACCATCTTCATCATAATTAGACAAATCTGGATATATTGTCCTGCTGAACTCCAATATATTACACCACTGATCTTTGTTTATCACTTTATATTTAGATTGCTGCAAAGTAATAAGTGAAATAATAATAATAATAATAATAATAATAATAATAATAATAATAATAATAATAATAATAATAATAATAATTAATAATATGTGTGTGTATGTAGGTATGTAAGTATGTGAATGTTTGATCTCAAATGGGTAATGATTTGATAATGAATTTATGAAAAGAGTTGAATAATTTCCAGCATTTGCTGGTCTTTTTATATGTATCAAGTTTGGGAAATTTTGAATTTTTCTTTTAAACAAAGATTCTTGAAACTAATTACATAGACTATTAAGACCCCTTGATTCATTCATTATAGTAATTACTCTCTGAAATGCATTATAGTAATTACTCTCTGAAAGTAATTATAGTAACTACTCTTTGAAAGTTATATTAGTAATTACTCTCTGAAATGCATATAGTAATAGCCCTCTGAAAGTCAATATAGCAATTACTCTCTGAAAGTCATTATAGTAACTACTCTTTGAAAGTTATATTAGTAATTACTCTCTGAAATGCATATAGTAATAGCTCTCTGAAAGTCAATATAGCAATTACTCTCTGAAAGTCATTATAGTAACTACTCTTTGAAAGTTATATTAGTAATTACTCTCTGAAATGCATATAGTAATAGCCCTCTGAAAGTCAATATAGCAATTACTCTCTGAAAGTCATTATAGTAACTACTCTTTGAAAGTTATATTAGTAATTACTCTCTGAAATGCATATAGTAATAGCCCTCTGAAAGTCAATATAGCAATTACTCTCTGAAAGTCATTATAGTAACTACTCTTTGAAAGTTATATTAGTAATTACTCTCTGAAATGCATATAGTAATTGCCCTCTGAAAGTCAATATAGCAATTACTCTCAGGTTATTATAGTAATTACTCCCTAAAAGTCAATATAGTAAAGGTCACATAATCTATTTTTTTAAGTTCAGATTATGAATATTTTACACTAAAAACTCTAAAAAATTGACTGTCTATGGCACTGTGAATGGTTCTGAATTTTGACCCATAAACAGGCCCAGAAAAATCTCTGGCAGACAAGAGACACATAAACAAGATGGTCTTGTTGGTCCTCCCCCTCTAGGAGTCAGTAGTATTGCCCTCTGTATTAAGTTGTTGCAGACCTGCCAGCCCTGACGAGCCCATCTCAGTAAGGCAGTTGATTTTTCTCGTTAAGTTTGAAGAGTTTTCAGTAAGGTGTAACAAAATGTCAATAACTGCTATTGTAAAACTGGAAAATGTTTGATGCAGTGATGATAAACGTGTTCAAATGAAAAATTTTAAAGTATTTGTAAATTTTTTTTACCACTAGTACAGCTGCACAAACCTTTGTTCCAAACCATATGTAACTCAATGGTTTGTTGCTATCTCTCAATTTGACATAATTCTTGGAAATTCTTTTCGATTTCATGCGAACCATATCTCTCACCACGATGCATACTCAAACTGGCATGTGACGTAATTGTGTCCTTTCCTGCTTTTATTCGTAAGAATCTAAATACTCCTTTTTATTTTTCTGTATCAATTATTAACACGTTTTTTCCCTTTCGTATTAAACATGCCTCACTCTCTTGACATTTTAAAATTTTATAATCAACAGTTTGATCATGCAGATGCTTTACATGAACAAATAGGTGCAGTATAAAGCATCTGGAGTGCTGCTGTAAACTTAGTCTGGTTCCCTGACCAATTTTACTAATTTTAATATGAAACCCGGATCCATATCAAACACGGAGGAACCAATTATGCTGATTTTTCAGCAATGATCATTGTTCCGTAGTTTTTGCTTGCATGCAAGTTAATGTTAATTTTCATAAGAGTTATGGCAAAATCATAAGAGTTGGCAGGTCTATTGTTGTTGTAGAGTTGAAAACCATTTTTCGGCACAACATAGGCTATACATAGCAGCCAGTGTAAATGGTGGAGATAGAACATGGAAAAAACCCTGGAAAGAAACACCAACCAACAAGAAGCTACTGGCAAGCTTTCTCACATACCCACACTGGCCAAATCCAAGACTAAAAACCCAGAGGTGCAATGACAGTGATCCAAAACTGTGAGCACTTCAGACCACTTTGTCACTTGAGCTCCCTCCTTATTAAGTAACTACTGCTAAGTTAATATAAAGCTAATATATTTGTATATCAGTATGATTGTCATTAAGTTCATTTTACATATATTAATTAATGAAACAAGAACATAGTTAACTAAGTTTGTAAAATAAATAAATCTTCTATGATTCATACTGACAAATACACTTATATAATTCAAATGACAGTGTAATTTCAGCATCCATTTCTTTGTTAAGTTGTTAACAGTCAAATACATTTAGATTTCAAGAAACAGGAACTGACTTACATCCAAAAATTGATGAAAGGCCCCAAACAATGACCAATGCCTTCCTAGAACTATTGTCAACATGGCTTTAGCTATATCAATCTCCATACTTCTTTGATCTTTACCCTGAAATCAAGTCAGAATTAGTGAAGACATGTATCTTCAGATCATTCGTGCTATAGCAGTGTACAATCTTTCTGGTTAACATTGCTCTTCAACAGATTTATATTGGGTGAGAAGGTGGACACCAGTGTCATTCTGGCATATTTAGTTAATCAGAAAACACGGTAAAATAATATATCAAGTGATTATGAAAATGAATTATGAATGGAAAGAATTGTAAAATATATAAATAAAATGGGATTCACATTTAAGAAATTTGTAGCAAATACAACTCACAAATCCTTTTATTTTCTTCATGATTTGATGATTTGTTGGTACTTAAATTTGAGGACTAAAGAAGGAACCCAGTTGTTTACACAAAAAGTCATTGCATCTTTATTTTCATTAACTTTAGTCAACTTGACATGAAAAAAAAAATGGATACCCCACAAAAAAAGGGTCTGGTTTTCTGGGTTTTAACTCCATTTGATATAGCAGTCAATATATTTCGAATTAAGGAGGCCTTGGCAAGAACCATCAATTCCAATGTAAATACTAGCAAGCATTTTCACATAACCACATCATATAGGTCGAGACTCAAACCCATGCAGAAAAAAGTAATCTGGAAATGGGTAGACTTCTCTGACAGCCATAAATGGCCTCAAATTTTGTGTGAACTAATGAATATTGAAGAAATAAAAATATGATCCAAATTAAGTCTCCTTTTAGTGTGCTAATAGAAATAGAATGATTCAATAAGTTAGTTGATTACCTACCACAATGTACAATGGTAAGATAACTAAAATGCATCCGAAGAAATGCTTCATACTGAACTCTAGGGGAGATAACTCTAAAGTAGAAAATGAATTACCCTTGCAAAGTCAAAAGCATATCTGTAAATATTTTTGAAATAAATAGGATCATCTAATAAGGATCTGAGGTAGTCGAGCTTTGCCTGCAGTTTTGAGGTACAATCACATCTGAAATGAAAACAGTAATTTTGATTGCTCTTTTCATAACAAAACATTCATCAATCCTTAAAAATCTTTATATTTTGCTAACACTGATACTATTTTGCGATAGACATAAGCATATAAAATAACTGAATAGTTTAGCAATAAGATATAACAAAATTCATCCACACAATGCCAGCTATAGTAAAGTGTATGTGCATCCAAAATATGTGAATATCCTTCTTTACATAGAAGGCATTTAAGATTTTATAAACAGGACATTTGTTTGGTTTTTTTATCTTAGGCATATATACCATATTACTGCCCAAAAATTACTACATTGATAAATATAAGACTAACTCTGTTGCAATTTTACATAAATAATGTGCAAGCAGAAATTGATTATATAAAATTTCCAACAATTACAGCAGGTATTTATCTTCTGAAATAGACGCCTGTTTTCACCTCAAAGAGATACCATATGTTCAAGTCGAGTCAAAACAACAAAAGTCCTGATCTGCATAACATGCAAGTATATCGGGGTCGTTCTTGTTTGTCCTACTGATTAATCCTATCAAACTACACATACCCAGATCTGCTGGTGCATTATGTGATGGCAGATCTGGTTCTGTGCAGTTTGCTGTTGGATTTGTTTTATAAGCGAGTATATATAGTATGTATTGTAAAATATAAATACCCTTTTGTGCCATGTGTTGCATAGGTTAACAAAAAAGGTTTTATTAAAATTCTGACTAGATCAAAATGATATTATTTCTTGGAGAATTCCAACACAGGAATATTATAGTAAAATATTAACTGAACTAGAGAACAAAATCATATACTATAATATGCTTTATTGTATCCTTATTTTTTTCTGCTTACTTAACATTGACAGAATTTTTGCAAACTACAGTAGTCACCCTCTTGAATGGCCCCTGACCCACTTCTTATGGCCAGAATCCCTTGGCACTGAAGAGTTTGTGTTCAAAGGTACCCCTCAAGAATGGCCACCCCTCTAACACAACCATTTTATTAGTACAAAAATATAAAATGTTTCTCTCACAAGCGGCCACTATTTATTTAAAGTTTATCCAAAACCAATAATTAATTCATATCATGATGTAAGGTAAGTAGTCAGATTATCTTTACCATACATGCCTCCCGATGTCAGGTTTCCATTACAGAAAGAGGTGTTGGCTAACTACACAGCTTTATACTATATGACAAGTGTCTAAATATAGTATAGTGTATTAGAAATCACATTTTAAGCAAAGAATATTCACTCATTTGTACAAGCTCTAGCGTTTGGTTTATTAGATTTGTTTTAGATGAAATAAACAAGCTGTTTCATCCATCTGAAAATATAGATGATAAAGTTAATGATGTGGACTGGTTCACTAAGTCACAATTGAAACTTTCAAACTGGCAAACGATTGAACATGATATTGCAATGTCAACAATGTGAGAAACTCAGTAATTGAAAATACCATTCTGATAATTAAAACAGGTATTTTTTTATTTCTAACTTTATGCATGCAGAATGGTTCAGACTATGACCAGTGCTCTCTAGGGTTTATAACAATAGCACAGAAAAGTATACTGAGGTCAGGGGTTATAACATATCTATTACAGGCATTCCATTTTAAAAGTCAGTCAAAACACTAAATTTGAGGGAAAAAATATGCAACTAAAGGTTCTGTTAGGACACTAATAGTCTCAAAACCAACAAGCCATTATGTCAAAAAAGTATTATTACTGCTGGCTGAATGGACTGACACATAACAGCTGCGTTGCAATTTTCCCCATGTAACTATTTTGATACAATGTGAGGCTAGCAAAAGAAGACACACTGCATAAACATGTCTCCTAAAGATGGTAATAAGAATGATAATAAATATAGTAAGATTTAAGCATCCTGAATTTCTCAAAATATACTTTCTAAGTTCTACAAATTTGAATGACTTGACCGATTTCATGGAAAACCGGATACATATCAAAACTGCAATGCAATTTCAACTACATTTCCAACTGAAATCATCCTCCTTACTATACTCCAAACAAAATGAATTTGATATTCCACAGTATCATTTTGATACTTTCAATTAAAAGACATATTTTCCCCACATTTTGATTCTAAACAATGACAGAACAGAAACACAGGTTCAGTTGATTCAACTGCTCAAATCACATGTACATCCTATGGAATTGACTCAATAAATCCAGTCCATCACAAGAAGAACAGCAGAATTAAGTTGGATCAGCAGAAAAACATAATCTGTCCTCTCCAGACCAACTGGACAAATTTTTCAATGTAAATTCCTTCAAAATATATTTAATTTTCAGTCTTGCAGTTGGACCACTCAGATCTAACTACCTCATCAGAGGAGACAAGCAGCTGCTAGAACATTAAAATTTTCTTGAAAAAAAAAAAATCTTCAAAGCTCACTGAAATTAGAGTCCTGCCTCAAAAAGAATATGTTTAAATACAGATTTTAAGGCGTTTCCTGATATACAAATTATACTACTGTAGTTTTAACATGATGCAAATCCTGAAATATTTTTTTTCCTATGTATTTTTCATAGATCAATCTAAAGGTACTTGTAATGCTTTTTCCATACTGTCTAGCATTATAGTACAAAATCTATTGAACAACAATACCACTGCCAATAATAATAATAATAATAATAATAATAATAATAATAATAAAAATAACTTTTCACAGGTAAGGTAGCTATATTAGCTTATATTAAGTGATCTACATGTACATTGGGGTCTGTGGTTAGCATGTTGGACTTGTGACCAAGTGGGAGTAGGTTAGAATTCTACCACAGTATCTGCCAGGGTTGGTTACAATGGTGTGTCCCTGAGCAAGGCGCTCAATTTCAAATACCTTGACACTAAATAATCTTCATGTACTGCTGTCCCAAAAATACCAGATCAAACGAAAACTTTGGGTTAAATAAGCCAAAAGATAAAACGTTTCCTAGCTATACATAATTAAACACAGAGCAACAAATCTCTTTATTCAAATCTATACAGGATTCTTCAAGGGTCATGTGCACTATTGCTGAACATTCTGAGATGGTCCCTAGTTTTATTTACATCACTAAAGGTTTTGACTTGATACTAATGGAAGTGACTTGTTAATGCCCAAATAACAATCATAAATATTTAAAAATTATCACAGAATACTAACACACCATGTACAAAAATTCAAGCAGCTATCTATGGGGCAAATCATTCATGGAACAAGGTCTGTGTTATGATTTGGCACATTCCCCCAAAAATGATTTGTTGTGACCATAAACATTATATACAGTAAGGACAGGGAAATCATCCTTGTAAATCGAAGTACTGAGAAGTACTATAAACAGGTAGGTATGAATGATAAAATGAATACAGATTTCTAGTATTCAGACATTTGATTGAGTTTAATAGAACTTTCAAATCCTTATTTATT
Organism: Potamilus streckersoni; assembly: GCA_016746295.1. NCBI lineage: Eukaryota > Metazoa > Mollusca > Bivalvia > Unionida > Unionidae > Potamilus > Potamilus streckersoni. Next base: position 691,536 of record JAEAOA010001146.1, on the reverse strand, counting down.
TCTTTGTCGACTCTGGTCTTTATTAATGCCCCAACATCTCAGAAAAGTCGCATTGAAAACAATGTGAACTCTGTCATTCTAATCCTTTTAGGGATTTTGAGCAACTGGGGTGTGGTGTGTGGATAATAATGAATATTGGTGTTATTTTTCCTGTTTATCTCCAAACTCCTTGCTAAATGCAAAAGATGGACAACATGCAAGCTACAGCAGTTATCTCTTGATTCATTTAAATAAGGAGCCTAATTTCAAACTATCTTTAGGAAGTGATTTATTAACAATGAAAATGGCACAAATTGACTTTTTATAAACTTGACCATAATGTAAAAATCTAAAAATGATTCAAACAAAGTGACTTAACTGGTTTCATAAGTTGGTTTTAAAAACTAAAGCTTTCGTTATTTACAGTAATCATACACAAAAAATACCAAAATAAAATTTTGATTCAAGTTATTACTTTTGATAGACTTACTGATACAAAATACTGTGCTGTCTTTGATATGACTCTTGTTCTACACCATTCTGATTTTAAAAAAAAAATAAACTTGATTATTTTAGGTTGTCTGTTCAAGATTGCCTAAATGACAATGAATGGAAATGCTTATGCTGAGCAGAGCCTGACAATGAATGGAAATGCTGATGCTGAGCAGAGCCTGACAATGAATGGAAATGTTGATGCTGTGAGCAGAGACTGACAATGAATGGAAATGCTGATGTTGAGCAGAGCCTGACAATGAATGGAAATGTTGATGCTGTGAGCAGAGACTGACAATGAATGGAAATGCTGAGCAGAGCCTGACAATGAATGGAAATGTTGATGCTGTGAGCAGAGAATGACAATGAATGGAAATGCTGATGCTGTGAGCAGAGCTTGACAATGAATGGAAATGTTGATGCTATGAGCAGAGACTGACAATGAATGGAAATGATGCTGTGAGCAGAGCCTGACAATGAATGGAAATGCTGATTTAGAGCAGAGCCTGACAATGAATGGAAATGCTGATGCTGAGCAGAGCCTGACAATGAATGGATGCTGAGCAGAGCCTGACAATGAATGGAAATGCTGATGCTGAGCAGAGCCTGACAATGAATGGAAATGCTGATGCTGAGCAGAGCCTGACAATGAATGGAAATGCTGATGCTGAGCAGAGCCTGACAATGAATGGAAATGCTGATGCTGAGCAGAGCCTGACAATGAATGGAAATGCTGATGCTGAGCAGAGCCTGACAATGAATGGAAATGTTGATGCTATTAGAAGAGACTGACAATGAACAAAAATGCTTATGCTGCGGGCAAAGACTGACAATGAATGGAAATGCTTATGTTGTAAGCAAACACTGAAAATGAATGGAAAAGCTGATGCTATGAGCAATGACTGACAATGAATGGAAATGCTGATGCTGTGAGCAATGACCGACAATGAATGGAAATGCTGATGCTGTGAGCAATGACTGACAATGAATGGAAATGCTGATGCTGTGAGCAATGACCGACAATGAATGGAAATGCTGATGCTGTGAGCGATGACTGACAATGGATGGAAATGCTGATGCTGTGAGCAAAGAGTATAATAAATGGAAATACTGATATGGTGAGCAAAGACTAATCAGAATTTAAGCATAATGGGTACAATATTTCTACAGATCAAAATGAATGCAAAGACAGCATTACTCCAAGCATCTCACACAGCATTATCCTCAACATCTCACAATAATCATGAGCTGAGACCTTCATTACTTGTGAAAAACAGAGCTAAAGCATATTTTCCTTTTTTTATACCTTAGTACACAGTAAATAGCAAACAACATTGAAATAAGTGAGGTGCTTTATATTTTTTAATACAAAAACAATGCAGAAGAAAAAATATGTGATGATTAAGGCTGCAGCAATGTGATGCAGTGGGAACATACCAAGAACATACCAGTCTCCATATGATCTGGAACTGGAATGCTTTCAGCCTCATGGTGGCCACTGCAGTAAATACAAAGGGTACAAACTATACTCCATGGATCATGGCATACCTTGTTTTACTGAGTACTTATAAATGTATTGATGCCAAAAACATACAAAATGATGTCTGATAACTTACTGAAGCTCAGTCATACCCTTCAACCATTCAGCTAGTGTGAAAAATCCCATTGTCTTGGCTTCTAATTTCCAGGCAAGTGCCAACATAACCACCTAGAAATAATAATAATAATAATAATAATAATAATAATAATAATAATAATAATAATAATAATAATAATAATAATACCCAATGGAAATATGAATTAAAATCTGCACACTTCTGACACAAGTCTGGCATTTTCCTGTGTCCATTAGTCACCTATTATGACACACATTAAGCCTATTATGCAAGTCCAAGATGTAGTAATCCATATTATACACAACATTATAATATAGATCATAATGACCTAATTTTCACTGATGACTGGAGACATGCAATACATGCAGCACTCCACATAACATAATTATATACCATGTCAACTGGCTCCGAAAATATTAGTACCTGAGAAAATAAGCTAGTGACAACCTGAAAATAATCAATTTTCAGATCCACTGATGAAATGTGTCCACATTTTGTTTTTATTTATTAGCCCATGATACATATCCATACATCATGCAGTACAAAAAGATATGTGTAAGAAAAGAACATTGTATTTATAAGAAGTAATACACATGAAAGTAATAATTATTTTTTTTTTGGACATAGGTGAGATACAAGTATATATTGCACAGTACATAATCAAATGAATTTAAGGGTGACCTTAAAACTTGTGTGGAGCAAGATTTGTCATATTGATCTAAATTCTTATGAAGCAGGACTCGTTGATAAAGTGTTTCTTTGAGGCTTTTATAGTAAACACTGCTAATATTGTCATCAGAATTTTACTAGTATCATTGCGTATAAAGGACTTAAATTTTTGTAAAGTTGGATTTTAATGTACAAAGGTGGGTAAGTATTTTCTTTGTATCTCTCCATATAGCGGACAAGCAGTAATAAAATAGAATTCATTTTCGATGTTAACATTACAAATTTGACACAATCATTCCTCACAGCAGATGCTTTCATATTTTTCAATTTACCACTGATTGGCAAGTTACCCCCTCTAAGCGCATTGATTATATATCATAAAAATCTTTATCTTCCAAGAATTCTAGATGTTTTTGACAAGTAAATTTTGCTCCCAATGACCAATAGAAGCGCGCAGTCTTTCCATGACTTAATCTCATCATGTAGCTTTTACCTAAAAATATTTTCACATCCCCCCTGAACAATCTAAGAAATATATTTCATCATTTACATCCTGAGTACACCAAACATTGTCAAATCCAAATGTAAATAAAAGCTTTTTAACATAGTTAGCCCAGCAATCACAATTTTCCCGCCATCTTAACTGTAAATTGTAGCATTGTTTAAGCTATCTGTCTTCTGGCAGTTTTAGAATTTTTAGCCAATATTTCAAAATACATTTATATCTTATACACTGCATACTAATTCTTCCTAACTCATTATAAATGAATGCCTTTGGAGTAGATTTAGATGTACCAACGATAAATTTACAAAATGATAAATGAGCTTTATAAATATTATAAAAACCTCCAGCTCCATAATTCAGTATGTCGAGATGAAACTGCTGACATGTAAATTTCCCTATTCCTTTACCCTATCCACATCTACCATTGGCAATTCCCAATCCAGTCATAAGAGAAGTTTTCCACCATAGTGATTTATCTCCCTTATGTCTTGATTATCATACATCCTACATAATGAAATTCTTAAAGTTGGTCAATAATGCAATTATTTTTGATAAAATCTGGCTCTGTTCTGGTATAGGCATTAAAGTCACCTGCAATTATTATTTTATAGTCAGAATATTTCAGTTTTAGGTGCGCTAACTCATTTTCTATTATTGCATATACATTTTCTTTTGAATGAACAGAGGAGTATTCAGGTTACAAAACTAAAAATTAAGTTCCACTTCAGTATGCTAGCCTTAGACTAAATGACTAAGCAAATATTTTTTGAGGCACTTTTTCTCAAGATATATTAAAATGCTTGATGGGGGGGTTCACAAATAAAAAACTGAGACCCCTTACAAATTTCTTTTTAGATGATTGAGATTTAACCGTTAATATTAATGTGATTGATAGTTTCTGCCTATGTTTAAACAAAGGTTAGCACATCAATGTTTCATCACAGTCAACAAAATCTGACCTCTCTTCACTAGAAAGTTTCTAACTTAAACCAGATATATACCATACCATACAACCTAGCACAGAACGGTTCTCCTCATACACATTTTTATACACCTTGACCCGAGTCCTATCTTTTTGTCTACAAAAACAGCATCATTGTTAACCTCATCAAATACATGTGAAGCCATCTATTATTAGCTTGTCATATTCGTAAAAAGCTTTTTTCCCTTGTTCAATGGCTCATATCAATGTTGCTTAGCGATTGGCATGAGCTTTTCTCACTCTGGATGGAAAATCTTCAGCTACGTGTACGTTAACTAGTCTGCTAGCAGGGGCTGTGTCTTCATTATCAAATGTGGTCCTTATGGCTGCTTCACGAGTTTCTTTTCTTGTTTCTCTATAGCGTCTCGACACTATTTATCTTTACAATCTAAAAATTGACAATCACGGGTCTTTTGATCTCAGCAGATGGGCTCTTTCAACATCTATTCTTGCTGAATCTAAACCAAGTGCATTCCTCGTACACACTTTAATTGATTTTTCTCTTCGTAGATTTCAGGCACTCCATAAAACACCCGATTCTCTCGACGTGAATATGCCTCTTGTTGCTCAAGCTTTTCTTCCTTTGCCTGCAATTGTCTTTCCAATTCAATACTTTTCTCCATCTTCTTGCATAGGACCATACTGTATTCTGATTAGTCAGCAATTCATTTTTATTTTTCAGCTCATCTACGGAATATTTAATATACGCAAATCATTCATTAAGCTTCCTTATTTCATTTCTTATCTCGAGCATTAAATTTCTCACGCTAGAATCAATCGTTTCTGCAGACTCTATAAAGGTATCATCATTCATATCTTCCATTTCACTCATTTTATTGTCTGAGGTCTGGGAGTTCTGCTGCATTAGTACAGAAACAATAGCCTGAATTGGACTTGTCAGATTGGGTTCAGAGTTATCCATCCATGTAAATAATAACAACAACACCTAAAGTTTTTTCTATGGCTCACCATGGCAAATCTCTGCACACTGTATTACAATTTCCCTTCCACCCCTATGACAGTGGCAAAACACATTCTTGCACAGAATTTTTTGTTTTGCCGCTGTGAATACATGCAAGAAGTTTAGTTAAAAAAAGATTTAAAATTGTCACCACAATTGCCATACATCAGACTTGCCTCAATAATCCTGAAATAACCTTTATGAAAATAAGAAAATTAGAAGAATTGTACAAGACACATGGTCAGCTGGAAAACACATTCACCTATGCAAATTTGGAGGTGTGTCAATTTATCAATCTCTGATTGGTCAAATTCTAGTGGCATGTCAAAATTATATATTGAAAATATGTGTGAAAAAACTTCATGTAGCATAACCATATTGAAAACAGCAATATTATAAACAATGTCTTTTTTCTACTCACTGATGGGAGTGTTTATATTTAAGGAAACACAGGGATCAAACTGTCCAAACTTTTGACATACTGTTAATTAAGTCTGTAATTGAATCTCCTGATGCTTGCCAATTGTATCTAACAACCACAGTTTGCTGACTGATTCAAGATTTGAACAGTATAGAGCTTCAGCTCAGAATAAAAGCAATGTCAATTATTGGCAGCTATAATAGTTGTAAAATACAACTTAAAAAATGACTGCATTTTATTAATTTACCACAATTCATTTAACTCTGATGTATCAGTTTGGATTTGTGTTTAACATTACTATGGTGACACCATCATGCAATGAGTAGACATCAGCCAAGGGATAATCTAAAACACAATGGAGAAGTCCTTGAGAATAAATGGACAGTATAAAGAAGCAATGTGATTCGATTCAGCAAAGAATCAGGCAAACAAAGATCATGTACATCTTCAGTAAAATGGCATAATATGTGGGATGTGTTGATTGATTAAACTTATATTTACACATATGTACAAAAGCATGTTATAATAAAGTAAAACAGAAGTCATTAGATGCATTTATTATTTTATTTGAAACAATATTGAATATACAGTACATGTACAGCTAGCAAAATTAATGTACATGTATACAGTAATATGACATAAAATGTGCACCATTCAATTATCTGGAAAACTAATTAATCTGGACATATTCAATAGGAATGAAGGTGTCCAGATTAATGAGGTTCCACTGTATCAATACCTGTACAGAAAGTTGTTTACAAATAATGTCCTTAAAGCCATGATAAATTTCAACATGAAATTGAGAAAGAGAATTAATAGAAATTTCAACTTACATTTTCAGGCTCTACTCCAGTGTCTTCACAGAACTTCTCCATTCCATCTGGACCTAAAGTGTCCTCATCAGGCCCTGAAAGAAGGCAACTATATTAAAAGAATTTCACACAAAACATAAACTTTTTAATTTCTAGCTTTACTTGTTCTCTTTACTCCAAGACCACATCACCATTTCATCCCTTGATCATCTGACCTGTTCATCAACGTCCCTAGATGAAGCAATGCATAAATGATGTTCCACACATACAAAAAGATACCACTTTTAGAAACATCTACCTCTAGCTGATGGCATATAGAAATGACCCTTTCCCATCCATTGAAGGGAATCATGATCTAATGGCTTAAAGAATTTCCAGTAATCCTTGATAAGTCATTTTTTTTATTCATATTAACTGTCAAATGCTGAAATTACCTCTGATAATCTTGAGATACCAACTTTGTTAATAAAACCATTTTCTTACAAATATGAAATAACAATTGATACCCATAAATATAATGCACACTTTAAGGTCAAAGTAAATATTGTTATTATACTATCAAATGGAATACATAGTGTTTTCAGAAGGTCAGTGAAGTACAAAATAGTAAACAAAGAACTGTGACTTGATGCAAGGTCAAATAAGACAAGTTTCTAAAACTCAAGGGCAATTAACTCCAGTTCTTGAAATTCCTTCACAAAATTATATATGTATGTATGTATGTATGTATGTATGTATGTATGTATGTATGTATGTATGTATGTATGTATGTATGTATGTATATATATATATATATATATATATATATATATATATGTATATATATATATATAAGAATGCTAATGAAACTAAAATTGTCAAGATAGTCACTATGATTGGATGTTAGATGAATTTCATTTTCATTCAAAACCATCTACATAATGATGAAGTATTTTAGTGCAAGACCCATGTTGATATGACCATGCATTTATAAAGGTGTTTAGTATGGCCATCATGATAGCACCATGCATTTATAAAGGTGTTTAGTATGGCCATCACAATAGCATCATTTTAATACAGTAAGAACTATGTAATGCAATAAAGATCTGTTTGAAAAAAACATACTGGTGTGGCCATCTATTTAACAGATGTAGTGAAATTTATCAAATTGTGGAAGGTCACATTGGCTTAATTTTCATTTAATGCCAACTACAGTGTGACCCCGCTCTAACACGGTAGTTGGAAGCCATAGAACTCAACTGTTATAAGCAACCAGGTCACTTAACTGAAGAAAATGATGCATGCACCCCAAAAAATGTGCAGGGTAGGGGTGGGGTGGGGGAAGGTAATATATGGGGGTGCCAAAATATGAGCTTCATATCATCTTAAATCAATGCATATTAAACTGAGAAATACACCTGAAGTGAAAACAGAGAAGACATAAATATTTTACTTTATTCAGAGAATCTCACATTGGTACATGTATGTGTATACTGTTTATATATACATGTATAGCAATGAATAAAGTATCAACATATCAACACTGTGTACTCACCCGTGAATCACATCACCTACATGTAATCCACAATACATTGAAGTAATTCCATTGAAAATATGCACACACACATATTTAAAATATTCAATAATTTTGTCACAGGTCATACAGGTCTGAATTCAGTGGGAAAAAAAATTGCACAATCATGTAATGAATGATGAAGCACATTTACTTTTCAGTATATCTCAAGTCAGTAAAAGTTAGTGTTTTAAGCACCCTCGGTAGAGTTCGTAAGCATAAACTTTTTCCTATAAAGAGGAAACTTTTTAAGCACAGTGAAAGTATTCCAATGGAAAATGAAACAATTTATCAGATTCCATTGCTTTTATTTCAGTTTGGTACAGACTTCCTTTGACGAAAGGTTCTTTGTTTTTATTGAAGATTGTAGTCAGCTTTCTTTGATCAAAGGTGCATGCATTATTGAAATCATTGCTAAAGGACAGCTTTGGAGTACCAAAGAAATGCCCATTTCTTATTGTGGTGGCAACATAAAAAATTGTACTGCATGTTTTTTCCCATTTGATTAATACATATTTATAACAATCGGTGCTTCAAAAGTAATGTTTTCATTGAAATTTCATCTACTAATTTATCTGTTTAAATATTTAAAAAAATGAATTGACTGTCATATGGTCAGTTGTAGTTACTGTTTCTCCCTGGCTATTGAATAGACAAATTATAGCTTTTTTGTGTGGTAGTGGAGTGATGCTGCCTTCCATGCATGCATCAAAAATTTAAACACAGGGTCACTGTACAAAAAAACACAGGTGTTCTGGTCTGTTAAAAGGGATTACTACAGAAAATGTGAATGTTCTGAAGGATTTAATTTTGAGTGAAAAGAAGAGGAATTTTACTTACCGTCCAAATGTCAGTCTATGTAAAGATATTAATTACTAGCCAAAAAGCTGATGAAAGATAATGAGATATGAGTATGAGATAATTTCCAATGGTTGTATATACAATAAAACAGCCCAAAATGTCGCTAATAAAAAAATTATTGCCAGAAGGTATAGTTTGCCTCCAATAAAATAAAAAAACATCGCAATCAGTGATATTGGTTAAGCTCTGTGTGATTCCAGAATAAACTTTTTACACATTATTTTGTGTACTTTTAAGAAGAGACACGATTTTTTCATGTAGGAGAATTATACATATAAAATTTCAGGACTGATTTTTGATTGTCTTGTATTGTCTTGTATTTATTTGTATTGTTCATACAAGATCTCTTCCCTAAAATGATAATTAACCTCTTTTGTTTTTTTTCTCACACTTTTAAGAAAGAAATTTTGTATGTGTACAAGAAAAACACATGTATATGAAATTCCTGGAGCCACACCATGACGGCATTACTGGTATATCCAAATTTGTGTTATAACAGAGCATGCTATAGTGGGGTCACACTGTACATACATCATGACACATTTTAGTGAAAAAACTTTGATAATAGGATTATTCCTTGCAATAATCTAAATAAGGTTACCACTGTCCTACATGAAATTGAGATCTGATTTTAATCAAATTTAAGCTTTGCTAAAAGTACAATATTATACTCCCAAGCCCCCTGACATAGTCATATTTTGCGAAACACAATTTTCAGTAATCTGAAAAAGTAAACAAACTTTCAGTATATGCCCATTAAATGTATAAATGGTAATATGTAATTACTAGGCAGTTTAAATAGCGACAATTAAAGGAAAAGAGGTCAGGTATAAAATCAAAGTTTCACATTAACTGGCTGACAATAGCTAGTGAGATGCGTTGAAGGTAGCATTGGGTGAATCCATTGTGCTAATTTGCATAGATAGGATCAAGTGGAACCCATTATAAGTAAATCAAAAAGATGATATATGCATGTACAAGAATGAAAGACATTACATATTCTTGCCTTGAATAAGAATCATACATGCCAACCTCTGGCGAGGAAAAATCGTAATCCAAGTGGACAAAAGGAGTAATCTGAGCAGAAAAAATGTAATCCACATATAACATAATAAAATTCAATGAGCATACGTACAAAACGCATGCATATTTTCCGTAATTTTGGCGTCAGGAAGCATCCGTTTGAACAAAGGACCAAAGCTTTATTAAACCACTAGGTCCTAGGTTTAGTACTTTATTAAGAGCTCGGTAAATAACACCCCTGCATTTATAAAATTTGTTTCCATAATTTAGTTTTACTGTAAAAAAGAAGTTACCTTAGTACTGGAGTTAGCAAAACGAGCTAATTCAAGGCATCTTTGTTTTACACTATGACCAATATTAAAATCCTTTCCACAGAGCCTGCAATGGGTGTGACTAACCTAGAATGGCAGGAGGTCATCAATGCGGAGTTTATCATTCATCGGATATATTGCATAAGCTACTGCCTTCATAGGATATGCTCATTCATAATATGGTATTCCTGGCGTTGCAGTTTTAATTACCTTTACAACCATCTCCAGTGTAATGTGATTCCCAAAGAAGGTCACATTTGTCATGAATAATCCAGATGTCATCTACTGCAGTGGTATCTACCGCTACGATAAATTTTATTCTTATAAATATATCTTTGTTTGTCAAGATAATTAATAATTGTAGCATCAATTTGGGGGATATAGTCTTGCCTAATTCTGAATGTTGACCACAAATGAGCCACACCATCATTACTAAATTCTTGACCTTATGATTGATTAGAGTTTGATCTGTCGAATCAGGATCAACATCAACCAGAGCTCGCCTTGGCAAGTCAGTGGTTATTCTGTCCAGATCTAATCTAGCCTGAGGTAATCTCATAAATTCCTCCATGTTATAAATAAGGCAAATATATATTTAAATTAAACTTCAAAACAATTATATCATGATTCAAACAAAGAACAGCTGTAAGTGGTTGATGATTGGATCTGTAACTCTTTGTAAATGGGCTTGTGTAAATGAATTCTGTGGATACCACATGCAGAGTGTGCAATGAGAAAGTCTAGGACCAAAGCCATGTTTAAATTGTAATGTTGGAGTCAAGGATGAGACAGAGTTGTGCGTAGAATGCGGCAGTAGACAATACAGATCTTTGAAACAGGTTTATGATTAAAAAATGATGGTGATGAATATCTAATAAAATAAGATTATCTTGCTAGATTTTCTAGTAATAAAATAATAATTTAGACAAATAATATTTACTATATAAATGGAGCAAGGAAATAATGACGATGAATTTGTAATATATACTATTATCAAGAATTATGAGTCATGATGTGCTGGTGAAATTAGGAACTGTCAGTGACAAAGACCAGTTGGTTTGTTAATAATGCTGGTTATCTCATTCTATGCAGAGGGAAAAAATATATATCTGTCATAAATTTGTGTATGAATGTTTTCATGGACTGATCAAAGATGGACTTGTGATTAATCATATTATAGGCACAAAACTCAATAATTCTTTGAGTAATTTGCTGGCTATTATACAGAGTCAGAATTGTAAATACAGGCAAGTAATTAAATCTCCAAGAGCAGTTATATCTGTAACTACAGAAACATGGGAAGAATAGAATTTCAATCAATGTGTGCAGATGCCAAATATTTCTGCATTGTCCCAGCTTCTGTACAATGTGTTACCAGATCTGCATTTTCAAAGAAATACAAATAATGCATAATATTTAAATATCTAGCAGCAGATGCTGTCATTTCTGAATCTACTTTGGCTTAATTTTGAATTTTGTTGTAGTTGTCTTCAAATGTATACAAAAACACTCCGGATAAAGAGAAATAACTGTCTAGTAAAGCTTTCCTCCAGTGGAGAGATTAAAGAGTAACCTTGCTTATATTTTATAATGACTACACTTATAAACGGATTGGGGGGGGTATGATTTGAGTTTATTTGTGTTTGTTGAAATACTGTTATTATCCTTGTTTTTCTATATTTGTCAGGCTCATTACCCTACCAATTTTTTTTTATTCTTGCTCTATGTCAAGGGAAAAGATAAAAACAGACACACCCCTATACAATCCAGGAGAGGTATGTTTGAATTGGTGACCATATAATTTCTAAAATATAAGACTCATGGAAATTAGCGCTCCAAACTCCAGCAACTGACACATTTATAGACATTTGTGTGATAAATTGAGGTTTCCCCAAAAAATCAAAATTCAAGATTTATGCGGATTAGAGAGAGGACTTTTAGTGGTGGTGTAAATTTGAATTTGTACATAATGATGTAAATATACTTTCTGATTAGTGTTGTAAATATGCTACTGTGTATTGTGCTGTCCATATATATCAACAAATATTAGAGATACAAATATAATTTTTTTTTAAATAAATATTTATTCCAAAAATATTAATGCAATTATTTCAGCAATTAAAAAATTACATGCAGATATAGAACTTAATGATCAACTTGCTTTGCAATTGGTAATACTTTTGGAGCTATTCTTATGAATAGACCCCCAAAAACATTACCAAGTCTATCATCATAGATTGATTTATAGGTTGGTAATCACGATTTTATCACCCTGACGATTACAGGTTCACATTGAGCATTATGTATGATCATATTTTATTGTCACTGATATAATTGCATCAATCACTGTAGTGATCATCAATGATTTCATCTACGAGGGACCGATAAATATTAATGTCCATGACACCTCCCATAAATAATCTCTGCTTCATTGATGATTTCTGTGTAATTATTACCAGCTCGTTTTCTGCCAATAAGAATTTCTAGTCTATTAACATCAAACAGGACAGTGCTGGGGCATAAAGTGATAAGACCACTTCCTAGAGTGGCAATACCACTTCCAGTGACACTGGAGCCAGGATCTGTATCAAACCATTTTTATTTTTCCTTACTTGTTGTTTTATCTGCTTTTTTATTCCCTACTCTTGAGGCTAATTTCCTTTCTGCTTTTGCCTTTTCAAGATGCCACTTCATTTCTTCTTCTCTTTGATTCCTTTCTTGCTTTTTTTCAGTATACTCACCTACTACTAGGTTAAAAATATTAAACTATTTAACATCTTTATCAGATCTGATCCGTGGATTTTAGAAACGATGTGATATATATCCTTGACCCAATTGGCAGCTTTTAGTTTTAACATATTTGGGTTTTACATACCTATTTCTATCACTATATCGAAATATTAATTATTTGATTTGGGATAAAATCAATATCTTGGTTTTAGCTTTCAGCAATTCAGGAGGTTGTCAGGGTTGTTCAAAGACAGCCAGCAATATCAACAGGTAATGTTTCAAGAGCCTTTTTTTGCTGCCACAGTTGGTGTAACAATTCTTTTTTGCTGGACTTGAAGATATTGTTTTAATTTCGTTAAGTTGCTATCGAGCTAGTTAGCTGTGTGAGATTCCATGGTCAGAGTATTAATACAGTAGCAGGCAGCGTGATGACCAAAATTTAGTGTCCTGTAAACACAAATGAATAAAAATAAAAAAATTCAAACTTCAAGAGATAAAATAACAAAAATGAGCTAACCAGTTTGGGGAGATCTCAGTTGGTTAGAGGTCTTGGTTTAGGGTTACTGACTTGTATTTTCATAGAAAGCTTTATTTTCAGAGGACTCCTCTACAAAATGGTCTGTCCACTCTCCCTGCTGCTCTTTGGGTGAAAACCCCATGTTCACCTTCACTGCTGCTCTTTGGGTGAAAACCCCATAATCACCCTCCCTGCTGCTCTTTGGGTGAAAACCCCATGATCACCCTCACTGCTGCTCTTTGGGTGAAAACCCAATGTAAGTATTTTCCATCTGTTCTTAAGGAGTAGTAATGAGATTTTTAAGATGGTCATTGTGGCTTTGGATTCCCGAGGCATTGTCCGCCAGTTATTATATTCATTGGGGACCAACTAAACATCACATTAAATCTTGAAGTGAAAACCCTATCTCAACATGGTCTTTTGTCAAAGACTAATAATATTTTTAAGATGGAAAACAAGTTGGCTGCACTGAAAATCTGAAGGTCTGTACTTTCATTTAGAAAAAAAATGACATAGTAAGAAGTCTCTGAGTAAAAGCCCATGTTGATATGATTTTCTGTTCAGTAGATGCAGTGACATAATTTTCAAGATGACTGCAGTATTGGTCATGCTGGTCATCCAATATGACTGCAGTATTGGTCATACTGGTCATTCAAGATGACTGCAGTATTGGTCATACTGGTCATCCAAGATACACCATTTTTATTCAGGACTATCTATATCTTACAGGACTAACCAGATCTTGTGATTAATGCGTGGTTAAAATTTCATGACAATCCTCATAACAGCTGAGGTGTGGTGATAAACTTGTGCAAATGGATGGCTGATAAAATAAATTCTTCTGGTCTATAAAACATAGAGGTAAAATTTGTACATGGTATAAATTAGGTTGTTGTGACATAATATTTGGTGCAAGATATTTTAAATGTAGAAAGAAATTAACAAACATGGCTGGTGTTCTGAATGAACTGGAGTGATTCTTTCCTTTGAATAAACTGTAGTGATTCTTTCATTTTAATAAACTAAAGTGTTTCTTTTATTTAAAGAGCTTAGTTATGTTTTACATCTACTGATTATGACTGCAAACTCAACTTGGGATTTTCACTTACTACTTTGGCTTCTAACTCCATTAGCAGGAACTTTTGGTTCCAAGAAGCATCAGACTCCCAAATCCCAAATTTGCATTCCAACATTCTAGGAATACCCGTTTGTCTTAGAACACTAAAAATCATTGGTAAAGTAAAACTTTGTTTGAATTCCGTACAGGTATCCATGAATTCTTGAATAATATTGATTTTCCCAGCTGATTTTTATGTCATTCCCATATTCGGAAAACATCACATTTTCTGGCTAAAAATAATTTCTTTAAGTTCTTTAAGTTCATGCACACCTACCTGTATATTCATGAAACCATGCTATACATCGCTTGGAGCTGAATGTCTCTCCATCACTATCATCTCCTGATCTCCGTGTCCTTTGAAAAATAATGATATGCCAAGCTTAATCAAGGTGTTGCACATGTAGGAAACAGAGATCAAATGTAACATGTACTTTTTTCTCTTTTTACATTAAGTTCTTCTACAGTGACATAGTCATATATAATAATGCTTTGAAATAGAGCCTAAATCATAGACTATTATCATCTTGAACAATGCATTGGCAGATTTAGAACTTTGCAGTTTGGAGAAATCAGATAAACACTCGTTAGCCAATGCATTATGCACCAGAAGATCAGGGTTTATACTTGCATTTGGATTTGACGAATGAGTATATATGGCACTGTTGTAAATGTCCATATTACAGAAAACTTTGAATGAGAATCAATCTGTGGATAATCAACAACACAGTTATGCCATACCTTTTGGCATTGAAAGCAGAAGTGAATTGTGATTGAAACTTCCAAAAAGACCATAAATGAAAAGAAGCAGCATAAAAATAAAGTCAATCCTGTTTTTCAGTAAAAGTCTGAATAAAAACTATAGCATGAACATATTAATACCAAAATAAAGCTGAAATTTTTAAAGACTGTAACCGAAAATATTTCAAATTAATTTCTTTCCCTGCTTTTCTAATTACAACAAGTCATTTTATTCCATCATACAATGATTGGAATATTAACAATCTACACTTTATCTGCACATCAATCTCATCAATACTGTAAACTCTAAAAACAGTGCCAACCACCAGGGTGAAATTGCTATTACCAGAAGCTGGCCATGACCAAACTGACCACATTACTGAAATATATACTAATGTAGTGATGGTAGAGTTTAACTGTCCTGTATGTCGGAAATAACAGGACAAGGTTGACTGGAGATTACTGACCAACGGGGCTCCATGACCTACAGTTACTGACCAATGGGGCTCCATGACCTACAGTTACTGACCAATGGGGCTCCATGACCAACAGTTATTGACCAATGGGGATCCATGACCTACAGTTACTGACCAATGGGGCTCCATGACTTACAGTTACCGACCAATGGGGCTCCATGACCTACAGTTACTGACATATGGGGCTCCATGACCTATAGTTACTGACCAATGGGGCTCCATGACCTATAGTTACTGACCAATGGGGCTCCATGACCTACAGTTACTGACCAATGGGGCTCCATGACCTACAGTTACTGACCAATGGGGCTCCATGATCAACAGTTATTGATCAATGGGGCTTCATGACCAACAGTTACTGACCAATGGGGCTCCATGACTTACAGTTACTGACCAATGGGGCTTGATGACCTACAGTTACTGACCAATGGGGCTCCATGACATACAGTTACTCTGCAGTAATGAATATGTTCTTTTGGTGGCACTTGTATTTTTGTATTTTGCATAGGGTTATAATTTTAAAGAAAAAGAATTTCCCCGGGTTTCCCCACTAGTTATACTGGCTATTTCAAATGACCTTGTATATCTTAAATATTGTTCCAAGAACCTTTAATTCCATTTATTTTTGGTGTATTATTGATGGGTGTAATATGGGTTATAGAGTATACAGCTTGGCCTTATTCCAGATGTGCACCTTTCAAAAAACTGCTAGCTCCATTAACTCATTTTCACTTCCTAGACTTCATAGGTAAATTGTAGAAAAAAAAAGAAGATAACTTTTTTACATTTTATATATTTGGTAATTCTTTCATAGCACTTTCAAAAGCTGGTATTGTCTATGTGGGCAAAATTCATTTTTCCTATTTTAATAGGTGCTAAAGATGGTGTACTTTAGACTAATTTTGTCTGAATGTTTAGCACTATGGAGCAGTAGTATTTGGTTAGCAGTGCACTTACATCATGTACAATTCCATAAGTACAATATCCAAAGAAATGTCAGACATATTACTCAAAGTAGCATAGAGGTATGCTAACTTTCTCTCCATTGTACATGTTTCAAATGCAAACAACTTCACCTTAATATGTCACTGTCTCAAAAGTATATAATAACTGGTGAGTACCTACTTTAAGACTTGCCATTATTTCTGATCTCTTAACCTCTGAATGTACATGTTAGTTTATTACCCAAAGTGCAAGCCGCCAAGTTTGGTCAAGGAACTTGCTTTATAATAAGTTATTCTACAAAATGAATTTTTCTTTTGACCATGATGACCTTGACTTTTAACCTTCTGACCTTAAAATGAACAGACATTTTCTATGCATTAAGTGCAAACTCAACAGAAAGTCAGGTCAAGGTATTTTGTCTAGATCCTAAGTTATGCAAAATTCTTGTTCTACTTTCCAAGAGAAATGAAACTTTGGCTTTTTTTTCACCGAATTCAATGGGCTTCTTTCCAATGTGCAAGTTATCCATCCATATTGAAGAGATACATATTTGATGTTCTCACCGTGACAGAAATCTTATGTTCTTACCATCAGAGATACATATTTGATGTTCCTCAAATGTCAGATAGATATATCACATTCTTACCATCAGGGACATATCTGATATTCTTCCCATGACAGAAATCTCACACTCTTACCATCTGGGATACATATTCGATGTTCTTCAGATAGATATCTCACATTCTTACAATTAGGATACATATTTGATGTTCTCACCATGACAGAAATCTTACATTCTTATCATCTGGGATACATATGTTCTTCATATGTTAGATAGATACAGTGTGACTTCGCTATAATGTGAATTCTGATAAAACGCTGTTGGGGCATGGCTCCCAAAATTTAATTCACCTTATTACCAATATTTTTCTCGTTACAAAAAATTAAGTACGTAAAGTGAATTGCGTAAAGTTTTATTACCATGTTAGAAAAGAGATTGCTTATAAATTTGAATATAAGATGTTTGTGGCATGGCTCCTGAAATATATACATGTATTATTCTTGTATATGTAGAACACTTCTTCCTAAAAGTGCAAAAAATAACGTGTAGAAAGTTTATTATCATTTTAGGAAGGAAATCACGTATTGATTCTAATAATACGATCATGGCATGGCTCCTGAAATTTCATTTACATTATTACTGGTATTTTTAAATTAAATATGAAAATTAAATTACATAACGTTTTGTTATCATTTTTGAAAAGAGATTGTTTATAAATCTGAATAAGACGTTTGCGGCGTGGCTCCCGAAATATCATATACATGTAGATGTATTATTCTCGTACACGGAAAACATTTCTTCTTAAAGGTGCAAAAACTAACGTGTAGAAAGTTTATTATTATTTTGGGAAGGAAACCACATATGGATTCTAATATGAAATGATCGTGGCATGGCTCCCAAAATTTCATTTACCTTATTACTGGTATTTTTGTCATAAACAAAAAATTAAGTACAACAAGTAAAATAACTTGTTCTTATCATTTGGGAAAAAATATTGCTCATAAATTTGAATATAAGGCATATGTGGCATTGTTTCCGAAATATCACATACATGTATTATTCTTGTACACAGAAAACATTTCTCTTTAAAGTGCAAAAGATAATGTGTATAAAAGTTATTATCATTATGGGAAGGAATACATATGGATTCTAATATAAAACGATTCTGGCGTAGCTCCTAAAATTTTTAAATCTAACAAATTTCTTACAGTTTTGTGCCAAAATAAACATCGGAAATATGAGTATCTGAACCCATATCTGGGCCTTTAGAGAACTTTGTCTTTGTTTATTGTTGAAAGATGACAGCTCGTAAGGGTTAATGTTCTTATTACTGGTTCATGAGCAATGAAGCCATCAAATCTACTTTGTGTTTGTCTACAATGCATTTCCTATACAATCATTGCTCAAACAATATCTGACATATGTTCTATAAGCTGCATTCACAACTAAGCAATAAATAATGCGGTGGTTGATAAAAGATTATCACCTGAATTTATAAATCAATTATTTAAGTACGTTGCTCATCATCAAAGTGAACTGCTGGGCTAAACTTGTTTAAATTATTGGTGTCAACGATTTATAAAATATCAAACAAATGTAAGCCACCAACATGTGTATGTGGCTTGGTGGTGTTGTTTTATGCATTTATGCAATCAGTTGACCAGTGAATAATGTTGTCCATTTCCTACAAATATAACCCCCTTGTTTATTGCAGTAGTCAGAATGAAGCTGAAAATTAGTTTTTCAAACAATAATAAAGTATTACAAATCACAGATGAGAAAATTTAGCAGTGTGAAATTTATATAGACACCATTATCTAACCTTCGGACGTACTAGTTCTTCATTTGTTACATACTTTTTGCCATTTATTTTTCTCCCATTGTAATCAGTTGCATACCGATCTGGGACAAAATTACTTAATATTTTAAATATGTGTGCAGATATTTTCAATGGAAATATTTGTATTGTGGATTCAATGTATATGATGAGATTCATGGGTGAGTACATAGTGTTGATACTCTATTCATGCTTAGATTAGACACTATACACTATATGCACCAATGTGTGGTTCTCTAAATAAGGTAATATATATGCAATCTGTTATCATTGCAAGTGTTTTTCTCATTTATTATACGTTGATTTAAAATGGTAACTGTGCCAATGAAGCACATGTTTTTGCACCCGATTTTATTACAACTCGCCCCAATAACCCTGCAAATTTGTTGGTAACATACATGGTTGCTTATAACACGGTTGGTTCTGTTCATAATGCAGTCAGGTTCTATGGCTCCCAACTACTGCATTATAGCGGGGTCACACTGTACCTCACATTCTTACCATCAGGGACATATCTGATTTTCTTCCCATCTCACATTCTTGCCACCAGGGACACACATTAAGTTTTCTTACCATGAGGAGGAGACTTTTACTTTTTTTGACCTGGCTTCATCAAATGTTGGTGAGGATCTTTTTCTTCTAATTGGCATCTCTTCTTCCTCCCAATGGCAATGTTCTCCAGCTGTAGTACTGCCACCCAAATTCTGAATAATTACAAGGACAAACTTTATGTAAAACTGTTTTTTGTTGTTTTCTTTTATTGTTTATAACAGAGATTCAACAACACATATGTACATGGATTTTGTCCTTGAAAGTAAAGATGAGTGTCTGAAACAAAAGGGGTTTCATATCATTTTTTGCTTTATTTAATTATGCATCTTTCTTAGAAAATCTTGGCAAGCACAAGTAATTGAAAAACAAAATAATTCATGAAACAAATACATTAACTAATGTTTTGCTAAACTCACGAAGCACACCTTTTTTATTAATTAGTGCAAGGCTACAATATATGTTAATATGTTGGAGAGAGTAATTCAGCTTACAAGCATCATGAAGGTATGAGAGATGGGCTGATGTATGTCCACTGTAAGAAAGATATCAAGTGTATCTTTATATGAAAACTAATGACAATTTATGTCACAGAGACCTTGCTCAATAGCATAGGGTGGGGATGTTTGTGTAATTCATGGATTAGTAAAAGAATTGATTGCAGTGATCTAATTTCTCCTTATGGTATTTGACACTTATTCAAGTTTAGTGAGCACAGTGTGTAGTATTCAAACACAAGCTGCACTGAATGTTATTGGGAAATTATCTGATTCTTAAAGTAAGTCATTAGTTGTTATTAGGAAGTAGCTGGATGTTATTGGGAAAGTGACTGATTCTTAAAGTAAGTCATTAGTTGTTATTAGGAAGTAGCTGGATGTTATTGGGAAAGTATCTGATTCTTAAAGTAAGTCATTGGATGTTATTAGGAAAAAGAGTTATTCTTAAAGTTACTGGATGTTATTGGAAAATTTGTTGTTGTTGTTGCTTTGGGGCTTAATGCCATTTTTCAGCACACGATAGGCTATACATGGCAGCCAGTATTAATGGTGGTGGAAGAAAACAGGAAATCTGCAGAAAGAACCACTGACTCACGAGAAGCTACTGGCAAGCTTTCTCACATATCCAGATTCACCAAATCTTAGACTCGAACCCACACAGAGGTGAGATGGCAGTGATCCGTAACAGAGAACGCTTTAGACCATTTGGCCACTCGGGGCCCCTATTGGAAAATGACTGATTCTAAAAGTCACTGAATGTTATTGGAAAAGTGACTGATTCTTAAAGTAAGTCACTGGATGTTATTAGGTAAGTGACCAAATCTTAAAGTAAGTCACTGGATGTTATTGGAAAAGTGACTGATTCAACAACATTACGTTAAGAATCCTTTTGATAAATGTCTGGAGTCTATACATTCTGCATAAATTGTATCAATCCTTGGTATGGATTTAACTATACAATATACTGCACTTACCAAGGTATTGAATTGTTGGAAGATAATATGGGAAGAATCCTTTTTGGACTCCAGAATGGACCTTATTGCTATTGCCACACAGATTAGGATTTCCTTATAAGCAGAAAACAAGCTCCACAGAATAAAGGTTTTCAATCTGAAAAAGAAAATATACCATAAGTTGATTTAAAGCTATCTTGTACAAGACAAAATCTGTGTATCTTTTACATGAACACACACCTCTAATAAATCATGATTTCAGCTTCAAAACCTAATTAACATACAGCAAGACCTGAGGACCTTCACTTACATATATATATATATATATATATATATATATATATATATATATATATATATATATATATATATATATATATATATATATATATATATACACTTTTGTCCTCACTTTGTGAGATCCCATATGTTGATCATTACCGTGGAACACAAATTGCTCTCCTAGAAGCTCGACTGATCCATAATAATAATGATATAATGATGTCTTATGACTGATAGGTAATGATTCCTTTGACCAATTTTACTTTTCTAATCATAGTACAATCCTTTGATCAATGTTCAACATGCTGATAAGATTTTAGTCCATGCAAACTAACTCTTTAGGATAAAAATAAATATATGTACCCACATAATGTTCTTTATGCAATAAACAAAATGATGCATGGTATAAAAAAAGAAATGGGAATATTATTTAGAAACCATTAATTTTAGTCGGAGCTATTTTATTTTGCATGTTTCTCAATATTGGTTCCTTGAGACCCATAAATTTGCAAACAAGCCTGTTTATCCCATTTTGTATGTCTCCTTTGAGGATTAATAGTACAAACTATATTCAAATATGTTAACGTGTCAAGAAAAAGATGAACATAAAATTGAATATATACGGGGTTGGAGGGACATGATTGACTGAAAATGCAAAATAAAATTTTAAAAAAGGTCTTCTGAAATCACATCTTATTCATAATAATAATTAATAATTCATAATTAACAAAAATAGAAATAATGTTCTGCTGCTGAAATCTTTCTACAAATTTGAATTAGGAATACTCTAATGAAAGTATTATCTTATTCTTTAGGTGTGGAATTTGAAAAATATTTTCAAATATATCTATATGTAGGTACCATGAAAATGGTGTGACTTGTATTAGGCACAGAATTCAATATACATTTCATTGTAACCAGTAGACAGAGAAACTTACCAGATACATTAGAAGACAAATCCAACAACACAGACTCAGATCTGCTGTTACATAGTGAACCTTTGTTGCTGGCAGTTTGACTCAATTTATACCAAGACCCTATTGTTGTAAGTATGACTTGATTTTTACTGGGGCCATAATCCAAAATAGTTTATTTTCCAGGGTTTTTTCTACCAGATTTTAAGGAGAAAATGACAAATCTCAGGAGTCATTTTTGTCTGATACTTTCATTCTACATATAATACTTCAGTTGAAGGCATGGGCGCAAAATCTCTGTTACCATGGCTACTGACATAATATGATTGTTGTAAAATCATTCACTGCAAAATTGAAGAGGAAAAATAATGTAACTTGTCTAAAAGTATTTTGTTTAGCTTTCTAATATCAAATTCCAGGAAATTTTATGACAAAAAGTTATTTTCAAGGAGGTTTCCAGGATACCATCATTAAATTAAAATTCCAAAACCTTAAAAATCTGGAGGGTGCTGGATACAAAGTTCTGTCAAACAGTTCATGGGTCAGCATTTTCAACAGATTTCAAAACTGAGGAAGTCATTGAACTTTGACACCAAAATCTCAAGAGTCAAAATGAAAATTCTCAAGAGTCATTAGTCAGAAGCTTGTAGCTGGGATCATTTATTATTTATGAAGCAAACAGATGCTTTAAATTTCTTACAACTTTAGGAGATTTATTCTCCTTCTCAGAATTTTTATTTTCTATTTCTTTGTGGTTTGAGGGTTGGAATGATCATTTCTGGCAGGTTGTTTCTGTAACCGAGACAGAAATGAAAATATACTCCTTTGACCCATTGTTATTTAATAGTTCACAAACACATTTAATGTAGGAAAATGATTCTATCTCATTTTTTAATACAGAGAAATTCTAAATCACCAAAAATGTCCAATATATTCTTATTCATTAAACATTAATTAAAACACTGAAACAATTCACTAAGCGACCCCAATTAATCACCAACTAAACCTCTTAACTAAACACCACTTACCTGACAACAGGCTTTGAAAGCACTGTATTTTCCAGTTTTTTCCAATTTATTACAATTTGATGGGCAATCAAACAAATTAATTGATTCCATCTTATTCTAACTATCATAAACATCAATGATAATCTCAAAACAATTTAACCTTGACTCAGTTATTCCCACCTATGTGTGACATCATGACCAATTAGCTATACCCAGTTCATAACGATTTTGCACAAGTGTGATATTATTGGCCAAAAAGGCACATAACAATAGTCTGGCAATGTTGATCGCTGGAGCCTCCAGTAAATGTGCCACACATGGCACATATTCATTAGGAAATTATGCCATAGGTGCATTATGGGTAATGCTCCTGCCCAAACAAACATGGATCATAAACAAGCATAGGTTGGATTTTCTAAGCATCAGAAATGGGTCAAATTTAAATTTCAGGTATCAAAAAAAAAAAAAAAAGAGAAACAGTCAAGAAATGGGAGTACATAAAACTCTGTAAAGGTTGGATGGGTAGTGACAAATTATTGACGGCCCATTCAGATATGAAAGACACTTCTGTACAGCGCAGTTGTCAAAAAAAACTCAGGTTTCTCAATAGATTTTCAAAAAGAGTCAGTTGACCCTTGATCCCAAAATCTCAGGAGGCAAAAAATGAAAATCTTAAAGAGTCAATTATTTTGGACAGTCAGTAGCCTATAGCTGTGATTCTTCATTATTGGTGGAAACAAATGAAGTTTAAAATTTGTTGTCTCATGCTGAATAATTTGAAACACTTGTGCAGTATTTTGTAAGAACCAACCTAACTTAGTTGAATCTAAGCCTGACTTTAGTGAACTGTTAGCTCTGTTCATGTGTATCATCCATTGGTTCGATATTATTGGCCATCAAGGTCTAAACTATTGTCAAGCAAATGTCAATCAGTGCCTCCCAAGGCCCTGAGTGGCCTAAAGTACTCTGTTATGGATCACTGCCATCTCACCTCTGTCTGTGTGGGGTGGGTTCGAGTCTAAGATTCCTGGAATGTGGATACATAAGAAAGCTTGCCAGTAGCTTCTCATGGGTCGGTGGTTCTTTTCACAGATTTCCCGATTTCTTCCTCCACCATTAATACTGGCTGCTAGATCTAGCTTATCATGTGCTGAAAAATGGCGTTAAGTCCTAGAACAACAACAATAGCATCAGTAAATTTGTTATGGGCAGTATACTCTTATAAAGAAACTAAGCTACAAGTAAATCAAGGGTAATTAAGACTTATGTTCCAGCCCACTCCTACATGCATAAAAAAGATGCACTATTTGAAATTTCCACACATTAAAAATGGGTAGTTTTTAATTTCTGTGCATCAAAACAGAGGGTATGCTAGTCTCCATGCCCATCATGTTCCTGGCAATGAATTCAACCCTTTACACAGGGCTCGAATTTAACACAAATTTCTTTGTAGCCAGAAGGACTAGTATGCTGAGAAATTTACTAGTCCTGCCAAATCTTTACTAGTCCTGTCCAAAAAAAAACCATTTTCACACACTTGTATTGAGATTAACAACAATATTATTCATAAATAACATTATCATATGAAATGCAGAAGTACAGAACTATATATCAAATCCTGCTTCAAATCATCAATCATTCAAATCACATTTCTTGTTTCTCAAGATAATTTGGATCCAATACCAGAAAGGGATCCAGGTGTCCTTTCTCATCCTCCACCTTCACTCTGGGTCCAAATGTGGTTTGTTCAGGTCACATTACCTGTATCCCTGAAACATTCCACAAATGTATTGCTGGTGATGGATCATTTGTTGGAGTAGGTTGGAGAGAACCCAATGTCAAAAACATTATCTCCAGTCACTTTTCACCATTTTCATCTCTGAGAAACTCCTCTCAGCATCAGCAGAGTGCACTAGGATTGTTAGGATAAGGTCAATCAATGCCAGAATATTCTAGCAGTCAGCAGCACATCATTTTACAACTGTGGCCCAAGTCATATCATAGATGTCTTTGTAATTGCAAGATAGCAAAATACATTAAGAAAATATTAATCTGAATAAATTTACATCAAGAAAAAGGTAATGTTAATACTTAAAAAACATTTATATTAAATTTTGTAAAAGCTTTCTTTAAATGGTTACCTTTTGCAATCAAGATACTATGCTAAATAAAAAATTTTAAACAATTCATTTATGCTTCTTGTATTTATTTTTAAATATTTGAATGTACACCTACTTGCTGTCGACTACACTTATTAATATGATCCATTCCAATTCCTCTACATCAACAACCACACCTGCGCCAACAAGCACTGGCCAAAATGCTCCACCAAAACAAATTTCTGCCTTTCACTTCCAGTGATGTAGGAAGTAAATGTAACAATCTGTTTATTAATCCTGTAAGTCTCTCCAACATCAACTCTTTACATCTCATCCAGCTAACACATCCATACAAAATCAGTGAAAGGTCATTGGTTCTTTACCATAGCTCTTTTCACCGGTTGTCACCTGAGTGCAACATTGTCCAGCAAGCGAAATTCGCATGTTTCTGAACCTGTAACTTCAGTTTGTTGCAACATAGCAAAGTCAATTATGGTTTGATGAATAGAAAAATACTTCAAATGTAAAACAAGCCATCAAATATGGTTATATGCCTTTAAAGACGGAAATAGCAGGAGGAAAACTCGAGTCATGGGTAGAACGAAGTATTTGAAAGTTACTGACCTTGTCTCTTATATAGTATGATAGACAGAGTCTTATGTCAGAATGAATCAGGGGGGTAATCTGAGATATTTATGTCACTCTCTATGATTGTTTTCCTTCAGATTATTGGGGGGGTCTCGGCATCAAGCTTGCGTCGAGCACATATGGTCAAACACATTCCGTTAAAACTTTGCAATATCTTATACCAGTGGTCAATTCTTCTGGTGGTATTTGCATAGCTGCTTTTTTTCTGCTCTTTTTGTGTTGCTCAAGCTTTCATGCAATTTTAAAGTTCGAACAACCCGCAACAAAACTGGATGTTTGCTGTTTGCTTTTGCGAATTCCGTACACCAGTTATACCTCATATCTTTCTTTTCTTCATCATAATTCAGCCATTCCATGTCTTTTGTCCATGTCATCTGAAACGTTCGATTACACTTTTTCCTATCATAAGAATTATTTCTCTCATTTATGTCATTTTAATTCAACATTTGCTTTTTTCCGGTGGCTGAACACATTCTATAAAACACCATATTTTGCCTCTCTTATAAGAAGCGCATTGTGTCCTGTTCAGAAATACGAGATGTTACAGTATAGCTAACACGAATTATTTAAAGAAAGAAAAGGAATGTCACAGTGTCCTTTATCTAAGAAAGTCAGAGCAAGAAACACCTTTCAAAACACATGCTTTTGCCTCCCCCTATTAAATGGCCTCTCTCTGATAAAGATCAGCAGTTGTTCTGCAGAATCCAAGTAGTGGCTAATGTAAACACTGTTAAAAAATATTAACATCAGAAGATAATGTTAGTTTCAGCTTAGAAAAGGTGCACTCCCATCAAATGAACCCATCAGACTCTGCGAGATCTAAGTAACAACTCCAATTACGGTCTCATTATTAATAGTGAAAGTTTTGTAATTGTTCCTAATTAATCGGACCACAATGTGTATTGTTGAAATTAATAATAAGGAAAAAGATTTTCAAATCTTAGATGCCCATGCTCGGAGATTTTGATTCCCAACAAATATACAGCATTCTGCTTGATGTCTTCACATGTATTCAATTGTTTGTCCCTTCTTGTAAGGTAAAAAATATAAAATCTATTCTTATCATCGTATAACAAGTAGTTGTATGGAAAGGCTGTGTCAATAACATTATTGTAATAAATTAATCTAATGATACATGAAATTTTTTTGTGTTACTAACCACTAAAATGAATTTTGCTACAGTTAAATTTAATAGGACTTGTTGTAAGTTAACATTATGGAAGTGTTGTATCACTTGTCTTTTTAGGATCATAGGCTTTTAGACTTAATAATGCGTTGGCCCCATGTGATGATATAAAATAGTGTCGGCAAAATCCACATTATAAAAAAAGTAAAACCTTGAAGATGATTCAAAATATCCATAATATATCAAATAATTACATTCCGAAAGCTATTTTTCAGGGCTGTAAGTAAGGGCATCACCAAAGGGATTAATACAAGTTCTTAACCCACCCATCCTCAAACTTCTTCAGTTCAATCATCTTTCCTACACCCCCCCCTTTCAAACTAACGAAGAAAAATGCCAACAGTAAGGATACGTGCTATTTTTTTATCATAATTATGCAGGACCAATTCGTTAAGGCACTGAAAAGAATTTGCTTATAATTTCATGAAACATTTTTACATTCGAAGAAATTTTTACGTTGTCTCCGTGTACCTTTATCCTTCCGACAGACTTTGTCCGGAAAAGACCAACTGCTCATGCTCAAAACTTTTCTGTCGACACTACTTACGGTGATTTTAATTGGCAAATGCCATGCAGCGTCTTCAACAACCAATCAGCGCCATTGTATCACAATAGCGAATTCCTCAGTCTGTGCTATCGGAGGCCATAACTCTCGTCAGCATATTCCTTAAAGTTGATCATTAGTACATTTAAGATAATGTCAGGATGATTCCTGTTAATTAACAGGTAATTGTCAAACAAATTGTTTCAGAAATTAACGTTTCTTTAATCATTCATGCAGAATTTTTCCAGATGTCTATCAAAATCCTTGTTAGGGGTGGGTGGATGAGCTGAAGAACTATTTTAATCAGTTAAACTATATCGAAACATAGCCGGTTGAAAAGCACATCGGCAGTTTTGATAAACTAGATGTGCATAGATTGATTGCAGTGCAGTGAAACAAACATCATTTTGTATATCTATGGTAATTATGGGTTTGATCAGACTTACAGACTTCCCAACATTCAGGGATGGAAAGAGGTAGGCAAGTTGAGATGCTGGGAATCTGTGTGTAGGTTGTATAAAGCTTGACAAAGTCATATCAGGCTTCCTCTGCAACAGTTGGGGACTGGCAGGAGTTGATTTAGCCACTGACCTGCCAGACCATTGCTTGTGGGTTTTGAGGCAGGCCAATTTATACTGATATCCACACGCCTGCATGGCCAGATACATTTTCTTGAGTCATTAATTTTATTTGATTGAGAGGTGCCAGATTTCTTTGTCATCTGAGCCTACTGGCCAATGAAAAATCTGTGTTAAGTTCACCCCATGGTGTTGTTTGGTGGTGGGGAGGACAAGCTTCTCCACAGGAATATTTTGTGACTTGATGGTATAATAACAAATAAATATATCACAAATATATAAACAACAAATCAGTTATAACATATTTCAAATAATTTTGTAAACTGGTATGATAAGTCTACAGAATTAGTAAGTGTTAAAAGACCAAAAGCTCTGGAAATCTGCAGGAATCAATATTGTTGGTAAGTCTGGAATTACATGTTATAAGTTTATGTTGTTGCTCTGGATCTCTACATTTCCATAGTTCTCATTTAAATAACTCACTATTTTAGTGTAGTAGTTGCACAACAATGGCTAGCTAGTCATGAAAAAAGCTATTAAAATCATGGAGGTGGACCAGTGTTGAACCATGATTCTCGATTGGAACATTTGCCATTGTAAAGAAAGATTTTGTCTGTGACTCCAGTCCAGAAGTCGTTCGTCTGATGAAGGCTATGTGATAAGGTCAAAAGCACAGCATACAGACAGTTAATTGTGCTTAGTTTCATTGACTGCACATGGCTGTAGCAGGTAACAATATTCAATCTAGAATGAATAAATGAAGTTGTAAAATTCTATTTAAATATCAAGGATTATGAGATTCCAAATCCTGTCATATTGTGCTTTTCCAAACAAGAATTATGCCATCTGATCAATGTTTAAGGTACTTTAGTGTAACAAAATATCCCCCAGAATGTCTCACAAGTTAAAGTTATGTTTTTTATTTCAAGTGCAGTAAAAATGTTGATTGTTTGACAGTTATGTAATTCACACATTATTCATATTTAATTATTACAGTATTTGTTCATCATTACAGTAATGTTTGTCAAGACAGCATGTCATCATGTGTAGGATTCAATTTTACACACCTAGTGAAAGTTAGTCCTCACTCACATGTCATGAAATTTTCATTTTCATTTAGCAGTTCATCATATTTCTCAAGGAAAAAAGGAAGAATAACGGCTATTTCATTCTTGATGTCCATGTCTATTACAGTAACTTTCACTGATACCCTGTAATCAATAATTCAGTGTATATAGAAAATGAAAATAATACTATAATCAATTTTCTTTATTAAAGATCATAGTTTGGTAGCTACCATCAGCACTGTGCTCATACCACTAAAATAATGTTTAATTTGTTTCTTGAAATAAATTGCTTTATAAACATGTATGAAATGGATATGAATATACATGTAAGTATGAAGCTATATACATGTAAGTATAAAATGAAAGTAGATCAATTTATTATAGCATGCCTTAATGAAAATTAAATATTGAGAACTGTGAGAAATTTATGTTGAGTGTTGGATGATCTTATAATTTTCACATCATTTATAAATTTGTTTTTATTTATGAACTTAATCTATTCTTTTTTGGACATGGTAATGATCAGTTCAGGTTATGAGGATCTCTGTGGTTGGCAATTTTTGTAGGAGCTAATGGTTTGTGGGAGGTAATGATGAGTTAATGTAGTTAGGATCTCAGTGGAAGGTAATTTTTTCCAGCAAGATCCTTTATACATTGTGTACTGAGTCCTATCAACATTTTGTAGTAACCCATCTTTGCTAGCCATGGTTCTGATATGATAACCCTACCTATACCTTGGCGTATTGAGCAGATATTTCTTTGCTTTAGGTCTGCAAATTTCATTGGATGCATGTGATCAAAATTAAGTTGTTCATATTTGAACACTGTTCCTACATGATCCAGACAAAGGGAGCACACAACTTAAATGGACTGCTAAATAAGTAATTTTCCAGAGCTGGTTCACATTTAAACAAATTCATTTTGTTGAAATACACCTGTAATAGCTTCTCTCTGGTACATGGTCATACTTTCAATGTTACACTTCCAAAGTATCCTTGTTAGGTCAATTGTCCCTACCATTTTCAGCCAATGTTCAATACACCACAGTATTGGTTAGTTGGCATTACATATTAAGGGAGGCAACTCATGAAATCCAATAGATGTCACTAGGACAAAGCACCAGTGTATTTGTTCAATCCGCCAGGGTGTAGATAGGGTTATAATATAAGAACCTTGGCTAGTGAAGATGATAGTGACTATACTGTACTTTTAGTCCCAAAATTTCTTCTGTATTTTTGTATTGTACACATTCTGTTATTGGTCCCATTGACCTGATGAACCTGGATGTTCTTCTTCTCAACCTATTATGGTTTCTATGTTTGTTTTTCTCTCAAATTTCAGGTTTAGGTGATATTGAAAATGTCTGGAGATTCCAGAAAAGATTTTATCTTGGCCACCACTGCCAACCACTTTGCTATAACAGCAGCAGATGCATCTGTACAAGCTCTTGTCAAATCCACAGCTTTAAACAACTTCCTTGATGATGGAAATGCCCCTGTACTGGCTGGATGTATTGATCTAAAGGGAAAAGGAGGCAAAACAATTGCATTTTCCAATAAGGTAATGAAAAATAAAAATCTTTACAGCAGTATATTTGGGGATTATTGTGATAGTTAATATTAACCAAATGGATGCTGTTGGAAATTTCTTGTTTACAAAGAATTTGCATGAAAAAACAAAACAAATGGTAGTTTATATTTTAAGCTTGCATTCTGATTTTAAAACATTTTTCTTCAAGGTTTGGAAAATTCATTGTGTCAGTTTTATATGTAAGTTTTATTTTTTGTGTCTGAGCATTCTATATATCAATTTTGCATTTTATTAAGAAATGTCTAAAGTTTAAGTAATTATATAGATCACCAATAGAAATTATCCTTGGTTGTAGTGTTCAATACATGATTTTAAACAACTTGATTATAATGAATTCTGCAAAAGTAACTGTTGTCTTTATTTTTTAATACTCAATTCAACCATTGCCTACTGTTTTCAGTACTCAGGTCAACTGTTGTATGTTGGTATTAGTACTCAGATAAACTGTTGTGACAATCTCTAGGTCTCAGTATGAAGATCAGCTGTTGTCTGTAGGTCTCAGTACTCAGATCAACTGTCTGTAGGTCTCAGTACTCAAATCAACTGCTGTCTGTAGGTCTCAGTACTCAGATCAACTGTTGTCTGTAGGTTTCTTTACTCAGATCAACTGCTGTATGTAGGTCTCAGTACTCAAATCAACTGCTGTCTATAGGTCTCAGTACTCAAATCAACTGCTGTCTGTAGGTCTCAGTACTCAAATCAACTGCTGTCTGTAGGTCTCAGTACTCAGATCAATTGTTGTCTGTAGGTCTCAGTACTCAGATCAACTGCTGTATGTAGGTCTCAGTACTCAGATCAACTTTTGTTTGTAGGTCTCAGTACTCAGATCAACTGCTGTCTGTAGGTCTCAATAATCAGATCAACTGCTGTATGTAGGTCTCAATACCCAGATCAACTGCTGTCTGTAGGTCTCAGTACTCAGATCAACTTTTGTCTGTAGGTCTCAGTACTCAGATCAATTGCTGTCTGTAGGTCTAAGTACTCAGACTGTTGTCTGTAGGTCTCAAAATAACTATCAACCATTGTCTATATGTCTAATTATTCGGATCAAATGTTGCCAATAGGTTTCAGTATCCAGGCGTCTTAAGCAGTGGTCACGCTACCAGATGAAGTGGGTGACTAAGTTGCCTAAAAATGTAAACTTCATCTTCTTCTGTTAGGAAAGTGAAAATGACTTCGCCGAAAGATTTTGTAAAGGTACATTGAGTGACCATATTCTTTGACATGCCCCCTTGCTTTAGCCAGGTTAATTCTTGTGTTGTGTTGTAGCTCAAGATGAAATGTAGGCTTTAAGCCATCAAGTAGCTAGTGTTGATATCAATTATGCCGACAAACTCTTGCATGTTGATATGGATCTGAATATTTTAACTGTCACTTGTACACTGTTAATTCCATAAAATCAGTCTGAAACCGTTAGAGTACAAATAATAAAGAAATAATAGCAGACATTGCAGTGTATGGTAAGTACCACTTTTTTATATTGCCTGTTTTCCTAAACCATTGGGCAAATATATTTACAAAAATATTAAATTCATAGAAAACGAATTGTAGGTATTATGGTATTGAACAATTTGGCTCTAAAATGCAATTATATAGGTCAGAAATGTGTAGGACAATGCTGACTGTGGAATTCACAAGAATTGCTGTAAAGTCAGAATTGTTTTCTGACTTGACTCAAATTTATGAAAATATGA
This sequence comes from Potamilus streckersoni, assembly GCA_016746295.1. Lineage (NCBI taxonomy): Eukaryota > Metazoa > Mollusca > Bivalvia > Unionida > Unionidae > Potamilus > Potamilus streckersoni. The sequence continues at coordinate 658,819 of JAEAOA010001146.1, read as the reverse complement.
AATAAAAACATGTAGTGAAGTAATTAATTACTATTTAATCAATGTCTAACATTAATACAAGTAAGTAGACAAATTATAAAATCATACATTTTCAATCCAATCAATGGATTGTTGTAATGAAGTAAAAAAAGTGAGTGGTTTACATTATGAAAATCCCACTTTCTAAAAATAGATACACACATATCTGTTGATTAGAAATAAGGGTTTAGTTAATAAACTGATTATAAGGAAGCCTTATCAGTAATTGTATGCATTTCAGTGTGTTATGTATGAATAGTTATGGTAATGTTTTATTGGCATCAAAGAAATGAGGACGAACATTATGATTTGAAGACACATGCATTTACCCTCATGTGCATGGTACAGGGGTTGTTTCAAACAAGTTTAGAAACCTTTCAAGTGCCATTATAGTGAAATTTTAGAAAGTGAAAACAAAATCTTGATTAAGGGAAGTTGATCAAGCAATTTTGCTAACTTGCAACTACAATAATGTAATTGAGTTACTCAGATAAAATTCTTCACAATGTCTAGCTTTCCACTTGTAAAAAAGTATTGCTTAAATTCAATGTTAAAAGCAAAACTATGAATATTGGGAAATAGAGTGCATAATTCAAATAGAGAACACACAATACATGTATGTATGTATGTATGTATGTATGTATGTATGTATGTATGTATGTATGTATGTATGTACGTACGTACGTACGTACGTACGTACGTACGTACGTATGTATGTATGTATATATGCATGCATGCATGCATGTATGTATATATGCATGTATAGATGTATGTTTGTATGTCTATCTGTCTGTATGCATGCATGTATGTATGTATGTATGTATGTATGTATGTATGTATGTATGTATGTATGTATGTATGTATGCATGCATGCATGCATGCATGTATGTATGTATGTATGTATGTTGTTCGTAGGTAGTTAGGTAGGTAGGTATTGCATTTCTTGTTTTGCTTCCACTTCTGCCTGTTGAGTTCTTTTTTCTCCCTGTTCTGTCCAAAAGGAGAAGTCACTTTGAACATTTTTTTTTGAAAAATACACTAATACTTTGATGCATAGCAATACATATGTTGAAAGGTTTGGTTACTTGGTCATTATGTGATTCATGTTACAGATGATAATTTTCCAGATTGTTAAAACTGTTTGTTTTAGACAGGACATGAAGTCGTATTTACTAGAATTTGTCGACATCTATTAACACATTTGAGTGTTAATGTTAAAATGTACCTAGTATTTTTATCTTGATGACCTTAAATTACATAAGTTTATTTAGTCTTTGCAAATTAATCATAGTTCTGAATTTACATCCATTATCCAACAATGTTATGTCTTTTGATACATAATTTGATTTTTTTTTTACTAATGTTCATTTGAATTATTCTTAAGGTTTTCAAGCCACTGGCAAGTCTGCTGCAGGTTTGAAACATGTAGAACTAGTTCTGTTTTAATTGTTTCACTTTTAATAAAAACAAAAAATTATTTGTAATTTTTATGATTGATTATGATCAAAATTCACTTCTGCACCTTTCACACTGTTTCACACTTCAGGCTATTAAAACAAAATTCCTACTTTTGGCAAGACATAGTGTGGACACATTAATCAATTATAATCAACTCATTGATTAGTTAACAGAAACTGACCACTTTGTCATGATATCATCTTATTCTCAACAATACTAAGATCTATTGAAACAATTGGACATGTCAACAGGTAGGGAAAAATGATGTGGCTTGGTTAATCCTACATTTATATCCCATAAATTGTCTTTTTTAAGCTTGATTTGTGTATGTTTTTACTTCCAAGGTTGAGACAGGTGACACTAAAGACAGGGTGATTGTATTCTTTAAAATCCGACCAGAGCCCATCACCCCAGACAATGTCCTTGCCAACATCATTGTGTCCTCAATGCTTGACTCGCCCATTAACACGCTGTACCATGTGATTCAGAAGGTTTATGTACCCATGTTGCTGGAAGACGGAAAATGGAGCCGAAGTATTGATCCAAAGCTTCAGAATTTGCTGAGTGAACTTGAAGCAGGACTAGGAAGTGCCATTCGGAAACAGGATCCCTCATTTAAAGGAAAAGGAGGGGAAGAAGACAATTTGGGAAGTATGTTATTTCAGAGGAGTTATTGTAGAATTTTTTTTGTGTTGAAACAAATTCTTCAACTTATTTTTTGCATCTTTCTGATGAGATGGTATCTTTTTGATAGTAGTTATATTATGTTTGTACCTTGTTGATAGTAGTAAACACTGGAAAAGTAAATGAACTCAGAGTAATTGTAGAAACATCATTGCAAATTTTATTAGGCAGAACAATGTGGATGCTTATTTTATGTTTTGACATGTATTTTTTTAACCAGGGTTGAACATTTACTTGCCTAGCTCAAAATTGAAGTATTTAAAATTTTCATCAGTCAAATGGATTATATGACCAATATGTACCTTTAATGAAAAGGATTTTTAACTTATATTATTTAAGACTTGGTTCATTGAAAATGCATACTTTCTACCAGAAGTTTGTTTTCCTTTGGTTTTGATCAAGATCATACAAGTGCTTCAATCTAACTCTTTGATACTAATAAATGCCTTCCAGTGAAATAAAATAAATTGTTTTATTTGCAATTATAGTCACAGAACAAGTTCTGGAAAAGAACATTTTACATAATTTAATTTTTGTCAATAAAATTGTCAACTTGTATATATCTGGTTGAGTAAGACTTGATTCTGAGCAAATTAATTTTTTTTATACTAGTCTGACTGGATGAGTGTACTTGTCTGACTGGATGAGTGTACTTGCCTGAATGGATGAGTGTACTTGCCTGACTGGGTGAGTGTACTTGCCAAACTGTGTGAGTGTACTTGTCTAACTAAATGGGTGTACTTGCCTGACTGGGTGAGTGTACTTGCCGGACTGGATGAGTGTACTTGCCTGATTGGGTGAGTGTACTTGTCAGTCTGGATGAGTATATTTGCCTGATTGGGTGAGTATACTTGTCAGTCTGGATGAGTGTACTTGCCTGACTGGGTGAGTGTACTTGTCTGACTAGATGAGTGTACTTGCCTGACTGGTTTTGTGTTCTTGTCTGACTGGATGAGTGTACTTGCCTGAATGGATGAGTGGATTCTTAGAGATTTTTAAATTCTTGCTCATTACGAAAAGAAAGAAAATATTTGCCCAAAAGTCACTGCTTTGATATGAACAAAAAAGGAATTTAGCCAGTAATTGGACAATTTAAAAAAATATATTATTAATAAGGCAATGATGCTATTCTTCTTCTTTGTATCATCCAGGCATCTTGACCCCAGTTGATGAGTTTCAGTACTGGTCAGATTTGGCTCGAACCGGAAAAGGTGACATTCGTGAGAAGGCAGAACACTTTGTGGAACTTTTCAAACCTATCTCCAAGGACTACGGTGGTTTGGATGCCATGGCATTGCATGATGCCATGGAACTTGTGGACATTACACAGGATACTTTTGATGATGTGTGGAAGCAGGCAGATTTTGATCACTACCCAGAGGCCAGGATGAAAAACCTGATGGACGTAATTGGTATGTCAGAAATTTGATATAATTATAATGTCATACCTATCATAAGGATATATTTTTATAATTGATTGTGATACATAGATCATAAGACTTTTTCTTCAAGTCCTTATATTTGGGCAAAGAAATATAATGCACAATAAAATTATGAACTATTAAATCAAATCATTCTGAACTCATTTGTTGCGAGGCTTCTAGTCTAATCTAGGCAAACGTGGGTTTGTGAGAAAGCATGCCAGTAGTTTCTCATGGTTCATTGGTTTTTTTCTAGTTTTTTCCGGGGTTCTTCCCCCACCAAAATATACTGTACACCATGCATAACCTATCAAGTGCTGAAAATGGCAGTAAACCCACAAATTCCCAAAATCACACGATGTATTTGATGTATATATGCTGATCCTCCTTTCTGTTGCAGCGATGAGAATCTTCCTATTTTTTGGATGTATTTTCAAGATGTTAAAACTAATAAGAATGTGTTGTCAGTAATCACTTTGGATCACCAGTTGTTGAATCAAATAGCAAAATACTTTGAAAATTTACTCAGAAAATTGCTGGTTCTGAGACAGGAGCAGGATGCATTTTCAGATGCTGTAGTCTGATCTTTAGCATCATCTTTCTGATTATTGTTCTGTATTTCATTCATTTCAGCAAGTTCTCTTGGTCGCTATGTTCAGAGAAAGCTGGAAGAGGAAAACTTGTGGAGAGGGCCCTTTGGCCAGGTTAAGGAGGCACTAAGGATGGGTGTGGCTATATGTGAACGTTGGGTTGCTGGGTGTGAGACCTTGACTGTACAGTTCTGGAAGAGGTTTGATTACCATCCATGGAAGGGTGAAAAGTTGACACCTGAAGGGTTGAAACAGCTGGCAGCTAGACTAGAGGAAGTATGTAGAGACTAGATAAGTTTAGAATTAATCTCTCAAGTCATGTGTTGAATTATTTAATAAAACCAGGCACAGTGTTTATGAAAATATCAGAGCAAGAAACTCAAATGACAGTGCATAGTTGACAAATTTTGATGATTTATTACAGTATGTATATGCTTGCTTATTTAATTGGATTGATCTGAAAAATGTGATAGCAGATCTGGGTCTGTGCAGTTTATTTGGACTAATCAATAGAACAACTGACATAGACCCTGATCTGCTGGCAGATTATGTGATGGTAGATTAAGGCTTTATTATCTGCAGTTGTACTGGACATAAAAGTGAGTATGTACAGTATTAATTTCCTTACAAAAATTACAGAACAGTTGTATTTTTTTTATCTTGATTCTCTGAATTGACTACCTGATGCTGTAGATACACACTATGTACTGGATATTATTTGATTTTGAGTTTGAGTTTCTTGCTGATGAGGTTTCAAGAATATGGGGCCTAATTATTGTGGCAAAATGTAGTGTTTAGTGGACTTTTTTATAAGACAGATTTTGAAACATTGGGTTAATCATATTATTATGCCTGGTAGTATCATCATTCATTAAGTTTGTTATTGTGTTGGAAATGTTCATCATCTAGTTTTTAAAAATCCAATAAGTTTCTACTAATGTGCAAGTTGAACAGAAATGTTTCCTACACTAAAATTATGTTTAATTTTTTAAAGAATGCAAATTCATTCAAATAATCTATTTTGTATTTTTATATTGTGTTTAAAGTTCAAGGTTAGTGCCAAACTCAATTTTTATTAATACTTCAACGAAGTACATTAACAGGTACCTCAGTCTTTGATAGTTACAGCATGTCTGTGTATTTTTCAGATATTAAACTTGCGTATTGTTCATGAGCAGCAGCTGGGATTGTTGTCTTCACAGGATCAAAAAGAATTAAGAGTCGATGAAGCCTTTAGTCCATTTATGGGGTTAAATCCCCTCCAGTACAACCCTTACACCCAGCCCATTTGGCAGGCTGCTGTGGCACAGTATGAGAGAATCATATCCCCTGCAGAACAGAAGATTGTGGGAAAACTGAGACAGCAGTTCAGAGGACTAGATGGAAACCCACAACAGGTAAATCATGTCACACACTTTTCAAACTGGGGATGTATTGTATGATAGTGCAGTACATCATCATAACATTATGTACCTAATGATGTGATTACATCACCCAAATTTTATGTACCTAATGTTGTGATATTGTATATCAGCACCTTAACATTGTGATAGTGCATATCAGCACTCAAACATCATGTACCTAATACATACCCGAGTTGGAGGCCTTTTTTGTTTCTCTATCTTTAGAAATACATGTTTGTTGGTAAATGTTTGTAGATCTGCATGAATGTTTTACAAAGCCTCATGACAGTTACTTGGAGATGGTACTTGTGATGGATAATAAGATAAAACAGGTACTAGTTGATTAGATTAATCCAGTTTTGTCATACCTTGTCATAGAGCTATACCTTATCATTACCTAGAATTATTCAGCATGAGATTTAAATGGATTTAAAAATTTAACATTGAGATATGAATTAAAAAAGAGGAAAATATTACACATAGACTGAATTGAGATTTCCAGCAATTTTAACAAATTTTGCTTCATTTCTTAGCTTTTCAATGCTGATTGTTTTTAAATATATGAGAAAAATTAAATATATGAGAAAATTAAATATATGAGAAAAGTTATATTTTGAACAGTTATCACCTCACATTTATCTGTCATATGTGTTTAATGAATACTCCAGTAAATACTATTCAATAAAATTATAGTCTCATGCATACATCTATTTTCTTTCATACCTGAAGCTACTTCGAGAATTCCAAAGGTACAAATTGCTGATTAAAAAACCTGGGATCAGCAAGGAGATGGTGGCAGAAAGGTGGGATCATACTAAATATTTTGCTTTATAATAGTGGTTGTTCTGTTGTAATTGCTTACCTTACTTATTTTCTTTTTATTATGTTTATTTAAAGAAGAGAAAATAACTGGAACAGATGCTTTTTAGGAAAATGTCTTTATATTAAATTTCAATGATAAATGGTATTTGTAATCTTCTGAAATAGACATGGTTTTCTCACATGCCTTTATGTGCATGGTCATGTTTTGTAGTGTAGAACAATGATTGAAATATCTTGTTCTCACATTCCTATATGTATATTGTAGAACTGATGGGAATATCTTACTCATATGCCTTGTTCTCATATTCCTATATGTATATTTCTAGTGTAGAACTGTGATGGGAATATCTTGTTCTCATATTCCTATATGTATATTTCTAGTGTAGAACTGTGATGGGAATATCTTGTTCTCATATTCCTATATGTATATTTCTAGTGTAGAACTGTGATGGGAATAACTTGTTCTCATATTCCTATATGTATATTTCTAGTGTAGAACTGTGATGGGAATAACTTGTTCTCATATTCCTATATGTATATTTCTAGTGTAGAACTGTGATGGGAATATCTTGTTCTCATATTCCTATATGTATATTTCTAGTGTAGAACTGTGATGGGAATATCTTGTTCTCGTATTCCTATATGTATATTTCTAGTGTAGAACTGTGATGGGAATATCTTGTTCTCATATTCCTATATCTATATTTCTAGTGTAGAACTGATGGGAATATTTTACTCACATGCCTATTGATATATGATTGTGTTTTCTGGTACATAATAGGATAGCTGTATCCAGCATTATACAGGACCTTTATCCTACCTCATGGACTACTTGGACCTTCTGCTGCAGTCTGAGTGTACACAAAGTAGCAAAAATATCTCAATTTGGATGATTGCTTTAACATTCTTTCATAATAATGAAGATAAACATTAATTGAAATACATTTAAGTACTAAAACAAGCTGTGGTTGAAGTAGAGTGTTACACAAACAGGATGTTTTGCATTAATTGACCTATCTTCCTGTATGGCTTCTTTAGTCCATTTTAGTTTGAGAAAGCTCTTGTTGTAATGTTAATTTTACAAATTCATATTCTTATTATTAATTTTGAAGAGTAAGTCAATTTTTCTCGATCCAGGTTGAATTGTGGGCCTTTTCATTAAGTTTATGTCGGTCATGATTGATCTTACGGATAAAAGTGAGCTTTATTTTCTTTTACTTTTTTACATTTATATCATTGTGTAAGCTATCTGCTTGTACACAATTCAGTCACTATATTATCATACCATAGTAGTTTCAAATACTGTTCTTAGAAAGCCAAAATGTCTTTTAACATCATTGAAAGTTTACTGAAATTTTCAGTTTCAAACTAAATTTTTATGCTTTATTGTAGGGTGAGGAAATTTTAAATGGGTGTTCTACCATTTTGAAAATATAGCATTATTCACAATATGCTACTTTGGCCCTCATGAAAAAGCATCCAGTTTTATGCTTATGTGTAGGATAGGAAACTTTTACCCTCAGGTGAAAATTCTGACCCTTGGATGCAATTCCTATTCTACATTGAAGCATATGAACAATTCAAATTATCTTTATCATTTGATTATTGTCTTTTATTATGTGACTTACCACTTTGACCTATTCACATTTGTATTGTTACAGAAACTGTCTTGCTTTGAACACAGAATGTTTTTAATGAATTTTTTCAGTGTAAACCTATATTTTGTTCTAGAAATTTTGTGTTTTTGCTGTTTTAAAGTTGCTTTGGTATTTATAACATGACATGTTGACTTCAGACCTCATTTATGTTCAGGAATGTGAGAAAATAATCCTTCATTGTGCAAAATTCCACACTTGGGATTAGAATTTTGCATCAGACGCTCTATATATTATTTTGTCTTTTACAAAATCCTGATGCTCAGATGGAATTTTCCTATTCTACACAGACACATATTAATTCATTAATTAACCTATAATCAACTATTATTGCATTTATTAGAATTTACAAAATGCCGAAGTTAATTTTATCAACTAGTTTTGTTCTATAAACAAATTTCTGGATATTTTCTTGCTTAATTACATGTCAAAATAAATTATGCAATAATATTGTGACTGCATTTTTGCATTTGATTTGGCATTAGAAGGAGCCATTACATGTACCCCAGGCCAACACAGAATTCATGTTTGGTTCATTAGGTCTGAAGAAAAAACATTCTGGTATAGAATTTGCTTTTCTATCAAGACTGATGTGGGCTTTGCTTGCAGGGTTCAATATGAACTCATGGAAACATATTATGAAGAGATGAAGTTTTAAGTATCATTCTGGAACATTTGCTTCTTGTGAGCTTTTATTATAGATACACTTTCAATGGATAAATCACTTATTTACAAATCCACAGAGAGACACTGCTTGGGCAGCTTACTGTTCACCAGAAACAGTTACAGGATGACTTTTCTAAAGCTACCGGGGGCAAAGTCCCTAAAGGGAAAAACCTGCCAGATGTTGTCAATGTCATTGTTTTTGTCAGGCAGCTTGAAGCCAAGGTAATTTGAAGTTATTGTAGAATTGGAAATAAGAACTGAAAGATTTTACACTGACATATGTTTGAAATGCTCTTAATGTTGTCATGATAACAATAAGGCAACCAAAATCTCAAGTTTTATGTGTTATTCTAATACTTCCATTACTATCACAAGCTTTCATGGCTATATATTTAAGTAAATAACATGTGTTTTAGTCTTTTTCTGTCTTTGACTATGCAGTTTTGCATTTCTTATAGCCATTAAAATCATGATAAGTATTTAAATTTTAAAAAATATTTTAACATCTTTTGAGATTCTGTTGCTGTACAGTATACTTCTTTTTCTGCCATTTTTGACATATAAAATCATGGCTAGAAATTTACTTGGTTTTTTTTTAGGTTTTTATTTAATATCATTAACAAGTTGTGGAAAAGTCATGAATTTCTCTCCTAATAGAAATAGAAAATAAATCTCATACATTCATTATATTCTTTTGTTTCATTGGCAATATGATCATCAAATCAGTGTTTATAGACAAGATGGTTTTTATGATTGCAATTTTTACAAGACGATAGACAGGTAACACATCTGACAGGATATTTATGTTGGACAACAATAGTACAAACTTGATTCAATTTTCTAGGTGGAAGAGAACATTAAAACAGCTGAGACGCTGCTAGGGGATTTGAAAGGTTTCCAAAAATTCAGACAGGATGCCTCCAACTTCCATGATGAACTGGTCAATTGGAGACAGGATTGTTTTGATGAGTGGTCAAGAGATATCCAGAGTCTTATTGATGACCCTAAAAAGCCCCTTTGGTAAGATTTTAATTCTAATTATTAAAAAATTAAATTGAAACATTACAAATTAACGTATTTGTTTATTTTTATACACATCAAAAAGAACTGAGAGGTTATCTTGTTTAATATTTTTCTAAACTTTTTTAGATAGTACCTGACTTGGATAATTAAAATGAGATTTTAGTATTACACTGATATTGATATTAGTAATCTCACATTGATATTGATATAATGTATATCAAATACAGTCTCATAAGATTCTAGTATAATAAATAAGACCTAAATATTTAATTTTTTTAAATGAAGGTAATTTTATATATATATATATATATATATATATATATATATATATATATATATATATATATATATATATATATATATATATATATATATATAAGGCTTCCTGAAATTTTAACACTTCTGATGTTCCTGTTAGAAACACATGAATCTACTTTTTATAATAATTATTCAAAAAGAAAAAAAAAATGTTTCAAACCCTGTATATGTCTCATCATGTGGTTGCAACAAATGATAAATTTATCCCAAAGAGATGCTAGAAATTTTCTACAACTGTTTTATTTTTGGTTGGGGTTGTTTAACTAAGCATATTTACAGTGTTTCTATAATTAAACAATATGCCACAATTGTACTATGGTAAATATACTCACTTAAAATTTATCAGTTTGGTAAAAGAACTCTCTTTGTTTTGTTGGTGCAAAGGTATGTTTTGATTTCTCTTCAACTTAATGGCATCAGATAAAGTCTTCTATATCAAAACAAGCAAGATCTATTCTCGTAAGTTAGATAATACGTTTATGAAGAGTGTCAGTACACTCAGCCTGCTCCACAGCCTTTGTTGTGATTTGGCACAACAATCCTAGCTCACACTCCATTCCACACACTGGAAGTACGTAGTGAATTTTCAAAATAATCACATTCGGGTACTCTCCTTTCATTAAACTGGTTTTCACAGAAATTCAGCTTTGGAGAGTCCTCTGGAAATGATATACAGTGACTGTATCATTAAATTGCCCTTTATCTCTGTTTAACCAGCTAAAATGTGAGTGGTATAGTTTTTAGACCATTGATTGTAACTTGCTTAATCAGTAGCACCTTCTTTGGTTATTTCTGACAAAGAAACTGTAAACAAAACATAGTCATCTTTGAATGAGGCATTGTCTGTAAGTCTGTCCAACAAAGAAACATTATCTAAGCGGTAACCTTTGAATTTTACTTATTAAGGTTTTTATTTGACAACTTAATGGATAAAGAAATCAATTAGATATAATGATACTGGGATGATCCATGACTGATGTCTGGTTGCTTTGAGTATAGACCAGCTAAAAGCTTTGAACTGGCAGTCATGTCTATTAAATACAATAGTTTAAGCAATGGGCAAGTAAAATATTACATTTTCTTTATCTGTGGACTATAACAGACCTTTCATAATAACAAAACAATTCTTTAAATAAAAAAAAAATAGGAGTTATATGGCAATAAAGATCTGGGATTTCAGTTAGCATTTATCAGCTTTCTCTGATAATACTTCAGTTTTAAAAAAATGTTTCTGTTTCACTCATTTAATTATTCTTTAATATCAGTGAAATATAAAATAATTTCTGTATTCATTCAGCCTGGAGACCAATGGCAGACTGATGGAGCTGAACCACAAAACAGGTAAATTACATGTGAATTATGGAGACAGATTGGTCACTCTTATGAGGGAAGTTAGACAACTGACTGCTCTTGCCTTCCCAGTACCTGCCAAAATACAACATGTTTCTAACACCGCCCAGAAGTTCTACAGACATGGATGTATTCTAAAACAGGTATGAATACTCAAGACGTTTTGGCTGATCTTACATCATTACAGACCCTACAACAAGTAATTTTGCCAAATTTGCATTTCTTTTCTACTTTTGTTTGTTGAAATGGAATTTATTTCATTTGCATTCAATTTACATTTGCATTTCAGCAAGCATATCATTGTGTTTTGTTTATGATCACAGAAATGTAGTTTTGTTTTAAATTTTTCCCAAAGATTCATTGTTTTTATTTCTTTTTCCTTTGTTTGGAATAAAATGGAAATGCCTTTACTAAAGCTGGTTTCCATCATCAAGAGTTAAAGGGAGAGAACTATTGTTTTTGCAATTTATGTTATTAATAGTGTGCTTTACAATGCATTCATCATTTCATCTGTTTTCATTCTTCATTTCATCTGTTTTCAATTCATCTGCATTCTTTCTACGTTCTGTTGCATTTTTCATTTTCTTTGCATTGTGTTTTTGTTTTATTGGTAAAATTATCTGCTTCAATGTCTGTACATGTAGATATTGTATACTGTTTTCTTAAAATTTCAGTCCAATATATTTTATGACATTATTTTTCCATTCTTGATAACAAATAATACACTGTAGTAATAATAATCTCCATCAGAGTCTGTTATAGAACTGAGAATTTAGGAATGAAATTTCTGCCTCTATTTGAAATGAAAGCGACTTCTTTGAATATAGGAAAATAAAAAATGAAAGATAAGGTTTGTAAATATGATGCATAAATTCTGAAAATATAGTTGAGATTACAGTGCAATATGTCTAGTGAGGAGCATGAACACATATTGTGCATGCTATTAATAAACCAATGACCAGTACTTATTGTTTTTTATCTTAGCTTCCAAGATTGGATGTTTTCTAATTTTTCTTATTTATATTGTGACAGAAATACAGAATAAAGTAGTGTCTCTTCTTCTTTCCTAACAATTCATTTAAAATTTCTTGAAGCCATTAGCTTGTTATGTCTTGAATTTATTTTTTTGTATTAAAATATGTTAGTAGCTGAAAGTTTTGTTTTTGACACAGAAACAGCCTAAAATTTAATGTCTAAATTTTCATGCAATGAAGAGCCTTCATCCTGACAAAAAGTGTCTAATACACCTGCTCTTTATGTGTAATTCTTATTTTTGTCAAATCAATAATTTCTACAACACTATAATAAATCTTTTCTTTATGTCAGGTGGATAATTTCCACAACACAATAGATCAACTAATTCTTTTTTTGTCAGGTGGCACATTTCTGCAACATAATAAACCAGCTGAATCATTTTTTTTGGTCATATGGCACATTTCTACAACACATTAGACCAGCTAATTCATTGTTGTTTTGTCAGGTGGCACATTTCTACAACACGATAGACCAACAGATGATTCCCAGTCAGAAGACTATGCTGTTAGAGACAGCCCTTGCCTTTGAGAGATTGGTCAAGAATCCTAAAACAGGTCGGTGTCTCCTTGACAATAATGCTGAGAGTGAATACAGAATTTTGCACTTGAGTTTGTGTGTTTATTAGTACATTTGTTCATGTGTTCATGAATTTATTCGTTACATCCTTAAACATCTTGGTCTTTATTTCACATATACACTTGAAGATTGGTATGTGGCTCTATCTCAGAGAATATCTCAGACACATCAAAGCTACATCACAGGGATCTAATGTTCACACTAAAGTGACTTGCTGTTAACAGATTTGTTTTGTTACACCATCAGTATTTTTGGACACTTTACATATATCACTTAAATTCTTGAAATCCAAATGGAAAATTGGTCAAAACCAAAGTGCATTTGACATAGTGTACTAGAAATTTGCATCTTGTTAGTGTAAATGACTTTCTGCAATGTCTTTAACTTAATGTTCATGTAGTACAGACTGTATTTAACTAAAACTCAGCAAAGTCATGTATGTGCTCAACTTATTTGAACTTTTTCCTACTTGTTTTTATTTGTGATGTAAATTTTATTGACATCTTTTCAGTTTTAGACTTAAATTTACATTTCTTTTAATAAGATTTTAATGCAATTTTCCTTTACACTTTCAGATTATTAGTCTGAAAATTTGAATTGAGAAAGTATTACAAGTTGAGAAGTTTTCAAGTTGATTCATTGAATATTTTCTATTTTATTGTGAATGGGTTTTGGTATAATTATCATCATTGGAATTATGATTTAAAGTTCTAATGTAGTGAAATAAAAGGCACAGGTGAAAATCTGTAATTATCTAATAAAGAAAACTCTGATTAAACTTAATCACACGAAGCAATAAAGATGAGGTCTAATTAGCATTTCATGTCTGTTAATGAAGTGTCCCTCTGGAATTTTTAAGAATACATTATTCAGTTACTTTAAAATATACCTTGATGGTTGACCTTTCTCTGATAACTACTTAGCTCTCCATTGACATTTTGATGGTCAGTTTTTGACCTTTCTCTGATAACTAGTTAAATCTCCATTAACATCTTCATTATTACAGGAACAAAATCTAAGGGTGAAGATGTAATGGTGACATGGGATAATCCGGAGGAATTGGAGCGATACATCCAGAAACTCCAGGAATCTGCTAACCGCCTCACCACAGAGAATCGACGACTCCGCAAATGTCATAACAATGTCTGTGAAAAGGTAAATACAAGAGTTGCTTATGATATTTCAGCTATGTTGAAAAGGCCATTAGCAGTATGCATTAAATAAGTGTAGGCTTCTATAATGATAAGTATTTATGTGTCATTGAGGGTTGTATGGTAATGTGTTTACGATGGTTGTACAGTAGTGTATTTATGATGGTTGTACGGTAGTGTATTTACGATGTATGTGTAAGGGTTGTATGGTAGTGTGTTTATAAGGGTTGTATGGTAGTGTGTTTATAAGGGTTGTATGGTAATGTGTTTATGAGGGTTGTATGGTAGTGTTTTTATGAGGGTTGAATGGTAGTGTGTTTATGATGGTTGTATGGTAATGTGTTTATGAGTGTTGTATGGTAATGTGTTTAAGAGGATTGTATGGTAGTGTGTTGATAATGGTTGTATGGTTGTGTGTTTATGAGGGTTGTATGGTAGTGTGTTTATGAGGGTTGTATGTTAGTGTGTTTATGAGTGTTGTATGGTAGTGTGTTTATAAGGGTTGTATGGTAGTGTGTTTATAATGGTTGTATGGTAGTGTTTTTCTGAGGGTTGTATGCTAGTGTGTTAATGAAGTTTGCAAGGGATTGTGTTTATGAGAGTTGTATGGTAGTGTGTTTATGAGGCCTATATGGTAGCAGGGATGGTCCTGGCTTTTAAAAAGTCACTCAAAAAGTTGCCAACCGCAATATTTTGACGCCAATTTTCAAAAAGTGTCACCGGAATAAATAGCGAATAATTTTCAAAGTTTATTAATGTAATAGGCTTTAAAAATTAAAAATTGAAAAACACGGGATAGTTATTACTTTATTGACAACAATCAGTACAGCTATAATATTATAAAATAAATCATTACATGATGATGACTATTTTACATCTGAAAAAGGCATTATCAAATATAAAAATATCAACTTTGCTGACATCTACAGTGTCTAGCTCAGTTTTTAATTAAATCCCCCCTATTTGTATGGCTAGCTTCACAAAGTACATCTCACTGAATGCTGTAGAGTTTTTCTTGACACACAAACTTGCATCTCCATTCCTACCAATGAAACTTACAAGAGTCAACACCTGGCATAACTAAACCGTACATATAGGCATTAGTGACCATCATATCAATTCGGAAAAAAAATTGTTTTTGACTGAGTCAACATTGTTATATGCATATACTAGTTAAGGTGACCCGACAAAAGCATGCCATGACAAAAGCGCATCGACATGCACTCTGCGAAAAATGTAAATAACAAAAAACATCATTTTTAAATATATTTTCTGAGTACTTAGCCTATAGTTCTTCTAAGTAAGACCAAATATTACAAATAATAAGAAATAATAATTGTAATTTTAATATGTTTAAATGGTTCAACTAACAATTACTGAGTTAATTACTCTAAATGCTAATGTTGTATGTGATCGTTTTGCCTTTGGAAATAATCGGCAGTCAGTTAAAGTTAATTATAATTATTTCATCTGAAGATATGAATGTAAATTATTTTGATTGCGGGTTACAGTTAATTAGAACTGGTATGAGATTAATGGTCTTGGCTTTGGATTTTTGAATACCACACACAGTGTTTACTTTAACTTAATTTATACCTGCTTGGTTTTGTTATGCACGCTTTTGTCGAGGCTGTTTAGCATTGCGCTCATATGTCGGCACGCTTTTGTCAGTGTGCTTTTGTTACAGAGCTACTAGTTAACAATAAGTTGTTGTTATACAGTTTAATGATATTTTTAGCACAAGATAGGGTATACATGGCAGCCAGTATTAATGGTGGGAAGAACCACCAACCCATGAGAAGTTACTGGCATGCTTTCTCACTTTAACAATAAGAAATTACAGTGGGATATAAAATTATGGAAAATAGTCATCATATGTATGGTAGCTTGAGACAAAATTTGAAAAAACAAATGCATATCCCTTTTAGGCATTATTAGTTACCACAGAAAAGGTTTTATTTGTCAATCAATTACTAATGCTTCACTCACTGTTACAGGCGGTGTCTTTGAAGTATGTCGCAGAGGCTCAAGTCTAACCTTTAGCTGTGGTATAAAATATGAAATGGGGGCACATTGGGAGGGACAGGCAAATAACACACACCACAGGGAGAAATGGCATGTCGTTTTTGAAAATTTCATGTGTATTGGACCTGTAAAATCAGAGAATATTAGTGAAAATGATGCTTAAATATAAAAACTTCCTGATGGCAGGTTCCAATCTGCATATTTTCGGATTCAATCATTTTGAGAAATAAATTATTCAATTATGCAACACTTGCTTGTGTTGATATTTCTTGTTGCATAGTTTAAATCTCTGCAGACATAACAGGATTGACAGCAAAAGTAAAATATCAACGAGCAGGACTGCCAGGAATAACATCAGGATCAGTGACTGTGTTTGATGAATTTGCATCAAATCCAAAATCTGTTAATTTTGTTAATTTACTCTTAGGCTGAGATGATGAACATACAATGCGTAACTTGCATTTACCCATGATAATGTTGCACTGCTTACTGTGTATAATTCTGATAGAGATTTTTTCCATTTGCTTGGTATTTATACACAACAATCAGTATTTCAAAAATAATCAATTTTCTCTCAACAAAACTATTGATTGGTATATTTTTAAAAAAAATGGAAGGATTAGCCATCATTCAATTACTTGTAGCTGTTTCTGTTCGCATTTTCATAAGTCGGTCGATTGTAGGTATCATAGCATACAGTACATAGGCCAGATGTCAGCATTAGCAGATTATGATGTAACATTGCAATATACAAATGGGTTTGTCAGTACAAACATGGGATTTGTTTATATGGGAATATAGGTCAGGGTATAAGTCTGAAATAAGTCTGTGACTTCCTTTCATGGTCCTGTTGAATTTCTTCACTCCAAATCCATGATTGTATGTAGAAGTTAAACTGCCAAAAAAGCCGTCGACAAAATATTGACAATGGTATTTTTTGTCCCCAATAAGGGAAAAAATCACAATTTGCAACATTGGTGAAGCCCAGGACGATCCCTGTGGCAGTGTGTTTATGAGATTTGCAAGTGTGTTTAGGAAAGTTCTGTGATAGTGATATAATGAGGGTAATTGTTATTATTGTATCATACAGTGTGAGGGTTGTAACATACTGTGTTTGTGAGTGTTGTATGATAACAACAATGTCCAACAGGTTGTCTACAGGTTTACAAATATTTTCAATATCTAACATAACTTGACAAAACAATGTCCAGAATGGAATAATGAGCTAATAATTTAAAATGTATTAATTTTTTCGGAAATAAAAACCATACAAAATCATTTAGAGCAACAGTCATCTGTAAAATTATGTGTACAAACATTTATACTTTATGCAAAATGGCTCTTAATGCTTTATCCAATCAAATTGTTTTTATGCAGGAATAACACTTCCCCTCCTCACCCTGACCCTCGTAAGTCTATTAAAATGAAATGACTCTTTAGGGTACTTTGAGATTAATTATGCATTGATTTGACTTTTTCCAAAATTTCAGTCATTACAGTTCTAGTTTAAATATGCCTAGTTGGTAAACACTTTTAACTCTCACTGTATCTTTGAAAAAGTCCAAGACAAACAATAAACACAAAAAGGTGTTTAAATTACAAAAGTTTATATGACTATTTTTGATGGAAACAAAGCTTGAAAGTGATATTTCATGTAGTTGGCTAAACTTGATTGATGATGTGATAATCTGGTTGGTTTTGACCCACAATAGGTTCAGAGGAGATATTTTTGTTCCATTTATCTTAAATGCCTAACACATGTGTTCCCTTGTTGTATCCATATTCTGGCATTAAAGGTGTTTTATTATTTATCAATTTCTTTTTTTTTCTATTTTTGTAACTTCAGAAATGAAATTTGAAATTTTTTTTAGAATAGGTTGTATGAAGAAGGTAAAAAGGATCATGATATTGATTCTTGTAGCCATCTCATAGACTTGACCTTATGATGATATTGATCTTGTAGTAATCTCATTGACTTGACCTTATGATGATAATGATCCTTGTAGTCATCTTTATAGACTTGACCTTATGATGATATTGATCTTGTAGTCATCTCATTGACTTGACCTTATGATGATATTGATCTTGTAGTCATCTCATTGACTTGACCTTATGATGATATTGATCTTGTAGTCATCTCATTGACTTGACCTTATGATGATATTGATCTTGTAGTCATCTCCTTGACTTGACCTTATATTGATAATTATCCTTGTAGTCATCTTATAGCCTTTACATTTTGATGATATTGATTCTTGTAGTCATCTCATTGACTTGACCTTATGATGATATTGATCCTTGTAGTCATCTTATCAATTTGACCTTATGATGATATTGATCCTTGTAGTCATCTTGAAAACTTGGCCTTATCATGATATGGATCCTTGTAGTCATCTTATGACTTGACCTTATTGTGATACTGATCATTGTAGGCATCCTTTAGACTTGACTTTATGATATTGATCCATGTAATTATCGGACTGACATGACCTTATCATGATATTGATCCTTGTAGTCACCTTATAGACTTATCATAATATTGATCCATGTAGTCATCTGACTGACTTGACCTTATGATATTGATCCTTGTAGTCATCTTATAAACTCGACCATATCATAATATCGATGCTTGTAGTCATCTTATAGACTTGACCTTATGATATTGATCCTTGTAGTCATCTTATAAACTTGACCACATCATGATATCGATGCTTGTAGTCATCTTATAGACTTGACCTTATGATATTGATCCTTGTAGTCATCTTATAAACTTGACCATATCATGATATTGCTGCTTGTAGATATCTTATAGATCAGCCTTTTTGTGATATTGATCCTTCTATTCATCTTATTGACTTGACCTTATCATGATATTGATCCCTGTAGTCATCATGTAGTCTTGACCATATCAGATTCTCAATCCTCCATCTTTGCAAAATCTTAAAATTGATCTTTTTTGTTGTAAAGTTTTTTTTTTATTTCTTCTTGTTATAGGTGCAGGAGCTAATGGGAGTGGATTTGTTACGGCAGCAGAGCAGATGGAAGGAAGGTTTGATGGACATTAGACACTTGATGGCAGACCTCGTGCAGAAGGTAGAAAATTTAAATTATAATTAATATAATATTTAAATTTCTTTTTTAATTGATTGCACATTATAAATTCTATTTTGTTGCAATTATTTAACATTGCTTAAAAATACTGACTCATGCCATGGAAATAGGATTACCTAAAGATATGATGTCTACAAATGCAATAAAAGCATGATTACATAAAATTATGAGATCCTGCTTACAAATACTCAAGTTCTACTGTTTACCGACTCGTTTTAATTGCATAATATTATCCCTCTCAATTAGAAAAACAGCGTTATACAGTTACATAATAAATAACTTTAGTCTATGATGCCTGCTATTTATCACCAGGTCTGTAGTCAGCTCTTGCTTTCCTTGCAAAGGTATCAGTATGGCTTGTGTATTCTGTGGGTGTGACACCATTTTTCAGGACATGATAGGCTATTAATTGTGGCCAATCTACATGTATTTGTTGAAGGAAGAACCACCAACCGATGAAAAGCTACTAGCAAGCATTCTAAGATATGGACAGACATGAGTCTTAAACCCACATGAACAGAGGTTCAATGTAGTTGATCTGTAAAGACAAGCTCCTTAGACCATTTGGTCCCCAAAATGTATCTGTAAAAATGTAATAGCTATGAATACATAAAGTAAGTAAGCTAACATTTACTTACATCTTGTAAGCATATAGGAAACAACTAAATTAAAATTTGCAACATTTTGTTGTTTTAATCAGGGATTTACCCCAGAAGGTATGCGCCCTTGGAAGTCTCACTGGGATCGTCAGCTATACAAGGCACTTGAACACCAGTACCAGATGGGACTGGAGGCCCTTAATGAGAACCTGCCTGAAATTAAAGTGGACCTCACCTACAGGTAGAACATATTCGTTTGATATATGTCCTGGATTTTATTTCAGCACAATATATGGTTGTATTGAATTTAAAATATCCCAAACTGTCTGAAAATTTTCTTGAGATCCAAAGAATAGATTAATATACATTATAACTGTGGAAAATAAAAATGCAGACACTAAACATTCCTTTCCATCACTTTGATGATTGATCGTTTGAAGTTTGTATATATCAGTGGGTAATATTGTTTCATCTCATAGCAGATAAATATACATTGAAAATCTTGATCCATAAAAAAATAGAAAACAGGTTTTTTGGCACATATACCTTTTTCTTATTGATTTTTTTAATCAGGATATCTTAATGATTTTGCTTTGTGAAAAAATCCATGGTTAATTTTGACTGCATTTCCATCCTGGACTTTTGAAAGTGCCTTTGTTGGGGATTGGATTATAAAATTCATGGTTTGATTTTACCTGCATTTTCATTCTGGGTGTTTGAAAGTGCCTTCATTGGGGGACAGATTGTAAAACACATAGTGATAGAGAAAATATCACCTTGAGGTAGAAGCTACAGATTCTGGATGAAAAGGTTATGGGTTCAAATCCTGCCTCAGAATACTGTAGTTGTGTCTTTTAGCAAGATACTTAACATCACTTTCTTCAGTTCTCCCACGTGTAAATGGACTTTGAGAGAAATATAGTTAACCTGTGGTGGACTGGTATACCAGGTGAGGGAAGTTATGAACATCCTGTAAATTCATGCCACTGAAAATGTGATATGCTGCTCTCTTATCAACCACTGATAGACTATCTGTTGTTAGTATCAGTAAGACTATTGGTAGGTTCAGAGAGACTATCGGTAGGCATAGGTTGGTAAATGGAGACTATAGGTAGGCAAACAAGACTATTTTTAGTCTTGGGAAGACAATTGGTATTCTTGGGAAGACAATTGATAGACTCAGGAAGACTATATAGTCTTCCTTTCCTATTGGTAAGTAAAGGAATACTAATGGTAGACAAAGGAATCTGTTGGTATGCAAAGGAAACTTGTTAGTATCTGGATGGCTATTGCTACTCTTTGGAAGACTAGGCAAAGGAGGACTATTAGTAGACTCAGGGAGATCATTGTTATGCAAAGGATGACTCTTGGTAGGCAAAGGAAGACTGCTGGTAGGCAAAGGAAGACTGCTGGTAGGCAAAGGATGACTCTTGGTAGGTTAAGAATGACAGTTGGTAGGCAAAGGATGACTGTTGGTAGGCTAAAGATGACTGTTGGTAGGCAAAGAATGACTGTTGGTAGGTTAAGGATGACTGTTGGCAAGCTAAGGATGACTGTTGGTAGGCGAAAAATGACTGTTGGTAGGCTATGGATGACTGTTGGTAGACAAAGGAAGACTGTTGGTAGGCAAAGGAAGACTTGGTAGGCAAAGGAAGACTGTTGGTAGGCAAAGGATGACTGTTGGTAGGCAAAGGAAGACTGTTGGTAAGCTAAGGATGACTGTTGGTAGGCTAAGGAAGACTGTTGGTAGGCTAAGGATGACTGTTGGTAGGCAAAGGAAGACTGTTGGTAGGCTAAGGAAGACTGTTGGCAGGCTAATGATGACTGTTGCTAGGAAGAGAAAAACTTTGACCTTTCAGTCATCTAATATAATAGTAAAAGTGTCTATTCATGATTCTTATCAAATTCAAACAAATATTCCAGTCTTCTGATAAAACTCTTTTCAAATTGGTATTTTCTCCTAATATAAAAATATTACTTGGTTTGATATCATTTTGAACTGGCCATTTTTCTTCTTCTGTATTTTAAAGTTTGGCACCATTAATTTTCAGGCAGAGACACCTACAGTTTAACCCCCCTTTGGAAGAGATCAAGGCAAAGTATTTCCGTGATATGAAGAGATTCATCAGTGTCCCCAACCAATTTAAGGGTGTGGGGGACCAGACAGAGAACCTCGTATTTCCTGCCATCATTGACAGGAATGCTGAGGGCTTTGTCACATGTTACAAGAAGGCCGATGTACTTTTCAAGAGATTAGTGGCTGTTCAGGATCAGTTTAAGGTAACTCTCTTTCCATACAGGATTGAATTTCTATTGTACCTAACAAGATTCATATTTGGAGAATATTTTGTATTAACGAACTGTTTATTGTTCATTATTTCAGTTGTCACAGGGAAGAAATACTGTATTTATTTGTATTTATCATGGACCTGTGAATATTATAGACCCTGTTTGCCATTTCATAATGGACTTGGTGATATGTATCATTCAGAGGTCTGGATCTATGATGTTTTTTCTACTTGGGATGTCATGTGATCATTGCAGACCCTGATCTGCTGGCAGTCGTGAGTGGCACATCTGTATGTTATCTATGTATAAATAATGTCACGTTTGCTCAAACCTTGGTTCCATACACAAACCTCCCAGCTCCAGAATCCCTCTTATCTACCTGAGCTTTTCAGTCCTTCCTTCACCTGAACTGTCCTAAATCAGCATCATGTGACCATTTCTTTAAGATACTCTCTTGCTTTTTAAGATGTATCCCAGTATCTCCATCAACCTTGATCATGCCAGCCTAGCTCAGTGTCAAAATTATTCGAGCATGGTAGAAGTCTATGTGTGATACGACTGAATCCATCAAATTTTGCAGAGGACAAATATGAGGCTAGACTGAGTCTCAGACCTGGTATCTTTCTAAATCATAGCTGGGTGTTTAAACACCCAAGTAAGCTACATCTGTTGCTTGGTCCTTTAACACAAAGATCTTTTATAATGCTAAATTTTTGGTAGACTTAAAATTGAAGTACAGGTATGTTTCCATGTGACTGTGTTGATATAATTGTTTCGCTTACATTGCCACATTCATTCATTTTGTTGCTAAAGAAATTTGCTCAGACTTATTTTTGTGTTATTATTATCATAATTTTCAGTCTATTTTGTGTCATATCTATGATGTGTGATATTTTTGTTTTATATTCATCACTTCTTTTAGGAATGGGTTGTCTTGGGAGCTCTGGACCTTGATTTGTTTGTGGAAGAAAATCTGAAAAACATCTCAGACTGGGAAAAGAATTTCAAAGCCCTGAAAGTAAGGGGCCGGGATGCAGAAAAACTGCCTGGGTATGATCATATATCAATTTTGCCTTCTAGCTTTTTATACTATGCACATCAAACTTTTATCACATTTGACTGTTCTTATATCAACTTTTCTTGAACCAGCAAATAGAAAAAAATGTAATTTAGATGAAGGATTTTGAAAGCAAAATGTAATGCATCAGGCATTGAACAAATGCTACTAAACAATTAACAGTACTGAAACATTTGAATGATTTTGTTTTTCAGAATATATCAAAAGATATTTTTGGCAAAATTTAATGGAATTATTTTAACTAATTTCCATATTCACAAGAACTGTTAAATAATGAAGTTTTTCTTTTCATCCTTCATTATCTCTTCTTGCACACAAATGGTAAAACCAATATAAAATGGTAATAACAATATAAAATGGTAATAACAATATCAAATGGTAATAACAATATCAAAATTGCATAATATAAAAAAAGTCAAGTACATTTGTCTTTGCAGGCAAATCAAGGTAGACTGTATCACAGTGAACACCACCCCAGTCAAGGCAGTAATTGATGACCACATCCAAAGGTTGTTTGATGCCTTGATGAACTCGCTACGGAAAGCCATTTTGAAGGAAGTAACAGAGATTGATGGCTTCCTGAACTCTGCTATGGAGACTTTGTCCAAAAGGCCACAGACAGTTGAGGAGATTGGAGAGGCTAATGCAAAACATTCAGAGTTTGCCAAGATAAAGAAAGAGGTAAGCGGAAGTGGGTCTTGAATTTTGTCTTATGTAGTGTGAGATATAAAAATAAATCCTCTAGAAAAAACATGAACTCAGATATGTTGTCTCAAAGTACACCATGGTGTTGCATCATTTTAATTTATAGATCAGACTAACACGGCATGTATTTGCTGATATGATTGATTGATACAAAATGTCTCTTACACTCTATTTTAAAATTACTATTTGTGGAAGCCAAAATGTTCCTTATTATATTTTATGCTATATATTACAGAACTTTAACACTTCTTACAGTCTTAGTTAGAAATTCATTTTTATGCTTGAAAGGTTTAGAGAATAAGATTTCAGAATTTTTGTTTTGTGAATTTGAATTTTTAAAGCAGTAGCTTCTGCTGACTTTATCTTTTAACTGTGTTTTAACAGATCCAGCCTCTGTTTGAGAAGGCTGATGCTAAAAACAAGCTTCTTCGTTCAGTGGCGGGTGGTGGTGTAGACACGCTAAATCAGCTGCAGGGCCGCTGGGACAAATTTGAACTGATGATGGAGAGCCACCAGCTTATGGTTAAAGAGCAGGTACGGTCAGATCATTTTCATTCCATGTTTAGTGAGAAATTTAATATTGGATTGAGTTCATTCTGTGTTTGGTAGGAAAAAGAGAAATTTAATATTGGATTTGAGTTCATTCTGTGTTTGGTAGAAAAAAGAGAAATTTAATATTGGATTGAGTTCATTCTGTGTTTGGTAGGAAAAAGAGAAATTTAATATTTGATTTGAGTTCATTCTGTGTTTGGTAGGAAAAAGAGAAATTTAATATTGGATTTGAGTTCATTCTGTGTTTGGTAGGAAAAAGAGAAATTTAATATTTGATTTGAGTTCATTCTGTGTTTGGTAGAAAAAAGAGAAATTTAATATTGGATTGAGTTCATTCTGTGTTTGGTAGGAAAAAGAGAAATTTAATATTTGATTTGAGTTCATTCTGTGTTTGGTAGGAAAAAGAGAAATTTAATATTGGATTTGAGTTCATTCTGTGTTTGGTAGGAAAAAGAGAAATTTAATATTTGATTTGAGTTCATTCTGTGTTTGGTAGAAAAAAAGAGAAATTTAATATTGGATTTGAGTTCATTCTGTGTTTGGTAGGAAAAAGTGAGAAATTTAATATTTGATTTGAGTTCATTCTGTGTTTGGTAGGAAAAAGAGAAATCTAATATTGGATTTGAGTTCATTCTGTATTTGGTAGGAAAAAGAGAAATTTAATATTGGATTTGAGTTCATTCTGTGTTTGGTAGGAAAAAGAGAAATTTAATATTGGATTGAGTTCATTCTGTGTTTGGTAGGAAAAAGTGAGAAATTTAATATTGGGTTGTGTTCATTCTGTGTTTGGTAAGAAACAGTGAGAAATTTAATATTGTGTTGTGTTCATTCTGTGTTTGGTAGGAAACAGTGAGAAATTTAATACTGGATTGCGTTCATTCTGTGTTTGGTAGGAAAAAGTGAGAAATTTAATATTAGCTTGAGTTCATTAGGTGTTTGGTAGAAAAAAGTGTGAAATTTAATATTGGATTGAATTCCATTCTGTGTTTAGTAGGAAAAAGTGAGAAATTTAATATTGATTGTGTTCATTCTATGTTTGGTAGGAAAAAGTGATAAATTGAATCAAATCGTTACCTTTGCAAATTTACATTTAATATTTTTTTAAAAAAGGAAAGAACCCCCTTAAACTCAGCGCTGTGACAGTCTAATAATTCGAACAGAACTTTACACATTGGTTTCTAGGTATATATATTATTTACTAGGTCGTCATGTGAGTGTGGCTGCTACACATGAGCTCATATAACACTGACTCAGTGCCATCATTTTATGGTGATGCATGCTTAGTCCTGACGGTATATGGGCTGGTGGTGTGTGTGGTAAGGCAATGGGTGCCATTTACTCATAAACCTGGGTTCAAAACTCCGTAGAGTATGAATTTAATTTCTTTAACCTGTATGATAGTATTGTTTGTATTAAACTATATATATATATATATATATATATATATATATATATATATATATATATATATATATATATATATATATATATATATATATATATATATATCCATGCATGCTTTATCTTTATTTTCTGTAATATAACATAAGTAAAAATAAATGTGATGCTTGGTATAAATAATACATGCAGATATACAAATACAGATATACAGATATGCAGATGTACATATATAGATAGACATATACAGATATACATATACAAGTTTGCAGATATACATGTACAGATATACATATACAGCTTTCCTTGTTGTAACTGGGGAAAATTACAAAGTGATTCCAAAAATATTTCAGTACTGCTATGGACCTGATGACCAAATATATATTTTTTTAAAATAGAAGTTACATTATCCATTAGCATGAAAACTTATGTGAAAATTACTTTACTTGAATTGGCCTGTCAAATTTATGCCAGTATGGGTTTAATTGGTCTGTCA
Organism: Potamilus streckersoni; assembly: GCA_016746295.1. Classification (NCBI taxonomy): domain Eukaryota; kingdom Metazoa; phylum Mollusca; class Bivalvia; order Unionida; family Unionidae; genus Potamilus; species Potamilus streckersoni. Next base: position 632,396 of record JAEAOA010001146.1, on the reverse strand, counting down.
AATATATGACAGTATGGGTTGAATTGGTCTGACAAATATGTGACAGTATGGGTTGAATTGGTCTGTCAAATATATGACAGTATGGGTTGAATTGGTCTGACAAATATGTGACAGTACAGGTTGGTCAGTTAAATTTATGACAATATGGGTTGAATTGGTTTGCCTGATTTATGCAGGTATGAGTAGAATTGATCGGTCAAATTTATGAAAATATGTGTTGAATTGGTCTGTCAAATTTATGACTATGGATTGAATTGGTCGGTCAAATTTATGCCAGTATTGGTTGTATTGGTCTGTCAAATTTATAAAAGTATGGGTTGAATTGGTCTGTCAGATTTATGAATTGAATTGGTCTGTCAAATTTATGAATTGAATTGGTCCGTCAAATTTATGACTATGGATTGAATTGGTCAGTCAAATTTATGCCAGTATTGGTTGTATTGGTCTGTCAAATTTATAAAAGTATGGGTTGAATTGGTCTGTCAGATTTATGAATTGAATTGGTCTGTCAAATTTATGAATTGAATTGGTCCGTCAAATTTATGACTATGGATTGAATTGGTCAGTCAAATTTATGCCAGTATTGGTTGTATTGGTCTGTCAAATTTATAAAAGTATGGGTTGAATTGGTCTGTCAGATTTATGAATTGAATTGGTCTGTCAAATTTATGAATTGAATTGGTCTGTCAAATTTATGACTATGGATTGAATTGGTCGGTCAAATTTATGCCAGTATTGGTTGTATTGGTCTGTCAGATTTATGAAAGTATGGGTTGAATTGGCCTGTCAGATTTATGAATTGAATTGGTCTGTCAAATTTATGAATTAAATTAGTCTATCAAAATTTATGATAATATGGGTTGAATTGGTTTGCCAAATTTATGACAATATGGATTGAATTGGTTTGTTAGATTTATGCCAGTTTTGGTTGTATTGGTCTGTCAAATTTTTGAATTTTTGATAGTATGGGTTGAATGGGTTTGTCAGATATATGAATTTAAGTGGTCTGTCAAATTTATGAGAAAATGGGTTGAATTGGTTTGTCAAATTTATGTCAGTATTGGTTGAAAAAAAATAACACAAAGCTTTAAATTTTTTTTATCATTTCCATTTTTAACACAATAATTAAATGTACAAATACTGTGAAGTAAAAAGAATACAATTATTTAAACCTCAATTATTATTATATATTTGATGGCACTTTGTTTTTTTCTCACATCTGACTCACATACATTTATGCTATGTTGTGATTGGGTACATATTATGTTTTCCATTCCTAGTAATTAAGAATTTAATGGTTTGCTTCGGTTTAGCAAACCAATTTACTTATGTTTTGGTAAAATGCAGGCAAACAAATGTTGTTTAACATTTTATAAGTTGATGACTTTTTAGACAACTTCTTTATCAGTGCACATAAAAAAGTACTTGCTTCTGCCTAAAACATTTTGATTTCAGAAAGGATTTTCATGTAGCTATATTGAGGCTGTCCTTGCTTGTATAATTTCTTATTCTGATGAGTTAAATTATGTATTGTGAAGCATGTTGTTTACATGTAGGTGGAGGTGATGAAGAGCAATGTTGAATCCCGTATCAAGTCATTCCGTCAGGACCTGGACAAGTTTGCAGCACGATGGCATCAACTGAAGCCAGGAGATGAGGCACTAGAGGGGGACAAGGAAAAAACTGATAAAGCCGTACAGATTATCAAGGACAAGAGACTGGAGTTTAATGAAATGGAGGAAGTCAGGAAGACTCTTATGTGAGATTTTTACATTTATGTTAAATTCTTCCAATCTTGTTAGGGTCTTTTGGCCTAACGAAAATTAAAGTGGTCTTCAGTATAAGTGTACATCTAATCAAATGTTATTTTACAGTCATTGGTATTTCTTGCCTATTGGAATATATTCCTTGCCTATTGGAATATATTCCTTGCCTATTGGAATATATTCCTTGCCTATTGGAATATATTCCTTGTCTATTGGAATATATTCCTTGTTTATTGGAATATATTCCTTGTTTTTTGGAATATATTCCTTGCCTATTGGAATATATTCCTTGCCTATTGGAATATATTCCTTGTCTATTGGAATATATTCCTTGCCTATTGGAATATATTTCTTGCTTATTGGAATATATTCCATGCCTATTGGAATATATTCCTTTTCGATTGGACTATATTCCTTGTCTATTGGAATATATTCATTGACTATTGGAATATATTCCTTGCCTGTTGGAATATATTCCTTGCCTATTGGAATATATTCCTTGCCTATTGGAATAGATTCCATGCCATTTGGAATATATTCCTTGCCTATTGGAATATAGTATTATTGATGCGCAAGATGAGTCAGCAGAATTCAGGCAAATATTTTGCTGTCTTTTGACAGCAAGGAGATGCTCTGATAGTTGTTGCAAAATTTGTCTCTTACCTTTCTGTTGGTATAGTTCCCTTAGCCCATAGTGACTGGAAGAGTTCACTAAGTTTCTGTGCCATGTTCGAGTCACTGGCTTTGTAGACTTATGTTGATATATCATTTGCTCCATGTGCTTTGCCATTTGACGGTGGGCAGTCGCTGTCACCATTTCAACCAGCATTGGAGGATAAGATGTGTCATGTTAATTTCCATTTGGAGCAGTCAATCATTTCCTTCCTCAATGATAGATGACCATTGCTTGCAGATGGTGTTGAAGTGTTCTGTCCATGTTTTAAGTAATTTTTCTTTGTCAGTGAGTGCTGTCAGCTCACATAAATGGAGATAAAAATATAGCATGATAGAATTTACATGTAATTCCTGTCTGTGTAGGACCAAAGCTCATCTGCATTATTGCTCAGCCAGGAGTCTTGCAACTTGCTGAATTTGCATTGGACAGTACTCTTGATGTTTTTGAAGGCTGCCTTGAGTTTGCATTGGACAGTACTCTTGATGTTGTTGAAGGCTGCCTTGAGTTTGCATTGGACAGTACTCTTGATGTTGTTGAAGGCTGACTTGAGTTTGCATTGGACAGTACTCTTGATGTTTTTGAAGGCTGACTTGAGTTTGCATTGGACAGTACTCTTGATGTTGTTGAAGGTTGCCTTGAGTTTGCATTGGACAGTACTCTTGATGTTGTTGAAGGCTGCCTTGAGTTTGCATTGGACAGTACTCTTGATGTTGTTGAAGGCTGCCTTGAGTTTGCATTGGACAGTACTCTTGATGTTGTTGAAGGCTGCCTTGAGTTTGCATTGGACAGTACTCTTGATGTTGTTGAAGGCATTCAATGATGATGATGAAATGCTGTCTTCTGAGCAGGCCCTCTCTAGCTGAGAGTTCTTATTCAGAAGTCTCTGTATGGCAGCATCATTCTCATCAAACCAATCCTTGATATTTACATTTGGTGTCACCAATGGTTTTGGATGCAGTTGAATGCACAGTCTCTGAAAGATGCCAAGTTTTCCTCAACATTTTCCTCAGAGTTTAGTTTGATTGTATCTATTTGGCTGTACAGTTTTTTTTTTGACAGATCCCTGTTTTTAATTCAGATCTCTTGTTCAATTTATTAATGTTCATCTTTTGTGGCACTTTTTTGCCTTCTGGTTATCTGCTCGACTAAAACTAGATATTGAACTTGGATATTATGTCCAGCATTCTGCACTTCCCATGCACTTAATCGCCTGGACATCCTAATTGTCTATTTTCCAGATGATGAGATATTCCATAAGATTCCAGTGCATGGAATATGGGTACATCCAATACATATTGTTGTCAGGCAGAAGACTGTTGGTGATTAGGAGGTCATGTTCAGCACATATCCTTAGTGAGAGGAGGCCATTTTTGTTGCATTTGTTGTACTTTATATACAGTTCAATGCACTAAATTATGATCTGTATGTAATTGAGTCAGTGGAGTTTGCAGCAAATACAAGAGAACAATGAAAGAACATAAAAATGTAAAACTTTGTTATGGAGCACTATTTTGTCCATTCCTAATGCAATGTTGAATTATGCTAATATACCATGTAGAAGCTGGATCCAGCTGCAGATCTGTGCATATGCAATTTGTTAGAATGAATGAGTATTGATTTGCCATCATATAATGTGCAATAATATCTGTCTGTAATTTTTTAGGCACAAAAAGTAAAACACACTGCATAGACCCAGATTTGATATTGTATAATGCACCAGAAGATCTGGGTCTATGCAGCTTGTTAGGAGTTATCAGTAGAACAAGGAACATAGATCTAGTTCTGCCATTACATTATTTAACAGTTGATCAGGGTCTGTGTTTTATGTTGTTGGACACAATGTATAAGTCAGTATATACTGCAGTTAAAAAGAAGTCATTGTCATTGTTTGTCTGAAGTCGAAAATTCTTAAATTGATTTTCAGTAAGGACAGTGAGCACTTTGGCATGGTGGTGCCAGCATTTGAAGTGGCAGATGAAATGAAGCAGGACCTTGCAAACTATGAAGCCATGTGGTTCCTCATGGAGGAGTTCAACACTGGACTAAAGGAACTGGCCAAGGAAGATTGGATTTCATTTAGGTTTGTATTCAGCCATGTAAATTTTAGTTGGCAAGAAATTGTCTTCTGTAATGAGTCTAATGTCAGGTGTTTATTGAATGATGAATGAACAAAAGAAACTTGTCATGTCTTATACATCATCTTATCTTTTTAAGTAATCAGAAAATATAGCCTCTTTTTGGGTTAACTTGGTCTGTTTGGCTTTTTTACACCAAGGTATGAATGCCTATATAAGCTATGTTGAGATAGGAGGGTTACTGTAATTATGTAACATTGTTCATTTACAGATAATACCATTCTGGGTCATACTTTAGGTCCTGGTATACTATACATGCTGTGTCACCCATTAGGTCCTTTCTGTGGTATACTACACATGCTGGGTCATATTTTAGGTCCTGGTATACTACACATGCTGTGTCATCCATTAGGTCTTGACTGTGTTATACTACACAAGCTGTGTCATCCATTAGGCCCTGTCTGTGGTATACAACACATACTGGGTCATATTTTAGGTCCTGGTATACTACACATGCTGTGTCAATCATTAGGTCTTAACTGTGTTATACTTCACATGCTGTTTGATCCATTAGGTCTTGACTGTGTTATACTACACAAGCTTTGTCATCCATTAGGTCTTGACAGTGTTATACTACAAAAGCTGTGTCATCCATTAGGTCTTGACTGTGTTATACTACACATGCTGTGTCATCCATTAGGTCTTGACTGTGTTATACTACACAGGCTGTGTCATCCATTAGTTCTTGACTGTGGTATACTTCACATAATGTGTCATCCATAAAGTTCTGTCTGTGGTATACTACATATGCTGTGTCATCCATTAGGTTCTGTCTGTGATATACTACACATGCTGGGTCATACTTTAGGTCCTGTCTGTGGTATACTACATATACTGTGTTATCCATTAGGTCCTGTCTGTGGTATACTACACATGCTTCATCATCCATTAGGTTCTGTCTGTGATATACTACACATGCTGGGTCATACTTTAGGTCCTGTCTGTGGTTTACGACATATACTGTGTTATCCATTAGGTGCTGTCAGTGTTATACTTCACATGCTGGGTCATCCATTAGATTCTGTCTGTGGTATACTACACATGCTGGGTCATCCATTAGGTTCTGTCTGTGGTATACTACACATATCTTGTCATACATTAGGTAATGACTATGGTATTACTGTGCCGCTACTTTCTGTATCCTCAGATCAGCTGGTTTTATTAGCAATACATTGTTGTAGTTGAGTGTATCCATTTTTAGATGTCCCTTGTACATCAAAATGCTTGTTGCCTTTTCGTGTATATTGTACAACATTACAAGATTATTAAATGAAATGACCTGCATAAACATTCAATGATGACAATAATATAGTTTATCATGACTGATCATATTTTCTATTATGTGAATTAGGGGGAATTGAAGAATGGAGTTGTGATGTATTACAGTTATGATGTCACATTCCATCAGTATGGTCAATTTGGATTGGCTGTTTGTTTTCAATACCCATGAATCCATGCCTTGTTTACCAGAATGCTTACATGTGCCAATCTTGTATATAAACAGCATTATTATTCACAGTATGGGGAGAGCAGCCAGTAAAAAGATAGAGGAAAGATAGAAAGGGACTTTTAAAATATCAAGCCCTTACAAGAGAGAATAAAAGATTGACATTTAGAGAGGCAATTGATTAAAACATTTAAATAAAGGAATGTCCATGTATGAAATTTTGATGCATAATTTGGAACCAAGAATTCAAACATAAGTCGACATAAGCAGACAAATTTTTTACACTCAAATTTTGGAACACATTTTTTTTTACTTGAGAACTTCTTATTTCAAACAACATATTAGATAATTTACCCACATTATATTGTTAATGAGTGTGAGGAATTTATGAAATTGTGTAAATAATTGAAGCACATGCACTATTGTTGTGATACACATTTATTTCTGCATTTAGAATTGAATACGTAAACTGGTCAGGAGTATCATTTTCTTCAAACAATAAGTAAGAAAAAATATTGAATAAATCTTTCCTGAATCTGTATCTTCTTTTGATTGTTGCTTTTCATTGCCACTGATAGAGTAAGTTAAACCCATGGTAGCTTCAAGAGCTGGAAGATCTAAAATCTTAATTTTCCAGATGCATAAGGTATATGGCACATCCTGGGTCATTCATTAAGTCATGAATGGTATATTATACATCCTGGGTCATACATTAGGTCCTACTGGTATATTACACATGCTGAGTCATACATTAGGTCCTACTGGTATATTACACATTCCAGGTCATACATTAGGTCCTACTGGTATATTACACATTCTAGGTCATACATTTGGTCCTACTGGTATATTACACATGCTGAATCATACATTAGGTCCTACTGGTATATTACACATTCCATGTCATACATTAGGTCCTACTGGTATATTACACATGCTGAGTCATACATTAGGTCTACTGGCATATTACACATGCTGAGTCATACATTAGGTCTTGACTGTGGTTCTTGTGTCATACATTAGGTCCTGACTATAGTATATTACACATCCTTGGTTATACATTATGTCCAGACTTTGGTATATCACACATCTGTGGTTCATCTTATATATAAACAACTCATTTGTTTTTCTGTGTCATGGCTGCCAAACAAGAAGTTACGGGTTCAAAACTTGTGGTAACTTCTCAATTTTTAAAATTCTTTTTGCTGTATTATCTTCAAATGTTTGTTTAACTTACCTCAATTTTTAATTTTTTTATACATTTTTAAAATTTTAATCTTGAAACTTTCTTTTCTCACTCCTATCCTTGGATGGGCTATAGCTATCTAAACAACAAAATCAAAATCTAATGTACTTTTTATTAAGATTCAATACTTCACTTAAAGCTCATACAAATTACCCTTTTAAGTGAAAATTTACAGTAAGAGTTAAAGAATTTATGGAAAGCTCGCTTTTGAAAAGGTAATAAGAAGTCAGTAGATGTTTGACTAACTTTATCAAATTAAGAACATAATTCCAATATTATTTGCCATTGTTCAAGTCATATTACACAAGAACTAGATATTTTTATAATTATCGTGCAAAAATGTGTTTACATTTATCTCTTATCAAAATTTGAAATGTTATCATCTGCATTAAGTTATTTTCTTACAAAGAATTGCCCCTGTGATTAAAATGTGACACTTTGTTTAATAAAAGTACCATTGTTTGCTAAAGGTGCCCCATTTCCAGTCTTATTTGTAAAAACTTCTAGCTAAAACACTGTTCCAGAAATGTAAAGTAGGCAAAAATTGTTGATAACCATGATGTTGTCTAATAACAACCTGATTCAGAGTATATTATGCTGGAAAAGTTGATATTTATGGAAGAAATTATTAAATCCCTGAACAAGCACATGTGATCAGCCTCCTCTACCATAGGCCTTCTCTACTGAAATTTGAAAATCACATGCTAAATTAACTATTCCCCTCAATAACTTTTATTTAGATATTTGAATGGACAGTTTTTCATCCCAATATGCTTCTTTGGAAATAAATTCAGCATAATCTTTATTGGAAGTTAACTCAGCATTGTTTTTGCTGAAAATATCATCCTGTTATACATTCAATATTCATAAACATTGATTATTTGCTTTTAATTGGTGCCCAAACTAATCAAAATAAATAAGACACCATTTTTCATTTCTTTGGCAATAAGCAAACACTATTCAGTAAGCTACCTTAGTGATCTTTTGTCTTTTTTTTTATGTGCTCAGTAGCAGCATAGTGGGGACAATATCTTGCGCCAAAAATAAAAAATAAAGTCAGTGGCACAATGCTGTAGCCTAAAATGAACAATCAAATTTTAAATTGTCCTTTGTCATTCTTGTAGCTAAGTTAGGTTCATTCATGTGGTACAAAATCAGCTATATTTTCTGATTGCAACATTTATTACATTCCAGGAGCAAGACCTACCAATTTGAAGAGTTCCTGAGCACATGGTATGAGAAACTTAAAGAAAGGGAGACAACTACAATGACTGTGAGACTGCACAAGGATATAGAGAGATACAAGGTAGGGTTTTGACTTTTTAGCAAATACTTTTAATGATTTATGTTTAGATATTACAAGATAGGTTTAATAGGATAATTTTAATTTTGAAAATTTTTGGAAAAATGTTATAAATCTGATCAGGAATAAAAACATGCTTATTATATTTCCTCCAAAATTATGGAGGGAAGGCATAAATTGTAGAGTTTAAAAAAGCACATCGTAGAGTTCTTAATAAATAGATATACATGGTACAATCAGTCATTTGATGTACAAGACATGTATTGTTAAGTTATTTAGGATTTTAAAAAAATCTTTATGTTTACACAGAATGAAAATAACAAAATTTGTCGTTTCAGAATGTGTTGCCAGTATTGAAGTGGGTGAGAGGAGAACCTCTGTCTCAGGATCACTGGTTAGAACTCTTCAGGATGCTGAAAATGCCAAGGGGGACAAGTCTGGAGAAACTCACATTTGGTCAGATCCTTCATGCCAGTGATGAAATCATCAAGAATGCCGATGCTTTGAAGGTGACAAAAGACTTTTTAATAGCTATCATAAGTTTCAAGATTATATTATAATTTCTTGTGATTAATTGGCCAAATATACCTTTAAAAGTTTGAAGATAAAATATTATTTTGGACATTTATATATTGTTTATAATAAGCTAAATTATTTCAAGAGGTAAACTAAATAAAATAGATAGGAACTGATGTAAATTTAGTGATTAAATGATTCATAAAAAGTGTAAGGAAGTTAAATTTGTTTATATTTGACTATACCATCTGATGGCTTGAGAGTGACCCATGGTAACAGCTGGTACTTGTCTTGTTTACACCACTATTGCATTGGTTGACAGTGAATCACATTGACACCAAACTCCTACTGTACTTATCACTATTGTGAATCACATTGACACCAAACACCTACTGTACTTATCACTATTGTGAATCACATTGACACCAAATACTTTCTGTCCTTATCACTACTGTGAATCATTGACACCAAACACCTACTGTACTTATCACTACTGTGAATCACATTGACACCAAATACTTTTTATATTTACCACTACTGATTTTCTTGGCAGTGAATCACAATGACAAAAAAAATGCTGCATTTACCACTACTGATTTTCTTGGCAGTGAATCACAATGACAAAAAAAATGCTGCATTTACCACTACTGCATTGCTTGGCAGTGAATCACAATGACACCAAAATCACATGCTGCATTTACCACTATTGATTTTCTTGGCAGTTAATCACATTAACATCAAATTCATTTTGCATTTACCTATTGCATTGCTTAGCAGTGAATCATGGTAACTCATTTCACATGCTTATTTACCACTAGTGATACAAAAAGATCTACACAGATAATCCTGGCTTCATTGGATAATGGATCTTACTCTGTTTGGGCCAAAATTCTAATGAACTGACAGTCCCACTTTGTAAGTAGTGGTACAGACAAACTAGCAGTCATTGTGACATTATTCTGTTGTTGAGAGAAGGGCTTAGTAAAAAATATCTGATAAGAATGGACATAAAACCCATGTGCATGTTATGGAGGATTTTTAGTTGTAATAACATTGATTGTATCATATCTATACATTTAAATGAATCACCCAAAAAACAAAACCATCAAATATTCTGTTTTGTGTAGCAAACGAAAATGTTGATGCAGTGTAATATGAAGTTAGCAACTTTCTAAATTTCCAGTATTTGAATGGTCTTGAAAATGACAGGGCTATTGAAATAAATTATTTGTGTTGATGCCCACTAAATTACAAACAAGATTAGAAAAAAAGTAATTCAAGCAAAACTTATGCTAAAGCAAAGTGTACTGCTAGTAAAAAATTAAGAATGAAATGGAAAAGTTGAGAGCTGAAATTTGCTATGTATGGGTAATTTAATTATTTGTGTTAGTTTTAAATTTTGTTAAATTTCATTTTATTTCATTACATGTTATTGTAATGATAACTTTGTTCTCTGGATTTGACATTTTTCCAGAAAATTAACTTTAGTTCTGTTTGACCTGATAAACAAGCAGTAGTAGAAACATTATATCTAATTGGTGATTTTGATTAGAGCCAGTTTCAAGTTTGGAGTAAAAAACTTTATAATTTTTTTTTATTATTAAATTTTATAGTGAGATAATTTTTTTTATTATTCAATTTTATAGTGAGATTCATTAAATAGAATCAAATCCATACCTAGCATGCATGATAATCGGCATGTAATGTTTCTATGCCAAGTGGAACAAGTGACCACGTGATCCCATTCAGGGATCTGTTTTGCATTTTAGTTGGGCTTAAAACTCGCATTATCTTATTTATTTTGGCCAGTCTTGCTATTAACCCTTGGAGCTCAAAAGTGCTTTTGTTGTGACCAGTTTGATTTGAATTTTTCTACTTTCGGAATTAGTAATTTATCTTCTCGGAAAAATACTAGTGCTCCTCAGAACTCTTGGACAAAGGCATTTATTAAAATTTATTCAGGAATATTGTTTCTTTGTGATTCAACAAAGAACTATTGACACATCAGGACAAAGCAGATCATGAAAGATCTCATCACCTTCCATGTTGGAATTCCCTTGGGATTCTAACTGTGATTCGCTTAGAAATTTTATTGATAGGACTTATATTTTTTAATTTTTGGATTAATTTTTGGATTTGATTCATAATTTGTAAGTCTTTTTTCTTATTTTTACTTTGTTTTCCAAGAGAAATAAATTATTTGTTAGATTTTAAAAGCTTGTTGGCTTCACTCTTTTCTTGTTACTTTTGTACAAGCCTAGACACATAACAAATTAAAGAATTTTTAAAAATTCAATTGACAACTACATTAGCATGTGTGGAAACCTAATATCAGATTCAAAAAAATCAGAAATACATCAGTTGCACTAAAAGGACCTCATTCCACTTCTTAAGAAAGATACTATATAGAAACAGATGCAGAGAAAGTTGAAATACTGAACACCCAGTTCCACTTTGTTTTTAACCATATAAGTAGTTTCATAGCTGTGAAACAAAAATTGTGTTGTGTTACTTATGACTGGGTTTAACATTTAGATAAAGGTGACCAAGCAAACATTTTTTTGTATTAGATTTTTATAAAGCTTTTGACACTCTCCTCATGAATTGTTAAAGAGTAAATTATTTTATTCTGTAATTGCAAGTAAAATTCTATGCTGGGTAGACATTCTTTGATTTTATTAAAAACAATACATGATGGGTAATGGTTCCAAATACAGTTGGCCCAAAGTAGCTTTCGGAGTGCCTCAAGACAGAGAACTGTGATATGTTCTTTTCTCTTTCATATTAGTGATATCGTGATTGAAGTTTACTTAGACCTCTTTGCAGAAGATTTTATGTGCTACGGATCAGTAAGAATAAACCAGGATCACAAGATGTTACAAAATGATGTTAATAAACAAGAATAGTGAGCACAAAAATGGGTCATGTGATTCCAACCTAAAAAGTGGGTCATGTGATTCCAACCTAAAAAGTGGGTCATGTGATTCCAACCTAAAAAGTGCCATATAATTCAAGTGAAAAGAAAGATATGACATAAAACCAGTATGTCATATTTATTGGAAGGTATTGGTTTAGATAAAACCTCACTCAAATGAAATACTAAAGTTTGACAAGTACTTATGATCTGAAATGGAACTTTCAAAATTAAAGAATTATTCATCAAAGCAGATTATACTTTACACCTATTAAAATAAAACTTGTAATCTTACCCACAAAATGTGAAAGAATTAGCTCTCAAGGGTTTGGTTTGATCTTTTTTTTTTAGTATATCCTTGTACAGTCTGTGACACCTCACCCCCATTCCCATGTTTTACAAGAAACCATTACAATAAATATAAGCTGGAAAACAGATTCATATTTTTCTACAAAGTTTTAAAAACCAAAGCAAAATTATCCAACTACATTTGAATCAAGCAGAAAGAATCTGTAGAAATCCGAGTCAGTATACTTACCTGATACTATAAGCATCAACTGATAATTACAAATTAGCTTTTTCCCAAAAAACAATTGAAGACTGGAATTCATTTCCACAGATATGAATACAACAACTGAATCCTCATAAAACCAAATTGAAAACTTTTCAAAATTAGTAGAGATGCAATTTTCAATAAATGTACTGGTTGAAAACGTTGATGCCATATGGTGAAAAAGTGTAATTATGGTGATGCCTTGAAATAATCATTTGCATTACTCAGTAATGAGTCACAGTAACACCAGCAATTACTGCATTTACCACTGCTGCTTTGCATAACAGTGAATTGATAACAACACCTGTCACTGGCTCCAATTTTCATCTATAGCATTACTTGACTATGATGGATGGTAACTTCTAACACTTGCTACAGATATCAAACTGCATTGGTTAACAATGAATCAATAACTCATGACACTTGCCACAGCTACCACTACTTCATTGCTTGACAATGAATCAATAACTCGTGACACTTGCCACAGCTACCACTACTTCATTGCTTGACAATGAATCAATAACTCATGACACTTTCCACAGCTTCCACTACTGCATTGCTTGACAATGAATCAATAACTCATGACACTTGCCACAGCTACCACTACTACATTGCTTGACAATGAATCAATAACTCATGAAACTTGCCACAGCTACCACTACTTCATTGCTTGACAATGAATCAATAACTCGTGACACTTGCCACAGCTACCACTACTTCATTGCTTGACAATGAATCAATAACTCATGACACTTGCTCCATTGATCCTCTGTTGCATGTTTTGACAGTGAAGGGTTTTAACACCTAGAGCTTGCCAAAATTACTATTACTGCTTTGCTTGATAATGAATAACTCCTAGTACTTTCCACATTTATCTCTGATCACATTGCATGATAATAAATCACAGTAACACCTAACACTTGCTAGTTACTTGACAGTGAATCAGAATAACACCTAATACTTGACATGTTTATAACTACTGCATTGCTTGACAGTGAATCAGAATGACACCCAACACTTACCATTTGCTTGACAGTGAATCAGAGTAACACCTAATACTTGCCATGTTTATAGCTACTGCATTGCCTAACAATGAATCACAGTAACACCATAGACTTACCAGTTGCTTGACAGTGATTCACAGTAACACCATACACTTACTAGTTGCTTGACAGTGAATCACATTACCACTTAACACTTACCAGTTGCCTGACAGTGAATGACAGTAACACCATACACTTACCAGTTGCTTGACAGTGAATCAGAGTAACACCATTCACTTACCAGTTGCTTGACAATGAATCACATGAACACTTAACACTTACCAATTGCCTGAGAGTGAATCACAGTAACACCATACACTTACCAGTTGCTTGACAATGAATCACATGAATACTTAACACTTACCAATTGCCTGACAGTGAATCACATTAACACCATACACTTACCAGTTGCTTGACAATGAATCACAGTAACACCATACACTTACCAGTTGCCTGACAGTGTATCACAGTAACACCATACACTTACCAGTTGCTTGAAAGTGAATCACAGTAACACCATACACTTACCAGTTGCCTGACAGTGTATCACAGTAACACCATACACTTACCAGTTGCTTGACAATGAATCACATTAACACTTAACACTTACCAGTTGCCTGACATTGAATCACAGTAACACCATACACTTACCAGTTGCTTGACAGTGAATCACAGTAACACTTAACACTTACCACTTGCCTAACAGGGAATCACAGTAATAACTAACTCATGCCATGTTTATACTAATGCATTGCCTGAAAATGAATCACAGTAACAACTAACTCATGCCATGTTTATACTAATGCATTGCCTGAAAATGAATCACAGTAACAACTAACTCATGCCATGTTTATACTAATGCATTGCTTGACAATGAATCACAGTAACAACTTACTCATGCCATGTTTATACTAATGCATTGCCTGACAATGAGTCACAGTAACAACTAACTCATGCCATGTTTATACTAATGCATTGCCTGAAAATGAATCACAGTAACAACTAATTCATGCCATGTTTATACTAATGCATTGCCTGACAGTGAATCACAGTAACAACTAACTCATGCCATATTTATACTAATGCATTGCTTGACAATGAATCACAGTAACTCATGCCAGTTACCACTAGTGCATTGCTTCAAAATGAATCATTTTAACACCTAGCACTTGCCATGTCTATAAATACATCTTGAATATTGTTGTTTGTTACTAGTCTGCTATTGATTTGTTTTCTCATTTCTGCTGGAATCACTGTACCTTGAAAAGTTTGTTTCAGAGCTGGTTGAAGTAGGTTATGGAAGCTTGAAACTGTTGGCTTTCTGTGATCTTTCTTCTTATTTTCATATCTGTACAGGAGCTGAACCAGAGGGCCCAGGGAGAAGTTACAATCCGTGAAGCAATACGTGAACTGGAACTGTGGGGAGCAGGTGCTGTCTTCACCTTGACAGAGTATGGTGACAGTAAGAAGAATGTTGTGCACCTCATCAAAGACTGGAAGGACCTCATGAATCAGGTTTTTAGGACTTACCAATGTAATAATTTTATGTGTGCCTTGTCAAGGACTGGAAGGACCTCATGAATCAGGTTTTTAGGACATACCAATGTAGTAATTTTATGTGTGCCTTGTCAAGGACTGTAAGACCTAATGAATCAGGTTTTTAGGACTTGCCAATGTAATAATTTTATGTGTGCCTTGTCAAGGACTGTAAGGACCTCATGAATCAGGTTTTTAGGACTTACCAATGTAATAATTTTATGTGTGCCTTGTCAAGAACTGGAAGGACCTCATGAATCAGGTTTTTAGGACTTACCAATGTAATAATTTTATGTGTGCCTTGTCAAGAACTGGAAGGACCACATGAACCAAGGTTTTATTATTTACCAATGCAGTAATTATGCAAATACATTAGGGTTTGTTTATTTGATATGCGGTATGTACCTAATATATTTTGCTGGTACTTTTTGTGACATGTTCTTGCAAACTCTGAGCTACTGTAACATTTGTATAGTATATTATTTTGTTAGCATTTGAAGTGTGTTCCAGAATAATTAACTTCTTTTCAATTTTACCCTGCAGTAAGGACACAGTTGTTTGTCTGAATTCCAGTCACTCTTTTTTTAAACGTGTTTAGGTGTAATTTACTTTTTTTGCAGTTTTACCTTGTATGAATTCCTATTACAGTTTTTTTTTGCTTTCGTTCAGGTCACAGATCAAAAGAGCTTATGGGATAGTCTGTTGTCTATCATCTGTTGTCTTTTTTCCATCATGTGTTATAACAGTTTTGTTATTACAAATCATTCTAAAATACAATGAAACATTCATCCCATGGTCTGGTTGAAAATGAAAATAGTGCTACTTGGACGTCCAATATTGCTGCCACAGCTACCATCTTGAAAATCTTATCTCTACACCTTCTGAATGGATGTCATATCAACATTTCACTATAAGACATTATGTCTAGTTGGTCCTAAATGAAACTAGTACCAGTCTGATGTCCAATATGGCTGCCTAAGTGACCATCTTCTTGATATTGCTACTCCTTCTGAATTGATGGTTGTATCAGCATGGTGCTGTATCTTGAAGACTTATTCTGATATCTAACTGGTTCTGAATAAAATTGACCCAGATCTGACATCCAATATGGCCACCAAGGCAGCCATCTTAAATGTCCTATTACATCTCTAAATTGAGCAGACAGTTATATTTCCATGAGGTTTTCACTGAAGGACTTTTAATGATGTCTTCTTTGTTCTAAATGAAAATGTTGCTTAGCTGGGTTCCATTATTTATACCAGATAATTTGAAAACCTTGTGATCAATGAAAACTATCATAGATGGTTTCAACATTCCACAGTTAAAAGGAAGAAATAGTCTTATCTTGAATTCTTGGAAATTCTTTTTTATTGTGAGAGCATCAATCCCCTCACTGTACTCTTGTTTATAAATCAACCTTGCAGTGATCACTTATGATTGTTTACTTCTTAAAGAAAAAGGTATTGACAAAGGTACTCTTGTCTCTTCATGATGAGAGATGTTATCTTCTACGTAATGAATGTTAGTTACATATGTACTTATTCAAAGATGAAGGTACTGATGTAAAGTCTGTACCTAAAAAATGTATCTGACACATCATTTTTTATAAAGTGATTTAATTTACAGAAGTAAAAAATATCATTATTTACAAGATTTAAAAATCTGTTGAATTGTGACACATGTTTGTTTATTACATAAAATTGACAACATTGTTCAAACTTATTTCATATCAAGGTATAACAAATTACTTAATGAAATTGCATCACTCATATTTTAAGAAAAGCCAGAGATCACTACCTTTTTGTCATGTTTATAGCACTGTAACCTTTACAATAATTATTCAAACCCATTTGACCACTAGGTTGGAGATAACCAAAGCCTGCTACAGTCATTGAAGGACTCTCCCTACTACAAGATTTTTGAGGACAAAGCCTCTGTGTGGGAGCAGCGACTGGCTGACCTTGATGAGTACCTGCACAATCTGAATCAGATCCAGAGGAAGTGGGTCTACCTGGAGCCAATATTTGGAAGAGGTGCACTGCCCAAGGAACAAAGCAGATTCAAGAGAGTAGATGATGATTACAGGTCAGTTTACACTTTACTCTAATGAGTTTCCATTTGCATATATAGGAAGAAAGGACTGCTTTCTTCCAAATATTTGTTTTTGAGATTTTGTAAATCATTAGTTTTCAAAGTTATGTAATTCTTTTACTTCAAGCTATATTTTTTACTCATTCTTCTTTTCAATTTAATATCATTACAGCTTTGTCTTTACTCTCTCATGTCAAATGGGAGCATGAAATTGTTTCTTTTGCAAGTGATTCAGTCATCCTTGGTTAAATATCACAAGGAAAACTCCTTGATTTTCCAAAATGTTAGTTTAAACCTTGAAAAGTTGTTGATTTTGTTGAAAAACTTCTTAAACTTTACCCAAACTCCTTGAATTATTCTTGCATAATACAACCCTGATTGCATCAAATGATACTTGACAAGGATATTTTTACAAGATGGAGTAGTGTCCCATGTGGCATGATAAATTAGTTTGTTGATTTTTTCTTCTACTGTTGTATTTATTTATTTAGTGATAAAAAAGTAACATATGGAGGAAGTATAATTTTTGTAAAAAAAATTCCTTTGGAACTTTTGGGAGGTTTTGAAAACTCCTTGAAATGACTTGAACATAAACTTTCTGATGCTTTATGAACCATGTTGCTGGAAGTTGAAATTAGTTTACTGATAAAATGGATTTTTGTCTTGTATTTATGAAATCTGTATTAAACATGATGATGAATATAATTTATTACAGAATCTAAATTCATATAATTGTAAATTAGGATCAAAATTCAAAATGATAATACTAATATTAATATAATATAAATGAATATATAATTGCAGAAATGCTGACTAGTCTGCTGGACAAAATGGCTTAGTCTTCCAGTTGTAGCAGTCTGTGAGATATAGAGTGAAAAACTTTGTTTCTGTTTGGATCATTCTGTAACCAGTTCATTTTAAACAGTTTGGTGAAACTCAGAAACAGCACCAAAGCTGTGTAAATGTAATTTTTACCAATGGTGCTATTTTTACCTTTATAACTTAAATATGCTTCTTGCAACTCAGGACGTATGCCAACAGATTGTGTGAATTTAATTTCGGGAACTGCTGAGGGAAGTTTTGTTTTTCTTGTGTTCATCCTGCTTTCTGACAACACTAACTTTGTTCTTATTTTCAGACAAATCATGATGGATGTGAGAAGAGACAACAGAGTTCTCTCCCTTGTGAACAAGGCAGGATTGCGGAACTTGCTTGTGACCATGTTGGACCAGTTGCAGAGATGTCAGAAGTCTCTCAATGAATTTCTGGAGGTATTTTTTTCTTCCTGGTTTAGAAATCACATTTCTTAAAGTAAATGTACATAAAATATTTTTTTGAAAATATGCTTTTTCTTCACCACTTGACCAATTTGCACATAAGTTTAATGGTAGTATTCTGGTATCAAGGTTTTCACATTTTTGTGGGAGCATTCTGGTATCAAGGCTTTCACATTTTAGTGGGAGTGTTTTGGTATCTGGGCTTTCACATTTTAGTGGGAGCATTTTGGTATCTGGGCTTTCACAGTTTAGTGGGAGCATTTTGGTATCTGGGCTTTCACATTTTAGTGGTGAGCATTTTGGTATCTGGGCTTTCACATTTTAGTGGGAGCATTTTAGTATCTGGGCTTTCACATTTGTTTTGTAAGTGCTGACCCATTATCCAATATGACCATAACTGCTAAAAATAGACAAATCTTTAAATAACATCATCTAACACAGAAAGTCCTCATAATCTGACCATGTTTGACAGAAAGCATCCTCACATGAAGTTCTTCAAGTCTTGTTCAGTTGATGACAATTTGCAATGAAGTATATACTCTGTTACTGAAATAAAAATACCTTTAAATGATTTCTTCTCAAAAACTTCTCATCTGAATTAGACTAAATTTGACTGAAAGTTTCCAGGCATGAATAACTCTTAAGATATTTTATAATCGATACAAATCTACCTTCAAATATGGCTGCTAATATTAAAATAGACAAGTTTGTAACAACTAATACAAGCAGCAGAACATAATTTGAGTAAATTTGACAAAAAAGTGCCCATCCTAAAGGATTTTCCTATTTATCCCAATGATGCTTATTGGCCATTGAATATGGCAACCATTACTAACAACAGACAATTGTATCTTTATCTCAAAATACTGATTTACAGAATTTTAGCAACATAAACAAATTGTGTCCTGGCAAACCTGACATAAAGGTCTTGGAATATTGGATGCTGATGTGCCATGGATGAAGATATAAAAAAACTAGAGAACCAGTAAAACAATTGATTTTGTAACATATGCAGTTGATGGCATTGAAAGAAACTTCAACAGATAGTTTTCTATTGACCCAGATTTCTTGGCCAACTACTTTAGCATTTGGCTATTTAGTAGAAGTCAGCCAGCTGTGCTGTCTCATGACTACTTGACAGAAGTTAGCTAGCTGTGTTGTCTCATGACTACTTGACAGAAGTCAGATAGCTGTGCTGTCTTATGACTACTTGGCAGAAGTCAGCTAGCTGTGCTGTCTCATGATTACTTGACAGAAGTCAGCCAGCTGTGCTGTCTCATGACTACTTGACAGAAGTCAGCCAGCTGTGCTGTCTCATGATTATTTGACAGAAGTCAGCCAGCTGTGTTGTCTCATGATTACTTGACAGAAGTCAGATAGCTGTGCTGTCTCATGATTACTTGACAGAAGTCAGCCAGCTGTGTTGTCTCATGATTACTTGACAGAAGTCAGCCAGCTGTGCTTTCTCATGACTTCATGGCAGAAGTTGGATAGTTGACAGTAATGACTGGTACCCATGTTTTATGTTTCGACTTGCTTATATTGTACACATAGCCTAAGATTCATCTGCCAGGACCTACAGGATTATTTCACCTGAGATAATCTGTTTAGCATGTAGTCTAATGCTATGGTCATGCAAATACCTACTGGTAAGACATGGTCAACTTGGGCACAAGCTGTGTATTTTTAAGGGAAAGCAGGATATTTCTTTTCCACCCAATTATTTCATTCACAAATATGAAAATATTTTTCTGATATTTTCATTTAGCAAAATTAACACTAGGGAGCATTTCAGACAAAATAGTACTTGTTATTTTGCCAATCTATGCTGAGAAAACAAAGTTGGCTTCATCTGTTCTCCAAGTTATTGTCTCTATGCCCCATCACCATGTTTTTTTTATTTAGGCCATGTTGAAAGCTTTCATAGTTAGAATACAGTAGCATTTCTTCTGGGGATATATTTTTGATTCAGTGAGCAATGTAAAACATTTTAAATGTAATATTTTGTTTGTTTGATCAACTTTTATGTCATTTAACTGTTTATTTATATCTGTAGTGAAAAATTGCTACAAGGAACTTAAATATATGGATGAAATTCAATACATCTGTAGCCCAATCATGATCAGAGCTTACTCTATAGACATATATTAAGCAAACAAATTTATATTGTATATCAGCTGTTGAAGTAAGTAGAAATGACTTGTACCTTCATATCTGTCACCAGATTTTGACAGTAACCTATTTTCAAGTTTACCATCTTCTGCAATAGGAAGAAAAATTTTACTGAATAAAACTAAGAACAGTTTTAATATTTTGATAAGGTTTAACAAGTAATTCATTTGTTTTGATAATTTTTGAATTGAAGGTTATAGGTAAACAGTTTTTTAAGTGAATGTTGTTAACATTGTAAATTTGAACTAAGCTGTACTTGTTTCATCCTAGTTTCCATGCACTTTGCCTTAGTCAGGATGTAAAGAAAAGTCCCAAAAATTTAAGTCCAGCATGGGCCTTTTCTGGTAAAATGTTATACGGTCTCCTCTGATGACATTCAGTTATAGTATTTTTCTAGGATTGCTTTGTGTCACATATTGCCCTGTCTGTCCGTACAAACAATTGGTTGTCCATAATGTATTCTTGCTCAGTCCTTGTGAGGTTGAATATTCGTTAACCTCTATGGTCCAAATTGACAGGTCTAGTAAAATCAGGCTTAAGTTATAAACAAGAAAGACAATTCAGAGGTATATGTAAGTTTTTTCCCTCTTTTTCAAAATAGTATTTAAATTTATAATGTAAACTAATAGAAAAGTATTGCATTCCTTCTTTTTCCTGAACTTCTGCATTGTAGTATAGTTAATAACAGTAACTTATCCTCAAGAAACGTTAGGGTTTTGCATGTTGATTTTTATTTTTCACTCACAAGAAAATGCCAGTAGTGGTAATGTTAAATTCTACACCTGACTCTATATACAAATTCTTATAATATTGATTTTTATTCTCCACTCACAAGAAAATGCAAGTAGTGGTAATGTTAAATTCTACACCTGACTCTATATACAAATTCTTATAATATTGATTTTTATTCTCCACTCACAAGAAAATGCAAGTAGTGGTAATGTGAAATTCTACACCTGACTCTATATACAAATCCTTATAATATTGATTTTTATTCTCCACTCACAAGAAAATGCAAGTAGTCATATTGTTAAATTCTACCCATGACACAGACCCTTGTAATATTGTATTTTGTAATCTTCTATGAAATGACATGTAAAAATAATTGAAGCAGAAACTATATGAGAGTTTAGGTATAGGACATTAGAAACCAGAATAGTATATGTTAAAAATTCCACAAATTACTTGATTTTAAAAATTCCCCAAATTTTAAAAAATCCCAAATTCTAGGTATGAAAGTCCCAAATTTTTGTTGTTAGAGTCATCTCTGCTTTTTTTAATATTTTGTTAACATTTATACTTAAGTATAATTATTCATATTTTAATTTCCACAGGAAAAGAGGTCACTATTTCCCAGGTTTTACTTTATTGGTGATGATGACCTGTTGGAGATCCTGGGTCAGTCAACCAACCCAAATGTGATCCAGACGCACCTGAAGAAGTTGTTTGCAGGAATCCACAGTGTGGAGTTTGATAATGAATGCCAACATATTATGGCCATGAAGTCCCTGGACGGGGAAGTTGTTCCACTCAAAAAGAAAGTCAGGATCACACCTGATGTTGAGGTGTGCAAGAGAGTTTGCTTTTATAATTATAATAAAATAGCTTTCATTGGACATGTGACTTTTAATCCTTCATACTCATGTTTGAGTCCAAGTACAATGCTCTTTTTTGAGTCCATGTACTGTACATGCTCATGTTTGAGTCCAAGTACAAAGTACTGTACATACTCGTGTTTGAGTCAAAGTACAAGGTACTGTACATGCTCATGTTTGATTTTTAGATTTGATTTAAAAGTGAGTATAGATTGTAATAATTTAGTATGCTTTTCTTAGCTCATAATTTGAAGATGATTATTTTACCATTAAAATCCACTCATATTGTCTATTTTAATTTGATTTGATTTGGAGAAATTCCGTTAAAAATATAAAATAATTTTTTTTAATAGATTAGCTCATTGGAAGTTTTGACAGCAAATCTTGCTTTCTCCAGATAAATTGTTTTGATGATTGTCTTGGCTTTTGTTTTGCATTCCATTCACTTTTATATTGAACATGTTTTAGGTCAGACACTTTGTAAATACTTAAATTAATTAATTAACAGTTCAAGGTGTTTCACATAGTATTTTTACTGGATTTATTTACATCTTAATATTTGTTTATGGTGATGAGCAACATACAAGAAATCACATGTTGTCAGCCCTACAGTACAAGCCCCCCCCATAACATTTTTTCTCTCTCTCATGCATGCAATTTTTTCAAATTATTCTTCAATGGAAGATCCACAGACTCATATCATATTATTTACGTCTTAATACATCGTATTATACCATTTTTGGCATGCAGCAGTAATAAGTATTCTAGAACCCTTTGCATTGCATTTGTAAACATTTAGTCTCTCACCACTTTGTTATATGTGATTTGAATTTCAGCTTACTGACAAGTCTTAATTGAACTGATGTTCTTCAGCATGGTTTGATTAAACATGTTCTATCCACATTTAGGGACCCAGAGTGGCTGAGTGGTCTAAAGCGTTCTCCATTATGGATCACTGTCACCTCTGCATGGGTTCGAGTCTCATGCTCGGCCAATGTGGATATGTGAGAAAGTTTGCCAGTACTTTCTCATGAGTCTATGGTTCTTTCTGGAGTTTTCCAGGGTTCTTCCTCTACCATTTTTATTGGCTGCCATGTAAAGCCTATCTTGTGCTGAAAAATGGCATTAAATCCTACAACATCACCAAATCTACTTTAATATGAAATTACAACAACAACAAGGTGCAACTATATGTATGATTACTCATACAATGTTTTAGGTCTTGTTATAATCTAAATGGATGGTCACAGAAATAAAAAAAAAATTTTCTACTTATGTGCTCAAAGAAAGTTCATAAAATTTGTCATCATCATTTATATTTTTCAAAGAATAAAAGGATGGAAATTTATCCAGGTATCTTATGTCTGTGACTACATAAAGTATTGCATCTGTTTAGTAAAGATTTGTGCTTTCCTTTGAGATGTCAGCTGTACCATGATTCTGGTCTAACAGTTAAATTTTAAATAATATATACTTTAATTATTGTACATGAAATTCTTGAGTTGATAAGTTAATTTCAACACTTTTTTTACATTTGGATCCTATCAAGTAAGATTTGCAGTTTATTTAACATATGTGTAATGATTCTAGAATGTTAGAATGATATTTTTTCCTTTATCATTTATTTTATATTACTTTTACAGAGTTTTAGCATTTTAACTTTTATGGATCATGTTGTAGATTTTTACATTGAGTTGGAATAGTTTATCTTCATATTTTTGTACAAACATTCTTTATCTTTTTTAAAACTAATATTTTTTTTTACTATTTAGCCAGTGTTGTTGTGTTGTGATTATATATATATATATATATATATATATATATATATATATATATATATATATATATATATATATATATATATTCTTTTTTTTCTGTGTTATGTCCTAAAGGGGACTCATTGATGAGAAATTTTATTTTGCATATAAATTTATTTAAATTTTGTAATCATTATACAAGTATTTCAAAGGACTTTGATTTTATTTTTTACTTTATAAGACCTGGTTAGGTAAACTGTCTGAAGAGATGCAGGACACACTGAGAGAGATGCTGAGGGAATGTCTGAAGGATGCCAAACAGAGTTCTGGGGGACTTGACCCTACAAAGTATCCCTCTCAGGTCAGTATTCATTGATAGAAAATGCATATTTAAATATGAATATTGATGAAGTTAACATATAAAGATAAATTTTGTTTTGTATTCTTGTGTTTTGTTATTGTAATAGTTTCATTTTAAATATTGCTAATAGTTTGTTCATAGTAAATACAACAAATCATGTAAGTTTGTTACGGTAATTGACCACTGATTGAAAAAAGTGATAGTTTAGACTTGTATATGTAGATTGATACATCTATTAAAATGAAAAACAAAATGCAAATGTATCAAAATAAAATGTAACAATTTTCCATTGGCAATATCTTAGAAATGGAGATGAGTCAAAATTAGAGAAAGAAAATGCAAAGCTATGTTCTATACATTTAATTTATTAATTATTATTTATTATTTAATTATTTCATTTATCAGCTTCTAAAATTCAGTTTGAGTGAGAAAAGCATATACTTATATTTAGGCTAAGAATTTGGCATAAATGACTTTGTAGCCAAAAGGACTAGTAGATTAAGAAATTGATTTACCTTTGACTAGTCCTGCTCCCCAAATCAATGCCAGACACATATCGAGATTAACTGGTCATTGGGCTATTTAAATTTTACAAACTTATAGTCCGACAAGAAATTTGCTTGCCTCAAGCTAGAGCACTACTGCAAATTTCAAGCTTTTATTTGTTTAAAGAATAAAGTCAGTTAACTTAATGTGTATAATTTTCCTTGTGTGGGTTTCGGGAAAAATATTTGCCCAGCCTAAAGATGCAAAGTGTTTAATCTTATTTGAGGACTGTTCCATTAAATTATATATGTGACCCAGGGATGGTACCTTTAAAAACATAAATACCAGGGTAGTTTAGTTTCAAAATAACTTCTGTCCCTGGTTGTTTATTCATAAAAATTGCTTCTATATGTGGTTAAAATAATTGGTTTTGAAGGTCTGTTTAAAAGTGCAAGCTAAACATAATAAAAAATTTCCACTTTAGATATTCCATCATCAAATTCATAATTTATTTGATCTTAAATTTAAGAAGTGTGCGGCCGCCATTTGACCATGTACATTTTGTAATTTATGTTATTTATACCTTATTTATATAACTATAAAATGTTCTCATTGGTCAGCTATAAATAGGTAAGGAAAGCCTACCACGTGTTGATGCATTTATAGTTATACTATTCATAAAGAAAGTGAAACTCTGTTTTTATTTTCTTAACTATAAGGAAAACTAGCATATATTTTAATAATTCTCCTTACAAAATGAAGGTATAATTTATGTAGCCACATTATTTTAGTCCCATGAGAGTTAGGTTGCATTATTCCAATACAATGCATGCTGTGAAAAGAACTTAATGTAGCCAGATTGTGACAGTAACGGCAGTAACATGGAAGAAATCGGTATTTGTCTGGGAAAGCAGTCTAGAAGAATAATTGATTGCCTTAGAGGTAAGTTCTGTTATTTATTTCAGCAAGCTAATCAAAATTTGGTAAAAGACTAGTGAAAATCCATTTATTCAATCATTATGAATGTTGCTGTAATAAACACTCATTTCCGTTGGTCAGAAACCATGATAACAACACATAACTTCTCTTCATCCAGTTAAATTAAGATGACATGCACAGAATTGTTGAGGGTGCAGATTTCATGTTAGTTACCTTGTGTTAATTAGTTAAAAGAGTGTTTAGGTCACTTCCGAAACTGGGACAAAAAGGAAAATCTACTTCTTTGTACCATTGTGATTTTAAAGTTCAGATGTATGCACTGAGTGTTATTCCGGTTAAATTTTTTTCTGAATGATCCATTAATTAAAGCATTTGAGATTTTAAACATTTTGCTGATTGAAGCAAATTAAGTGCCAATCAATTACACGCTGAAAGCAGGCTTCACAAGAAGTCATATATTTGCATTTTGTCTAACTGATTATTATTCAAAGTGCAATCAAACAAATGCTGATGTTTTGTTAGAAATGAATCTAGTGAAGTTATAAATGATTCCAAAATTTTAAACATCCTGCCAAATGAAGCAAATTGCCAATAAAACAATTTGATCCACTTACTTTGACTACTGGCTTTGTGAGCCGCCATAATGATACACACCATTTCTGACCTGTTGATTTTAATTTGATGTCAAAACATACCAATGCTGATATTTGATCAAAAGGCAGTCCATTCATGTAATAATTGTTCCCTCTTTGTCATCCAACCTAATTCAGTTGCATCATAGCCTTACCTGACAACAATTAGCTCCTCTCAGGTCATGTATATCTTCCTTTGGTGTGATATTATTGGTCGTCAAGGTGTGATCTGTTGTTGTGCAGTTGTCAATCAGTGCCTCCTACTATAAATTTGTCATGGACTGCATACTCTTAGTAAGAAACTAAGTTGGAAGTGAATCAATGATTGAAATTTATGTGCATCAGAAGAATGCAGAAGTTGAAATTTACGCACATCAAAAATGAGTCATATTAAATTCCACACATCAAAAATGAGTCATATTAAATTCCACACATCAAAAATGAGTCATATTAAATTCCACACATCAAAAATGAGTCATATTAAATTCCACACATCAAAAATGAGTCATATTAAATTCCACACATCAAAAATGAGTCATATTAAATTCCACACATCAAAAATGAGTCATATTAAATTCCCCACATCAAAAATGAGTCATATTAAATTCCACACATTAAAAATGAGTCATATTAAATTCCACACATCAAAACTGAGTCATATTAAATTCCACACATCAAAAATGAGTCATATTAAATTCCACACATCAAAAATGAGTCATATTAAATTACACACATCAAAAATGAGTCATATTAAATTCCACACATCAAAAATGAGTCATATTATAAATTACAAACATTAAAAATGAGTCATATTAAATTCCACACATAAAAAATGAGTCATATTAAATTCCACACATCAAAAATGAGTCATATTAAATTCCATACATCAAAAATGAGTCATATTAAATAACACACATCAAAAATGAGTCATATTAAATTCCACACATCAAAAATGAGTCATATTAAATTCCACAATCAAAAATGAGTCATATTAAATTCCACACATCAAAAATGAGTCATATTAATTTCCCCACATCAAAAATGAGTCATATTAAATTCCACACATTAAAAATGAGTCATATTAAATTCCACACATCAAAAATGAGTCATATTAAATTCCACACATCAAAAATGAGTCATATTAAATTCCACACATCAAAAATGAGTCATATTAAATTCCACACATCAAAATGAGTCATATTAAATTACACACATCAAAGATGAGTCATATTAAATTCCACACATAAAAAATGAGTCATATTAAATTCCACACATCAAAAATGAGTCTTATTAAATTCCACACATCAAAAATGAGTCATATTGAATTCCACACATCAAAAATGAGTCATATTGAATTCCACACATCAAAAATGAGTCATATTAAATTCCACACATCAATAATGAGTCATATTAAATTCCACACATCAAAAATGAGTCATATTAAATTCCACACATCAAAAATGAGTCATATTAAATTCCACACATCAAAAATGAGTTGTATTAAATTCCACACATCAAAAATGAGTCATATTAAATTGCACACATCAAAAATGAGTCATATTAAATTGCACACATCAAAAATGAGTCATATTAAATTCCACACATCAAAAATGAGTCTTATTAAATTCCACAATCAAAAATGAGTCATATTAAATTCCACACATCAAACATGAGTCATATTAATTTCCCCACATCAAAAATGAGTCATATTAAATTCCACACATTAAAAATGAGTCATATTAAATTCCACACATCAAAAATGAGTCATATTAAATTCCACACATCAAAAATGAGTCATATTAAATTCCACACATCAAAATGAGTCATATTAAATTCCACACATCAAAAATGAGTCATATTATAAATTACATACATTAAAAATGAGTCATATTAAATTCCACAAATAAAAAATGAGTCATATTAAATTCCACACATCAAAAATGAGTCATATTAAATTCCACACATCAAAAATGAGTCATATTGAATTCCACACATCAAAAATGAGTCATATTAAATTCCACACATCAAAAATGAGTCATATTAAATTCCACACATCAAAAATGAGTCATATTAAATTCCACACATCAAAAATGAGTTGTATTAAATTCCACACATCAAAAATGAGTCATATTAAATTGCACACATCAAAAATGAGTCATATTAAATTGCACACATCAAAAATGAGTCATATTAAATTCCACACATCAAAAATGAGTCATAAATTCCACACATCAAAAATGAGTCATATTAAATTCCACACATCAAAAATGAGTCCTATTAAATTCCACAAATCAAAAATGAGTCATATTAAATTCCACACATCAAAAATGAGTCATAAATTCCACACATCAAAAATGAGTCATATTAAATTCTACACATCAAAAATGAGTCATATTAAATTCCACACATCAAAAATGAGTCATATTAAATTCCACACATCAAAAATGAGTCGTATGAAATTCCACACATCAAAAGCCGAGGGAATGCATCTATTGAAAACCCTGTAAGCAGGTGTGAACATGGCCATACAAGTCATGGGAAAATGAAGAGAAGTGTCCTTCCTTATAGTTTTTTTTATAGTACATAATAACTGATAAGTAAATTGTAAGCAACTAGATGAGCCCCTGTGTCCTTTTTTAGTATCCAGAATGAATGATGCATGGCAGACAAAACTGTCATCTCCCTCCAATATTTGCAATGTACAGTTTTAATATTTCTAAAAATAATGGAAAAATAAACACATAACTCCAAAATTTACAGAATTATTGAAATTATCAAACACAGTGAGTGATCATACCTTTTGATTTGAAAACAAGGAATTGCCCATGCAAATATGCAAAATATGCAAATATGAAAACTATGTTACTAAAGAAACTCAAATTTGATTCAGAATGCAACAAATTGACAGTGTTTGAAGTGAGTGTATTATTTGTCATTTATTTTAGTATCTTGTTCACTTTTGCTGAAATATGGGGTCACATTAGGTATCACAAAATTAAAACATAGTTACAACACCATTATAGAGCACTGACTATGTTCAGGATTCAAGTATGCATGTCTTAGGGGTTATCTCATATAGTTCCACTTTTTAATAGTGCTTATTAGTATCATTCCATTTAGTGATTTTAATCAATCATTGGTTGGTTGAGTGAACCAATAAGATAATTGATTGTAAACTCCATAATTGATTATGTGGAAAGGTGACAACTTCTTTTTAATTGCATGCAAATCACAAAGGTTAGTAAAACTCCTGTATAAATGGTAAGTTTTATAGGATTTCCAATCCACTGCAGCCAAATTTAATTATTTATTCCCTTCACAACATACAAATATAAAACATACCATACTCCATAGGTGCAAACTCAGCTTCGAACATATAGTCATGATTACATGATTTTGCAGCTAAACAGTAGAGGTAATAAATAAAAAAAAACTTTTTGTGATTTATTTTAGCATAAATATAAAATCCTTGGTGGTATTTGTAAATAATGACAAACAAGAAAACCATGTCCTCCTTTACTTTAAATGATTGACACATCACATGAGAATGAAAGGGTTTTGGGGATTGCAAGTTTTTCAGTTATATAAAACTGATAAGCCATAAAAAGTTGCTTTCATTTAACAAGGTTGTTGAGCAAAAATAACATATTAGAAAAAATTATAATGTTTTTATCTGATTCTATTATACATGTCAATAAAAGAGATTACTCATGTACATTTATTAGCATTTTCAAAAATATAACTATAAAAAACAAAAAGTAAAATTTTTCTTAGTAATGGATTATAATTGATTTTCAGTTGGTTAAATAGAAATGATCATCAGTTATAAAATTCTGACTGATTCCCATTACTAGTGTTTATCAGTTCTATTTTTTATTTTACAGGTATCTACCTCTGTGAGTCCAAGGCATTATAATGCATAAAGGGATTTCATGAAAAAATTGCCAGTTTTAAAAATATCTTACTTTGGATTTAGAAATGAATCCCCTAAAATTGTCAAGATGCAAACTGTTGAAAGAGAAAAAATTTACTGGTTCTATTGTTATTTCTGTTAACTTTGTTTTATCTGTTTAAATTACTAGAGTACATGTTCAGAATTGAAAGTTTTCCATTTATGGATACCATTCCTTGATGTTGATGGGATTTCTGATGGAGTATTTGTCCTTGTTGTACATATTAATGTCAAACATGTAACTGAATTACCAACATGTCAATTATCCAGAGCATTCAGTTTTAAAATCACATTTGCTGCCATGAGTTTGTTGCTATGATCTAGGTACATGTGGTCTGTAAAATGGCCAATGTGGATTCAGATACAAGGGTCAGGGTCAACACTGCTTGTGTTAGCTTCATTTCAAATGGAGTTATTATGAACAATATATTGAGTGCTAAGTGTGTTGGTTTAACTTTACTGGGTCTCAGGTTACACATGGTCATGCACATTCTTGACATACTTGAATTTCTTAAGTGAAGTTTGGACAATTTATTGTTAAAGATTGGGACACAATTTAACACTGATGCAATATTATTATGGTAATATATTTTGAAATAAAGACGTTAAATTGAATGCTGGTTTGAAGTATTATGTAGACCCCTTTCCAACTATAAATAATAAGGCATACAGAGCCATGCATAATTTAGTAGAAATATTGCATATAATGTAGATCATGGTGACCTTGTCTATCACATTTTTTATCTCCTAAAAACAGGATTATTGAGTGGTTGTAGAATAGCATTTACAATGGAAGAGTGACTGTCCATGCTAATAGCATTTCAGATGTGCTAAATGTTTTGGAAAAAGAGAAAGTATAAGACAAA
The DNA here is from genome assembly GCA_016746295.1 of Potamilus streckersoni. NCBI lineage: Eukaryota > Metazoa > Mollusca > Bivalvia > Unionida > Unionidae > Potamilus > Potamilus streckersoni. The sequence continues at coordinate 601,136 of JAEAOA010001146.1, read as the reverse complement.
TGTAGACATTGTAGCAATCCTGTATGCATGTCATAGTTTTGCAATATACACATTGGTATGTTAAATACTCTTTCTCAATAGCCCTGACAACTTTTATAAGCACCAGTCATCACTCAAATGTGCCAGTTTTTGACTCTAAGCCAGGAATGTTCCTACTTAACAAATCTAATATTACAACATAACATGCCGATCAGAAATATTAACTCCGAGAGCCAGATTTAGGCTTGCTCTTTATATTGGAGCACTTTGGTTATACAAAGCTTGGCAATGGCCCCAGCTCTTGTACACTATGACTAACATAAACATGATAACCTGACTGGAGCTGGTCGGATAGAGACTGTCCTACTGAAATGCATATTAGATTCGAAACTATATTCTTGAATACAATGTTTACCAAAGTAACATAAATGCAATTTTTAAACTTTAACTACAGTTACATATATATAGACATCAGGGTTTCCATTATTTTCTGACATAATATAACAAATGTCCTTGTGTACCAATCTAATTAAAATCAGATCTCCGACTGACCTATTTGAATATCTGACAGTTACCTCTTAGGGGTCATATTCTGGTGACCTTTTAATTTGAAAATGGAGATTCGGCTTTAAAAATTATAAAAGTGAATTAAAACATTCAGCACAGATTGATGCTCTTCAGCCACACTGCTCAGTCTCCCAAAGGTGGATATATAAGACTTTTTCTGAGTGGCTGATCAAATTAGCGACCATGGTAATACCATAGGTCAACAGAACATGACCCCTCAGCTGTTGCTATCAGATCTTCATGTACAACAGTGGAGATCTAATTTTAATCAGATTACTTCATGTACATAGAAAATTTATTAGCTTTAAACTTTGTAAACATTTCGGTTCACAGAAAGCACAGAGCACAAGGAAGTTGGATAAAATAAAAAATATTCAAATGGTAAAGACTTTATTGCATTATTGGATAAAGTGTTGGTTTGTTAAAAAAAGTTTAATTTCCATAGCCAAATTGAAAAGGCTTTGTTAATATGTTTCTTTGTTACCAGATTTAAGTGGTTATGAGTTTGATTTGTGAGGTTCATCAGAGGAAATTAGCTCAATATTACTATTTTTATCACCAGACATGCTGAAGGCAGGTAAACAAGGGCAGTCATTTAAATAACAAAGGCAAAATAATAATACCTTACTCATAACATTCATTTAGAACTGCATGTTGCTGATTCAGTGCAATTAAAGCATAAATAGAAATGTTTTAGATTTGTTCTTTTTCCAACAATTTATAAATTTACTTATATGTTGAATAATTGAGTGCAGCTCATACTAACGGACCTGATTTTCTCTATGAACTTCTGCATGTCATTAAAAATGTGTAAAGAAAACAAATCTCAGATTAATAAAAAAAAATGTGACTATTAAAATTTGGATCCATCCAAATAAATTAAGTAAATTACTAAATTACTTGTTAAGTTATTGAACAGAGACATTTCAACACAAAAAGTGATTTTTATGCGTCACCAGCAAGTAGATGTATGTTTACACTTACTAAGCCTTGTATTATATATATCCCAAATAAATTCTATTGGTGGGTGATTTTATTGTAAATACATTCTTTCAGTGGGTCTGGACAGGCCTTAATAACATCTTAGGCTGGCTATCCAATTTTAAAACTGCCTTCCTGTATGTTTTAATGGAACAGTCCTGATTCGTTTTTGTTGAAATTTGTTCCTCAGGAGTATAATGATGATAAAAGAAATTACTGTATTTGCCATTGATGTATTGATAGTTTATAAAATATTTAATAGCCGTTGAAAACCCAACATTGTGACTCCAAAATAGCCATGTTCATGATGTACGACCATTGTGACCCCAAAATAGCCATGTTTATGATGTATGACCATTGTGACCCCAAAATAGCCATGTTTATGATATATGACCATTGTGACCCCAAAATAGCCATGTTTATGATGTATGACCATTGTGACCCCAAAAAAGCCATGTTTATGATGTATGACCATTGTGACCCCAAAATAGCCATGTTTATGATGTATGACCATTGTGACCCCAAAATAGCCATGTTTATGATGTATGACCATTGTGACCCCAAAATAGCCATGTTTATGATGTATGACCATTGTGACCCCAAAATAGCCATGTTTATGATGTATGACCATTGTGACCCCAAAATAGCCATGTTTATGATGTACAACCATTGTGACCCCAAAATAGCCATGTTTATGATGTATGACCATTTTGACCCCAAAATAGCCATGTTTATGATGTATGACCATTGTGACCCTATAATAACCATGTTTATGATGTATGACTGTATCTAAAATCCATACACTTATTTCTAACATGCCATTTAGCAATTTACACTCTCCCAGGCAGTGACACACCTTGATTTGACTCTGTCCATCTGTTGCAAAAAGTTCATCAAGATAATATAAATATAGCAACCTTATTTCCATTCATATTAGGTTGACCTGGTTACAATATAAATATAGCAACCTTATTTCCATTCATATTAGGTTGACCTGGTTACAATATAAATATAGCAACCTTATTTCCATTCATATTAGGTTGACCTGGTTACAATATAAATATAGCAACCTTATTTCCATTCATATTAGGTTGACCTGGTTACTATATAAATATAGCAACCTTATTTCCATTCATATTAGGTTGACCTGGTTACAATATAAATATAGCAAACTTATTTCCATTCATATTAGGTTGACCTGGTTACAATATAAATATAGCAACCTTATTTCCATTCATATTAGGTTGACCTGGTTACAATATAAATATAGCAACCTTATTTCCATTCATATTAGGTTGACCTGGTTACTATGTAAATATAGCAACCTTATTTCCATTCATATTAGGTTGACCTGGTTACAATATAAATATAGCAACCTTATTTCCATTCATATTAGGTTGACCTTGTTATAATATAAATATAGCAACATTATTTCCATTCATATTAGGTTGACCTGGTTATAATATAAATATAGCAACCTTATTTCCATTCATATTAGGTTGACCTTGTTATAATATAAATATAGCAACCTTATTTCCATTCATATTAGGTTGACCTGGTTACAATATAAATATAGCAACCTTATTTCCATTCATATTAGGTTGACCTGGTTACAATATAAATATAGCAACCTTATTTCCATTCATATTAGGTTGACCTGGTAACAATATAAATATAGCAACCTTTTTTCCATTCATATTTGGTTGACCTGGTTACAATATAAATATAGCAACCTTATTTCCATTCATATTTGGTTGACCTGGTTACAATATAAATATAGCAACCTTATTTCCATTCATATTAGGTTGACCTGGTTACAATATAAATATAGCAACCTTATTTCTATGCATATTGGGTTGACCTGTTTAGAATTTCAGAGCATTGCAACAAATTATTTTTTTTACATGTTTTTGAACTTTTTGGACCTTTTTGACAAAGTCTTTGTTAGCGTGATTTAGAAAAACCACCTGAGGCACACAAATTCAATTTGGTAGTCATATTTTTATGTATATATGAATGATCTGATTGTATTTTCATACCATTTCAGCAAATTTTGAATTTTTCTTAGTTGTTGACCTTTCTTGTCCTTGAATTTTCAGCATGTATTAGGGATGCACTTGTTTTATAAACATGTTTTTTGTTTTTTGACAGATTTTGTGTTTAACAGAAATGATTAGGTTCACTGAGAACTGTGAGGAGGCAATCAAGCGCAACTCTTTTGCCAATTTCAAGAAAGACATGGAGAACCAGCTGGAGTCATACACCAGTGTGGACCTTGAGGAGGGTGCACATGACCAGGAGGGTCGGGTACTGGAGCTGAAACTGAAGGCTTTGATCCTGGACACCATCCACAGCATTGATGTCATACATCAACTGGAGAAGGCTGGCGTTGGCAGTGTTGGGGACTGGACATGGCAAAAGCAGCTCAGGTAAGGACATTGATGAGAATTCCGTTAGAACAATCATATCTCAAATAAATATGAAGATGGATCCAAGAGAATTTTTTGTCATGGTTTGTTACAGTTAATTGGAGAAACAAATTACAATGCTTTTTATTTATTAATAATGCTTACAACTTAAAATAAATTCTGATTTACATGGATTTTTAACAATATGCACATAGTTTGAGTTTTTGTTTATGTCAATTAAACAGTAATTTGATAAGATGTTACACATTCAATTGGATTGAACAAAAAAATATTCAGTTTAGCTTGCATTTCATTAATCTGTGCAAATGTTGTAATCAGGAGGTAAATCATTTCCACATACAAAATTTAAAATTAGTCTAGAAATACTATATTTAATAAAATATTTTATGATGTAATTTTTATTTTTGACAATAAATTTAAAAATTTAAATGTAATTTAAAATATATCCCTGCTTAATACAAGGATATACATTATTTGTTAAAAATATATTAGTTGTCATTGTATCAGTTTGGTTGTTTGTAGGTCATATATTTGTTTGCTTTATCAATTCCTTTAAAAAAGTTTCAAAATAAATTAAATTCAGCTCTTGTGGAATTTCGGATTATCTCTTTATTGGTTGACTATCTCCTTATTGGTAGATTATCTCTTTTTTGGTTGACTATCTCTTTGTTTGTTGACTATCTCTTTGTTGGTTGACTATCTCTTTTTTGGTTAACTATCTCTTTATTGGTTGATTATCTCTTTGTTGGTTGACTATCTCTTTATTGGTAGATTATCTCTTATTGGTAGATTATCCTTTTTTGGTAGATTATCTCTTTATTGATTGACTATCTATTTATTGGTTGACTGTCTCTTTATAGGTTGACTATCTCTTTGTTGGTTGACTATCTCTTTATTGATTGACTATCTCTTTACTGGTAGATTATCTCTTTTTTTGGTTGACTATCTCTTTATTGGTAGATTATCTCTTTATTGAATGACTATCTCCTTATTGGTTGACTATCTCTTTTTTGGTTGACTATCTCTTTATTGGTTGACTATCTCTTTTTTTGTAGATTATCTCTTTATTGGTTGACTATCTCTTTATTGGTTGATTATTTCTTTATTGTTTGACTATCTCTTTGTTGGTTGACTATCTCTTTATTGATTGACTATCTATTTTTTGGTTGACTATCTCTTTATAGGTTGACTATCTCTTTGTTGGTTGACTATCTCTTTATTGATTGACTATCTCTTTACTGGTGGATTATCTCTTTATTGGTTGACTATCTCTTTATTGGTAGATTATCTCTTTATTGATTGACTATCTCTTTATTGGTTGACTATCTCTTTATAGGTTGACTATCTCTTTGTTAGTTGACTATCTCTTTATTGATTGACTATCTCTTTACTGGTGGATTATCTCTTTATTGGTTGACTATCTCTTTATTGGTAGATTATCTCTTTATTAATTGACTATCTCTTTATTGGTTGACTATCTCTTTTTTTGATGACTATCTCTTTATTGGTAGATTATCTCTTTATTGGTTGACTATCTCTTTATTGATTGACTATCTCTTTATTGGTTGACAGTCTTTGTTGGTTGACTATCTCTTTATTGGTTGACTATCTCTTTATTGGTTGACAGTCTTTGTTGGTTGACTATCTCTTTGCTGGTTGACTATCTCTTTATTGGTACCCCAGGTAGCTGAGTGTTCTAACACCTTGACCTTTACAGATCACTGATATTTCATTTCTGTTTGCTTGAATTTAACTCTTGGCTCAACTAGCATCATTCTGTGAGAAAGCTTGCCATTAGTTTCCCAGAGGGTTGGTGGTTCTTCCTTGGATTTTCCTAGGTTCCTTCTTTACCAAAATATACTGGCTGCCATGTTTAGCCTATTTCTGCTAATAAAAATGGCATGAAACCCACAAAAATCAAATCATCTCTTTATTCATAAGTGAAGCCATGCTCCCCTAAATTATCAATACAATAATGATGCTTAAAGTTCATAACATATATTAATCATTTTAAATTTCACTGGAATTTATTATTTAGATAATTGTTTTAACTAATTTGATGTGTTGTAGATTTAACATGAAGAAAGATGGATTATGTGGCATCAGGATGGTGGATGCAGAGTTTGAGTATACATATGAGTACCAGGGCAATGCACAAAAACTTGTACATACACCTTTGACAGACAAGTGTTACTTGACCCTCACACAGGGTAAGTGTATTATAAAACATTCACAAAAACTTGTACATACACCTTTGACAGACAAGTGTTACTTGACCATCACACAGGGTAAGTGTATTATAAAACATTCACAAAAACTTGTACATACACCTTTGACAGACAAGTGTTACTTGACCCTCACACAGGGTAAGTGTATTATAAAACATTCACAAAAACTTGTACCTACATCTTTGACAGACAAGTGTTACTTGACCCTCACACAGGGTAAGTGTATTATAAAACATTCACAAAAACTTGTACATACACCTTTGACAGACAAGTGTTACTTGACCCTCACACAGGGTAAGTGTATTATAAAACATTCACAAAAACTTGTACATACATCTTTGACAGACAAGTGTTACTTGACTCTCACACAGGGTAAGTGTATTATAGAACATACCCCAAAACTTGTACATACACCTTTGACAGACAAGTGTTACTTGACCCTCACACAGGGTAAGTGTATTATAAAACATTCACAAAAACTTGTACATATACCTTTGACAGACAAGTGATACTTGACCCTCACACAGGGTAAGTGTATTATAAAACATACCCAAAAACTTGTACCTACATCTTTGACAGACAAGTGTTACTTGACTCTCACACAGGGTAAGTGTATTATAGAACATACCCAAAAACTTGTACATACACCTTTGACAGACAAGTGTTACTTGACCCTCACACAGGGTAAGTGTATTTTAGAACATACCCCAAAACTTGTACATACACCTTTGACAGACAAGTGTTACTTGACCCTCACACAGGGTAAGTGTATTATAAAACATTCACAAAAACTTGTACATACACCTTTGACAGACAAGTGTTACTTGACCCTCACACAGGGTAAGTGTATTATAAAACATTCACAAAAACTTGTACATACACCTTTGACAGACAAGTGTTACTTGACCCTCACACAGGGTAAGTGTATTATAAAACATTCACAAAAACTTGTACATACACCTTTGACAGACAAGTGTTACTTAACCATCACACAGGGTAAGTGTATTATAAAACATTCACAAACACTTGTACATACATCTTTGACAGACAAGTGTTACTTGACTCTCACACAGGGTAAGTGTATAAAACATTCACAAAAACTTGTACATACACCTTTGACAGACAAGTGTTACTTGACCCTCACACAGGGTAAGTGTATTATAAAACATTCACAAAAACTTGTACATACATCTTTGACAGACAAGTGTTACTTGACTCTCACACAGGGTAAGTGTATTATAGAACATACCCCAAAACTTGTACATACACCTTTGACAGACAAGTGTTACTTGACCTTCACACAGGGTAAGTGTATTTTAGAACATACACAAGCACATCATACCTGACTTTCATCTTTTTAAAATGCACCTTAGAACAACTTTAAAAATTGTTGTAAGAACAATGCTCTTTAATATTAAATTCTCTGGTGGATTGATTTTTTTCATTTCTGTTACAGGACAGGATTTGATAAGTACAGTAGTCCCCAAATTATATGGCCACCCCTTCTACACTTGGAAAATGGCCATGTAAGACAGATGGCCTTTCCAGAGTAAAAATCTACATTTAACTCAAAGCAGTTAATAGCTTCATTTAAAAGCAGCATTAATTATTAAAATGTTATTAATGTCTTAAAAATAGAGTTATTTTAAAGTAACATAAATTAATAGTTCTTGTTCATACTAAGCATCTTAGGTGTGAAATGTGAGTTGGGTATTGTTAGCAATTACTTTGCAAAACCATTCAAAAGTGTTACTTAAATCTTGGTACACATATTGTTTCATATTTATAATAATTCTCCTTCCACTTAATCCATTTTCCCACTGATGCAGAATATTCTCCTTATCTGTAATAGTGTATTCCTATGCTGTTAATTTTATTGCAATTCAGTTATGCAGACAAATGGTATTGTAATTTAGTATTGCAAACAATATTGCAAATCAGTTATGCAAATGGTATTGCAATTCAGTTATGCATCAAATGGTATTGTAATTTAGTATTGCAAACAATATTGCAAATCAGTTATGCAAATGGTATTGCAATTCAGTTATGCAGACAAATGGTATTGTAATTTAGTATTGCAGACAATATTGCAAATCAGTTATGCAAATGGTATTACAATTCAGTTGTGCAGACAAATGGTATTGTAATTTAGTATTGCAAACAATATTGCAAATCAGTTATGCAAATGGTATTGCAATTCAGTTATGCAGACAAATGGTATTGTAATTTAGTATTGCAAACAATATTGCAAATCAGTTATGCAAATGGTATTGCAATTCAGTTATGCAGACAAATGGTATTGTAATTTAGTATTGCAAACAATATTGCAAATCAGTTATGCAAATGGTATTGCAGTTCAGTTATGCAGACAAATGGTATTGTAATTTAGTATTGCAAACAATATTGCAAATCAGTTATGCAAATGGTATTGCAATTCAGTTATGCAGACAAATGGTATTGTAATTTAGTATTGCAAACAATATTGCAAATCAGTTATGCAAATGGTATTGCATTTCAGTTATGCAGACAAATGGTATTGTAATTTAGTATTGCAAACAATATTGCAAGTCAGTTATGCAAATGGTATTGCAATTCAGTTATGCAGACAAATGGTATTGTAATTTAGTATTGCAAACAATATTGCAAATCAGTTATGCAAATGGTATTGCAATTCAGTTATGCAGACAAATGGTATTGTAATTTAGTATTGCAAACAATGTTACAAATCAGTTATGCAAATGGTATTGCAATTCAGTTATGCAGACAAATGGTATTGTAATTTAGTATTGCAAACAATATTGCAAATCAGTTATGCAAATGGTATTGCAATTCAGTTATGCTGACAAACAGTATTGCAATTCAGTGATGCAGACAAAACGTTTGTAAAGTAAATGAAATTCCTTTTTTATCAAGGATGTGATACATGTACTGTCACTTGATTTTATGGTCTTTGTCTGGTACCCTGTTTTGTTCAAGTTAATTTCTCATTGTGTAATCCCAAAAATCTATATTTAGCCTATGCTGACCAGTTACATCTAGTCATAATTTTTAAAAAAATCCCCCAAAACCCCAAAACACAAAAAGAACAACAAAAAAGCTGCATAAAGCCCAAAACTCTATAAAAATATTGCTGACCCTATTTTCTCTAAACATTGGTGTTGATAATAGTAACCTTAGTGATACATGTACTTTAGCTAACACTTCTTTAAGTGATGAAAACCTGACCTCTGGAAATATATATGGAAGATAATATGATTACTTACCTTAACATACAATTTAAATATTGGCCTGGGCACATGTTGATATTAATTATAAAATGTGCTTGCATATGAGTGGTAAATTTTACATTTTTGCACTAATATGTTGCCCACTGGTCAATTTAGAGGGGTGGCCTTTCTTGAGGGGTACTTTTTAACACAAACTCATCAGTGTCAAGAGATTATAAATGTAAAAAGTGGGTGGCTTATGGTCAGAGGGGGGAAACGGGGGTCATTCATGAGGAGGACCTCTATTGGCATTGTATGTATTATTTGGTTTGGTGTTTTGTGGCACAGCAACACAAGTAGGCTATTTCATGTCTTGCCTTAGCTGATCCAATGGTAAGATTTGAACCTGGGCCTGTTTAGTTGTGAGTGTGATACACTAACCACTCAATCACCATGGTTTCTTGGCATTGTACATATGTATATAAATTAGTTTTTATGTGCTGTATGCATAGCTTTATATGAGTATGCAAGTGCTGTATGAATATATTTTATGGATATTCTGATTTTTAAAAATGGAAATAAAAAATTATATCTTGTTCCAGTGCCCTATGAGATCACTCCCTTCTCATATTTTGGTTTCAATCATTACCATTTGTCATTTACTATTCAAACCATTACCATTTGTCTGATTCAAATAAATTATGATAAGACTAATATATAGTATTGAACAATAAATATGATGCAGTTAATTTTAAAGTAGAAAGAAAAGATAAAAAGTAGAAATGGAATTGGGAGGTCAGAACATTATCAGAATGAATAACTCCTGTAAACATGGATATGTGTGAGAGTGAAACCAGCCATGGAATGTTCCAAGCCTCTGCTTGTGTTGACATCCTGTTAATTCAAATGAAACCAATTAAAAAGTTTGCATTAACATTTAGTGAAACAAGTTTAACTTGGCATAATTTGTCTGTAGATTAACCAATTTATTATTGTACATTAAATCACATACACTATATTAAAGCCTTCTACTTGTGTAGGTATGCACATGGGGCTTGGAGGGAATCCTTATGGCCCAGCAGGTACAGGGAAAACTGAATCAGTGAAGGCAATGGGAGGACTATTTGGACGACAGGTGCTTGTCTTCAATTGCGATGAGGTGAGTTAACTGTTTTCTAGCATGTGTTCATGACCTTAACACAAAAAAGCCCTGTGAAATTTAGAATTATTCCTTTCTCTGACCTCTCCAACCAAAGCTATAAGCTAAAGCACAAAGGGAAGTAGCTGTTATTATTGTTCTTAGAAAACCTTGATGCAAAGATGCCTACGGATGCCTTTGGAGTCCAAAAAATTATTAATTGACCTGTAAACCTTGCTATTCAAATATCCATTGATTTTATTTGTTCAAAATATTTTTGTTGAACAATTTGTTGATTCATTGAATTTCCAATACCATTTTTTCAGTTGCTTCTTAACTAGTTTATCCTTGCCAATCATTATGTCATGCTGGCCTTAAATGAAAACAAGTCTGCACTTTACAAAGTAGGTTTCCTGATCATTAGTAATTCATGCTGGCCTTAAATGAAAACAAGTCTGCACTTTACAAAGTAGGTTTTCTGATCATTAGTAATTCATGCTGGCCTTAAATGAAAACAAGTCTGTACTTTACAAAGTAGGTTTCCTGATCATTAGTAATTTCTTACGGATAAATATCTTAAGAGTTTTAAAATTTCAGCAATATTACACTGCTTTCATTAGTAACTGAAGTTGATAATATAACTTATAATGGTCATGAGAGTTGAGGAGATGAGTCCCCCATCCCTGTTTAGTGTTGGCCTCTGCTGTCCTATCTCAGACTCCTCCTTCACCTTCCTTTTCTACATGTTGTCCTCTGATGTGATGATCTTGATCTGATGGAATGTTCCATATTGCTACAGTGTTGATGTATGACTCTCAACAGATGTGTTTGTTGATCTTTGTTTCCAACACGTGTTCGTTGATCTTTGTTTCTAACACGTGTTCGTTGATCTTTGTTTCCAACACGTGTTCGTTGATCTTTGTTTCCAACACGTGTTCGTTGATCTTTGTTTCCAACACTCTACCTGTTTCCCTATTGTAGTCATTCTCACAATAATTACATCTGATATAATAAACCATTCCACATTTTAAATTTTTTTATGTTTTGTCTTTCATGGATATGTTGTTTCAAAGAGTTGCTTGTTTGGGATATACATTGATCTGATATTATCCTCATATCACGTGACCATTATTAAGTCATGTGATCAACATAACTCATGTGATATTATCAAAAATATTGAACTATTCAGGCATTTATGCTATGAAAATTGGAAATTACTAATGAATTATTCAGAGCAAGGAAGAAAGCTTTCCAAAGTAAGTTTGTTTAAAATATTTCTAACTTTTTGTTGGTACTGAATCATATTTAAATATTTTAAAAGAGAAAAGCAGAACAGTCCTTCTCCATGTTGGTTGAAGGGGCTAAAAATGTTGCACTGTAGTTATTAGGGTGGATTGTCAATACATACCAGGAAGTTGTACTGAGCATCATGTTAGAAGCCTTTTCATTTCAGTAAACTATTGTGTCCTCATGTTGATGGTAATGTATATAATAATTTGTTGATTTTACTGCTTTTATTCAGTCCTAAACCTCCCAGATGCTTGGAATAATACTATAACATTTAGATGGATAAGAAACAGCATAAATTTAAATTGCATATATTTATCACAAGTTTAATAAATATTTAGCAGGATTCATGATTCACTTTGCCAAACTTTATGTGTTCAGGGTATAGATGTGAAGTCAATGGGCCGCATTTTCATTGGTCTGGTGAAGTGTGGAGCATGGGGATGTTTCGATGAGTTCAATCGACTGGAGGAAGCAGTGTTGTCAGCAGTGTCCATGCAAATCCAGATCATCCAAGATGCAATCAAGAATAGAATGCCCACCATTGAGCTCCTGGGTAGAAATGTAAGTATATGGAAATGATTGGTTTAGGTTGGTTTGTTGTTTTATGGCGTAGAATCAAAAGTAGGTTATTTAGTGGCAAGGCAATTTTAATAAAGTGCCCTGACCAAGAACACGTCATGGTGGTTGGTGCAAGCTGATTCAAGAATTCAAACTCATTTTGAAAGTGAGTAGATGATGAGGTATTGAATGTGTGAATGGAAAGATCTTGTAGCCATATTACCACATTGATTACAGTGTCATTTTTGTTTTACTATTTTATTTACTTTAACATTTTATCAGTATTAATAGTTAGCAATACATATAGGGAGTTATTCCTGCACATGACACAAAATGATTTTTTTTCCCCCATTAATGAACAGTATTAAAAACTTGTAATGGTCAAATTTTACAAGAAATTTGATAGTCGATATGTATGCATTTTGCAAGACTTTAGCTTTGTAATGATTTATAAATTTGTATGACTCAACTTTATATCTCATTTAAAAGAATGTGGAATATTATGCCCATTGTTAACATGTAGGTTTATTTAATGTGTAAGCAGTGGAAATGTGTCTTATTAATTGCAAAATTGACCATACATTGTTTGTAATATCCTCTTCAAGCTTGGGAAATGTAGTAAGGTTCAGCCTATGGAGTGAACCGTTTTGCCCTGGATACATCCACTGATGACATTCCAGCTGAGAAGGTCTTGGATTTGTTTTAAAAGATTGTTGTTTATATAAAAAATGGACCCTGTAATTAAAGGATTTTACTGTTTTTGCTTCATCTGTTATTGAGATTTAAATACTAACTTGACAGGATTTTGCCAATGTGCCTTTAAATTCTAAACATAGATACATCTCATAAATCTAATTTTCATAGGTGAATGTGGATCACAACTCAGGGATATTCATCACAATGAATCCTGCTGGGAAGGGTTATGGAGGTCGACAAAAGTTACCTGATAATCTGAAGCAGCTGTTCCGTCCAGTGGCCATGTCCAAGCCAGACAATGAGCAGATCGCAGAAGTCATCCTGTTTTCAGAAGGATTCAAACATGCCAAAAGTCTGGGCAGAAAACTGGTGGCCATATTCAACCTCGCAAAGTAAAGCTTCCCAAATATTATAGTGGAACTTTTTGTAATCTCATCAGGATCAGTTTATTCCTCATGTAAAAAAAACATAAATTTATGGAAGTATCTATTTTAATGTTCAATTTTAAATGTCACTGGTCCTGAGGGTCAATATCTGAATATATTTGGGTCAATGTTTCAAAATATAATATTTCAGAATCAGGTATACATTTTTTTTAGCACATCACTTTTTAAAATGTATCTCCCTTTTGATCAAATTGTCTCCCCTAATGATTAGTCCAGAGCTTTGTTATCAGTTATTCTTAATACTCTATCACTGTAACATACAACTGTGGTTTATAAATAATGTTCATTATAATAAGACATTTTTCATTTATTATAATATTTTTTTTTTATTCCAAACTACTAATTCCTTACAATAAACCAGAGTGTTCGATACAAATGTACTAAATTGAGTAATTTGACTACCTGGTTCAGAACTAATTGCATTTTTTTTATATTTTATGTTGCATTTTGTGAACAAAGTAAAACACAAACTTTAATAGCAGACAAAGACTTGTTAATTAATGCTTTTTAGAATAGACCCAGCAGATTAGTGACCAAGATTAATTTAAAGTACTTTTGATTGTATTTTTGCTTAGGTAATTTTGCTCAAGATGATCAAATTCTGTCTTTTCAAACATGCACAGAACGTGTAGAACATGCCCAAATAGCATGGTGTATATTGATTAAATGTACCATTGTACAATATGGACTGTGCTTGCAGTAGGGATCATGATGCTGGCAACTTCTGACTAAATACTTAATATTAAATTGTTTTCCTTAATTTGTACACATAAAAAATTTATTGAAGTGTATTTATGTAAGTTGTTTGCATAAAATATGCAAAATCACTTTTTATCTTGAATTTTTAACTTTTATGTCCTATATTAGTTAGTGGTTAGTGGTTTTATTTAATTCAAAGTAACATTTTTTTTTCTTGTTGACAACAGAACAATCACCACATTATATACTGTATGTTTCACAGAGAACTGCTAACTCCCCAGCAGCACTATGACTGGGGTCTCAGAGCTCTGAAGACTGTCTTGAAGGGCTGTGGTAACCTATTACAACAGTCCAAAAAGAAAATCAAGGGAGGTAAGTTTGAAAATTGGGGAGACCAATTGATTAATGGAAAGAATCTTCACATTTTATTTTTGCTGTGCAGAATGCAGATTTTCTTAATGGTTTTGCAGAGATTAAACAAAACCATGTCATATAGTTTTAAGATTCTTTTGTATACCAGTCCTTCTTGTTGCCTTTAACTGGATTTAGGACAGTTTGATAAATTGCACTGTTTAATCTTTATTCATTGCTTTTTCTAATATGCATTTGTAAGAATCTAGATAGTTATTGCCTTGGTTATTCTTTCCTCACTGGTTTATCCTATCCAATTAATTATGTATATGCTTATATAAATCTTAGCTAATTGGTTATAAGCAAGGGGATCCATGACCTGTTTGCACAGACATATTTTCACCACTTGTTTGAGCGTGCATAATTTTTCCAATTTATAATTTATCAAAATCATCATGTATCCAAGGTTTGAATAATACTTGTAATATCTGAAGATGTAAATCATTATGTTATGATTATATTTCTAAAGTATTTGCACACTCTTCCTTTTGTTTGTACCCCTTCCTCACAATTTTAAAAGCAAAAAAAGTGTAAAGGTGTAAAAAAAATGCACAAAACTTATTCATTTCATTCGTCTAATTAAAAACCTGATTGTCACTAGGAGGACTTTCAAACTGTCAACCTATTTGTGTTCGAAACTAAATGGAGATTATTGTTGTAAATAAGCAGACAGACTGCTCCCTCTCCTTTTCTGGTTTCTGGAATGGACTGTTTCAGTAAAACTGTCAAATATTTTTAATATCTGGTTTCATGATTTCTGAAACAAATTGAATAAATACAAAAGGTGTAGCTCTTGTATAGATGTGTTTAAAGAGATGTCACTCCCAAATGTATGGAATTATTTAGATTAAAGACAGTGAATAACATCACGTCTCTTGCTTGAAAACATAGACCCACTCATGCAAATATGGCGACCATATTACTACGGAAATTCCCATTTCATTCAAAATGCCAACAGTTGACATTCTTTGGAGCCCCATGGTGACAATCAGGTTAGAAATTATAAATTGATGAATGAAAAGACCAAGTTTTGAACATTTTTTTACACCCTTGATGCCATGTGTTTTTTAAATTGGTAAGTGCTGGGGAAGAGGAATAAAAAATTCTTCTTATTAACCAGGCAAAGTTAATGGTGGTTTTGCTAATCATACAGATGAACTATACAGTAATACATTTTTTTCAGGCAAAGTTGATGCTGGTTTGGAAACTAAGCTAGTGGTGCAGGCCCTGAGAATCAACACTCTGTCTAAGTTGACCTTTTCAGACAGCATGCGTTTTGATGCCCTGGTGAGAGATGTGTTCCCTGGCATTGAATTCAAAGACATTGAGTATGAGACCCTGGCTGAGGCAATCAGACAGGTCTGCAAGGAAACCAATCTTGTCATCAATGAGATGCAGGTAAGAAGTTATATGGACAAATTAAACCCTGGTTAACATAATTAGACAGATCTGCAAGGAAACCATCCTTGTCATCAATGAGATGCAGGTAAGAAGTTGTGTTGATAGTCGCTAATATAAATGCCATTTTTCATTAAAGCTTCAAAATGATCTAATGGATTCTGTTGAAAATCATATGGAATTTTGTAAAATTATATAAAATTAGGGATTGAAGAGAGTAAATGTACAAAGATCACAATGAAAATTATGGGTGTTAATAGATAGTTACATGCCTTCTCAAATCCCAAGAATGAACTCTCTATGTGGGACTTATAATTAACCAGTTTCTTGATTATAATAACACAGCTAAGTTTGTCTCACAGGCAGCTAATGGAGTACATGGTGTAGTAATTGCTAAGTAAATCCATTATGAAGTATCCCTTACAATACTTTCACCAACTTGTATAACAGTACAGTATGCCCATCAATACCTTATAGGGCTGCTATTTGGGGCATTCAGTACAGTATGCCCATTAATACCATATATGGCTGCTATTTGGGGCATTTAGGGCTTCTGCTGTATTAATATGTACAATATACATTCTGAGGAGTCCCTTATAGTGTTTTCTCCAAGCTGTATAAAGTACTGTGTACATTGGAATAATTTGTGGTGCTGATATATGGGTCACTCATAGCTGTATTATTGTGTACAGTATAGAGTGGCTTGCCTGTTCTTGACTGGGGGAAGATGTATTCTAAATGCAGCAGTTAGTGGGAATATTGCATGGACACTGATACAATATAAACAGTGGAAAGTTTTTGGTATTTATTGGTCTCCACTATGATTAATGGCAGAGTGAATAAATGGATTGTTTTATGGTCTGAATCTGCAGGCAATAAATTTTGTAAAAACTGAAAGTTTGAGATTCATTGAGCAATTGTCATTATTTTACCTTCAGGATGTGTTTGGCATTAAAATCCCAATAGATAAAGTAACAAAATTCATTCGCCTGGCTTGAGGTGGATGCCAATGTGCAGAGTGATGTTTCCAGTGAAGTTTTGCTAAACAGTAAAACCGATCATCCAGACCGATTTAGGTACACAGATTTAAGTCAGACCATTGTTTTTTGGATGAACGAATTTTTGTTAAAAGTAGAACTGTGAATAAAAGTGTCTGGATTAAATGGGTTAGATAATTATATATTTTTAAGTTAATAAGTAGAAATTTCAAATATAGGCATGTTAATGAGTTTTTAATTTAAAAAAAAAATTAACTATTCAGATACTTTAATTAAGTACTGAAATTTATGATCAGTTGTACTATTGAGCAAGCCCGACTTGATGTTCCTATTCAATCAGTTGTACTATTGAGTAAGCCTGACTTGATGTTCTGATTCAATCAATTGTACTATTGAGCAAGCCTGACTTGATGTTCCTATTCAATCAGTTGTACTATTGAGTAAGCCTGACTTGATGTTCTGATTCAATCACTTGTACTATTGAGCAAGCCTGACTTGATGTTCCTATTCAATCAGTTGTACTATTGAGTATGCCTGACTTGATGTTCCTATTCAATCGCTTGTACTATTGAGCAAGCCTGACTTGATGTTCCTATTCAATCAGTTGTACTATTGAGCAAGCCCGACTTGATGTTCCTATTCAATCAGTTGTACTATTGAGCAAACCTGACTTGATGTTCCTATTCAATCAATTGTACTATTGAGCAAGCCTGACTTGATGTTCCTATTCAATCAGTTGTACTATTGAGTAAGCCTGACTTGATGTTCTGATTCAATCACTTGTACTATTGAGCAAGCCTGACTTGATGTTCCTATTCAATCAGTTGTACTATTGAGTATGCCTGACTTGATGTTCCTATTCAACCAGTTGTACTATTGAGCAAGCCTGACTTGATGTTCCTATTCAATCACTTGTACTATTGAGTAAGCCTGACTTGATGTTCCTATTCAATCACTTGTACTATTGAGCAAGCCTGACTTGATGTTCCTATTCAATCAGTTGTACTATTGAGTATGCCTGACTTGATGTTCCTATTCAATCACTTGTACTATTGAGCAAGCCTGACTTGATGTTCCTATTCAATCAGTTGTACTATTGAGCAAGCCTGACTTGATGTTCCTATTCAATCAGTTGTACTATTGAGCAAGCCTGACTTGATGTTCCTATTCAATCAGTTGTACTATTGAGCAAGCCTGACTTGATGTTCCTATTCAATCAGTTGTACTATTGAGCAAGCCTGACTTGATGTTCCTATTCAATCACTTGTACTATTGAGCAAGCCTGACTTGATGTTCCTATTCAATCACTTGTACTATTGAGTAAGCCTGACTTGATGTTCCTATTCAATCACTTGTACTATTGAGCAAGCCTGACTTGATGTTCCTATTCAATCAGTTGTACTATTGAGCAAGCCTGACTTGATGTTCCTATTCAATCAGTTGTACTATTGAGCAAGCCTGACTTGATGTTCCTATTCAATCCTGTAAAGGTGTCTCCAGTCAAGTCACAATTGATCATTAATCTGTTTTGACTACAGAATATCTTAGATTGAACTGTTACAAGTCTTTAAACTTTGAGTGGACTGTTACAAGCCTTTAAACTTAAATGGGACTGTTATGAGTCTTTAAACTTAGATTGGACTGATATGAGTCTTTAAACTTAGATTGGACTGTTATGAGTCTTTAAACTTAGATTAGACTGTTTTGAGTCTTTAAACGTAGATTGGAATGTTATGAGTCTTTGATCATGCTTGATTAGATTAGGATTTTTTAAAAATAATATATTGTATATTGCCATACTCTCTTCGAAAAAGTTGGGTGTAAGAATAAAATTATATCTTTGCGACTCCTTCTCCTCTCTTTTCACTTTAAAATAATAAATAAGTTAGTCATAATACCATTGTAATTATTATTGTATTGTTTGATTGTACTTTTTTCAGATTTCAGTTACTGTGTTTGGTGTTGTCACAAATTGGTTTCATTTATATATTTATACTGATTATATATATATACATTGAAGTTGAATAACAGATGCCACAAGCTAATTGCAGTATGTACCATATTCTAAAACCCAAATGGAGAGGAGTTTGAAATTATTTTTATATATAACACACAAATGCCAAGACTTAGTGTTGCCCAATAATGTTACCATGTACTATTGCCTGATATTATACCACTGTGACATAATTTTTATGATATAATGTTATAGCTCTCATTGTAATGCCTTGAATGTTATTAAACTATAGATCAAGAAAGCCTTGGAGGTATATGAGCAGCTGAGTCAGAGAACAGGAGTTGTGATTGTTGGACCCAGTGGATCTGGAAAATCCACTCTATGGAGAATTCTGCGTCAGGGACTTGGCAAAATTGGCAAAGTTGTCAAACACTACACCATGAACCCCAAAGCTATGCCCAGAACTCAGGTAATGAAATGAATGTTTACCTATGCTTGTAATTTTGTTTAAAGGTTGTATGTTATGTAGTATTGTGTATATTGTAACATGCATAACCTTTTCTGAAGTAGTAGAGACTTAGGTTTAGTCGGGGTGTTTTATATAAGTTTACTATGAAAAATATTGACAAATTGAATGGCTGTTGTGATACATATGTATTGCTATGACTCTATGGTCATGAACTAAGAAACTGAAAGAAGCCAAACCAACAAGTTTTGTAAAACTTAAAATATAATTTAATTATCAAAGTTATAATGACAATGTGAGAGGAACTTTACAGTATTATGAATTGAATCCAAGATAATCCTGAAAGAGTGACATTAAAGTCAACATGAATGAATAGTTCTGTATAACTTCAGAACCAGAAATGCATTGGTCCACAAAGAATTGTGATATTGTCCTTTCAATAATTCACAATAATTACAGAAAAACAGTAAAAAAAATGTTTTGCTTCTCAAATAATATCTAAATACAATATCAAACATGTCAGCAGACTTCATGTTACATCAGGAACACATGACATAAGAATGACTCCAAAAGAGTCATTACTGGGAAGTGAGCCATTTGAGTCACTTTTACGGGTCATTGTCAAACAAATTTGCATTTAGTTTTATTTGTATGGATTTTTTTCCTTTATTTCCTAAACCTGTTGATGGATTTTCATTATACATGCTATAAATCATTGTTTACTATGATTGTTAATTGTGTGATATGTGTGCTAAGGTCCTAGAAAATTTGTGTTGTTGGTTACATATTTTTATTAATTGTTTATATTTCCTAAACAAACTGATAGATTTTGCTTTGGTTGGATTATTATGAAATTTTGACAATTTTTTTCTGCAGTGTGCTCACTCTCAAGTTTGACCCTCTAATCAAGGTCATAGTCATAGAAAGTTTGTGTTAAGTTTTATTCAGTTTTTTCACATGCTTATATTTCTTAAATACCTTCATTAATTTTCTTTATCCTTTGAATAAATCTATCGAACTGAGACAGTTCATCCTGCTACATGCTTCCTTGACCTTTTGACCTAAGGTCAAAGTCACACATTTTACAAAAATGTTTTAATCTGTGCTAGACATACAGACCAGGGCCTTTTTGCTTTCTTTCATAACATAAATATTTGACTCTTCTTTCCAGTTACTGGGTCATATTGACATGGACACTAGAGAGTGGACAGATGGTGTTCTGACCTATAGTGCTAGACAAGTGGTTAAAGAACCACAAGGTCAGTATTCACCGGAATATGAAAAGCAGAAAGTCTGTCTGGTAACCAATTATTCTAAGTTTGCCTTCATTGAAAATATTTGCATACAAAATACAGAGCTAAAGTTAAAGTTTTCATGTTCATAATTTGCTCTGAAAGCATGAAATTAAAACATCTCATCAAAATTAAAATGCAAGATTTATTATTGGTCTATCTTCATTGCTGTATGACAACTGTTTTAGAATCTTTTGTCTTTCCACATAAACAACTGTTGCTTTAAAATGATGAATGGAAATAAATTGTTTTTAATTTTTTTTTATGATATTTGTTAGTTTATCTTAAGCTGTGGTTTATCAGGCATTTTTGATAAAATGGTTTGTATTATATTATCAATATTAAGCTGTTTTGGGTGATATATATTTCATATCTGATCTGTTAATATTACAGAGGTTCAGTCTTGGATCATTTGTGATGGTGACATTGACCCAGAGTGGATTGAATCATTGAACTCTGTCCTGGATGACAATCGTCTTCTTACCATGCCTTCTGGAGAGCGTATTCAGTTTGGTCCAAATGTCAACTTCCTGTTTGAGACCCATGATCTGAGTTGTGCTTCACCAGCCACCATTTCAAGGATGGGAATGATCTTCCTCAGGTAAACAAACAATTTATGACTGTCTCATTATAGTAATATAGGGTGGGGCAGGGGGTATATTGGTACCTGAGTTAGCTCAGCCAGCATTTTTGGTCAGTTACTAGAACATTAACCTGCCCCCTCCCATTGCATAGGTGGTTCCAGCAACATTTTTATTTATGTATTCATGATTAGTATCTGCATAAATTAGTATGATTTAGAGCAAAATTAAGTATTTTATGTGGAGTACTTCAATTTGATTGGCTTTGACTTACCCAAATTAAGTAATTTATGTGGAATAGTTCAATTTGATTGGCTTTGACTTACCCAAATTAAGTAATTTATGTGGAATAGTTCAATTTGATTGGCTTTGACTTACCAGATAGAATGTGACAAAATCAGTTAGCTCTGTGATCATTGGTAGATTTTGTGTTATCCTACTGTAATCACAATAATGTAGATGAAAAGTGTTTTAGTTACCATGTCACATCACAGAATATTGTTACCCAACTTTGTGTTACTCTGTGTAGAAAAAACAGATTACATAAATGAATAAGGCTATCTTTATTATAGGATTAAATGATCATGGTTATCTATTTATCTATGTGTAAATTTTACCTAATCAGTCACAAAGTAAATAAAGTCCAAAGGACTTTATGTAAACTTTGTGAGTGATTAGGTAAAATTTACACATCGATAAATACCCAACCATGATCATTTAATCACTATGATTCCAATTTACTTTCTAACATCAGATCAGCAGATTTAATCAACAAAATAAATTTTATGTATCTCAAAGTTTTCTTTCATGAACCTCTTAACTGCAATAGAATACATAGCCCTATCTTTGCCAGCCAAGATTAATTTATTCTTTTTATAGTGATATGGGGTAGGATGTCATAGCAGGTTATGCCAGAGATATATTGTTATGATTGGTACATTATTTTTTTTTAAATATTGTTGTTGTGATTAAGCCAGGAATATTCCTTTTTTTTTGAAAATTATTCTTGCATATGGTACATGTTGTTATAGCAACGTCATTGTTACTTTCTAAGCATTTCAATCTCTCAAAAGCAAAATCATGTCCATTTTTAGTGAGATGCCTTGGTTGACATGACCCTGACCTTTAATAACCACTGCTGTAACATGTTATCGAGGTGAAATAAAATAATTTCCTAAGATCAGCTTCTAAAGCATACTATATGCCTTCTTCTGCAAAAGGGATGAGTTTGGGATGCTGGAAAGTCTTTGCAATTACATTATTTTAACTTCTAATGGTCGATTTCAATCTGTGGCTTGTCATTTTTGACTGGACATCACAGGAGTGGGTAGGTGAGAGCTTGTTATTATTAGTGTGTAAAGCATTGATATAGATAAAACTTAGCATCAAATGATCTGGACACAGAGAATCAAAAGTAGTCCACATAATTTATTGAGGTATTGTAATAATTTTACTTTTATTACATCATGAATAATACTATATTTAATAGAGGAAAGGAATATATTCCGCTATATATTCCACTATATATATACAAATACAAAATATATATACGACAAACAAACAAACACAAAAACGTTGTGTTTGTATACCCCTACATGGCTGTCTTCACATTTGCTAAAAATATAAATACAACCAGCTTGTATAGACTAGTTGCGGAAACTGAAAACGTATAATTCCCTAACAGTCTACAAGCCATAGCGACATCTATTTTTACTTTTTGTACATATGTAACGCAGATTATATCCCGGATATTTGATTCTATACCGGTTATTCTTATATTCAAAATTGAAGGATAATAAGAAGATTTAGAAAATGTTAAATTCTACTAGTGCATAGTTTTCATTTTCTAGTCTTCTTGGTTTAGACCGCTTGGTTTCAATGTTCTAAGGCGGCGTATCCAGTATGATTCCTTTTCCTTCCTGGTTTCGGAACTCCAGCTGTGGTTGTTAGCAATAGCAATAAGTATTATATCACTGAAAGTGTGGCCAGGGAAGGAGAAGTGTTCTGCGACCGAAGCCCGGTTTATTTGTTTGTCGTATATATATTTTATATTTGCCTTTGAAAAAGACTCATTAAGAGTCGAAAGTGCTTAGGCTAGTTAGTTACTAGTTTCGTACTGTTCGTTGTCAGTTTATTGCATCTATATATATATATATATATATATATATATATATATATATATATATATATATATATATATATATATATTTCTATAGCCAATAAGTATAAGTTTATATTGAATTTATGGTATTTTTGGTACTCGGGATGGGAGGTGGTGGGATTTACTAATCCATTGAGTTGGAAAATGTATACCTTTTTTTTAAGGTGTGTTTTTTCAGGACTACAGTCTTTTGCGTGAGTCCAAAGTTAATCAGTACATGTTGAACAGCTTCATAGGTATCTGTTAAGTGATTTGGGTTGAAAATATGGGGTCTTTTGGGACATAAAATAATGAAGAAAATGTGTCTTTACTGTGTCACAAGCCCATGAAGTCATTTTATGGCAATGCATCCCCCAAATACATATGACATAACAATTTATGCCATGTAACTTGCAGTCAATGAAGACAGTAATGTAAAAGTCCTGATTCACATCACAGTGAATTCTATACGATTTAAATTCTAATAATTTATATCTTGTAACTTACAGTGAATGAGGACACTGATGTGAAATCTCAAATCACATCACAGTGAATTCTGTATGATTCATGCTAATAGGTTCTGCCAAGCAACTTTCAGTGATGAGGAAAGTAATGTGAAAAATCCTGATTCACATGACAGTGAAATCTATGATTTAATTCTAACAATTTATATCTTGTAACGTGCAGTGATGAGGACACTGATGTCAAAGCCCTGATTACATCATGGATCAGCATCCTCCCTGAGTCTGACCGTCAGTTGTTGTCAAGCTACATCGAGGATTATTTCTACAAGGCCCTTGACTGGGTTCTCAAACAGGTTAATCAGATGTCTTAATAATTTAGTCCTTTGTGGAATTCTCATTCTTTAAGGATGCATTATCTGCTTTCAATGTTATATACACAATATGTATAGGTTTGAATTGAATGTTTGTGTGTGTGATTTGGGTGGTTTTGAATTGAATGTTTGTGTGTGTGATTTGGGTGGGTCTGAATTGAATGTTTTATGCAAAATAAATTAAAGCAGATACTGGACCACTTTTGCTCATATTAGGTACTTTTTAAGATCCTGGACCCCCGCAGCTTAACTTTTGGACTTTTTAAATTCAAATACAAAATAATTGCAGTCCGATAAACATTTTATTGTACAGCAGCAGTGCACAATATGTCGATCGTGAAGTTAGTGTGAGTATATCACGTACATTAAAAAAAATAGATGTCAGCCTATATATATTTTGCATTTTTGTGGTAGGTGAATCATTTTGGCTTGGTCATTTTATAAGAAGCTCGCATGCTGAAAATGTGTGTACACTGCAGTTGTACAGCATATATATGAGATGGTTCTAACTTTAGCCAAAAGATCAATAATCATTGTGGGTGTTTGTGTGTGGTTATTGGTGTACTCTTATTTATTTATGTGTATTTATTGTTGTGTGTGCGTCATATTTAAATATCCATGAACAGTAGTAAATTATTAGTTTTGTCAGTTTCCTTAAACAAATGGAGCTTATGTATGGCACATCTGTTTATTTATTCATTTTTGAGTAAACTTTTACATGTCATTGCATTTTGAGCAAAAGTATTGAATTTCTCATGTATTTTTGTATTTTTTTCTGGCTACCTCAAGGGTATAAAGTGTTTAGTTAAATTTCTTATGTATTGTTGGGGGACTAGCATGAATGCATGAAGTATTTAGTTAAATGTCTCTTGTATATTGTATTTTTTCCTGGCTACCACATGAGCATGAAGTATTTAGTTAAATGTTTCCTGTATATTGTATATTTTTTCCCGGCTACCACAGGGTCATGAAGTGTTTAGTTAAATGTCTCATGTATGTTGTATTGTTGTAAATGTCTCATGTATGCTGTATTGTCTCATGTATGCTGTATTGTCTCATGTATGTTGTATTGTCTCATGTATGTTGTATTGTCTCATGTATGCTGTATTGTCTCATGTATGCTGTATTGTCTCAAGTATGTTGTATTATCTCATGTATGTTGTATTGTCTCATGTATGTTGTATTGTCTCATGTATGCTGTATTGTCTCATGTATGCTGTATTGTCTCATGTATGCTGTATTGTCTCATGTATGCTGTATTGTTTCCTGGCTACCACAGGAACATGAAGTATTTAGTTAAATGTCTTCTGTATATTGTATTTTCTTCCTGGCTACCACAGGGACATGAAGTATTTAGATAAATGTTTCCTGTATATTGTAGTTTCTTCCTGTCTGCCACAATGATACCGATTAAGTAATATTTGCTTGATTTTAATAAACTTACACCCAGGTTCCATTTATTTTCTTATGGGATTTTTGCCAGTAGTTTCTAAATTTGGTACTGAGATATCTTGTGGTAGGGGAGGGATATACTTGTTAAATAATTCTTTGGAGTACCAAAACTTTATGTATTTTTTTGTGTATTGACCTTGCATTTACATTAATGACCCTCATGTACATCTGATTATGAAACTGCACACATATTTATATCAAGTTATATTTTTAAGTTATTGCATAACCTAATGACATGAAGAAGAAATTGTCCTTGAATTATTTGATTAATTATTTCAGAATGACTTTGTTGTGGATACCAGTATGATTGGGGTGGTTTTGAATGGTCTGTCTCATCTCCACAACATCAGAAACAAAGGCCACTTTGCCATCTCCCTCATTCGAGGGCTGGGAGGAAACCTCAGTGAGGGCAGCAGAGAAAACTTTGTCAAGGAGGTAAGAGTATTAAATATTTTATTACAAAATTTAAGGGGCCCCGAGTGTCCGAGTGGTCTAAAGTGCTGTCCGTTACGGTTCACTACTATCTCACCTCTGTCTGCGTGGGTTCGAGTCTAGGCTGTCTAGGAAGCATGTGATAGCTAGATAGACTATCGACTTTGTTTCCATTTGGTCATATCCATCTTGGGTATCTTATTACTCATTTTAGAAAAATTAATATTGGCTTTTATAATTGGATGCCTTTAGAGACAACATAATTAGATTTTGAAGCCATTACAGCAAGCTATTTCCATTTTTTTAAATACATTGTTTTACTTTTTTGAAATTAACTTTTTTGTTTTTTTTTTACAGAAAACAGTTTACCACAATTAGCAAAAACACTTACGATTGATTAATGTACATTTGTAGGCAACATTGTATATACATGTAGATGACCTTATTCGATTTGTAGGTAATTATGGTAATTTTTAGGTAATTTGATTTTTAGGTAATTATGGAAATTTTTAGGTAATTTGATTTTTATGTAATTATGGTAATTTTAGGTAATTTGATTTTTACATAATTATGGTAATTTTTAGGTAATTTGATTTTTAGGTAATTATGGTAAGTTTTAGATAATTTGATTTTTATGTAATTATGATAATTTTAGGTAATTTGATTTTTAGGTAATTATGGTAATTTTTAGGTAATTTGATTTTTAGGTAATTATGGTAATTTTTAGGTAATTTGATTTTTAGGTAATTATGGAAATTTTTAGGTAATTTGATTTTTATGTAATTATGGTAATTTTAGGTAATTTGATTTTTACATAATTATGGTAATTTTTAGGTAATTTGATTTTTAGGTAATTATGGTAATTTTTAGATAATTTGATTTTTATGTAATTATGATAATTTTAGGTAATTTGATTTTTAGGTAATTATGGTAATTTTTAGGTAATTTGATTTTTAGGTAATTATGGTAATTTTTAGGTAATTTGATTTTTAGGTAATTATGGTAATTTTTAGGTAATTTGATTTTTAGGCAGCTATGCTATTTTTTCAGTATTTACCTGTATCTGACTTAATTAGATTTTCTGGTACTTTGAGTAATTTTTCAGTATTTGCACATTTTTTTAATGTTTGGACTTTGATTTTATATTTTGCAAAATACCTTGTTAGCAAAAAGTATTTGATGTAGGAAATACAATTTGGCACATAGGTTTTTATGCATATGTGAAATAAATGATTGGACTTTCACGCAATTATAAAAATATTTCAAATTTTTATAAATTGTTTGCGACTGCAGGAGGGACATGTTCTACAAACACAAGTCTAGCTATTCTAGATCATGGCTGTGTAGATAAAACTGATTCAATCCAAGCATTGTTGTGTTTTTTTTGTTTGCTATTTTGACAAGTTTTATTGAAGTTAATTGTATCAGACCCCTAGGATGAAGTAAAACATGCTAAAACAAAAAAATACTTGTACCATATGTCCTCATTTATTACCAGGGTTCATTTGCAAAATACAGAGACCCATAGCTGCCATTGTATAACATGCCATTAGATATTGATCTATGTAGTTTTATGGGAATAATGAGTATTATAATGAATGACACAGACTCTGATCTGATGGTGCAGATAAGGGTCCTGGAGGGTGCAGATCAAGGTCTTTGTTGTTTGCAATTGAGCATGACTTATAAATAAATATATCTGGTAGTCATTCAGAATCTCATATCTGAAAATTCCTACACATCCAAGTTCATTTTGGAATGATTCCATGGTATATTTTTCATCTGATGTATATCAAACAAATGGTTACTTACTCTTTGCTCATTTTTGAGAATATTTTACTACTTGTGTAGTCATTTCAATATAGCTAGGACTCTAGCATCACAGGCAGTATGATTTGTCGACTCATGGGTGCTAGTAAATTGCATTTCTTTTGAGGAAAATATTTTTTTTAAATTAAATTTTTACAAATATTTTTGATTAAGCTGGATCCATTCTTCTGCAATCCATGTTATTCCTGTTTTACTTTGTATTTTGTAGGTTTTTCATTGGACCCAGGAATCTCCACCTGACTCTCGCCGTCCATTGGACACATTTTTTGATGAAGACCTAGGAAGACTTCAGAGCTACAGCATGGAGGTCAGTTACAGTCAATGTTTATATTAGAAGATGCCCTTATACAGCCTCGGATTTGCTAAGTTTTAAATGTAGTTTTGTTTAGTGGTGAGTTCATGAATATTCATACAGTGATCTGATAGGTTTTACAACTAAGTTGGTTTCAATTTCAGCGGCAAAATCAACCTGGAAAATAATATTCTTGTCTGTCTTTTTATCTGTATTCCTATGTATTTTTATGTCTTTGCATCAGCCAACAAGACAAAAAGCAGGAAACCATTATCGTCTTCTAATAATTAACAGGTAATATTTGTCAGCACAATATTGTATATATGACTTTGAATAATTTTGGAAGGAAGAGAGAAGACTTTTCTGCATGTAAAATTTGACATTTTTAGATGTAGGTTTTCTTTTGTTTTTCTCTCTAAGTCTTGCATGTATTAAAAGTATATCTGATAGTTTTGACATTGCTGTTGTCCTTCAGGTGTTGTTATTATCTTTTGTTAATGTACACTTGCATTACAGATCGAAACCTTTTTTGATGGGGTATGTTCAAACATGATAATGCACTGTGTGAGACTAGCATTTCATGTTCAGTGTTTTGCATGCTATTATATAAACCATTTCAGTATACAGTGAAGAGCTCCTTGCCTGATAAGTCACATGTAAAGTTTCACATAAGAAAGGTTAGCTGTAATAGAAGAATGGAGTACCCAGCACAATGTAAAGAGAATAGTGTGCCTGACAAAATTGGACTGCCTTTCTTAGCTAATTCAAGAAGTAGGTTGAATATGATAAGAGAATGGTATAACCAGAATGCACTATGTAAAGAAAATCATGTACCTGACATGAATCTATTTTTGGCAGTGATATCAAGTTCACTTTCTGCTTTCTCTGTGTGCGTAGTTAAAAGGGTGGTGATTATCAACTAAATTTGCAAAAATAGTGATTTTAAAACAAAAAACCAAAATCTGTGATCTAAACAAAATGACAACAATTTCCATTCAAATAATTGACCCCATCTGCTCCTTGGATATCCTTCACAAGTCAGGTGTGGATTTCATTGTGCCTACACAGATACATAGAACATTTTTAGGTTTAAGATGGACAAAGGGGTCCACTCAAAATTATAAATTTTCATTTTGAATTTTAGCAGCTAAAATTAGGGGTGATATGAAGGCAAATGGGAGTTTTTACAAGTAAATTGTTAGATATATCATGTAATCATAATTAATTTGTTATAATGTGCCAGAGACTTTTAAGTGCAAAACTATATTGGACTCCATTGTATCAAACATACTAAATTCTGAGTGACTACTATTGAGTCCTGTTGAATTAAATTGTACATTATCCTTGGAATGTGCAAGGAAGCAGATCATAGTAATTACAGGCACATTTAAATATTTATAAAATTTGATGGGTGTGTTCATGTTTGAAATCATAACAGACCAGAAGTAGTTAAATTTAGCACAGTTGCTTAAAACTGTTGTTTGTATAATCATGAACATAACATGTACATTCTTATTTGACACTTTTGTTAGAGCTGATACAAAGTAAATTGTAATGACCTACTTTTCTTGCTAAAGCATCCATATTTTTATTATAAGCTAGTAAAACAGGTGAGACACAGTAATCTTTGGAATTAGCTGTTGGTTGATTCTTATTACAAACCTTCGAATTTTTATTAGAAATTATAAGGATGAAAGAAGATAAAATCTTTAATTAAGATTGTTTTCATGGATGGGAAACAAAATAACTTTTCTGTGCATATTCACTCACATTGTCTCTTTGTTTAGCATCCATCTTGTTCTCATAATAGATATTAATCACTTCATTGTCCTACTTTTCAGGTCACAGTGATCCACTTCTTGAATTTGTGACTGTACAAGGGTTTTCAGATTATGTAGAGTAGGCAAGATAAAGCATTATGTGGACCTAATGCTATAATTAGACACCCATCTTTCCTTAAAGATACTGTCTAAATACATATTTTTTATGTATTTTGACAAAGAAAATTTGATTGAAAACCTGCTAACTCTAAATGGGTCCAAGAAAATTATAAACTGTTAATGCATTGGGCATGAGATTTGTTGTTGAGTAGTTGAAAGGATCTACTCATTCCGACCAAGAAAGTAACCTTGATTTGTTTTCTACCCATCTGTTTATGTCAAAATTCAGTAAGATATTTAAACAGTATATTTAAGTCTCTTAGAAATCTAAAGATGTGTATGCTGTGGGTTTTTTGTTTTTAGTACATCTGCTCTTCACTGTACCTTGAATTATTATTTTACATTTTTCATTGTTGGTATTTTGTATTAAAGTTTATTTGTATTTCAGCATATTTTGTTATTAAATCAAATTTATAGAAGTGTTATTAACAGTTACATTCAGTTAGATTTCAAAATGAGAAAAAGGATATGTGTAGGTCAGTTTTATTAGTGTATTATTTGAGTTATACTTCAAAATGTTACTACCATTTGCCACACAACCAGAACTAGATCTTTTGAAAGTAATTAATATTTTGTTCCTTAAAATGAATGACTATATTCAGGGTAAAGTATTGATGTCATAGTAGATGACTATTCAGGGTAAAGTATTGATGCCATGGTAGATGACTATATTCAGGGTAAAGTATTGATGTCATGGTAAATGACTATATTCAGGGTAAAGTATTGATGTCATAGTAGATGACTATAATCAGGGTAAAGTATTGATGTCATGGTAAATGACTATATTCAGGGTAAAGTATTGATGTCATAGTAGATGACTATAATCAGGGTAAAGTATTGATGTCATGGTAGATGACTATTCAGGGTAAAGTATTGATGTCATGGTAGATGACTATTCAGGGTAAAGTATTGATGTCATAGTAGATGACTATTCAGGGTAAAGTATTGATGTCATGGTAGATGACTATTCAGGGTAAAGTATTGATGTCATAGTAGATGACTATTCAGGGTAAAGTATTGATGTCATGGTAGATGACTATATTCAGGGTAAAGTATTGATGTCATGGTAAATGACTATATTCAGGGTAAAGTATTGTTGTCTTAGTAGATGACTATATTCAGGGTAAAGTATTGATGTCATGGTAGATGACTATTCAGGGTAAAGTATTGATGTCATAGTAGATGACTATAATCAGGGTAAAGTATTGATGTCATGGTAGATGACTATATTCAGGGTAAAGTATTGATGTCATGGTAGATGACTATTCAGGGTAAAGTATTGATGCCATGGTAGATGACTATATTCAGGGTAAAGTATTGATGTCATAGTAGATGACTATTCAGGGTAAAGTATTGATGTCATGGTAGATAACTATTCAGAGTAAAGTATTGATGCCATGGTAGATGACTATATTCAGGGTAAAGTATTGATGTCATAGTAGATGACTATAATCAGGGTAAAGTATTGATGTCATGGTAGGTGACTATATTCAGGGTAAAGTATTGATGCCATGGTAGATGACTATTCAGGGTAAAGTATTGATGTCATAGTAGATGACTATTCAGAGTAAAGTATTAATGTTCTAGTAGATGACTATTCGGGTAAAGTATTGATGTCATAGTAGATGACTATTCAGGGTAAAGTATTAATGTTCTAGTAGATGACTATTCAGGGTAAAGTATTGATGTCATGGTAGATGACTATATTTAGGGTAAAACATTGCGTTTCTTGATTGTATTGTTAAAAGCAACAACAAAATTATAGTAAAGGAAATCAACAGTATTTTAGTAAAGGTACATAAGGCATGCTTTCAGGTTTATCTTGAGATAGGAAATAATTGAATTTAAAATTTAATTTTTAAATTTCAACTTGATTTTGTTGCTTGTTATTCACTTTTTGCAGTTTTTGATGTTTTTCCAAGTTAATTAATTTGGCTTATGGAGATGGAAATGCACCAGTGAATCTTCCAGTGTATTACATTAAATATAGCATTCAGTTATGTTGGAGCATATTTGAGCTAGTTGTGAGGGGAATGTTCAGCCTTTGTGTAAATGATCTGAAACATGTTCTGTCAGCAAATGTGGAGCTGTAAAAAGCAACACTTGAAACATTAGCTTTCATGAATAAAAAATATCCATATACATTGAATAAAAAATATCCATATACCATGAATAAAAAATATCCATATACATTGAAGTATACTTCCCTAATTCTTTAGCATAAAAGTATATTTTTGGTGAGCCCATGTTAGTGGGAAGTGAGACAGCCATTTTTTCCATGTGTGGTGCCTGTAGTGGCTGTGATGACTTCATCAGCATTTTGTAAAACGTTTTGGTTTAATGTTTTCATTTGCATATATTTCAAAAGCTCCATGAAAACTTTTGATCATACATGGAAGGAAGCCTTTTGAAGTAAAGGCAATTGATTCCACAAACATGTTCTGTTGCCAATATTACCTTGGGGTCAAGTTCTGTCTTCTAGACAATTTGCAAAAAAGGTATGGTTTGAAAATTTTCACATAATAATATTCCTAAATTCCTTGATATATTTCTCTAATGATTGTATTTGGTTTTATTCATTATTAAGCTCATACTCTTTATTCTTTGACAACTCACTTGCTCATATGACCCTAAGGTCAAGGTCATGGTTGTAGAAGATTTGCAGCATGAATATGGTTGAATGTTTTTCATTTGCTTAAATTAACTGTGAGCCATTAGTGTACAGGTTCGTTGTGTAGTGTGTAGTTATTGTGCTTACCCATAGACAAGTATAAAACAACATCTAGTAAGTGATCAAATTATAATAAAACAGCATTCATTTATTTACAAGAAAAAATTCAGGAGAAATACAATGTGTTTTACACACTTGATTTTTCTTTAATATGTTTCCATATCTTGTCAGTTAATTTTAAGATGTACATGTATGTAATGACATATATTTTGATACTAAGCATTTAATTTTGAAGGGTTTGATAATGTAGATCAGTTTACATTCTTGTTGACAGCAAAGAACTGACCTAACTCCTGAGCATTTTAACAATGCTAATGCACTGCCAGTGATCAAAACAGCCGATGTGCAGAGAGGAATAGATGCCTTTTCAGCCTGGTTACAACCTGACAATAAACAGCCATTTATCCTTGTTGGCCCTGAGGGTTGTGGAAAAGGGTAAATATTTATGATACTGGAATTTTTGTAATGTATGTATAATTTCCAAACATTACTAATCAGTCAGTTGCTGAATCCCCAAACATCACTTATCTACCAAAGCTGTCAGTCAGTTGATTAATTACCAAACTTCACTTATCTACCACAGCTGTCAGTCAGTTGATTAATTACCAAATTTCACTTATCTGCCACAGCTGTCAGTCATATGATTAATTACCAAACTTCACTTATCTGCCACAGCTGTCAGTCAGTTGATTAATTACCAAACTTCACTTATCTGCCACAGCTGTCAGTCAGTTGATTAATTACCAAACTTCACTTATCTGCCACAGCTGTCAGTCAGTTGATTAATTACCAAACTTCACCTATTTCACCTATAGACCACCAGTTGTCAGTTAGTGAACAAATCCACACTCCTATCTATCATAAGCTGTCACTCAATTGATGAATTCCAAAACTTTGCCTATATACCAGTAAACTGTTCAAATTCACCTATCTGCCACCAGCTGTCAGTTAATTGATGTATTCCTAAACTCCTATCTACCAAAGGGTGTTTGTAGATTAATAAATCCCACTCCTACTGTCAACCACCAGTTGTTAGTCACTTCATGAATCCCCACTCCTACTATCAGCTGCCAATTGTCAGATTATGAATCCTTACTCTTGCTGTCAACCACCATTTGTTAGTTGATGAATTCCCACTTCTCCTGTCAACCACCAGTTGCTTGCCAGTTGACAAATCCCCACCCCTATTGTCATCCACCAGTTGTTATACAGTTGATCAATCCCCACTCCTACTATCAGCCACCAGCTGTCAGTTAATGAATGCCAAAACTCTGCCTATTCATATACCACCATCTCTCAATCAGTTGCTATTTGTTTTGAAGTTTCAATATGTTGCTATAATGATAATTTCCTATGCAATGTGTGATCTGTTGTAATGACACAAAAGTCTGTCTAAAAGAGAGGATGTCACTCATTTAAATGATTTGACACATGAAACAGCTTACAGTTTATAACAAATATAAATTCATTGTTTAATAACTATTATATTTCTTCCGATTTTCATGAAAATCTAGTGTCAGTTATAAATTTATTTCTACTAAAGTGATACAATATTCTTAACCCCTGCCCAGAAGCTTTGCAGAAAATGTTATATGTTATGCCAGTGATTAGTGTTATAGTTTCATTATTGTGTTGACTAATCAACAATATATTTTTGTAACTTTTGGAACATGACTTTACCTCTAATGTGGATAATCTTTGTTCATATCTGTAAATTGTAGTGGTCTTTTATAAACATTGTATATTTAGTTCATTTCTCTGTCATTGTGTATAGACTCTGAGTTAAAATATATCAAGCTATAAATAGGTGCTGACATGTTCAGTTAAGCCTAATTATTGAACCTGTTGACAAGTTGGGGGTAATTTCTTATTGGCTGGTTAAATCAGATGGGTTCATAGAATTAATTTATTCACATTTAATAGTTTAGGTCGCATGAATATGTATTTGAAACATTATATTGAGTAGTAAGATGTGTCTCATGTGGGATATTTTGTGAGATATAGATATAATAGACTCTTGAAAGTGCATATAAGTGAGACCTGAGCAATCAAATTCATTCCTATTTGGGATTCATATTTCAAATGTTGAAATCAGTTTGCAGATGTGTTTGATGTTGTGTTTAAATAATTTGAGAGGAGACATTTGTTGGGATTATTTACAGAAATAACAAAATGCTCATTGGACTAGAAAATGATTCTGGGACTATGGTGAATTTATTCAGAGGAATTCTTGACAATGCCATTGTGATATATACATTTGAAGATCTGCAATTCAGCTGGAACATTCAATTTTTTTAAACTTAAATATAAGTTATTTTGGGTAATTTTGGATTCAATTCCTAATTTCATAATACTGTAGGTTCCATTTCCATTTTCATTTTATATCTTCGATAATTTACATGTTTGTTAAGTTTTGCAAAATTTGTTGATTTTGCTTCTTTGTGTTACTGAGCTTAGAGTTGGAACATTAGGTTTTGTTATCTTGGTTCTAGGATCTGCAGTGGCTCAGTGGTTTGCTTGATGGATCCACAACTAAAAGGATGCAGGTTCAAATCCTACCATCCAACCAGCCTGGGTCAGTAACCATGATGTGTCGTAGCTCAAGACACTTGACTCCACTTGCCTCAGTACTAGATAGCCAACTTGTGTTGATGTGCTGTAAAACACCAAACCAAATTTATCATGGTTTATGTGATTTATTAATTGTCTGCTCATTTACTTATTGCATGCACTGTGTCTGGGCTTTCCAATTAAATATGCTAATTTTTTTAATCAGTGCTATTTTCTTGCATTACGATACTCTTGACTACAGGTGGCATATTACTTAAGGCAGTAGAGGGTGGCAATAAGGACTGGTGACCTCGGATTATCTAGTCACTCAAGGAGAAGGAAAATTATCAGATGGCTCTGAAATGACCTCTACTAAAACCCAGTCATGCAGGAAATACTGCAGAAATAAATTGGCAAAATTATTGACACTACCATAATTTTGGGGTAAATCATGAGCATACATGGACATATTTTTTCAGCAGCATTAAGCTTTAAGGTTGCTAATTACCCTCCCAGCAATTTTGTGTGGATAAACAAATTGGCATAAAATGACCACCTTGATGACTACCTAATGTGTCAATTAATATTAAACCAAGTTTTTCCATAGACATAGTTTTTGATGGAATGAAATATAAATAAATGTGTTTAACTTTTGCCCATTCAGGGTATTCATTGAAAATAAACACTTTATTTACAAACACATGTTAAAATTTCATTTTCTGGTTTTATGTTAACAAGACATGTTAGAATGTACAATGTCTTGTTTTTTCTCTTCAGAACATTGCTAAAATACTGTTTTGAGCAGCTGCGGTCCACCCAGGTTGCCATTGTCCACTGCAGTGCCCAGACCAATCCAACCAATATCCTTCAGAAACTGGGACAAACCTGCATGGTGCTCAACACAAACACAGGGAGGGTATATCGGCCCAAGGACTGTGAGAGGCTTATACTCTATCTTAAGGACATCAACCTTCCCAAGCCAGACAAGTGGGGCACATGTCAGCTTATTGCTTTCTTGCAGCAGGTAACATCCAATTACCTGTCATGTCATTGAGATATTATTAATATTTAGCTCTATAAAACAAAATGATTTTTTTTTCATCATTTGGAACACTTTGCTACAGTGTTGCAAAACTATGCATACTCTACAATAGTTAGGAACTTTGCAACATCTATGAATTAAACTATACATGACATGAGAACAACGTTCTTGGTATCCTTCTTTGTCATAGCAAGAGCTATCTTTTTTCCTGGGACTGAAGTCTTATAGTGAACAAGAATAAAATGATGACATAACTTAGTCTAGTAGATCTTTACAATGAAGACAGAACTTGGTCTAGTAGATCATTACAATGATGACAGTCTAGTAGATCTTTACAATGATGACAGAACTTGGTCTAGTAGATCATTACAATGATGACAGTCTAGTAGATCTTTACAATGAAGACAGAACTTGGTCTAGTAGATCATTACAATGATGACAGTCTAGTAGATCTTTACAATGAAGACAGAACTTGGTCTAGTAGATCATTACAATGATGACAGTCTAGTAGATCTTTACAATGATGACATAACTTGGTCTAGTAGATCATTACAATGATGACAGTCTAGTAGATCATTACAATGATGACAGAACTTGGTCTAGTAGATCATTACAATGATGACAGAACTTGGTCTAGCAGATCATTACAATGATGACAGTCTAGTAGATCATTACAATGAAGACAGAACTTGGTCTAGTAGATCATTACATTGATGACAGAACTTGGACTAGTAGATTATTACAATGATGACATAACTTGGTCTAGTAGATCATTACAATGATGACAGAACTTGGTCTAGTAGATCATTACAATGATGACAGAACTTGGTCTAGTAGATCATTACAATGATGACAGTCTAGTAGATCATTACATTGATGACAGAACTTGGTCTAGTAGATCATTACAATGATGACAGTCTAGTAGATCATTACATTGATGACAGAACTTGGTCTAGTAGATTATTACAATGATGACATAACTTGGTCTAGTAGATCATTACAATGATGACAGAACTTGGTCTAGTAGATCATTACAATGATGACAGTCTAGTAGATCATTACATTGATGACAGAACTTGGTC
The DNA here is from genome assembly GCA_016746295.1 of Potamilus streckersoni. Taxonomy (NCBI): domain Eukaryota; kingdom Metazoa; phylum Mollusca; class Bivalvia; order Unionida; family Unionidae; genus Potamilus; species Potamilus streckersoni. Next base: position 563,493 of record JAEAOA010001146.1, on the reverse strand, counting down.
TAGTAGATTATTACAATGATGACAGAACTTGGTCTAGTAGATCATTACAATGATGACAGTCTAGTAGATCATTACATTGATGACAGTCTAGTAGATCATTACAATGATGACAGTCTAGTAGATCATTACATTGATGACAGAACTTGGTCTAGTAGATCATTACAATGATGACAGAACTTGGTCTAGTAGATCATTACAATGATGACAGAACTTGGTCTAGTAGATTATTACAATGATGACATAACTTGGTCTAGTAGATCATTACAATGATGACATAACTTGGTCTAGTAGATCATTACAATGATGACAGAACTTGGTCTAGTAGATCATTACAATGATGACATAACTTGGTCTAGTAGATCATTACAATGATGACAGAACTTGGTCTAGTAGATCATTACAATGAAGACAGAACTTGGTCTAGTAGATCTTTACAATGATGACAGAACTTGGTCTAGTAGATCATTACAATGATGACATAACTTGGTCTAGTAGATCATTACATTGATGACAGAACTTGGTCTAGTAGATCATTACAATGATGACAGAACTTGGTCTAGTAAATCATTACAATGATGACATAACTTGGTCTAGTAGATCATTACAATGATGACAGAACTTGGTCTAGTAGATCATTACAATGATGACAGTCTAGTAGATCATTACATTGATGACAGTCTAGTAGATCATTACATTGATGACAGAACTTGGTCTAGTAGATCATTACAATGATGACATAACTTGGTCTAGTAAATCATTACAATGATGACATAACTTGGTCTAGTAGATCATTACAATGATGACATAACTTGGTCTAGTATATCATTACAATGATGACAGAACTTGGTCTAGTAGATCATTACAATGATGACAGAACTTGGTCTAGTAGATTATTACAATGATGACAGAACTTGGTCTAGTAGATCATTACAATGATGACAGAACTTGGACTAGTAGATCATTACAATGATGACAGAACTTGGTCTAGTAGATTATTGCAATGATGACAGTCTAGTAGATCATTACATTGATGACATAACTTGGTCTAGTAGATCATTACAATGATGACAGTCTAGTAGATCATTACAATGATGACAGAACTTGGTCTAGTAGATCATTACAATGAAGACAGAACTTGGTCTAGTAGATCATTACAAAGATGACAGAACTTGGTCTAGTAGATCATTACAATGATGACAGAACTTGGTCTAGTAGATCATTACAATGATGACAGAACTTGGTCTAGTAGATCATTACAATGATGACAGAACTTGGTCTAGTAGATCATTACATTGATGACATAACTTGGTCTAGTAGATCATTACAATGATGAGTCTAGTAGATCATTACATTGATGACATAACTTGGTCTAGTAGATCATTACAATGATGACAGTCTAGTAGATCATTACATTGATGACATAACTTTGTCTAGTAGATCATTACAATGATGACAGTCTAGTAGATCATTACAATGATGACAGAACTTGGTCTAGTAGATCATTACAATGAAGACAGAACTTGGTCTAGTAGATCATTACAATGATGACAGTCTAGTAGATCATTACATTGATGACATAACTTGGTCTAGTAGATCATTACAATGATGACAGTCTAGTAGATCATTACATTGATGACATAACTTTGTCTAGTAGATCATTACAATGATGACAGTCTAGTAGATCATTACAATGATGACAGAACTTGGTCTAGTAGATCATTACAATGATGACAGAACTTGGTCTAGTAGATCATTACAATGAAGACAGAACTTGGTCTAGTAGATCATTACAATGAAGACAGTCTAGTAGATCATTACAATGATGACAGTCTAGTTGATCATTACAATGATGACAGTCTAGTAGATCATTACAATGATGACAGAACTTGGTCTAGTAGATCATTACAATGATGACAGAACTTGGTCTAGTAGATCATTACAATGAAGACATAACTTGGTCTAGTAGATCATTACAATGATGACAGAACTTGGTCTAGTAGATCATTACAATGAAGACAGAACTTGGTCTAGTAGATCATTACAATGATGACATAACTTGGTCTAGTAGATCATTACAATGAAGACAGAACTTGGTCTAGTAGATCATTACAATGATGACAGTCTAGTAGATCATTACAATGATGACAGTCTAGTAGATCAATACAATGAAGACAGAACTTGGTCTAGTAGATCATTACAATGATGACAGAACTTGGTCTAGTAGATCATTACAATGATGACAGAACTTGGTCTAGTAGATCATTACAATGAAGACAGAACTTGGTCTAGTAGATCATTACAATAAAGACAGAACTTGGTCTAGCAGATCAGTACAATGATGACAGTCTAGTAGATCATTACATTGATGACAGAACTTGGTCTAGTAGATCATTACAATGATGACAGTCTAGTAGATCATTACAATGATGACAGAACTTGGTCTAGTAGATCATTACAATGAAGACAGAACTTGGTCTAGTAGATCATTACAATGATGACATAACTTAGTCTAGTAGATCATTACAATGAAGACAGAACTTGGTCTAGTAGATCATTACAATGATGACAGTCTAGTAGATCATTACAATGATGACAGTCTAGTAGATCAATACAATGAAGACAGAACTTGGTCTAGTAGATCATTACAATGATGACAGAACTTGGTCTAGTAGATCATTACAAAGATGACAGAACTTGGTCTAGTAGATCATTGCAATGATGACAGAACTTGGTCTAGTAGATCATTACAATGAAGACAGAACTTGATCTAGTAGATCATTACAATAAAGACAGAACTTGGTCTAGCAGATCAGTACAATGATGACAGTCTAGTAGATCATTACATTGATGACAGAACTTGGTCTAGTAGATCATTACAATGATGACAGAACTTGGTCTAGTAGATCATTACAATGATGACAGAACTTGGTCTAGTAGATCTTTACAATGATGACATAACTTGGTCTAGGAGATCATTACAATGAAGACATAACTTGGTCTAGTAGATTATTACAATGATGACAGAACTTGGTCTAGTAGATCATTACAATGATGACAGAACTTGGTCTAGTAGATCTTTACAATGATGACATAACTTGGTCTAGTAGATCATTCCAATGATGACAGAACTTGGTCTAGTAGATCATTACAATGATGACAGTCTAGTAGATCATTACATTGATGACATAACTTTGTCTAGTAGATCATTACAATGATGACAGAACTTGGTCTAGTAGATCATTACAATGATGACAGAACTTGGTCTAGTAGATCATTACAATGATGACAGTCTAGTAGATCATTACAATGATGACAGAACTTGGTCTAGTAGATCATTACAATGAAGACAGAACTTGGTCTAGTAGATCATTACAATGATGACAGAACTTGGTCTAGTAGATCATTACAATGATGACAGTCTAGTAGATCATTACAATGATGACAGAACTTGGTCTAGTAGATCATTACAATGAAGACAGAACTTGGTCTAGTAGATCATTACAATGATGACAGAACTTGGTCTAGTAGATCATTACAATGAAGATAGAACTTGGTCTAGTAGATCATTACAATGATGACAGAACTTGGTCTAGTAGATCATTACAATGATGACAGTCTAGTAGATCATTACATTGATGACAGAACTTGGTCTAGTAGATTATTACAATGAAGACAGAACTTGGTTTAGTAGATTATTACAATGATGACAGTCTAGTAGATCATTACATTGATGACAGTCTAGTAGATCATTACAATGATGACAGAACTTGGACTAGTAGATCATTACAATGAAGACAGAACTTGGTCTAGTAGATCATTACAATGATGACAGAACTTGGTCTAGTAGATCATTACAATGATGACAGTCTAGTAGATCATTACATTGATGACAGAACTTGGTCTAGTAGATTATTACAATGATGACAGAACTTGGTCTAGTAGATCTTTACAATGATGACAGAACTTGGTCTAGTAGATCTTTACAATGAAGACAGAACTTGGTCTAGTAGATCATTATAATGATGACATAACTTGGTCTAGTAGATTATTACAATGATGACAGTCTAGTAGATCATTACAATGAAGACATAACTTGGTCTAGTAGATCTTTACAATGATGACAGAACTTGGTCTAGTAGATCATTACAATGATGACAGAACTTGGTCTAGTAGATCTTTACAATGATGACAGAACTTGGTCTAGTAGATCATTACAATGATGACAGTCTAGTAGATCATTACAATGAAGACATAACTTGGTCTAGTAGATCTTTACAATGATGACAGAACTTGGTCTAGTAGATCATTACAATGATGACAGAACTTGGTCTAGTAGATCTTTACAATGATGACAGAACTTGGTCTAGTAGATCATTACAATGATGACAGTCTAGTAGATCATTACAAACTTTGCAAACCTTATAGGGTAGTATCATTTGGTTGATTTTGAATGAGATATTGGGGAACATACTCTGGGTATGAGAATATTAAAAATTTGCAGAATTGTTTGGTAAATTCTCATCACATGGCTGAAATCATATGAGAACATTAGAGGATATACTCTAAGTATGAACACTTTAAAAATGTCTAAATTTCTAGCATTATGGAGATTTTCAAGTGGGAACGTCATAGAACATACTCAAGGTATTTGAGCAAAGATCCAATATGATGTGGTCCAAAAATGAACAAGGAATCCATGGCAGAATTGCTTTTGTTATGTTATCCTTGATGCCCTTGTTTATCAAATTGGAGGTAATTTATACCCTGGCATTTATTTCCATCACCTCATAGCTTTTCTCTTGGCCTCTGCAGAATCTACAGTACTGTCTTTGTAATACTTTGTGACAGACTAAGTCTTAGAACACTCTTAATTCTTTTTCTAAACAATTCTTTTTTAATAAACCCTAAATTTTCAGATAGTTGTGACCAGTTTGAAAATTCTTTTCTTTAAGTTTTGGGACATTGAACAAGATAATCATACTTTGGCAACTGATAAATATTTATATTTAGAAGCATAGTCAGTTTTAAGAGTGAAATTATTGCAATCAACAATTATGGGTGCATTTAATTGACAAGTTGAGATATATGTATTTAATATAAAAATTGAAACATATGATTTGGTTGGATGGAACTTATTTGCAAATGAGAATTGTATGAAAACTGTATGCAATTTTAAAACCCTTAAAAGCTCACAGCCTTGCTTTTTGTATTTAGCAACATATTTTACTGTCCATTAACATCCAGTTTAGTGCAAATTGTGAGATTTTATGTCAAATTGCTATTGATGATAAGTGTAATGATGATCATGATGATAATTGCAATGATTTGTTAATGATGGTGATGACAATGTTATTGATGAATCTAATCATGGTACTAATGATGATAATATTATCAAAAATAACACTAGAGCTAAATATCATCAAGAATAACATTAGCACTAAATATCATCAAGAATAACACTAGTGCTAAATACACCACTCCCCCGATATCTCGTGGACATTGGGGTAAAAAAAAATATCGACCGCGATATAAGCGAGGACGCGAGTTATCGAGGGACCTATAACAAACAACAAATATAACAATGGGATCAACTCATAGAGAAAAGAGGGGTGGGGTGGCTTGGTATGTTGAATACTCAATTAATAATTGCGCTAAGATTAACAGTGGATAAATATCTTTTCATATCGGTGTACTTTGTTTAGTTTTTCCTCGCAGAGTAACATTAATTTCAGGATAACTTACAGTATATTGAGGAAATCATTTAAACATTATTCCTCCTGGTTTCTGTTTGCTTAGCACATGTACTTCACATGTTGTGTATTACGTCACTTATTTTTGTGGTGAATGGTATACATTCTAATTTTATTGTTTGATCCAAAGTATTTTTTTTTCAAATACAAAAGATCGACACACTTCGAAAAAACAATGTCGATCGAACAATGTGTAGATTTTTATTGCGGTAGAAGTAAAATGGAAAAAAAAAAAAATTCACAAGGTTTAACCATTACCAACATGAATGTAATGGATCTAAACTGTTCCACAATCCATTTTCGTAGATTCTCCTCAAGAACTGGCCAACTTGCTTTGCCACTACGATTTCCCTTCTTGGTTTTTATTTTGTTGACCTTAACTCGTCTTCTTTTTTACGCCAGTCATGCACAATCTTCTAGCTTACGTTGAATTTTCTTTCTGCTGCACGATTTCCATTTCATTCACAAATGCTACGACGTTTAACTTAAATTCTGCATCATATTTTTTCTAGTTGTTGGTGCCATGATAAATGACACGAATTTAATTTAAAACAAAACTTATTGACTTACGCTAATATAACAATTTTAAATCATACATTATTGTGAAACTATATTTTATTAATGCTCCATTGTATGAACGGTACGTATTTATCTATCGGTCATTTCCACAACCCAAGCAAACTTCAAAGGCACTTTATACGCTACAGTGATTTTAGAATATTAACGATGACCTTGCGAATTCAACTAACAATTGAAACTGTTCACCATCCTTCCAGTTATTTTTTTTTATTAATTACCGGTACATTGAAGTTCTCTCCATGAAGCCAGTTTTAACTTAATCCAGAGTTTAAAACTAAAGCAATCATCCGAGGAAATATTCCTTCTGTTTTTTTTAAATACCAAGCCATTGCGAAACCAACCGAAAAAAATGATTGTGTGTTTTTATAAACTACTATTAAAGTAAATTATGAAACGCTAACAGAGGTCTCGGAAATGCTTTACAGGGACATAATTTAAAAAAAAATTAAAAATAACAAAATAATCCCAGTTCTCCATTCGGTATTTATTTGAGTACATCAAAAGAACATGACACAATAGCTGGGCGGCAAGTTCAAAGGACTTTGACTAGCAGCTCAGGTGGGAAAATGTGCTGAAATTTACGACTGAATTTAGAGACAGAAAGATTCTAAGATGTACATGCCGAATAATAAAGGAAATACAATGGCAATTGTTATTTCAATCTTTGTTTTTAATTTACTAATTACAACAAATTTTAACACATATATAACTAAATATTATTTGACTATTTAATTTGATAATCTTATAGTCTAATACTTATGTGTACCGTATGTAAGTTTCCAGCAATTGGCTTGCCCATAATACCGGCAGATGCATTTCGCTAAAGCACAGCATCACTGCGCATCAGTCACAGTCGTTAAAAAAAATTTATTTATCGTATAATTTGCTCCTGCATATAAGTCGCACACATCATTTTTAAGAAAAAAAACCTGTAAAAAGTAGCGACTTATGGTAATCACCATTTTCGATGATAAAAACGAACTATGTATCAAGGTTAAATTTGCCAATTTACAATTTCTTATCATGAGTTTTTTTTATGTTTAACACATTTTAAAATATATTTTCCTCGGAAAAAAATCGGGAGCCATGCAGGACACCGCGTTATAAGCGGGTTCGCGAGTTATCCGGGCACGAGTTATTGAGGGAGTGGTGTATCAAGATTAACACTAGCACTAAATATCATCAAGAATAACACTAGCATTAAATTTCATAAAAAATAACACTGGCACTAAATAAATAAATAACAGCTGCCTCACTTAGGGCTCAGCATTAAGAGGTTAGTGTTAGGACTGGTTGGCCTGGTGTCAAGATCATGTGACTGGGTGGGACATCATGCCACATGTCTGTGGCATGATGCCCCATTGCTAAACATCACTATAAACTGTCACACTGCAGACATCATATCGATATGACTGAAAAATTGTTTTAAGCTACGTTAAAAATCAAAATCACACAAATCACACACACTAGCACTAAATATCATCAGGAATAACACTAGCACTAAATATCATCAAGAATAACACTAGCACTAAATATCAAGAAAAACACTAGCACTAATAAATATTTCTTTGTAAATATCAGGTTGTGACATACAATGGCTTCTATGACTCCAATTTGGAGTGGGTTGGACTGGAAGGAGTTCAGATTGTGGCCAGCATGACAGGTGGTGCCTCCTTGGGACGACACAAACTGACACCTCGCTTCACCTCTGTTGTCAGGATATGCAACATAGGGTAAGTTGTCAAAGCCCTCTCTCCTTGCATTTTCTCTTGAATTAGAACATGATGAAAAGTTTTTATTCTACTTTCTGGTAAATATTTGGATATTTTTCTTTCCTCACCATGATGATGACATTGTTTTCTGTTGAATATCAGCTTTAATTATTCTCAGCAAAATTGCCTGTATCATCACTTTGATCAAATCAATGCTTTTAAAGATCAGGTAACTACAAAATTAGATATGTACATCATGAACATTCAGAAGACTATTCTGAAGTGGTCTTTATGAACAGGTGGTCTTTAAAGATAGGTGTATGTCTTTATGAGCAGGTGGTCTTTAAAGATAAGTATATTCACTGATTTATGTATAAACAGAACATACAGAATTTAGCTTTTACATAAAGGGGGTCTTTGCCATCAAGTGTCACTAGTGAAGGTTGGACTTTACTGTGACATTTTGTTGTACATGACCTTGGTGAATTACCTAAGTTTTCTCAACTTGTATTACCACTTGAAAGTGTTTAACTGGCCATTTTGTTTTTAATAAGATCCAGTTCTTGTAATGAATCACACTAGTTCCGTGTTATTCATTTTACATGTTTAAATACAGAAAACTTGGACCAGTTCCATCAAAAAATATTGGTGTAGTGAAACCTGGAATGACAATGAGATTCTTTTCATGATTAAACTTTCAGCAAAAAAGTTAAAAGTATTTAATAATTGCATATATACATGCTTGCAAGTAAAGTTCAACTCCAGACAGCATAGACCTAGATCTGCCATCACATAATGTGCCATCAAATCTGGTCCATACAGCAATTAGGAGTATTCAGTAAAACAAACATCATTCACCTTGATCTGCTGGCACATTTTGCAATGGAAGATACAAGTCTATGGTGTTTGCAGTTTGACTTATAAATGAGTATAAGCATTGGAGCTTTTGAACATTGACAAATGTCCTGCAGTCAAGTACCTGTGTGTTATAATTATTATAATACAATATGCAACTGTTGATTTGGAATGATAAATATTTGTAATTTTTACACCAGTGAGTCTATATTTGTTTATTCCAGCTACCCTGACCGAGAGCAGCTGCAGGCAGTGTATGGCTCTTACCTGAAGCCCATATTACAGCGACAAATGTCCCATCATCCTGTCTGGGGCAATGTTTCCAAAATCCATGCTCTGGCAGGTTCCATGGTCCAGCTTTATGAACAGGTATCATCCAGACCTGCACTTTAAGCACAAAATTTAAGATTTGAATTAAAACTTAATTTTGTATGCAACAATCTGGTTGACAAAACTTTAAGACAGACTTCAAATTGACCAAGTAGATGACTTTAATCTTGACTAACTGTAAGACGTGTTGCTAAAAGTAGAGACAACTCTTTGCTCCTTCTTAGTTTCTTTTTTGCCAATATTTGAATAACATTTTTGTGATACTCTTGAATAGAATATGCTAGTAAGCACTTTAATAGATGATATTTTGATCAATAGTTTATTGTTTTGATAATATGATGCAAATTTTTCAACTAGTCAATGCAAAATTTAGTGATAGCTTTTATGTTGATTAACTTGAAAATGGCCAAACTTTATAGATGCCATGTTATTGATACTCATGGAACTGTATAGATGCCAAATTATTGATGGAAATGTATAGATGCCAAGTTAATGATGGAAATGTATAGATGCCAGGTTAATGATGGAAATGTTTAGATCCCAAGTTATTGATGGAAATGTATAGATGCCAAATTAATGATGGAAATGTATAGATGCCAAGTTAATGATGAAAATGTTTAGATCCAAGTTATTGATGGAAATGTATAGATGCCAAATTAATGATGGAAATGTATAGATGCCAAGTTAATGATGGAAATGTACAGATGCCAAGTTATTGATGGAAATATGTAGATGCCAAGTTATTGATGAAAATATATAGATGCCAAGTTCATGATGGAAATGTATAGATGCCAAGTTATTGATGGAAATATATAGATGCCAAGTTATTGATGGAAATGTATAGATGCCAAGTGATTGATGGAAATGTAGATGCCAAGTTTTTTGATGGAAATGTATAGATGCCAAGTTATTGATGGAAATATATAGATGCCAAGTTATTGATGGAAATGTATAGATGCCAAGTTATTGATGTAAATATATATGTTTGCCAAGTTATTGATGAAAATGTATAGATGCCAAGTTATTGATGATAATGTGTAGATGCCAAGTTAATGATGGAAATGTATAGATGCCAAGTTAATGATGGAAATGTATAGATGCCAAGTTAATGATGGAAATGTTTAGATCCCAAGTTATTGATGGAAATGTATAGATGCCAAGTTAATGATGGAAATATATATATGCCAAGTTATTGATGGAAATATATATATGCCAAGTTATTGATGATAATGTGTAGATGCCAAGTTATTGATGGAAATGTATATATGCCAAGTTATTGATGGAAATATATATATGCTAAGTTATTGATAATAATGTGTAGATGCCAAGTTATTGATGGAAATGTATATATGCCCATGGATATATGTTATTGCCAAGTTATTTAGACTCAGTGAAATTTGTAGGTGCCAAGTTATTAGACTCAGTGAAATGTATAGGTACAAAATTATTGGTATTTCATGGAAATTTATCAATGCCAAGTAATTCTTGCTCATGAGAATTTATCATTGTTAAGTTATTGATGTTCATGGAAGTTTATTGATGCCAAATTATTGAGTTATTGATATTCATGGAAGTTCATTGATGCCAAATTATTGAGTCATTGATATTCATGGAAGCTTATTGATGCCAAGTTATTGAGTTATTGATATTCATGGAAGTTTATTGATGCCAAGTTATCGAGTTATTGATATTCATGGAAGTTTATTGATGCCAAATTATTGAGTTATTGATATTCATGGAAGTTTATTAATGCCAAGTTATTGAGTTATTGATATTCATAACTTGATGCCAAGTTATGGAGATTTATCAAGGCTAAGTTAATGATACTCGGGGAACTTTGTTTTTAACATTAAAGTTATATCTTCAGTATTAGAAATACAGTTGCTGCATGCTGAGTTGAAGACAAAACAAAACATTTTAAGTACTTTTCAGCTTTCTTTTCTAACATTTTATCATGAGATATACCTTGTTTTATTTCATTAACTTGATTGATGGAGCTGCAGTTGTTTGTTTTATGGAATATTATATTTTATACAAGTGCAGAATGTATTTTGCTGTTTTATTGAGTGTGTGTATGTGTTTGGTAAACATGTTTACATTTCCAAAGATACTACATTTACAGTTATTACAGTTATTACATTATTACATATTCTCTTTCAGGTGAGACAGCATTTTACTGTGGATGATTACAGTCACTATCTGTTTACCCCTCGGGATCTGACAACCTGGGCATTAAGTTTTCTGCGGTATGATTTGAACAGTGGTGCCAAGGAGAATACCAGTGATTACTTGCTGGAGATTTGGGCATATGAGGCCCGTCGCCTCTTCAGAGACAGAATTGTGGGAAGTGATGGTGTGAATAAATTTGACAACATGTTGATGACTGTTGTCAGAGGAGACTGGTCTGCTAACATATTTGACAATTTAGACAGTAAGTTTTGGTCCATAATCTAATCATTAGTCAATGATAGGAACTAGTAGAATCCTTGTAGATAAAATAATGAAAGCTTTGAGAGAATTCATTTTTCAATTGAAACACATAATAGTTGTAAATTTATCTTGTTGTTCAGTATCCAGTACAATTGGTCCTATTAGTCATAACATTGTAGGCTGAAAAAACACTCAAGTGTCAGACAAAGCATACTGAGAGTCTGTTGGTTGAAAACCTTTAGTGTCTAAGTGAGAGAACATTATCTAGAATCTTTTGGTTGAAACACTCGAGTTCAAATTTTGCAAAGCATTCTAAAATCAGTTGGTTAAAACCTTTAAGTGTCAAAATTGGTAAAGCATAATGAGAGTCGGATGGTTGTTAAGATCTATCAAGCAGACAATTCCAAGCTAATTCTGAAGTTATGATCAGACTGGAATGATGGAATAATCCAAATGTTTAAAATTTCAGACCAAGTGTCATGCTTTCATGCCATTTTTAATTAATGCAATCATCAACTTCCAGCTGACTTCTTTGTGACTTGGGGAGCCAGACATGATACTGCAGGCCATGGAGCAGGAGCCCCAATACCACCCAGTGGTAGACCTCTTGGAAAGCTGTCCAGTGATGACCTGAAATCTGTCATTGAGAAGGGACTCAGAGTCTTCAGTAAGTGGGAAGTCTAAATAATGCACATTGGTTTCTAAGGACTCAAACATTAGATGAGTCTAAATGATCATCAAATGAGTCTCAAGGATTATTACATGAGTCTCAAGGATTATTACATGAGTCTCAAGGATTAAGACATTGATTAAGACTACCAGAATATGGAGGACATCATTTTTGTTTTTGTTAAGAATGACCTACTGTCTGTACTTGTGCATAAGCCTGATTCGACTACAAGCTGCACAGACCCAGATCTGCCATTGCATAATGTGCCAGGAGATCAGAGTCTTTGCAGTTTTTCAGGACTAATCAGTACAACAAACAACATACATCTTAATCTGCAGGCACATTATTAGATGACAGCCAATCAGGGTTTATGAGATTCTTGCAATAGGACCCAACCTTAACTTATACACAAGCATGTGCAGTAAATAAATCTAAATTATCTCTGACATTTTCTGCCTTCAGCAGTTCTTGTCTCTCAGGAGAAAGCATTCCAGCTTAATTAAGGTCACAATATACAGTTTGTTGTAAAATATCAGAATATATTTCATATGAATTTGATATTTTTTGCATGAGTCATTGCATCTTATACACAACTCTGTTAATGTTCTGCAATAGATAATATTATCATGCTTTTCCTTAATTTCATCACTTACTGTCTATAGTACAGTATGTGCATGCAGCAAATAAAAACATTTTACCGTGTTGCATTAAACTTAGAAATATTAAGTGACTTTTATTAACTTGTAAATTACATAAATTTGATGAGGTATCAATATCATCTCAATGTTTAAGACCAAGATTAAGTGTGATTCAGATCATTTGACACATAACAGTGGGGGCTTTAAATTTAGAAATATCATCAAGTAATACAAATCTAAATGCAGTGAATTTGTAAACATATTTTTATTATATCATTAATTTGGGAACCTTTTGATAAATATGATAATATATACAACTATTTTTTTTCATTCTCTGGTAGGTAGGTAGATAGGTAATACATTAAAATTATTTTATAAATTTCATTAAAAACAAGTTTACAAAATTCACATAACTGCATTAAGCTTTGCATTACTTGATGATATTAATGCAACAATATGAACTGTATTTTACATCTTTGTGTTGTTTTAAATAAACATGTACTATGTCAACTTAGATCAATAAAGATGTATTATTTAATGAACTCATTTTACTATACATAATTTATTTTTCCAACTCTGTGGGAAGTTTGAACTGAGATATAGTTTTATGAACATTTAGATTTTAAAGGAGTAATATTGATGAGTCAGATTCAGTAATTGCATAACTTAAAAATCTAACAATTTTACATAGCCTAAAATCTGCCACTTGAGCAAAATTTCTGAACTTTTTTCTCAGGTCGAGAGAACAGAGATCTAGACATTTTGATCTTCAAAGAAGTACTGGATAACATTGCTCGTGTGGACCGAGTCTTGACAAAGCCTGGTGGGTCACTACTTCTGGCAGGTCGCAGTGGAGTTGGGAGAAGAACGGCTGCCACTCTAGTGGCTCACATGCATCAGATGCAGCTTTTCACACCCAAAATCTCCAGGGGATACGGAATCAAGCACTTCAAAAATGACCTCAAAACGGTATGTTTTTTACGGAATCAAGCATTTCAAAAACGACCTCAAAACAGTATGTTTTTTACGGAATCAAGAACTTCATAAATGACAATAAAACTGTATACAAAATTGAGCACTTCAAAAATGACCTTAAAACTGTATGTTTTATATAGAATCAAGCACTTCAAAAATGACCCTAAAACTATGTTTTATATGGAATCATGCACTTCAAAAACGACCTCAAAACGGTATGTTTTATACAGAATCAAGCACTTTCAACAAAATGACCTCAAACGGTATGTTTTATACGGAATCAAGCACTTCAGAAAATGACCTTAAAATGGTATGTTTTATATGGAATCAAGCACTTCAAAAAATGACCTTAAAACTTTATGTTTTATATGGAATCAAGCACTTCAAAAATGACATTAAATCTATGTTTTGTACAGAATCAAGCACTTCTTAAATGACCTCAAAACAGTATGTTTTATACGGGGTCAAGCACTTCAAAAATGATCTCAAAACTGTATTTTTATATTGAATCAAGCATTTTGAAAATGACCTTAAAACTGTAAAGTTTTTTTTTTTGGTATCAAGCACTTTTAAAATGACCCTAAACATGTATGCTTTATATGGAATCCAGCACTTTAAAAATGACCTTAAAACTATGTTTTAAATGGAATCAAGCACTTCAAAAACAAACTTAAAACTGTATGTTTTATACGGAATCAAGCACTTCATAAGTGACCTCAAAACTATGTTTTATATGAATCAAGCACTTCAAAAATGACCTCAAAACTGTATGTTTAATATAGAATCAAGCATTTTAAAAATGACCTTTTAACTGTATGTTAAATATGGAATCAAGCATTTTAAAAATGACCTTAAAACTGTATGTATTAAATGGAATCCAGCACTTCAAAAATGACCTTAAAACTGTTTTTTTTACAGAATCAATCACTTCAAAAATGACCTTAAAACTATGTTTTATATGGATACAGGAGTTAGAAATCAAGCACTTCAGAAATGTATGTTTTATTGGAATCAAACACTTCAAAAATGATTTCAAAATTATATGTTTTGTATAGGATCAAACACTTCAAAAATGATCTCCAAACAGTATGTTTTATATGGAATCAATCACTTCAAAAGTGACCTTAAAACTGTTTTATTTTAAATACAAAGGATATGAAATCAAGAACTTCAAAAATGACCTTAAAAATGTATATTTTATATGGAATCAAACACCACAAAAATTATCTCAAAACTATATTTTATATGGAATCAAGAACTTACAAAATGATCTCAAAACTGTAAGTTTTATATGGAATCAAGCACTTCAAAAATGATCTCAAAACTGTATGTTTTATATGGAATCATGCACTTAAAAAATGATCTCAAAACTGTATGTTTTATATATAATCATGCACTTCAAAAATGATCTCAAAACTGTATGTTTTATATGGAATCATGCACTTAAAAAATGATCTCAAAACTGTATGTTTTATATATAATCATGCACTTCAAAAAAGATCTCAAAACTCTTATGATTTATTTGGAATCAAGTACTTCAGAAATGATCTCGAAACTGTTATGTTTTATATAAAATCATGCACTTCAAAAATTGTCTCAAAACTGTATGTTTTCTTTGTAATCAAACGCTTCAAAAATGATCTCAAGATGTTATGTTTTTTTATGTAATCAAGCACTTCAAAAATGACCTTAAAATTGTATTTTTTATATGGAATCAAGCACTTTAAAAATTGTCTCAAAACTCTGTTTTATATGTAATTAAACACTTCAAAAATAATCTCAAAATGGTATATTGTATATGTAATCAAGCACTTCAAAAATGACCTCAAAATGGTATATTGTATATGTAATCAAGCACTTCAAAAATGACCTCAAAATGGTATATTGTATACGTAATCAAGCACTTCAAAAATGACCTCAAAATGGTATATTGTATATGTAATCAAGCACTTCAAAAATGACCTCAAAATGGTATATTGTATATGTAATCAAGCACTTCAAAAATGACCTCAAAATGGTATATTGTATATGTAATCAAGCACTTCAAAAATGACCTCAAAATGGTATATTGTATATGTAATCAAGCACTTCAAAAATGACCTCAAAATGGTATATTGTATATGTAATCAAGCACTTCAAAAATGACCTCAAAATGGTATATTGTATATGTAATCAAGCACTTCAAAAATGACCTCAAAATGATATATTGTATATGTAATCAAGCACTTCAAAAATGACCTCAAAATGGTATATTGTATATGTAATCAAGCACTTAAAAAATGACCTCAAAATGGTATATTGTATATGTAATCAAGCACTTCAAAAATGACCTCAAAATGGTATATTGTATATGTAATCAAGCACTTCAAAAATGACCTCAAAATGGTATATTGTATATGTAATCAAGCACTTCAAAAATGACCTCAAAATGGTATATTGTATATGTAATCAAGCACTTCAAAAAAATGACCTCAAAATGGTATATTGTATATGTAATCAAGCACTTCAAAAATGACCTCAAAATGGTATATTGTATATGTAATCAAGCACTTCAAAAATGACTTCAAATATGAATGTTGTCATGAAGAAATGGGGATATAGAATCAAATATTTTTAAAAATGCCCTGAAAACTAGTATGTTTTATATGTTATCAAATGCTGGACTGCTTTTGGTGTCTTTGTGGTTAGAGCATCTGTTTTGGATGTGGGAGGTCATGGGTTTGAACCATGACCAAGTCATACCAAAGACTTATTAAAAAATGGTAATAACAGATTCCTTGCTAGGCACTCAGCATTAAGAGGTTAGTGTTAGGACTGGTTGGCCTGTTGTCAGGATAATGTGACTGGGTGGGACATCATGCTACATGTCTGCAGCATGATTCCTCAGTGCTATCACTATACACTACCAATCTGCAGATATTGTAGTGATATGACTGAAAAATTTTTAAAACTATGTTAAAAATCAAAATCACACATACACACACACTGACAAAAAAATGACCTCAAGACTATGTTTTATATAGAATCAAACACCAAAAAAATAACTTTTCTGGATGTCTTGTTTTCATTAATTTAAATGTAATATGTCATGAAAACGTAGCAAGATTGATGTCATGAAGTGAACTTGTTATCAAGAACTTGATTGCTAAATTTGTGAAAACAAATTGTATTACCAAGTACTTGGCTTAATAATGAAACTTTTTTTCAACTGATAGTTTTTGTAACCATATTTTGTAAGTAAAAATATTTTTGTATCAATTATGTATTCAGCTTCTGAAAATTAGGCACATTTGTAATATATTTATTAAAAGGAATTTAAATTTTTAATTTGAACCAACTTTGCAGAATTATTGGGAATGTAAAACTTTATGATTTACTGTATATAAAAGAGACTTGATGAGCAAGGAAGTTATTTTGAATGTTATGTGCAGTACATTCATTTTCTGGTATTACAGGTGATGCAAATTATGTGTGTTTCATCAATCTTTGGTATTACAGGTGATGCAGATGGCTGGTATAGAAGGACAGCAGATGGTTTTGTTGCTGGAGGACCACCATTTCATTGATCCACAGTTCCTGGAGCTCATTAACAGCCTCCTGTCTGCGGGAGAGGTACCAGGACTTTACACCCCAGAAGAGCTTGAACCCCTTCTTAATCCACTCAGAGATATGGCATCAGATGCAGGCTTTAGGGGGACACTTATCAACTACTTTGCCACAAGTCAGTATTCAGGGAATTGGAGGGGTTGGGGATTTGTTTTGGTGGTCACATCTGTAAAATTATGGAGATCTATAACTTCAGAAATGATTTATTCTGCATACCAACTGAATACTGTGATGCAATCAGTATTGGTCCATAGGGTGGGACATTGTTATGAATACCGTGATGCAATCAGTATTGGTCCATAGGGTGGGACATAGTTATGAATACTGTGATGCAATCAGTATTGGTCCATAGGGTGGGACATTGTTATGAATACCGTGATGCAATTAGTATTGGTCCATAGGGTGGGACATTGTTATGAATACCGTGATGCAATCAGTATTGGTCCATAGGGTGGGACATAGTTATGAATACTGTGATGCAATCAGTATTGGTCCATAGGGTGGGACATAGTTATGAATACTGTGATGCAATCAGTATTGGTCCATAGGGTGGGACATACTTATGAATACCGTGATGCAATCAGTATTGGTCCAAAGGGTGAGATTATTGTTATGAATACCGTGATGCAATCAGTATTGGTCCATAGGGTGGGACATAGTTATGAATACTGTGATGCAATCAGTATTGGTCCATAGGGTGGGACATTGTTATGAATACCGTGATGCAATCAGTATTGGTCCATAGGGTGGGACATTGTTATGAATACTCTGATGCAATCAGTATTGGTCCATAGGGTGGGAAATAGTTATGAATACCGTGATGCAATCAGTATTGGTCCATAGGGTGGGACATAGTTATGAATACTGTGATGCAATCAGTATTGGTCCATAGGGTGGGACATTGTTATGAATACCGTGATGCAATCAGTATTGGTCCATAGGGTGGGACATTGTTATGAATACTCTGATGCAATCAGTATTGGTCCATAGGGTGGGACATTGTTATGAATACTGTAATGCAATCAGTATTGGTCCATAGGGTGGGACATAGTTATGAATACTGTGATGCAATCAGTATTGGTCCATAGGGTGGGACATACTTATGAATACCGTGATGCAATCAGTATTGGTCCATAGGGTGGGTAATAGTTATGAATACTGTGATGCAATCAGTATTGGTCCATAGGGTGGGACATTGTTATGAATACTGTGATGCAATCAGTATTGGTCCATAGGGTGGGACATAGTTATGAATACTGTAATGCAATCAGTATTGGTCCATAGGGTGGGACATAGTTATGAATACTGTGATGCAATCAGTATTGGTCCATAGGGTGGGACATACTTATGAATACCGTGATGCAATCAGTATTGGTCCATAGGTTGGGTAATAGTTATGAATACTGTGATGCAATCAGTATTGGTCCCTAGGGTGGGACATAGTTATGAATACCGTGATGCAATCAGTATTGGTCCATAGGGTGGGACATTGTTATGAATACCGTGATGCAATCAGTATTGGTCCACAGGGTGGGACATAGTTATGAATACCGTGATTCAATCAGTATTGGTCCATAGGGTGGGACATAGTTATGAATACTGTGATGCAATCAGTATTGGTCCATAGGGTGGGACGTAGTTATGAATACCGTGATGCAATCAGTATTGGTCCATAGGGTGGGATTATTGTTATGAATACTGTGATGCAGTCAGTATTGGTCCATAGGGTGGGACATTGTTATGAATACTGTGATGCAATCAGTATTGGTCCATAGGGTGGGATTATTGTTATGAATACTGTGATGCAATCAGTATTGGTCCATAGGGTGGGACATTGTTATGAATACCGTGATGCAATCAGTATTGGTCCACAGGGTGGGACATAGTTATGAATACCGTGATGCAATCAGTATTGGTCCATAGGGTGGGACATAGTTATGAATACCGTGATGCAATCAGTATTGGTCCATAGGGTGAGACATAGTTATGAATACTGTGATGCAATCAGTATTGGTCCATAGGGTGGGACATTGTTATGAATACCGTGATGCAATCAGTATTGGTCCATAGGGTGGGACATTGTTATGAATACCGTGATGCAATCAGTATTGGTCCACAGGGTGGGACATAGTTATGAATACCGTGATGCAATCAGTATTGGTCCATAGGGTGGGACATAGTTATGAATACCGTGATGCAATCAGTATTGGTCCATAGGGTGAGACATAGTTATGAATACTGTGATGCAATCAGTATTGGTCCATAGGGTGGGACATAGTTATGAATACTGTGATGCAATCAGTATTGGTCCATAGGGTGGGACATAGTTATGAATACTGTGATGCAATCAGTATTGGTCCATAGGGTGGGACATAGTTATGAATACTGTGATGCAATCAGTATTGGTCCATAGGGTGGGACATAGTTATGAATACTGTGATGCAATCAGTATTGGTCCATAGGGTGGGACATAGTTATGAATACTGTGATGCAATCAGTATTGGTCCATAGGGTGGGACATTGTTATGAATACCGTGATGCAATCAGTATTGGTCCATAGGGTGGGACATTGTTATGAATACCGTGATGCAATCAGTATTGGTCCACAGGGTGGGACATAGTTATGAATACCGTGATGCAATCAGTATTGGTCCATAGGGTGGGACATAGTTATGAATACCGTGATGCAATCAGTATTGGTCCATAGGGTGAGACATAGTTATGAATACTGTGATGCAATCAGTATTGGTCCATAGGGTGGGACGTAGTTATGAATACTGTGATGCAATCAGTATTGGTCCATAGGGTGGGACATAGTTATGAATACTGTGATGCAATCAGTATTGGTCCATAGGGTGGGACATAGTTATGAATACCGTGATGCAATCAGTATTGGTCCATAGGGTGGGACATTGTTATGAATACCGTGATGCAATCAGTATTGGTCCATAGGGTGGGACATAGTTATGAATACTGTGATGCAATCAGTATTGGTCCATAGGGTGGGACATTGTTATGAATACCGTGATGCAATCAGTATTGGTCCATAGGGTGGGACATAGTTATGAATACTGTGATGCAATCAGTATTGGTCCATAGGGTGGGACATAGTTATGAATACTGTGATGCAATCAGTATTGGTCCATAGGGTGGGACATAGTTATGAATACTGTGATGCAATCAGTATTGATCCATAGGGTGGGACATAGTTATGAATATTGTGATGCATCACATGATATCAGTTAGCATGGTGTCCAAGTAATGAAAGCTCACTGTTGAAATGGCATTAAAATATATCAGTCAACATGATGTCTAAGTAATGAAAGCTCACTGTTGAAATGGCATTAAGATATATCAGTCAACATGATGTCCAAGTAATGAAAGCTCACTGTTGAAATGGCATTAACATATATCAGTCAGCATGATGTCCAAGTAATGTAAGCTCAAATTGTAAATTGTTTCACAGTTGTCATGGTCAATACATTTGTAACCTAAGTGTGCAGACAATAAAATCATCACCACAATATATTTTACTGTTGCTGTATATTATATGACTAACTTTCATTGTTTGCATATCTTTTGGTGTTCTTTAATGGCTATAAACTCAGTCTTAACTGTCTTTTCTTTAATGAATATAAACTCAGTCTTAACTGTCTTTTCCTTAATGAATATAAACTCAGTCTTAACTGTATTTTCTTTAATGAATATAAACTCAGTCTTAACTGTCTTTTCCTTAATGAATATAAACTCAGTCTTAACTGTATTTTCTTTAATGAATATAAACTCAGTCTTAACTGTCTTTTCTTTAATGAATATAAACTCAGTCTTAACTGTTTTTTTTAAAGAATATAAACTCAGTCTTAACTGTCTTTTCTTTAATGAATATAAACTCAGTCTTAACTGTCTTTTCCAGGGATAAAAGCAAACCTGCACATTGTTCTTATCATGGATAGCAGTAATTCAAAATTCACCCTTAACTGTGAGAGCAATCCAGCTTTGTACAAGGAGTGTGCTGTACAGTGGATGGAAGGATGGAGTCGTGATAGTATGGTCAAGGTGAGTACATAGATTATGGACAGCAGTTACTCAAATTTGCTCTGAACCATGAGAGCAGTCATGCTTTGTACAAGGAAGGTGCTGTACAGTGGATAAAAGGACAGAGTCATGACAGTTATGGAATGCATTACTCAAATTTTGTCCTGAACTGTGTGAGTATGCCTTCATAGTACAGAGAGTGTGCTATAGAATGGTTTGTAGGATTTAGTCATAGCACTATGATTAAGGTTTGTGTAATGAGTTACCAGTCTTATAGCACTATGATTAAGGTTTGTTTAATGAGTTACCAGTCTTATAGCACTATGATTAAGGTTTGTGTAATGAGTTACCTGTCTTATAGCACTATGATTTGGGTTTGTGTAATGAGTTACTAGTCTTATAGCACTATGATTAAGGTTTGTGTAATGAGTTACCAGTCTTATTGGACTATGATTAAGGTTTGTGTAATGAGTTACCAGTCTTATAGCACTATGATTAAGGTTTGTGTAATGAGTTACCAGTCTTAGAGCACTATGATTTGGGTTTGTGTAATGAGTTACCAGTCTTATAGCACTATGAGTAAAGTTTGTGTAATGAGTTACCAGTCTTATAGCACTATGAGTAATGTTTGTATAATGAGTTACTAGTCTTATAGCACTATGATTAGGGTTTGTGTGATGAGTTACCAGTTTTATAGCACTATGATTAGGGTTTGTGTAATGAGTTACCAGTCTTATAGCACTATGAGTAAGGTTTGTGTAATGAGTTACCAGTCTTATAGCACTATGATTAAGGTTTGTGTAATGAGTTACCAGTCTTATAGCACTATGAGTAAGGTTTGTGTAATGAATTACCATTCTTATAGCACTATGATTAGGGTTTGTGTAATAAGTTACCAGTCTTATGGCACTATGATTAGGGTTTGTGTAAATAGTTACCAGTCTTATGGCACTATGATTAAGGTTTGTGTAATGAGTTACCAGTCTTATAGCACTATGATTAAGGTTTGTGTAACTAGTTACCAGTCTTATAGCACTATGATTAATGTTTGTGTAATGAGTTACCAGTCTTATAGCACTATGATTTGGGTTTGTGCAATGAGTTACAGTCTTATAGCACTATGACTCTGCTATTTATTATGGATCATGTGACTCATGCTATTAAATTTGGGCGCAGTGATGAAAATTATGTTATCTATCTGTGTTAAAATTTTGTCATTGCATCCTGTTGGTTAATTTTTTATGGTAGGTCCCACATATGATACTGACCAGACCACCAAAGATAGAGGGTGCCAGCATTGGGGATTCTAAACAGCATAAACGCAAGCTATCTGGAGGAGAGGACATATTGAAGTGCTTTGTGTTCATCCATGAGGCTTGCACTAATGCCAGTTTAGTGGCTACTCCAAGGAGATACGTTTCATTTGTTAACACTTACCAGCAAGTATACAGCAACAAGAAACAAGGCATAGAGAAGAGACAGCATCACTTACAGGTATCATCACTGTGTTTCTGACTCATTGCATGTTTTAAAATTTGGTTTTATTTAGTTTTATTCTGTAAGAGTTGCCTCCTCCTGGGCAGAGGATAGTAGCTATTACAAATCAGCCAGCCAGAGATCTATTTTTGTTCACTACTCTCTCCTACACAGAAAATGGCAGAAGAAGAAACTTTGTAAAATAAACCCTATGCTTGGATATTGTGATATACTCTGTCTGTCCATCTATCTGTCCTTCTCTCTATCCATTACCACCTCTCCTTCTAAACTGCCAGTAGAAATTCATGATACTGTGTACATGTACATATAGTTATGATGCTCTTTTGGTAGCAGTGTCATCCTTGACTCCCACCCTTTAATGGCAAGGAGTTTTTTCTGGGTGGTTTAAAATATGTAGATAAAAGCATGGATTGTTTTTGATGCTGATCCATTGCAGGTGCTCTTATTCACTGTGAAATTAACTGGAACAGATTTATTGCAGTATCTGCAAGAAAAAATCAGAGGAGGCGATTGAAAATAAAAATTTAGAAAGTAATAGTTTGTTAAATATGATGTTCACATTACCATAACACACAGTGGTCACTCTTTTCTGCAGTGAGAATATGGCTTAATTAGAAGAGAACCTCAAAATTGTTAAATAAATGCACAAGTTGGGTGTAAGATGGGGGGGTAGGGTTGCTTCATAAGGGTAGTCCACAAGGTATTGATGTTTTGGGTCTGTTCTTTTGCTACTTGACACACATATTCATTCATAAAGAAAGTATGAAATGTGATCCACAACATAAATGGCGAAGGAAAACAGAATTCTTTCCGACATGCGAAGTTTGAAAAACATTCAGTTTTATACATGACTTAGTCATTGTACTTGCTGATAGTTTCTCAAAAAAATTTATCATTATCTCATTAAAAAACAGACTTTCATAGACTGATAAGTTGAAAAGAAAGGATACAGTTCAAATTTAAATCTAACAAATCAGAAAGTTGTAATCAACCATTTTTACTTTTGGAGCTAATGGAAGTATTCAATAAGTCCCATGAAGGATCTGTTGGGCCTGATGATATACCTTACCAGAACGATCATTGCTTGCTTTTTTGGAAATTTTCAATGATTTAGGGATTACTGGTGATATGCCAAAAATTTGGAAAGAAGCAACAGTAATGCCTATTCCCAAACCAAGTAAGAATAGCATAGATCCTACCAACTACCATCTCATTGCTTTGACAAGCTGTTGTTTGTAAAACAATGGAACAAATGATCAATGCTCAGCTTGTTTGGTACCTGGAGACTAGTAATTTAATATCTTCTTTCGATATGGCCATAGTACCAGTAACCATCTAGTTAGACTGGAAACTTATATTTGTGATGCTTTTATCAAGATGGAAAATTTAGTAGCAGTATTTATCCATTTAGAAAAGGTATATGATAGAACATGGAAATATGGAATAATGAATGACCTACACAATTTTGGTATAAAAGGTGATCTATCCACTTTTATATTGAATGTGTTTTCAAACAGAGAATTCCTAGCAGTATTTTATCTGTAACTCTTTCCAGCATCTGAAGTAATAACATTACCAAGAATTTTAATCCAGGTATAGAAAGTACCCAGGATGTTCTTAATATCTTTTTAATTGAGGAACATGCAAAATATAAAGAAGATTCAAAATTGGGCCAATACCAACCAATGGTTGCAGATTCTCAAAATCAAAAACAGTATGTATGCATCTCTGTCGGTTATGAAGACATCACGATGATCCTCAACTCATGCTTAACATTACACACCTATACCAACTGTTGAGAAAACAGTTTTTAGGTACTGACTTTGACAGAAAACTCACCTTTATATCACACATAAAGAACTTGAAAGCTAAATCTCAAATCTATAGATTTTAACTTAAAGTAGTAGTGCACACTGACTGAGGTGCTGATAGAAAATTCAGCCTCAGTTTGTAAAGAACTTTTGTTCCATCCAAACTTTACTATGGTGTGTTGTTTATGGTTCAACTCGAAAATCATACCTTAAGATGTTTGACCCAATTCACCATCAAGGAATAAACTCACTTTGGTAGAGTTTAGGACATCCCATGTGAAAGCATTTTGGCTGGAGTGAACAAGCCACCTTTATCACATCATAAAGAAATGCTTTCTATACCCTCAAATTAAGATCAGAACATTTGACCTGCCTTTTTGAGTTCATTCCAAGCCTGATAAATACAAAACACTATACCAAAATAAGCTAAATGCCATACCTACCTTATGTATTAGAATTTCATTAAGGCTTGATAATACAAAAATTTACCTTTCTAAAATTCCAGCAGACATTCATATTTGAAACACCTCTCTGTCTACGTAAGCAACCAAAATTACTTTTCACACTATATGTAAAAATAATCTGAGACAGATCCTTCCATCTTTTACAACTCTTATCAGAAACTCCTCACCAAATGTAATAATTATGTTAGTGAAAATCACACAACAGAGCAGTAGACCTTGCCTTGAAATGTATTAAAAGGAAACATGTTTTAAACTCCATTATATTATCTGATCACAATCAGTACTTCAGTCACCCATTACTGACCAATATTCTCATAAAACATACCAATCTGTGTACTAAAACATACCAATCTGTGTACTAAAACATACCAATCTGTGTACTTCCCATAATATAATATACTCTTGGCTACCCAGCCCTATCAGTATTAAAGGTAATGAAAAAGCACTGCTAAAATGGCCTTATCCATAGAGCCATTTGATGTTAAAATAGCAATGATTTTAAACCTTGTATCAAAAAGTCTCTGCTTAGTAAGTGGCAGGCATAATGGAATGATGCAGTGAATAACAAACTCCATGTGATCAAGCCAACTCTAGGCAACTAGGATCCTTCCTACAAAACTATCCACAGGGATGAGGTAGTCATTTTATTAGAATTTGTCATACTTAAAAACCCATTCCTACTTACTAAAAGGTGAATACCCACCTGAGTTCATTTCTTGCAATGTACCCTTCACTGTGAAGCCCTTTTTGATAGATTGTTTTAATCTCAAACCTAAAGGCTAGCATTACTATAATGTTCAAGACATGAAGGAACTTTTGGTACAATACATGTCTTGCATTTTAATATTCCTGAAAGAAGTAAACATCTATTCTAAGATATAAGTGAAATCTCTTGGAGTATTTGTAACCTAATACATGAACAGCTGATCATTCTAAGTACCTTTTTTATCCAATTTTTCTTTGACGCACACCATTCATTTTATATTGGGAAAACTTCATATATTACTCTCATCATCTCATCATTTTGCCTTTAATTGTCTAATTTTATTATTGCTGATCGATAACGAACCATTTATCAACTGTAAATAATATAACACAATCTTTTTGACGGCATTCAATAGCCTTAAAGTGCTGGTATACACTGTAAAACTGCAATTAATCAATTAATCCGTCAATGAATTATATACTACTAAAATAGGGTTGGGGGTTCTGTGTAAAGGTAGTATACATAGTGTTGATGTATAGAGTCTGTTCTTTTGCTACTAGGCTGGTGTCTCCAAACTGAATGAAGCCAAGCAGCTTGTAGATGAGCTGAAGAGGAAGGCTGCCGAACAGAGTCAATTACTAGCTGAAAAACAAGCCGAGGCAGACTCAGCACTCCGAGAAATTACAACAGCCATGCAGGTAAACTACTGACATTACAACAGCCATGCAGGTAAACTACTGACAATACAACAGCCATGCCTGTAAACTACTGACATTACAACAGCCATGCAGGTAAACTACTGACATTTCAACAGCCATGCAGGTAAACTACTGACATTACAACAGCCATGTAGGTAAACTACTGACATTACAACAGTCATACAGGTAAACTTCTGACATTACAACAGCCATGCCAGTAAACTACTGACATTACAACAGCCATGCATGTAAACTGCTGACATTATAACCGCCATACTAGTAAACTTGACATTACAACAGCCATGCAGGTAAACTACTGACATTACAACAGCCATGTAGGTAAATACTAACATTACAACAGCCATGTAGGTAAATTACTGACATTACAACAGTCATGCAGGTAAACTTCTAACATTACAACAGCCATGCCAGTAAACTACTGACATTACAACAGCCATGCCTGTAAACTACTGACATTACAACAGCCATGCATGTAAACTGCTGACATTATAACCGCCATACTAGTAAACTTGACATTACAACAGCCATGCAGGTAAACTACTGACATTGCAACAGCCATGCCAGTAAACTACTGACATTACAACAGCCATGCCTGCAAACTTCTGACATTACAACAGCCATGCCAGTAAATTACTGACATTACAACAGCCATGCAGGTAAACTACTAACATTACAACAGCCATGCATGTAAACTACTGACATTACAACAGCCCTGCAGGTAAACTACTGACATTACAACAGCCATGCCTGTAAACTACTGACATTACAACAGCCATGTAGGTAAACTGCTGAGATTTAGTCCTGATTTCAGTGTTTGATTCAGGTACTGCTTTACCTACACCGAAGTCAGGCAGACTGTAGTTTGTTTTTCTCCTTAAATTTTGTGTATGAGAAGAAAAATGTTTTCATTTTCTATATTCCAGTATTCATATACCACTAGGATTACTTACACAGGCTGGTGGGTGAAGGATATTATTATTGTTTTTTTTTACTGGATTTCTTAGTTCAAATGTTTCAATTTTTCCTGCTTTTTCAAGCAAAATATGCCATAAAAAGACCAGAAAGCCAGGTGAATTTAAGAGGCATATAATTAGAATAGCTGTGTTGAATGCTCTGTGGTCTCTACATTATTAAAATTAGACTTTAAAGCAATCTAAAAATTTTAAACTTTTAGTTAAAGAAAAAGAAATTTTAACTGTCTTGGAGGCTCTGTTCTCATTTTCATTTTATAAAGATTGTTGATTTAAGATACAAACAAAGTGAATAATTAAATGTTACATTAATACTTCACATGGCCTAAAGGCAGAAAGCTTTTTGGTTTTCAGTCCTTAAAGTTGATATGGATTATGCTACTCTGCTATGACATATGGTCAGCATTGCTAAAAATAGCAAAGTCAGATCAGAATTAGGCTAAATTAAGAAAAGGTATTCCAGTATAAATGGCTTTAAACTTTGTACACATTTTGTTGATTAGCCATCAAATATGACTGCCTTTACAAAACTATATGGAAACCATTGTTTAAATAGCTTCTTAAAAGCCACTGAACAGAATTTAATTTAATTTGATACAAGATGGCATGATGTGATCACTTTTAAACTTGGTACAAATGAAGTCAGTCTGACATTAAATAAGGTTCCTGTTACTAAAAAATAGAAAAACTTTTCAATTGCTTTTCAGAAACTGCTAATAATAAAAATAGAATTTGAATTTTTTTTTTATCAAAGGCATAAAAGCATTTCAGATTTGTACAAATGATGTATATCTCCCATCAAATTTGACCTCAAGGACAAATCATAGAAATACATTAAATGGCTTCTTCCTAATAGTCGATCAGCAGAATTTGACTAAATTTAATACCTGGCAAGAAATCTTTTCCAGTTTATGATTCTGATCCTCATTATATATGACTTCCAAATTAAAAAATGAAAACTGTGAAATGGCTTTTTCTATCCAGTGATTTCCAGTATTTGACCAGATTTGAAAGAAATCATGCATTTATGCATGTGTTTTCATTTAAATTATAAAATATATGTTACGATCACTTTAGTTGATTTAGTCTGCAGACAAAGTAATCATTTCTATTTTGATAAAATGAGCTTACAAATTGTTGGACTTGAATTCATTTACTGAATGAACTTACGAATTCATTTACTGAATGAACTTACAAATTGTTGGGCTTGAATTCATTGACTGAATGAACTTACAAATTGTTGGGCTTGAATTCATTGACTGAAGGAAAGCTGTTCCTAAAGTGGCACAGGTTGGAAAATAGCCAGTGTATGTGTAAATAAAACTAACAAACTTAGGATTTAATCAAGCCAGCCTCAAAGAGACAGTTTGGTACGGTTTGGAATCTCACAAAGCCTGTTCGGCACAGTGACACTTGCCTGCATGTGCAGATAACCCTTAAAGTTAGATTTGCTAACACTTTACTAGGAAAGGTCATTTCAAAACTAAATGAGAATGAAATAAAAAAACAAATAAAATGAAAGCTTTTTTAACATAGACAACACCTTAGCCCAACAAGGAAAACTATTTTCTGATATGGAATGAGTGTGCACTGCAGGAGAAGAAAAATGGTCTTAAACTTGATTCTAATTATAAGAGCAGACATTGTTCTTTCAGTTTATCAGCTCTTCAAGGTAAGGCCTGTATTTCTATTCCATTTGTGCTGATAGAAGTACTGATAGTACCATATTGGAACAAGAAATGGTTTTGAAAAGATACCTGGACAATAACAGAAACAAAACCATTAAGTCCATTGAAGAAATAAATATGCTGTACATTATTTATTAAAATTGGATTTAACTCATAAATCCCTGGTAAGACATTAAAATTTTGGGAAGAGTGAACATTTAGGTGGAAAAAGTGAATGTTCTGAAATCTAGTTGGACAATTATGTTGACAAAAATTTGATCAACCCCAAATATGTGATAAATAGAACTTAAACTTGCATTCATTTTGTTTTTGTTGTTAATGTTGTGGTGCTAAACGCCATTTTTCAACACACAATAGGCTATACATGGCGGCCAGTATTAATGGTGGAGGAAGAAACCAGGAAATCACCGGAGAGAACCACTGACCCACGAGAAGCTACTGGCAAGCTTTCTCACATATCCACATTCGCCGAATCTTAGACTCGAACAAGCAGACAGTGATCTGTAACGGACAGCGCTTTAGACCACTCGGGGCCCCCATCCATTTTGTAGAAAATGAATAAAACCTCTAGAAAAAAATACAATATGCTTCTTGCTGAAAGCAGCTTTTGTTTCATTATTCTTTAACTTGTATAATTTCATATTAAATAGAAACGCATGTAAGATCCTATGTTCCTTTCCATTAGAATGCTAGTGACCAGAAGAGTGAGATGGAGGAGTTGAAGCAGTCAGCGGCAAAGGAAAATGCACTGTTGGAGACCAGAAAGAAAGCCATTGACAAAGAAATGAAAGAGGTAGAACCTCTCATACAAGAAGCCAAGACAGCTGTTGGGAACATCAAGACAGAGTCACTGTCAGAGATTCGTTCACTGCGAGCCCCACCTGATGTTATCAGGGACATCCTGGAGGGAGTGCTCCGACTTATGGGCATCTTTGACACCTCCTGGGTCAGCATGAAAAGGTCAGCACTTCTTGCCTAAACATTCCATGGGTAAACAAATAAATAGAAACCAAATTTCTCATTCTGTCATTTATCTTGGCATGATACAGTAATGTTCAACAAATTTGTGACAGTTTGTAATTTACGATTATGGCTGTTGTCACATACAAGTAGATTATATACTGAAATATGAGTTGGATCCAGCTAAAAAATGACCAGGTCTGTAATCACATAGAGGCTGATGTGCTAGAACATTCTTCAATGGCAGATCATGGTCTGTGTTGATGGCAGTTGACTGACTTAAATGCAAGTCTATACAGTATGTCTTGTGAACACTAGTTGTATCTGCCTTGCATGCAAGTTTATACAGTATGTCTTGTGAACACTGGTTGTATCTGTCTTGTATGCAAGTTTATATAGTATGTCTTGTGAACACTAGTTGTATCTGCCTTGCATGCAAGTTTATACAGTATGTCTTGTGAACACTAGTTGGATCTGCTTTGTATGCAAGTCTATACAGTATGTCTTGTGAACACTAGTTGTATCTGCCTTGCATGCAAGTTTATACAATATGTCTTGTGAACACTGGTTGTATCTGTCTTGTATGCAAGTTTATACAGTATGTCTTGTGAACACTAGTTGTATCTGCCTTGTATGCAAGTTTATACAGTATGTCTTGTGAACACTAGTTGTATCTGCCTTGTATGCAAGTTTATACAGTATGTCTTGTTTACTCTGGTTGTATCTGCCTTGTATGCAAGTTTATACAGTATGTCTTGTGGATATTAGTTGGAGCTTCCTAAAATGCAAGTTTATACAGTATGTCTTGTGGATATTAGTTAGAGCTTCCTAAAATGCAAGTTTATACAGTATGTCTTGTGGATATTAGTTGGAGCTTCCTAAAATGCAAGTTTATACAGTATGTCTTGTGGATATTAGTTGGAGCTTCCTAAAATGCAAGTTTATACAGTATGTCTTGTGGATGCTACTTGGACCTGCCTTGTATGCAAGTTTATACAGTATGTCTTGTGGATGCTACTTGGACCTGCCTTGTATGCAAGTTTATACAGTATGTCTTGTGGATGCTACTTGGACCTGCCTTGTATGCAAGTTTATACAGTATGTCTTGTGGATGCTACTTAGACCTGCCTTGTATGCAAGTTTATACAGTATGTCTTGTGGATGCTACTTGGACCTGCCTTGTATGCAAGTTTATACAGTATGTCTTGTGGATATTAGTTGGAGCTTCCTAAAATGCAAGTTTATACAGTATGTCTTGTGGATATTACTTAGAGCTTCCTAAAATGCAAGTTTATACAGTATGTCTTGTGGATATTAGTTAGAGCTTCCTAAAATGCAAGTTTATACAGTATGTCTTGTGGATGCTACTTGGACCTGCTTGTATGCAAGTTTATACAGTATGTCTTGTGGATGCTACTTGGACCTGCCTTGTATGCAAGTTTATACAGTATGTCTTGTGGATGCTACTTGGACCTGCCTTGTATGCAAGTTTATACAGTATGTCTTGTGAACACTAGTTGTATCTGCCTTGTATGCAAGTTTATACAGTATGTCTTGTTTACACTGGTTGTATCTGCCTTGTATGCAAGTTTATACAGTATGTCTTGTGGATATTAGTTGGAGCTTCCTAAAATGCAAGTTTATACAGTATGTCTTGTGGATATTAGTTAGAGCTTCCTAAAATGCAAGTTTATACAGTATGTCTTGTGGATATTAGTTGGAGCTTCCTAAAATGCAAGTTTATACAGTATGTCTTGTGGATATTAGTTGGAGCTTCCTAAAATGCAAGTTTATACAGTATGTCTTGTGGATGCTACTTGGACCTGCCTTGTATGCAAGTTTATACAGTATGTCTTGTGGATGCTACTTGGACCTGCCTTGTATGCAAGTTTATACAGTATGTCTTGTGGATGCTACTTGGACCTGCCTTGTATGCAAGTTTATACAGTATGTCTTGTGGATGCTACTTAGACCTGCCTTGTATGCAAGTTTATACAGTATGTCTTGTGGATGCTACTTGGACCTGCCTTGTATGCAAGTTTATACAGTATGTCTTGTGGATATTAGTTGGAGCTTCCTAAAATGCAAGTTTATACAGTATGTCTTGTGGATATTACTTAGAGCTTCCTAAAATGCAAGTTTATACAGTATGTCTTGTGCATATTAGTTAGAGCTTCCTAAAATGCAAGTTTATACAGTATGTCTTGTGGATGCTACTTGGACCTGCTTGTATGCAAGTTTATACAGTATGTCTTGTGGATGCTACTTGGACCTGCCTTGTATGCAAGTTTATACAGTATGTCTTGTGGATGCTACTTGGACCTGCCTTGTATGCAAGTTTATACAGTATGTCTTGTGGATGCTACTTGGACCTGCCTTGTATGCAAGTTTATACAGTATGTCTTGTGGATGCTACTTGGACCTGCCTTGTATGCAAGTTTATACAGTATGTCTTGTGGATGCTACTTGGACCTGCCTTGTATGCAAGTTTATACAGTATGTCTTGTGGATGCTACTTGGACCTGCCTTGTATGCAAGTTTATACAGTATGTCTTGTGGATGCTACTTGGACCTGCCTTGTATGCAAGTTTATACAGTATGTCTTGTGGATGCTACTTGGACCTGCCTTGTATGCAAGTTTATACAGTATGTCTTGTGGATGCTACTTGGACCTGCCTTGTATGCAAGTTTATACAGTATGTCTTGTGGATGCTACTTGGACCTGCCTTGTATGCAAGTTTATACAGTATGTCTTGTGGATGCTACTTGGACCTGCCTTGTATGCAAGTTTATACAGTATGTCTTGTGGATGCTACTTGGACCTGCCTTGTATGCAAGTTTATACAGTATGTCTTGTGGATGCTACTTGGACCTGCCTTGTATGCAAGTTTATACAGTATGTCTTGTGGATGCTACTTGGACCTGCCTTGTATGCAAAGTTATACAGTATGTCTTGTGGATGCTACTTGGACCTGCCTTGTATGCAAGTTTATACAGTATGTCTTGTGGATGCTACTTGGACCTGCCTTGTATGCAAGTTTATACAGTATGTCTTGTGGATGCTACTTGGACCTGCCTTGTATGCAAGTTTATACAGTATGTCTTGTGGATGCTACTTGGACCTGCCTTGTATGCAAATTTATACAGTATGTCTTGTGGATGCTACTTGGACCTGCCTTGTATGCAAGTTTATACAGTATGTCTTGTGGATGCTACTTGGACCTGCCTTGTATGCAAGTTTATACAGTATGTCTTGTGGATATTAGTTGGAGCTTCCTAAAATGCAAGTTTATACAGTATGTCTTGTGGATATTAGTTAGAGCTTCCTAAAATGCAAGTTTATACAGTATGTCTTGTGGATGCTACTTGGACCTGCCTTGTATGCAAGTTTATACAGTATGTCTTGTGGATGCTACTTGGACCTGCCTTGTATGCAAGTTTATACAGTATGTCTTGTGGATGCTACTTGGACCTGCCTTGTATGCAAGTTTATACAGTATGTCTTGTGGATGCTACTTGGACCTGCCTTGTATGCAAAGTTATACAGTATGTCTTGTGGATGCTACTTGGACCTGCCTTGTATGCAAGTTTATACAGTATGTCTTGTGGATGCTACTTGGACCTGCTTGTATGCAAGTTTATACAGTATGTCTTGTGGATGCTACTTGGACCTGCCTTGTATGCAAGTTTATACAGTATGTCTTGTGGATGCTACTTGGACCTGCCTTGTATGCAAGTTTATACAGTATGTCTTGTGGATGCTACTTGGACCTGCCTTGTATGCAAAGTTATACAGTATGTCTTGTGGATGCTACTTGGACCTGCCTTGTATGCAAGTTTATACAGTATGTCTTGTGGATGCTACTTGGACCTGCCTTGTATGCAAGTTTATACAGTATGTCTTGTGGATGCTACTTGGACCTGCCTTGTATGCAAGTTTATACAGTATGTCTTGTGGATGCTACTTGGACCTGCCTTGTATGCAAAGTTATAAGATGTTTCTTTTTATATAAAAAAATTATAATATTGCATGTACCTTATGTAGCTCCATAATTAAGTTTGAGACATCATCCAAATCTTTCTATTTTTATTTTAAATATTTTGATGATACTGTTTCCATTCTGACCAAATCTTATATCTTGTTTCACAACTTTTGTTGATCATTTTCCTATCTAACTATATCTTATATTTCATAACACAATTTTTATTGACTATTTTCATTTCTTAGAAGATCTTATATCTTGTTTTATGGTTTACCAGTTTCCTTGCCAAGAGAGGGGTAAAGGAAGAAATCCAGACATTTGATGCCAGGAAGATCTCACCAGACATCAGGGAGAGTGTTGAAGAACATCTCAAGAAAAACAAAGATTCCTTTGATACAAAGGTATCGTGATATTTACACAAATTGGAATCATGTTGTTGCAATGAAAAGTTACTCTTAAAGAAAGAAGGTTTTATGAGAAAGAATAAACTGCTAAAACCATAATAATATTTTTGATCCATTTTCATATTGAAAACTACTGAGTAAACAGGGACAAATGACAATATACAGTGAAAGTTGTCATTTTGACTGAGACATATACAGTGATAGTTGATAATTTTACTTGGCATTTGTCAATATACAGGGAAAGTTGTCATTTTGACAGGGAAATATGTCAATATACAATGATAGTTGCCATTTTTACTGGGGTAAATGTCAATATACCATGAAAGTTGCCATTTTGATGCAGGCATATGTCAGTATACAGTGATAGTTGCCATTTTGACTGGGACATATACAGTGATAGTTGACAATTTTACTTGGCATTTGTCAATATACAGGGAAAGTTGTCATTTCAGCTTGGGCAAATGTCAGTAATAAATAACAGTCCCAATTTTAACTTTGGCACATGTCACTATACAGTGATAGTCTCCATTGTGACTGGGCCAAATGTCAATATATACAGTGATATTCCATTTTGAGTGGGCCAAATGTCAATATACAGTGATAGTCATATTTTGACTGGGGTACATGTCAATAATAAATGATAGTCATATACATGTTAGTATATAGTATACAGTGATAGTCTCCATTTTGACTGGGGCAAATATCAATACTGGGTATACAGTAATAGTCTCCAAATGTCAATATACAATGTCAGTATATGGTGATAGTCCCTATTTCAACTTTGGCACATGTCAATATACAGTGATAGTCTCCATTTTGACTAGGACAAATGTTAGTATACACTGATAGTACCTATTTTAACTGAAGCACATGTCAATATACAGTGATAGTCTCAATTGTGACTGGTACATATCAATAATAAATGATTATCCTTATTTTGACTGGGGTACATGTCAATATATATAGTGATAGTCCCTATTTAGACTGAGGTACATGTCAGTATATAGTGTTAGTCCTTATTTTGACTGTGGCACATGTTGAGTGATACAGTGATAGTCCCAATTTTGACAGAATCCCAATTTTGACTGGGGTACATGTCAATATACAGTAAAAGTGTAAGTTTGACTGCGACAAATATCAATATACAGGGATAGTCTCCATTTTGTCTGGGGCACATGTCAACAATAAATGATAGTCCCTATTTTGACATGGGGTACATGTCACAGTATGGTCACAGTGACAGTCCCCAAGAAATTTATTGATCTGCGATTATCCTTATAATTATTAACCTCAGGCATTATCAGTGTAATTGTATTCATTTCATATCACTCACTCACTATAATGCCCTTCATTATAACACACATCCTGTTATAAAGTTAGTATGGATCCCATTTATTAAGTTAAAGTAAAGTTGTATGAATTTCATTTATGGTGTAGTCTTGCCGTTAGGGGTATAGTATACAGCATTATAATCAGGGAGTACTATTAGAGTTTGGGATATTCCAGTAAAACATCCATTGTATGTGTGGACTCAGGAAATGAACCCTTCAAATTATACTAGATATTATATTTTTTGTTGTGTGTATGTTATGTAATGCAAGAGAACAATCAATTTTGCAGTGGCATCATTAACAGGTAAGGTTTGGTTAAAGCTTGTTTTAGTAATGCTTCGATTGTGGGCTCACCATGTAAACCCACTTCTTTTTCATGCTTGATTATCCACTGAATCAGGGTATCTAAAAATAGATATATTATACAACTGCCTTGTACATGTTTCATGTATCTATAAATAGAACAGCTCATATAATCTTGAGCAAGATAATGTTTACATTGATTTTGCTGTTGCTGCATCTGTTCTTATTGTTGTTGTTAGTCTAATCTTTTGTTTTGTTTTTAAAACAGTGTTTTGTACCAATTTGTACCATTCACCCTGGTTTCTGTCTTCAACCATGAGTTTTTTGGTGATGCATCAACTAAGCAATTATTTTCCCGGATACATAGGGTCAGACTATCATTATCTTTTCCAGAATGCACGAAGAGCCTCAGTGGCAGCTGAACCACTGGCCCAGTGGGTCAAGGCCAATATCCAATACTCTTATGTCCTGGAGAAGGTGGAACCTCTTGAGAAGGAACAGACAGAACTACGGAAGTAAGTTCACTTGAGCCACTTTCAAAAAGCATTCATTTTATTTTATGCACAATTTTAAAACTTTAAAAAATGACAATGTGTAATTCAGAGGCAAATAGTTATTTGCCTTCGCTTTACATTTGTCTGCCAACTCAATCATTATGGTAATTTGACTTTTGTTATGATTCTATGGTCCTAAACTAAGTAACATAAAAGTTTTGTTAAAATTCATCAAATAATTTATTTTCCCAAAATACAATGTGAAAATTGAAAAGGAACTTACAATATTGTGAATTAAAATCCCCAATAGTTCTAAAAGTTCTATCATAAATGTATGAAGTCACAGTTGAATTTCAGTGGTGTTCCAAATAAATTCCAATCTTTAATGTGTTGATGTGCCTATAATCTTGAATTGTGCTAATTTGACAATGGCTTGGAATGTGGTGATGTGCTAATGGTCTTTTGATCTATTGCAATACTATTGTCCAAAATGTCCTTGACTGAATTCACTATTATTCCAAATTATTGATTTAGTCAAAGAGTATTAATGGGCACTGTAATTCTAGTGAATGATTTAAATAAATCTGTCCAGAT
The DNA here is from genome assembly GCA_016746295.1 of Potamilus streckersoni. NCBI lineage: Eukaryota > Metazoa > Mollusca > Bivalvia > Unionida > Unionidae > Potamilus > Potamilus streckersoni. The sequence continues at coordinate 525,988 of JAEAOA010001146.1, read as the reverse complement.
TAAAAACTGAACATAACAATAGGTCTCATTCCTCTTCAAATGTTAAGGCAGAAATGAGTAAATTTTCAAGAAAGGCACAACAATAGAACCAAAACACAATAATATAGCTAGAACACAATAATATAGCTAGTACACAATAATATAGCTAGTACACAATAACATAACTAGTACACAATAATACAGCTAGTACACAATAATACAGCTATTACACAATAATATAGCTGGTACACAATAACATAACTAGTAACATAACTAGTACACAATAATACAGCTAGTACACAATAATACAGCTAGTACACAATAATACAGCTATTACACAATAATATAGCTAGTACACAATAACATAACTAGTGCACAATAACATAGCTAGTACACAATAATACAGCTAGTATACAATAACATAGCTAGTACACAATAATACAGCTAGTACACAATAATACAGCTAGTACTCAATAACATAACTAGTACACAATAATGCTGCTAGTAAATAATAAGACAACTAGTACACAATAACATAGGTAGTACACAATAATATAGCTAGTACACAATAATATAGCCAGTACACAATAATACAGTCAGTACATAATAATACAGCTATTACACAATAATATAGCTAGTACACAATAATACAGCTAGTACACAATAACATAACTAGTACACAATAACATAGCTAGTACACAATAATGCTGCTAGTACATAATAACACAGCTAGTACACAATAACACAGCTAGTACACAATAATACAGCTAGTACACAATAATGCTGCTAGTACATAATAACACAGCTAGTACACAATAACATAGGTAGTACACAATAATATAGCTAGTATACAATAATATAGCCAGTACACAATAATAAAACCAGTACACAATACTACAGCTAGTACACAATAACATAGCTAGTACACAATAACATAGCTTCTACACAATAACATAGCTAGTACACAATAACAAAGGAAGTACACAATAATATAATAATACAGCTAGTACACAATAATATCTCTAGTACACAATAACATAGCTAGTATACAATAACATAGCTATTACACAATAACATAGATAGTACACAATAATATAGCTAGTGCACAATAATACTACTAGTACACATAATATAGCTAGTACACAATAATACAGCTTGTACACACTAATATAGCTAGTATACAATATTATAGCTAGTACACAATAATACAGCTAGTTCACAATAAGATAGCTAGTACACAATAACATAGCTAGTACACAATAATACAGCCAAGATGTATATCAATGTCCTCTCTAAAGAATTCCACATTGTCATGTTTAATAATTTTCAAGTGGAAAACTTATATTCTATATTCAGATAAAAGTAGTCACATTTACATCCATTAATAATGATCTTATATTTATTTTATAATCATAGAAAAATATTAACTTTGTATTTTGTTCAAGTAGACCATTGACTTGATATAGGACCAAGGTCATTTACAAAATACAGATATACTTAACATATAATCAATGAGAAAAGCCAACAAATAGCCAACAGATAGTACATATTAAATATAGGTAACACTCTACTAAAATTTCCAGAAGACTTAACAGGTATTTAATTGATGTCCATATACCTGCCATAGACTATACAGGTATTTAAGTGATGTCCATATACCTGCCCTAGACTATACAGGTATTTTGGTGATGCCCATATACCTGTCATTGACTGTACAGGTATTTAATTGATGTCCATACACCTGTCATAGACTATACAGGTATTTTGGTAATGCCCATATACCTACCAAAGACCATACAGTCAGGTATTTAGGTGATGCCCATATAAATGTCATAGACTATACAAGTGATTAGGTGATGCCAGTATCCCTGCAATAGACTATACAGGTGTGTAGGTGATGCCTATATACCTTCTGTAGACTATACAGGTGTGTAAGTGATGCCTATATACCTGCTGTAGACTGTACATGTGTGTAGGTGATTATATACCTGCTGTAGACTATACAGGTGTGTAGGTGATGCCTATATACCTGCTGTAGACTATATAGGTGTGTAGGTGATGCCTATATACCTTCTATAGACTATACAGGTGTGTAGGTGATTCTTATATACATGCTGTAGACTATACAGGTGTGTAGGTGATGCCTATATACCTGCTTTAGACTATACAGGTGTGTAGGTGATGCCTATATACCTGCTGTAGACTATACAGGTGTGTAGGTGATGCCTATATACCTGCTGTAGACTATACAGGTGTGTAGGTGATGCCTATATACCTTTTTTAGACTATACAGGTGTGTAAGTGATGCCTATATACATGATGTAGACTATACAGGTGTGTAGCTGATGCCTATATACCTGCTGTAGACTATACAGGTGTGTAGGTGATTCCTATATACATACTGTAGACTATACAGGTGTGTAGGTGATGCCTTTATACCTGCTGTAGACTATACATCTGTGTAGGTTATATCCAGGTTGATACTTTCTCCATTCATTTTTACCAATTTGTAGCTTGACCTTTATACAGAAAGACTATGTTACTTTTTTTCTCATTAGCTACTAAAAGAGTCATTGGATCAAAAATAATATCATTGTAATATATATTTAATATATAATATAATATATAATATAATATAATATAATTATATAATATTTATTATGTATTTATAAATTTTGTTCCTGTCAAATATCATGTAAAAGCCTCCACTTATTAAACTTTCCTGTTATCACCCATGAAACTTCAGACATTTGAGGCATATAAAATCCTCTGTTTATTAAATTTTATTGTTATCAACCAGGAAACTTCAGCGAGCAGAGGCTCGCATGGAAAAGCTAAGCCGTGATCTGGATGAAGTAGATGCAAAAGTTGCCAGTCTTCGAAAGCGCTTTGAGACTCTGACCAAGGAGGCTGCAGAGCTGAAAATCAAACTGGAAAAGGAGAATGAGACCATCGATGCTGCTGAGACTCTTGTGTCAAAGCTGGAAGGAGAATACCAGAGATGGAGCAATCAGGTAAGATCTACTTTCTTATGGATAAACTATTCTTTATCACACATGAGTATTAAGGCATTTTTCATGTTGCATATTTCAGAATTTCTTGACTTTAAAATTATTTCAGTATTTAAATTTACCTGGCTTGTAAACAGCCTTCCCATTTATGTAGGCTAAAAATGACAGGTCATGCATGGATAACTAAAGAAAAATGTATGTTTTAGAGGACAGTACACCACTCCCTCGATAACTCGTGCCCGGATAACTCGCGATCCCGCTTATAACGCAGTGTTCAGCATGGCACCCGATTTTTTTTCAAGGAAAATATATTTTAAAATGTGTTAAACATGAAAAAAGTCATGATAAGAAATTGTACATTGGCAAATATAACCTTGAAACATAGTTCGTTTTTATCATCGCAAATGGTGATTACCGTATTTTCCGGGGTATAAGTCGCTACTTTCTTTTGTTTTTTATTCTTAAAAATGATGTGTGCGACTTTTATGTAGGAGCGACTTATATGATAAATAATTATTTTTAACGACTGTGACTGATGCGCAGTGATGCTGTGCTTTAGCAAAATGCATCTTCGGGTATATGGGCAAGCCAATTGCTGGAAACATACATACGGTACACATAAGTATTAGACTATAAGATTATCAAATTAAAAAGTCAAATAATATTTAGTTATATGTGTGTTAAAATTTGTTGTTATAAATAAATAAAAAAATAATGAAATAACGATTGCCATTGTATTTCCTTTATTATTCAGCATGTACATCTTAGAATCTTTCCGTCTCTAAATTCAGTCCTGGTAAATTTCAGTACATTTTCCCACTCAAGCTGCTAGTCAAAGTCCTTTGAACTTGCCGACCAGCTATTGCGTCATGTTCTTTTGAGGTACTCAAATAAATGCAGATCTGGGATTATTTTGTTATTTTAACAACAAATTATGTAATAATAAAAAAATAACTGGAAGGATGGTGAACAGTTTCAATTGTTAGGTGAATTTGAAAAGTCTTTGTTAATGTATTAAAATCACTGTAGCGTATAAAGTGTCTTTGAAGTTCGATTGGGTTGTGGAAATGACCGATATGTAAATATATACCGTTCACACAATGGAGCATTAATAAAATATAGTTTCACAATAACGTATGATTTAAAATTGTTAGATTAGCATAAGTCAATAAGTTTTGTTTTAAATTAAATTCGTGCCATTTATCATGGCACCAACAACTAGAAAAAAAATATGCAGAATTTAAGTTAAACGTCATAGCATTTGTGAAAAAAACGGAAATCGTGCAGCAGAAAGAAAATTCAACGTAAGCGAGAAGATTGTGCGTGACTGGCTTAAAAAAGAAGATGAGTTAAGGTAAAAAAAAACCAACCTAGAAAGGTAATCGTAGTGGCAAAGCATGTTGGCCAGTTCTCGAGGAGAATCTATGAAAATGGATTGTGGAACAGCGTGCTGCAGGTCATGGACTTTCAACAATTCAAATACGACTCAAGGCAAAGTCAAAGTTTATTGTAATACTGACTTTTATATAACTCTTAAACAATTGTATAACATTTCTTACACGAAGTTGGAAAGTACCAAGTCGCATGCAATGGCCGGTGGTATAAAAGACGTGATTATGGTAAGTGAGGAGGAGTGACTTATACGCAGGAGCGACTTATAGGGCGGAAAATACGGTATTGCCTGTAAAGATAGAATCCATATTGTGAAATTTGCATTTTTTCAAAATGTGAAGTGATATGTCTTAAACGTGTCACAAACTGCAAGTGTTATCGTGTTCAAATTTATGTCGTTTTAAATTTTAAGACCCATAAAATTCATGTTGGTAATGGTTAAACCTTGTGAATTTTTTTTCTTTAATTTTATTTCTACCGCAATAAAAATCTACACATCGTTTGATCGACATTGTTTTTTCGGTGTGTCGATCTTTTGTACTTGAAAAAAATAATCGTCTACTTTGGATCAAACAATAAAATTAGAATGTATACCATTCATCACAAAAAAAGTGACGTAATACACAACGTGTGAAGTACATGTGCTAAGCAAACGGAAACCAGGAGGAATAATGTTTAGATGATTTCCTCAATATACTTAAGTTATTCTGAAATTAATGTTACTCTGTGAGGAAAAACTAAACAAAGTACACCGATATGAAATGATATTTATCCACTGGTAATCTTAGCACGATTATTAATTGAGTATTCAACATGCCAAGCAACCCCACCCCACCCTTTTCTCTATGTGTCGATCCTATTGTTATATTTGTTGTTTGTTATAGGTCCCTCGATAACTCGCACCCTCGCTTATATCGCGGTTGATGTTTTTGGACCCCAATGTCTGCGAGTTATCGAGGGAGTGGTGTATATGATTCTATTTAAGCATGATGTTGTAAGAGCTGTGCAATACAAATATATAAGGGACATGGGCACAGCAAATTTTTTATTAAAAAAATATATGCCAGACATGTAGTTTGGGTCCAATATTGCTCTTGTCCCTAATTGTTTATTATATAGAATGGCTTTTATTGGTGCTTAATACAACTGACTACACAGGATAAAATACTTAAGAACTCTAGTCTCAAAATCTCTTAAGCAGAAAATTTGAATACAGGCTAAAAGGCTGAATCACCAGACTTTTAGTTTCAACGATGTTCAATTTGTTCTACACAATTGTACATTTTCCCAGATGTCAGAAGAATGCAAGTATTGTTTTTAATTTTGAGATGTTATGTCTTGATTTAAGGATTATTTTTTTTGCTGAAACACATGTTTACAGAGCTAACTGTCTTTAAGAATAAGTACCTGGTCAACTGTTGTGTTGTCCTACTCCACTAAATACTAATATATGACAAAGAAGGCCATTATAGTGTAGTTGTATTATACTTACAGTGGTAACCGTAGTAATTTGATGCTGATTTCAAAACCTGTACTTTGTTCCCTTTGATTTCAAGATTAAAGATTAAAACATATTTCTGTACAAAGTATTTTAAACTTTGTTTATATTTTTATTAATGCAAGACCATGTCTATGGGTCTTTGGTGAATCCATGTATTGACCTTTAGATCAAACATGACACGACTACAGGCATATGAAAACTGCTGACAGGCGCAAAAAATATTTAACAAAAGACATTACAGAATGCATAGACATAACTTTGCATTTTCATTTTATAACACTAAAGAAGATAACCACAGTTAGATTCTGATTGATGAAATCATGACATGATTCATTAAACATTGATAACATACAATTCATGTTAGAACTGTACCATTCTATTTGGTATATCATAGGTGGGAGAATTATCAACAGAAATGAAGGAACTACCTAAAAGGGCACTGCTGGCAGCTGGATTTGTTGCATACCTCTCCAGAGCCCCAGAAGATGTTCGTCATAAACTAATGTCCTCCTGGACTGAGGCATTTGGAGTTCATGGATTTGACTTGAGGCGCTTTCTCAGTACTGAGAGTGAACAGCTGATCTGGAAATCTGAGGGTTTACCATCTGATGACCTCTCTGTGGAGAACGCTTTAGTCATTTTGCAGGTATGAAATACAAACTTTCGTCCATTGTATGTACAGTGGTCAGTAGCATGACATAGTGTCCGATTTATTGAAGTTAAGTTATTAATATTGTTAAAATTAAGTATGATAAAAATAAAGGTTTTGTCCTCTAGTTAAATAATTGTCAAGGTTTGAAAAAAAACTGAGCTTTAAAATTAAAACTAAAAAACTGCATTGAAATTTCCAGTGGCTGCTATGTTTTTGTTTAATTTCTTTATGTTTCAATTTTGGATAGACAACATTCATTGGTCAATATAATTAAATTTCAGGACAATGCTTTGTTTTTGAAGAAAACATGACTAAATAATATTGATAATAATTATGAGAGAATTCATATCTGTATCACAATATGCATAGAGCATGGCCCCACAAATGTAGTACATCTGTGTATATAAAATGTATTTTGAAAAATATGTTCAGTTTTTAATGCATTGTAAAGGACATAAAGAGCAAAATTAAACCAATAGACTTTAATTGGTCTGTGAAATGTATAATTGATTGAATTGGAAACATATAACAATGAATGTTATATCATTATTCTCTTTTTAAAACATTATTATTTGATGTTGTCATTGATATTGCTGTTCATTATGTATAATGATAGAACCCCCCCATCATGTTATTGATATTTTGTTTCAGTCTTTATAATGATGGACCCAAACTATCATGTTATAGCTAAACATTTGAGTGGCATTTTCTTTATTTCTCCTGACAAACTTCAACACACAGGCAATCATTGAAATATTTATCATTCTATACCATTATTACATAATGAAGTTATGGACTTCTGACTACTGTATTAAAATGATGAACTTACCACAAGTTCTCACATCTAACTCAAGCTGAACTGCAAATAACAAAGACCCTGAGCTGCAAGTGCATTATGTGTTGGCAAATCAGTGTTTATTTATTCTACGGATTAATAAACAGCATAGACCCAGATGTACCAGAACATTACACAGTGGTAAAAAGCTGGGTGTATAGACCCAGATGTACCAGAACATTACACAGTGGTAAAAAGCTGGGTGTATAGACCCAGATGTACCAGAACATTACACAGTGGTAAAAAGCTGGGTGTATTGACCCAGATGTACCAGAACATTACACAGTGGTAAAAAGCTGGGTGTATAGACCCAGATGTACCAGAACATTACACAGTGGTAAAAAGCTGGGTGTATAGACCCAGATGTACCAGAACATTACACAGTGGTAAAAAGCTGGGTGTATAGACCCAGATGTACCAGAACATTACACAGTGGTAAAAAGCTTGGTGTATAGACCCAGATGTACCAGAACATTACACAGTAGTAAAAAAGCTGGGTGTATAGACCCAGATGTACCAGAACATTACACAGTGGTAAAAAGCTGGGTGTATAGACCCAGATGTACCAGAACATTACACAGTGGTAAAAAGCTTGGTGTATAGACCCAAATGTACCAGAACATTACACAGTGGTAAAAAAGCTGGGTGTATAGACCCAGATGTACCAGAACATTACACAGTGGTAAAAAAGCTGGGTGTATGACATTTGATCAATTTATAAGTAAGTCATGATGGTAAATGTATCATGACTAAAAGCATGGAGATTATACAAGTTACAAAATTTTGTAATTTAATGTTGGATATTTTTCACATAGTTCAGTATTTTCAGTTTGCTTTCTCAGGATTATTGTGCTCAGATTTAATAACATTTATTGTGTAACTTTAACTTACCATTAAAGAAGGAATCAACATATGCTTTCTAACAGTCAAGATGGCAGTGCAATAGCTTGTAAAAGAAACTCATGTATCAAACAGCAGGAATATTAGCATAGATCAGCCTATACATGTATTTTTACATGTAAGTTTTTCTCACTTACATATACAGGAAACTGAATATATTTGTCATACATTTTTTAGAATCTTGCATCATATATGTATATGGATTATATTCACTGAAATACATTTTCCAAACTCAGAAGGAAATCAAATCTATATTTTGTTTATTTTAAATCTCATTATCTTGAATCTTTGATTTTTGAGGGATTTTCATTGATTGCTAATTTTGATACCAAATATTTGCTTGGTAGAAGAATATTAAAAATCATGTAACACTGACAGAGATACAAGCTGATGCATGTTTGTTTGTGTAATAAAAATATTTTAAATGTTTCATCTAGACTGTACTTTTATATTTTTTCCACACTTTTCATCTAGACTGTACTTTTGTAACCTTGTTGTCTAAACTGTACTTTTGTAATTTTTTATTGAGACTACTTCTGTGACCTTGTCATCTAGATTGTTGACCTTGTAGTTTACTAGACTGTATGTTTGTAACCTTGAGACTGCTTTGTAAACTTGCCATCAATACTGTATTTTTGAAACCTGTCATCTCGACTGAACTTTTGTAACATATTACCATTTGTCTAACAAATTGGAAAAAATTATTTGAATATTTAATGAGACATACATGCAACAGTAATACATGTTATTGATAGAAGATAATAACTGTACCTGTTAATCTTTTACTTGCACATTATTAGTAAATGTTAATAATGGATAGGCAATGACAGAAGATGACTTTTTAAAATTTTGTGTATAGAAATATATTTAGTAATCTTCTCTCATGTATTAACAATTTCTGCTTCCTTCTTACAAATGTCCATAGCTAAATGACTATGAAGCTGGGGTAAGCTATGTGTTAGCGGATTAATTTGCACCACTATGCAAACACCTTTAAATGCACTCTCTTGGCTTTCTCCGACTTTAATCTGGGAAATTACTGTAATATTCAGTCAAAAAAGAGCATGAATGTACAAAATATAACTTAAATTACTGTAATATTCAGTCAAAAAAAAGAGCATGAATGTACAAAATATAACTTAAATTACTGTAATATTCAGTGAAGAACATGAGCTTGAATGTACAAAATATAACTTATATTACTGTAATATTCAGTCAAAAATAGAAACATGAACATCAACATATAAATTAAATTACTCAGTTGCAATTAATAAAATATCACCTTTAAGATAATTCTAAAAAAATTATTTGATCAAAATTATTTCGAGCATATTTAAAAAAATTAAATGCTTAATTTGTAGTCCTTATTTTCTTGTCAGAATAATTGTAATTGTCTCATATAATTTATGTGTGTTCAAAATGATGATTATCAAATTAAATTATTAAAACAATTCTTTAAAATAAGAGTCCATTATGGACTGGGGGAACTAAAATATAGGTCAGTATTATATAATATACAATAAGAGTCCATTATGGACTGGGGGAACTAAAGTATAGGTCAGTATTATATAATACACAATAAGAGTCCATTATGGACTGGGGGAACTAAAATATAGGTCAGTATTATTTAATATATAATCCCCATTGATACTGTTCCACTGACTGGGAGAACTAAAATATAGGTCAGTATTATTTAATATATAATCCCCTTTGATACTATTCCACTGATGAAATCACAACAATTCCTCAATATTTCATAATGCTAAAAAATATACATTCACTAGTGTTATTTATCACTTCAACCCTCCAAACCATTAGTGTTTTTAGCACTTTGATTGATCATTATTCACTTCAGGATCCAGTTTTATTATTGTCTTAGATTAAGCATGAAATCTTTTCTAAAATAAAATAGAGATATAGTTTAAAATTAAAAATGATTTCAACTAAATTTTGTCATTGTAGAAAAATAAATGAGATTTTGATTGAATCCATCATGCTTACTTTTGCTTCTTGTTTTTGCTTTGACTGTGCTGTGCATATTCTTAAGAAGTTCACCTTATTAATGAAGACCTTTAGTTGATGAAATGTCATCATGGTTGGTGGGAAATTATTTTTGTATTAAATTATTTTATCTAGATGACTACTATTATAATAAATAATTGTACACTTTTCTATGGATCCTGGTGCTAATGCATTTCATGCCATGAAAAAAAATTTACATAATACATCTTCAAAACTTAATACAAGTTCATTTAAATCAAAAAAACTTATTTTCTTTATCTTAGCACTATTTTTTGATGTAATGTAAACTTATTTCTTTTTTAATTAATATGTAATATTTTCTTTCTGTGCTGACAATACTTTAGTAAATATATTTTTCCATCAATACAGGAGTACATATTATCATCAGTACAGGATTACATATTATCATCAGTACAGGAGTACATATTATCATCAGTACAGGATTACATATTATCATCAGTACAGGATTACATATATTGTACCATTAGTACTTGAGTAAATATATTTTTCCATCAATACAGGAGTACATATTATCATCAGTACAGGATTACATATATTGTACCATTAGTGCATGAGTAAATATATTTTACCATTAGTACATGAGTCAATATATTTTGCCATCAGTACAGGAGTACATATTACTGTCAGTACAGGAGTACATATATTTTACAATCTGTACATGAGTAAATATATTTTACCATCTATATATGAGTACATACATTTTACCAGCAGTACATGAGTACATATTACCATTAGTACAGGAGTACATATATTTTACCATCAGTACATAAGGACATATTTTAGCATCATTACATGAATACATATCTTTTACCATCAGTACACAAGTACATAATACCAAAAATACATGACTATATATATTTTACCATCAGCATATGAGTACATATTATCTTCAGTATATGATTAAATGTTTTACCATCAATACCTGAGTGCATATTACCATCAATACAGGAGTATATATATTTTACAATCAGTACATGAGTGAATATATTTACCATCAGTACATGAGTAAATATATTGTACCACCAGTATATGAGTACATATTACCATTAGTACAGAAGTATATATTACCATCAGTACATGAGTAAATATTACCATCAGTACAAGAGTATATATCACCATCATTACAGGAGTATATATTACCATCAGTACATGAGTACACCTTACCATTAGTACAGGAGTACATATATTTTACCATCAATATGTGAGTAAATGTTTTACCATCATTATATGTGTACATATTGTCATCAGTACATGAGGAAATATATTTTATTATCAGTACATGAACACATATATTTCACCCTCAGTACATGAGTTAATATTACCATCAGTACATGAACATTTATTACCATCAGTAATGGAGTATATATCACTATCAGTACATGAGTACATATATTATACCATCAGTACATGAGTAAATATTACCATCATTACAGGAGGATATATACTATCAGTACATTAGTACATATTACCATCAGTACAGGAGTATATATTGCCATCAGTACATGGTTTACTCATTACCATCAGTATAGGAGTATATATTGCCATCAATACATGATTTACTCATTACCATCAGTACAGGAGTATATATTGCCATCAGTACATGATTTACTCATTACCATCAGTACAGGAGTATATATTGCCATCAGTACATGATTTACTCATTACCATCAGTACAGGAGTATATATTGCCATCAGTACATGAGTACATATATTTCACCCTTAGTACATGAGTTAATATTACCATCAGTACATGAGCATTTATTACCATCAGTATGTGAGTTTATTTTACCATTAGTAATGGAGTATATATCACTATCAGTACATGAGTACATATATTATACCATCAGTACATAAGTAAATATTACCATCACTGCAGGAGGATATATACTATCAGTACATTAGTACATATTACCATCAGTACAGGAGTATATATTACCATCAGTACATGATTTACTCATTACCATCAGTACAGGAGTATATATTGCCATCAGTACATGAGAACATATCACTATCATGATTCTTGTATATATTACCATTACTACAGGAGTACATATATATTACCATAAAAACAAGTTAATATATTTTACCATCAGTACAAGAGCTGGTATATTTTACCATTCCCAAAGGAACTTTTATTTCATCTTCTTGAGATAAAATACAATGAACAGTATATAAATAAAATTTATACAATATTTGTTTCAAAGCTAATAAAGAACAGATATTGGATTAATATCCATATATAAATATCATTTCTGCAAGTGTTTTGTATTTATGGTACATGTTTATCTGTGTGCTAATTTTGTTGATGCACATTTTCTTCATCACTTTTATCATTTTTTATCTGCTGTACCCTGTGTGAAATTCCATTTTGCATTGGTTTAGAACATATTCAGTGAATGGCTTGCTTTGCTTTAGCTGATCATGTATTGTTTAAAAGCCAAATGAAAGAGACTTTATATAAATCTTAAGCATTTGGAAGCTTTATGTGGTTGAGTAGTTTAGAACATTATGGTCAAACTTGTTTAGCTGTATGCAGGTAAGCAGTTTAAAACATTAGTCAAACTTGTTTAGCAGACATTTTTGGGAAGCTGGATAAACTGTATTATGAGAAAGTTCATTGTTCACAAAAGTTCATATAGCCTTTAAATTATAATACACCTAGTACATATACAAAAGTACATGTATCCTTTAAATTAGGATACACCTAGTACATATACAAAAGTACATGTATCCTTTAAATTAGGATACAGCTAGTACATATACAAAAGTACATGTATCCTTTAAATTAGGATACACCTAGTACATATACAAAAGTACATGTATCCTTTAAATTATGATACACCTAGTACATATACAAAAGTACATGTATCCTTTAAATTATGATACACCTAGTACATATACAAAAGTACATGTATCCTTTAAATTATGATACAGGTAGTACATATACAAAAGTACATGTATCCTTTAAATTATGATACAGCTAGTACATATACAAAAGTATATGTATCCTTTAAATTATTATACAGGTAGTACATATACAAAAGTACATGTATCCTTTAAATTATGATACAGGTAGTACATATACAAAAGTACATGTATCCTTTAAATTATTATACAGGTAGTACATATACAAAAGTACATGTATCCTTTAAATTATGATACAGGTAGTACATATACAAAAGTACATGTATCCTTTAAATTATTATACAGGTAGTACATATACAAAAGTACATGTATCCTTTAAATTGTGATACACCTAGTACATATACAAAAGTACATGTATCCTTTAAATTTTTATACACCTAGTACATATACAAAAGTACAGTGATTATTTAATAGAGGAAACTTTTTAGCAGGTTTGATTACAAATATTTACAACAAAATTTCTAACTAGACCTATAATAAAATAATGACATTAGAAATGTCTTAGTAACTATCATGCTATTCATAAAATAATGCTTTAGAACCTAATGACTTGGAATGAATAATGCCATATAGAATCTATTGATTAGGAAATAATGCCATATATAATCTATTGATTATGAAATAATGCCATATAGAATCTATTGATTATGAAGGTATGCCATATAGAATCTATTGATTAGGAAGGAATGCCATATAGAATCTATTGATTACAAAAGAATACTCAAAACTATTTCAGTCATGAAGGAAAACTACAATTTTTTTAATTAGACTTGTACTAGTTGAGTTAATTATCTGAGTTATTAATCAAAAGAAAATGCTTGGTCTTTGCAATCATTAATTTAAACAAGACTACATTATTTATTATAATATGAGATTCCATTATATACTTTATGCTTATGTTTGTTCATATGGCACTCTGAGGATTTTCATAATAAACAGAAAACATGAATTTGTGAAAGTTTGCCACTTGGTTACAATACAACTGCTTCTCTTAAATTTTTGTTAGTTTTCAGTGACATCATTATGTTTTCATATTGGTAATGAATGCACAAATAAATAACAATTGTGCTTTCTTTTATAAATGTAGCTTGTTATAGGTGATTGAATTATTTAAATTATGAAATTTTTGCACTGTAAAAGCAAATTTAAGTGAGTGTTTTATTTCACAGGAAATGAAAGAGAATCAGTGCACTATGTGCACTATCTGCTTGCAAGGCATATATGTTAATATCTTCTCTTTCTTTTCCTCAGTGCACCTCACGTCCCTTCCTTGTGGACCCCTCATCTAGAGCCACAGACTGGCTGAAGAAACACCTGAAGGAGAATAGACTGGAGGTCGTCAATCAACAGGTAGTGTTTACATTTCATAGTTTCTTATTTACATTTTATTCTTTGCATAAATGTAAAGTTTTAGAATATTTTGTATGTACTCATCTTTACAGAACAAACTCTAAAAGACTAAATTTTTGACATACATAACTAAAAGTGCTTAAATAGTAACTGCATTGATTCCACATTGTTTCATTGACATTAGAAATGTCAAAACAAGTCATTATAAGCCATTCTGTAGATATTATTTATTTACATTTACATGTTCCAACATACACTCATTTTTAAGGTAGTTTCAATCTACAGTAATATGTTGATGTCAGGTGACAGCTTTGTTTTCAATCTACAGTAATATGTTAATGTCAGGTGACAGCTTTGTTTACAATCTACAGGAATATGTTGATGTGAGGTGACAGCTTTGTTTACAATCTACAGTAATATGTTGATGTGAGGTGACAGCTTTGTTTTCAATCTACAGTAATATGTTGATGTCAGGTGACAGCTTTGTTTACATTCTACAGTAATATGTTGATGTGAGGTGACAGCTTTGTTTACAATCTACAGTAATATGTTGATGAGAGGTGACAGCTTTGTTTACAATCTACAGTAATATGTTGATGTGAGGTGACAGCTTTGTTTACAATCTACAGTAATATGTTGATGTCAGGTGACAGCTTTGTTTTCAATCTACAGTAATATGTTGATGTCAGGTGACAGCTTTGTTTTCAATCAATAATAATATGTTGATGTCAGGTGACAGCTTTGTTTTTAATCTTCAGTAATATGTTGATGTCAGGTGACAGCTTTGTTTACAATCTACAGTAATATGATGATGTGAGGTGACAGCTTTGTTTTCAATCTACAGTAATATGTTGATGTCAGGTGACATCTTTGTTTACAATCTACAGTAATATGTTGATGTGAGTTCACAGCTTTGTTTTCAATCTACACTTAATATGTTGATGTGAGGTGACAGCTTTGTTTTCAATCTACAGTAATATGTTGATGTCAGGTGACATATTTGTTAACAATCTACAGTAATATGTTGATGTGAGGTGACAGCTGTGTTTGCAATCTACAGTAATATGATGATGTGAGGTGACAGCTTTGTTTTCAATGTACAGTAATATCTTGATGTGAGTTGACAGCTTTGTTTTCAATCTACACTTAATATGTTGATGTGAGATGACAGCTTTGTTTTCAATCTACAGTGATATGTTGATGTCAGGTGATATCTTTGTGTACAATCTACAGTAATATGTTGATGTGTGGTGACAGCTTTGTTTTCAATCCATAGTAATATGTTGATGTGAGGTGACAGCTTTGTTTTCAATCTACAGTAATATGTTGATGTAAGGTGACAGCTTTGTTTTCAATCTACAGTAATATGTTGATGTGAGGTGACAGCTTTGTTTTCAATCTACAGTAATATGTTGATGTGAGGTGACAGTTTTGTTTTCAATCTACAGTAATATGTTGATGTGAGGTGACAGCTTTGTTAACAATCTACAGTAATATGTTGATGTGAGGTGACAGCTTTGTTTACAATCTACAGTAATATGTTGATGTGAGGTGACAGCTTTGTTTACAATCTACAGTAATATGTTGATGTGAGGTGACAGCTTTGTTTTCAATCTACAGTAATATGTTGATGTCAGGTGACAGCTTTGTTTTCAATCAATAATAATATGTTGATGTCAGGTGACAGCTTTGTTTTTAATCTTCAGTAATATGTTGATGTCAGGTGACAGCTTTGTTTACAATCTACAGTAATATGATGATGTGAGGTGACAGCTTTGTTTTCAATCTACAGTAATATGTTGATGTCAGGTGACAGCTTTGTTTACAATCTACAGTAATATGTTGATGTGAGTTCACAGCTTTGTTTTCAATCTACACTTAATATGATGATGTGAGGTGACAGCTTTGTTTTCAATCTACAGTAATATGTTGATGTCAGGTGACATATTTGTTAACAATCTACAGTAATATGTTGATGTGAGGTGACAGCTGTGTTTGCAATCTACAGTAATATGATGATGTGAGGTGACAGCTTTGTTTTCAATGTACAGTAATATCTTGATGTGAGTTGAAAGCTTTGTTTTCAATCTACACTTAATATGTTGATGTGAGATGACAGCTTTGTTTTCAATCTACAGTGATATGTTGATGTCAGGTGACATCTTTGTGTACAATCTACAGTAATATGTTGATGTGTGGTGACAGCTTTGTTTTCAATCCATAGTAATATGTTGATGTGAGGTGACAGCTTTGTTTTCAATCTACAGTAATATGTTGATGTGAGGTGACAGCTTTGTTTTCAATCTACAGTAATATGTTGATGTAAGGTGACAGCTTTGTTTTCAATCTACAGTAATATGTTGATGTGAGGTGACAGCTTTGTTTTCAATCTACAGTAATATGTTGATGTGAGGCGACAGTTTTGTTTTCAATCTACAGTAATATGTTGATGTGAGGTGACAGCTTTGTTTACAATCTACAGTAATATGTTGATGTGAGGTGACAGCTTTGTTTACAATCTACAGTAATATGTTGAAGTGAGGTGACAGCTTTGTTTACAATCTACAGTAATATGTTGATGTCAGGTGACATATTTGTTAACAATCTACAGTAATATGTTGATCTGAGGTGACAGCTGTGTTTGCAATCTACAGTAATATGATGATGTGAGGTGACAGCTTTGTTTTCAATGTACAGTAATATCTTGATGTGAGTTGGCAGCTTTGTTTTCAATCTACACTTAATATGTTGATGTGAGATGACAGCTTTGTTTTCAATCTACAGTGATATGTTGATGTCAGGTGACATCTTTGTGTACAATCTACAGTAATATGTTGATGTGTGGTGACAGCTTTGTTTTCAATCCACAGTAATATGTTGATGTGAGGTGACAGCTTTGTTTTCAATCTACAGTAATATGTTGATGTGAGGTGACAGCTTTGTTTTCAATCTACAGTAATATGTTGATGTGAGGTGACAGCTTTGTTTTCAATCTACAGTAATATGTTGATGTGAGGCGACAGTTTTGTTTTCAATCTACAGTAATATGTTGACGTGAGGTGATAGCTTTGTTTACAATCTACAGTAATATGTTGATGTGAGGTGACAGCTTTGTTTACAATCTACAGTAATATGTTGATGTGAGGTGACAGCTTTGTTTTTAATCTACAGTAATATGTTGATGTGAGTTGACAGCTTTGTTTTCAATCTACAGTAATATGTTGATGTGAGACGACATTTTTTTTTTAATCTACAGTAATATGTTGATGTCAGGTGACAGCTTTGTCTTCAATCTACAGTAATATGTTGATGTCAGGTGACAGTTTTGTTTTCAATCTACAGTAATATGTTGATGTGAGGTGACAGCTTTGTTTTCAGTCTACAGTAATATGTTGATGTGAGTTGACAGCTTTGTTTTCAATCTACAGTAATATGTTGATGTGAGGCGACAGCTTTGTTTTCAATCTACAGTAATATGTTGATGTCAGGTGACAGCTTTGTTTTCAATCTACAGTAATATGTTGATGTCAGGTGACAGCTTTGTTTTCAATCTACAGTAATATGTTGATGTCAGGTGACAGCATTGTTTATATCACATATTTCAGGATGGCAACTTCACCACATCCCTGGAGCTAGCAGTCCGGTTTGGGAAAACCCTGATTATCCAGGAGGTGGATGGTGTGGAGCCCATCCTGTATCCCATACTCAGGGGAGATCTTGTCTCACAGGGTAAGAAATACCAGTTGAATATGCTTCTCATTTTTACAGTGATTTCTCAAGGATTTTGATAGTTTCCTCTCAGGCATTTTTGAAAAGGGGATATTTTAAGTTTCTATGTTGGTACTTATTATTATAAGAACAGCATGTATGAGTAGATCTCATATAGTTTTTTCAACATATATTTATGTGATAAATAACTTGTAATGAATACTAATACTAAATTGTCATTGATGTTCATTTTCAACACATCAGCCTATTATGTGATGATTTAGTCAGGTTATGTCCATATGACTATTAACATTTGCTTGAATAACTAATAAAAAGAAAGACGTTTTTCAGATTGATAGCCTTATGTCTTTTATACACTACATCAGATTGATAGCTTAATGTCTTCTATACACTACATCAGATTGATAGCCTAATGTCTTCTATACACTACATCAGATTGATAGCTTAATGTCTTCTATACACTACATCAGATTGATAGCTTAATGTCTTCTATACACTACATCAGATTGATAGCTTAATGTCTTCTATACATTACATCAGATTGATAGCTTAATGTCTTCTATACACTACATCAGATTGATAGCCTAATGTCTTCTATACACTACATCAGATTGATAGCTTAATGTCTTCTATACACTATATCAGATTGATAGCCTGTCTTCTATACACTACATCAGATTGATAGCCTAATGTCTTCTATACACTACATCAGTATGATAGCTTAATGTCTTCTATACACTACATCAGATTGATAGCCTTATGTCTTCTATACACTACATCAGATTGATAGCCTGTCTTCTATACACTACATCAGATTGATAGCCTAATGTCTTCTATACACTACATCAGATTGATAGCTTAATGTCTTCTATACACTACATCAGATTGATAGCCTTATGTCTTCTATACATTACATCAGATTGATAGCCTAATGTCTTCTATACACTACATCAGATTGATAGCCTTATGTCTTCTATACACTATATCAGATTGATAGCCTTATGTCTTCTATACACTACATCAGATTGATAGCTTAATGTCTTCTATACACTACATCAGATTGATAGCTTAATGTCTTCTATACACTACATCAGATTGATAGCCTAATGTCTTCTATACACTACATCAGATTGATAGCTTAATGTCTTCTATACACTATATCAGATTGATAGCCTGTCTTTTATACACTACATCAGATTGATAGCCTAATGTCTTCTATACACTACATCAGATTGATAGCTTAATGTCTTCTATACACTACATCAGATTGATAGCCTTATGTCTTCTATACACTACATCAGATTGATAGCTTAATGTCTTCTATACACTACATCAGATTGATAGCTTAATGTCTTCTATACACTACATCAGATTGATAGCTTAATGTCTTCTATACACTACATCAGATTGATAGCCTAATGTCTTCTATACACTACATCAGATTGATAGCTTAATGTCTTCTATACACTATGTCAGATTGATAGCCTGTCTTCTATACACTACATCAGATTGATAGCCTTATGTCTTCTATACACTACATCAGATTGATAGCTTAATGTCTTCTATACACTACATCAGATTGATAGCCTAATGTCTTCTATACACTACATCAGATTGATAGCTTAATGTCTTCTATACACTACATCAGATTGATAGCCTTATGTCTTCTATACATTACATCAGATTGATAGCCTAATGTCTTCTATACACTACATCAGATTGATAGCCTAATGTCTTCTATACACTACATCAGATTGATAGCTTAATGTCTTCTATACACTACATCAGATTGATAGCCTAATGTCTTCTATACACTACATCAGATTGATAGCTTAATGTCTTCTATACACTACATCAGATTGATAGCCTAATGTCTTCTATACACTACATCAGATTGATAGCCTAATGTCTTCTATACACTACATCAGATTGATAGCCTAATGTCTTCTATACACTACATCAGATTGATAGCCTAATGTCTTCTATACATTACATCAGATTGATAGCCTAATGTCTTCTATACATTACATCAGATTGATAGCTTAATGTCTTCTATACACTACATCAGATTGATAGCTTAATGTCTTCTATACACTACATCAGATTGATAGCCTAATGTCTTCTATACACTACATCAGATTGATAGCCTAATGACTTCTATACACTACATCAGATTGATAGCCTTATGTGATAAGTCTGAGTGTCACCATACAGTGATAACAGTCTGTGTCACCATAGAGCGATAATAGTCTGTGTCACCATACAGTAATAACAGTCTGTGTGTCACCATGCAGTGAAAACAATGTGTCACCATATAGAGATAACAGTCTATATGTCACCATACAGTGATAGCAGTCTATGTGTAACCATACAGTGATAACAGTCTGTGCCACCATACAGTGATAACTGTCAGTATTGCCTTACAGTGATCAAAATATATGCTATAAGCAGAAAGCTTCTCTTACAAATTTATGATAAATCAATGAGCTAGAAACATGTGATTTTGATTACTACAGGATTTAACCCTTTGAACAACACTTCCATTTTCTCATGTCACAGGTCCACGGTTTGTGGTTCAGATAGGAGAAAAGACAATTGACTACAATCCGGAATTCCGCCTATTTCTCACGACACGTAATCCTGTCCCTGAAATTCCCCCTGATGCAGCATCTATCATTACTGAGGTTAACTTTACAACTACCAAAGCTGGTCTCACAGGACAGGTATGCAGTATAACATTATATATTCTGACATGTGCCCATTCAGTCCAAAAACAAATCTACAACAATCAAATTGATGATAAACATTTAGATATTGAAGCTTGTTATATTGTTTTACAGAGACTTTCATTTTTGACAGTATCCTTTCCTGATTTTTTAATTGTGTTTAAATAAGGGCAAAAACGCAAGTTTTAACAATTTGAGGAACCCATTGGTGGCTTATACGTTATTTTCAGGTATTCATTTTATCAGTCTCAGAAATGTACAACCTTAAATATTCAGATATTTGATTGTTATCTGAAAAAATAAATTCATCTGGTAATGAACATAACTCAGCTATAAATCGACACTTCCCACCTTCAGCTCCCTTTTCAGGGTTACAAAAAACCAATTTCTCATTGATACTTCAATAAGTTGGGAAGTAGTTTGCAAATCAGGTCCATCTGTAAGAGGTTCTCAGTAACTTAAAATTTCACCTTTCAGACAGTTGTTATGTTATCTTCAAAGTCTGCAACTTAGAAATATGATGCACCATTAAAACCATTGTTCTTTTTGTGAAACTACAAACATTCAGCAATTCATGATGTACATTTTCCAAGCAGCTATGTACCCAGTAACTAACAGAAAACTGATGTTTGAACCCTTTGAGTGCCAATATTTGGGGAGACTGAGCTTGGGCCCTTTGAGTGCCATTTTGATGATGTAGTCTATGAAATATCATTAAAGAAGTGTCATATCTGAACATTTGTCAATTATGTAGCTTGATTATAAGTAGATAAAAAAATCACCCACTGTTATCTAAATATAGGACTGAACAAGACTAGGGGATTAAGGTCAATTGTGTCATAATATGTGTGATTTGGATTGTTAATGTAGCTTTAAAACTTATACAGTCATATTGCTACATTGTCTGCAGTGTGGCAGTTTATAGTGATGTCTAGCACTGGGGCATCATGCCGAAGACATGTAGCATGATGTCCCATGTAGTCATATTATCCTGACACCAGGCTGACCAGTCCTAACACTAACCTCTTAATACTGAGTGCCAAGCAAGACAACTGCTAGTAACATTTTTGAAAGCCTTTGGTATGACTCAGTGATCATAGGGTGGTAAAATAAGCACTGATCAAGGCTAGACTATGAGACTATATAGGGCTGAACAAGTCTGTGGGATTATAAAGGATTGAACAAGGCTATGGAATTATATAGGACTGAACAAGTCTCTGGGATTATATAGGATTGAACAAGGCTGTGGAATTATATAAGACTGAACAAGTCTGTGGGATTATATAGGATTGAACAAGAATGTGAGATTATATAGGACTGAACATACATGCTCTGTGTGTGTATGTTTGTGTTTTCATTTTCTTTTTAAAATCAAGGGATGGATTTGGTCTAACATGTAATAATATAACATATGTTATATTGTTACATATTAGACCCCCTCCATTCCTTGATTTATGGACAGACACTTCTAATTTTCTTTGTAATGAACCCCTGTCACTTTGCCCAGTAGCTTAACCCATGAGATTACACTTTTAAGCTCAAACTATGATTTTTTACCACTTTTATTAGCGAAAATTATTCTTATAATTTTCTTAGGATTCACATATATGTAGAGACCAAATATATGTAGAGAGCAAATATATGTAGAGACCAAATATATGTAGAGACCAAATATATGTAGAGACCAAATATATGTAGAGACTAAATATATGTAGAGACCAAATATATGTAGAGACCAAATATATGTAGAGACCAAATATATTTAGAGACCAAAATGATATTAGGATTTAATGAATGAGCAGAAAGTTTCTTTTGTTAATGTTTTAATGTGGCTCATGCCAAAAGTATTTCAGAAAATCAGATAATGAATTGCAAGTGAAAAGTACATGGCATATTATTTGCTTCATCATAGCTTCTTGCTGCCACTATACAACATGAGAAACCCGAATTAGAAGAGAAGAAGACAACATTGCTGAAGCAAGAGGAGGACCTCAAGATAGAGCTGGCAAAACTGGAGGAATCTCTTTTGCAGGTATGTAATTAGCAACCTCTTTTAGTGTTGTCTAAGTATTTCAAGCCAAATCAGTAAAGTGTTTTTAGACATTTTTAAAAGTTTGATTCTTTTGTAACCTATAACTTAAAATTATCTTTGATCCAGTGAGAATAAAATCAAATCATTTCCAGCAAATCTTTCTTACAGTCATATGTAGAACCAAACATGTTATAAACCCCATTTTGTGCCTAAAGTTTTGAATGTAAATATATAGCATTATTATTATGTTCAGTTAGTACTTATGGCTGGGTTTAATCCCCACATAATGGTATGTGCAAGGGGAGGTAATTTGCCATAACCATTGGTGCTTTTTGTATAACAGCAGCAAGAAACTAAAATAGGATCAAGTAAAATGGCTCACTTAAACCCAGACTACCAGTGTTAAATAAAGTTTCTTTTTTTGTATCATGCTGTTTCCTCCATATTCTTTAATTTCCTCATCATACATGCCAGTTCATGTCAACATTTGAGCCATCAAGAATATATCATATCAGGTTTTTTCAAAACTTGTAGCGTGATGGGTATAGAAAAACCAAGTTATAAATTTTGATTCATTGCAGGAACTTGCCAGTGCCAAGGGCAACATCCTGGAAAACAAGGAACTTCTGGACTCTTTAAACAAGACCAAGGCTAGCAGCATTACCATTGCCGAGTCCCTTGCAGAGTCCGTCAGACTGCAGCAGTCCCTTGATAAAGTGAGGATTCACCGAGTAGAATATATATATAGGAATTGGCAGTGAGATTAAGAGAATCATTCATATGCATATGTGATGAAGAGAAGACTATCTGACACAAATGCATAGAAAAGGATTATTTTCTCACATTCGTGGCAAAAATGAGTAGATTATGAACAAACTGGTGCATCAATTGTACAGATCATAGATTAAAAAGACGAAATATCCATTCAAAAAGTTTTGAATATTTTGAGGTTTATAATGTTAGCTTACACTAAAAAAATTTAATGTTAAACCTTAAAATGCAGTTGATTAAGCTAGTTGTAGAAATTAAAGAATAAAAAATAGCATAATTACACTTGTGTTATCATGTACATGATGATGTCATATAACCAAGTCAGAATGGCAGTGTGCCAATTGAAATGTTATTTTGACAGCATGTGTTGCAAGATAATCATATTGTAAAACATAAAGACATTCCCAATCAGTATTTTACACTGGAAAACAGTCATGCTTTATTAGAAATTTTAGTAAATGATATACTAGAGGGAGTTACATTATTTGTCTTCTGTGAGGGTGACCAAATATAGAAAACTTCAAAAGTAACTCCTATTCACAAATAAGGTCGAAAGGATGATGCTGATAACTACCAGCCAATCTCAATACTACCAAAATTGTCAAAATTGATTAAAATATATATCCATGACTCATTCATGTCATATTTAACCAAACACTTGGTGTTACACCCTAATCAATCAGGCTTTAGACAGAAACATTCATGTGAGACTGCCTTGATCTCTCTAACTGATAAATGGCTTCAAGCACTTGACCAAGGTAGAATAATAGGTTCTGTATTTGTAGATTTCAGGAAAGCTTTTGACATGGTGGATCATGAAATCCTTTTAAAGAAACTGAAAATCTACAAATGTGATTAAAGCACAGTTAGATTATTTACTTCATACTTAAGTGAGAGATCACAACATGTTTATATAAATAATGTTCTGTCTGAACCTGGAACATTTAGATGTGGAGCACCACAAGGCTCAATTCTAGGGACATTACTATATATTTTATTTATTAATGACCTACCACTTGTTCTAAGGGTCTCAATATCATCTACAGATCTCCATGCAGATGACACAACATTTTCAGACATCCAAAACACAAAGCTGGAAATTTATATATACAAAATGCCCTAAACAAAATGGACAACTGGTGCACATGCAATGGCATGGTGGTTAATACTGGTAAAACAAAAATAATACTTAACACAGAAAAAAAGAACAAAAATTGATAGTGATGAACTATATTTGACATGGAAAAATAAAAATTTGCAAATGGTCTGTCATGATAGTCTACTTGGTGTTTTGGTAGAAAATAACCTATTATGGACTGAACATATCAAACATATCAGTGAAAAAAGTGAGTGCAAGTTTATGGCTTCTTGGGATAAGACACTTTCTCCCGGAAAGGCATAGAAAACTATTTTATAACAGTTATATACAACCCTATTTAGACTACTGTAATACAGTATGGGGTAATTTGAATGATAAAAACTTAGCAAAGCTGTCACATCTCCAAAATAGAGCATTTAAGTTAATATCAATCCAGAAAGAAAGCAAGTAAAACTTAGCTGGTAATTTAAAAATGTTACATATTAAAGATCGAATCTGTATGAGAAAAGTCAAATTATTGTACAGGATATC
Organism: Potamilus streckersoni; assembly: GCA_016746295.1. Classification (NCBI taxonomy): domain Eukaryota; kingdom Metazoa; phylum Mollusca; class Bivalvia; order Unionida; family Unionidae; genus Potamilus; species Potamilus streckersoni. Next base: position 500,512 of record JAEAOA010001146.1, on the reverse strand, counting down.
CAATAATAGTGCTCCTGATTATTTGCAATCACTATTCAAGTATAGGCTACCTGGAAATACTTCCCACTTGTGATCCATGTCTACCAAACATTTTAAAATTCCCAAACCAAATAAGGAATTATTTTAAAAAAGTTACAATACTCTGGAACTTTAATCTGGAATGGTATTCCAGTTGAGATTAGAAATGCCCACTCTATTTCCTTTATCCAAATCCCATTATATCCAGTGGCTTCAGAGATGCAGCTAAAATAAATAAATTCCTTTGAATGAGGGCCTCAAGGGAGATTAGTTCTTAGCATGTTGTGTTTAAATAAAGTGATAATAATAATAATAATAATAATAATAATAATAATAATAATAATAATAATAATAATAATAATAATAATAATAACCAAAGCAAGGAAATACAAATGAAGTGATTTCCTTGGGGTTGAACAAGGCAAGGAAATGCCACTCAAGTTGCTTTCTGTGGGGTTAACTAAAGCAAAGAATTGCCACTCAGGAGACTTTGGGGGGGGTGACTAAGGCAAGGAAATGCCACTCGAGGGGCTTTCTGTGGGGTTGACAAATACAAAAAAATTCCACTCGAGGGACTTTCTATGGGTTGACAAAGACAAGAAAATCTCAGTCAGGGGATTTTCTATGGCATTGACCAAGGCAAGGAAAATCCTTTCAAGGGACTTTCTATGGCATCAACCAAGGCAAGGAAACCTAGTCAATTGACTTTCTGTGGAACTGACTAAGACAATAAAGTCCCAGTCAAGGGACTTTCTGTGAGAATGATAAAGTCAAGGAAATCACAGTCAAGGGACTTCATTTGACTTAAGCCAAGCGGAAGACTAGGTTTAACCTTTCTATTGGATTTCTTGTCGTCTTGCCATCTCCAATATTTCAGAGTTGAATTCCTTTTTTTCTGCATTTCTAATAGCACAACTGTCATTTACCATATTACAAAGCCAATAATACCCAACTGTGTTATGTAAGGTATGTGATTCAGCAACTAACTGCTTATATGATGATAAAAATAGGACAAGGAAGATTAAAGTCTTATACTTTTGTCTTTAATTCTCTTTTCTCTCTGTGTTCCTTTTCTGACTTTAATAAACGTCAGACCATACTTTGGGTAGGGGATAGTTACATCACATCATAGTGCAGTGTACTTTTTAATGTCATGATGAACAAATTTCTTGCTTTTTTTCTCCTAGGAGAGGAACATTTACCTTCCCCTGGCTGAGAATGGCAGTTCTCTGTATTTTGTCATCAGTGACTTGGCCAAGATCAATAACATGTATAGGTTCAGCCTGGCAGCTTTTCTCAGGCTTTTCCAGAGATCCTTAGACTCCAGGCAGGTAAGTCATTCTTTCCCTACAGGTGAAATCTGTCATTAATGTGAAAAGTGTACTTTTTCTTTTTCTCTCCATCATGAATATGAGTTAGACAGAGTGTGTTAAAATAGCCATGTTTTTATCCCATTCATTTACAAAATATTCTTTTTTACAATATTGAACAATGTATTTTGAGTGTTTATCTGTTAATCAGTTCATTTGATAATTTTGCCAGATTTAGTGTTACATTGCTTTTGGAAGGTTGACTGTGTTTGTATTGAAAGAATTTGAAGAAGTCTCTTTTTTCCTGGCCCAGGAGTAATATGGTCAAGAGATATATAACATTCATGTCAGTCCATCCAAATACTACAATATCTCTGATAAAAAAAACTAGGCTTTCATTTTTAATGGTTATTTACAATCTGATTGGAATTATGAGCATGACCTACAGGAATGTAGAGATCAGTCTTAAAGATTTCAGATTCTTCTAGATTTTGTAGGTATTTTATTTATATATATATATATATATATATATATATATATATATATATATATATATATATATATATATATATATATATATTAACCACTGATACAATGTTTCAGTCAGTTTGATTTTTTTCTCCTCTTAAACGTCTTTCATAAAATCACATTTTGGCAACATACCAAAAATTAATTTCTTTTGGTAGTTTTTGCATTTTCTTTAATGTCTTTTCTTTGAAGGATGGAAGTGGAACAGAACACAGAATCAAGTTGCTGGTGGGACGACTTCAGCAACTAGTTTATGAATATGTGTGCCGTTCCTTGTTTAAGGCTGATAGACTTATGTTTGCCATGCACATGGTTCATGGAATGAAGCAGGACCAGTTTGAAGAAAATGTGAGAGTCTGCTTTCATTTGTCTTTCGTGTAAACCTAATTTTAATAGGTACCTCTGACTTACAGTCTCCTTAGGTCAAACTGTTTGTGATTGACAGATGTGATATCACTGCTTATTATCAAACTGTCTGTGGTTGACAAACTTCACATGTCTGCTATTATCAAATTGTCTGTGGTTGACAGATTTCTCATGTCTGCCATTATTAAAATGTCTGTGGTTGACAAGTTTCATGTCTTTTGTTATCAAATTGTCTGTGTTTGACAGATTTTTCATGTCTGCCATTATCAAACTGTCTGTGGTTGACAGATTTCACATGTCTGCCATTATCAAACTGTCTGGTTGACAGATTTCACATGTCAGTCATTATCAAATTGTCTGTGGTTGACAGATTTAACATGTCTGCCATTATCAAACTCTAGTTGACAGATTTAACAAGTCTGCCAGTGTTTAAAATAATTTTTTCACCAAGATTACCTTAGCTGTATTGTAGTTTTAGAAGAAATCTGAATGATGTAAATATAAAAATAATAGTACAAATATAATTTTCATCCGTTTAAAATCTCCTGTAAAGTTAAATAGTCATAATATATACCTGCCTTTAGTTAGAGTGCATTAAACTATGACCCAACCGGTATGTCATTTCTTCTGACTGTCCATCTTTCCATCTGTTTACTTTTCTATTTCTTCAAAATGCATATTCTGCAGCAACTGCCTTCATCAATTTGAGCAGGTACATTTTTCTTGATGAGAGAAAAAGCCTGTTGATTTTGGGGTCATCAGGTCCAATGTCATGGTTACTGACTGAAAGAAGAAAAATAGTTTCTGTGCAACAACTTTAGTTCTACACCACAAAATTGAACCAAACTTGTGGATGACTTGCACATGGGGTCAGCAGTCAAGCGGATTAATTTTGTAGTCAAAATGTCATAGGTCAAGATCACTAATTAAAAGAAGAAATTGCATAATAACTTTAGTTCTAGTCCATGTATCTTAGTTGGATTTTGTTGAGAGCATGCACATAAGGTATGAAAAAGGCCTACAGATTTTTAGGGTCAAAATTTTAAATGTTAAGGTCATTGTGGTTCCAATAAAAATAGTTTTTGCTAAATAACTTTCTAGAATAAGTTCTTTACCAAACTTTGTGGATGTTGTTTTGGGTAATAAATAAAATTATAGATTTTTGGGTCTGAAAGACAGAGGCAACAGTAATGGCAAGTTTAAAATATTATTTTCTGTACAAGAAGTTTAGCTCAAGACCACTGAGACTCACTGGTCAATAATCTCCAGAATCAGCCATGCCCTACATACAGGACTATTAAATACAGTATAGTGCCCTACATACAGGACTATTAAATACAGTATAGTGCCATACATACAGGACTTGCCCTACATACAGGACTATTAAATACAGTATAGTGCCCTACATACAGGACTATTAAATACAGTATAGTGCCCTATACACAGGACTATTAAATACAGTATAGTTCCCTACATACAGGACTATTAAATACAGTATAGTGCCCTACATACAGGACTATTAAATACAGTATAGTGCCCTATATACAGGACTATTAAATACAGTATAGTGCCCTACATACAGGACTATTAAATACAGTATAGTGCCCTATACACAGGACTATTAGATACAGTATAGTGCCCTACATACAGGACTATTAAATACAGTATAGTGCCCTACATACAGGACTATTAAATACAGTGTAGGCATATAATGTCCAAGTTGGCCATGCCCTACACACAGGACTATTAAATAGAGTGCAGAGTGTAAAATGTGTAAGTCAAAACTACCCCTACACACAGGACTATTAAATACAGTGTAGGCATATAATGTGAAAGTCAACCATGCTCTACACACAGGACTATTAAATAGAGTGCAAGGTGTAAAATATGCAAAACAACCATGCCCTACATACAGAATAGTTCCCTACATACAGGACTATTAAATACAGTATAGTGCCCTACATACAGGACTATTAAATACAGTATAGTGCCCTATACACAGGACTATTAGATACAGTATAGTGCCCTACATACAGGACTATTAAATACAGTATAGTGCCCTACATACAGGACTATTAAATACAGTATAGTGCCCTACATACAGGACTATTAAATACAGTATAGTGCCCTATACACAAGACTATTAAATACAGTATAATTCCCTACATACAGGACTATTAGATACAGTATAGTGCCCTATATACAGGACTATTAAATACAGTATAGTGCCCTACATACAGGACTATTAAATACAGTATAGTGCCCTATACACAGGACTGTTAGATACAGTATAGTGCCCTACATACAGGACTATTAAATACAGTATAGTGCCCTATATACAGGACTATTAAATACAGTATAGTGCCCTACATACAGGACTATTAAATACAGTATAGTACCCTATACACAGGACTATTAAATACAGTATAATTCCCTACATACAGGACTATTAGATACAGTATAGTGCCCTACATACAGGACTATTAAATACAGTATAGTGCCCTACATACAGGACTATTGAATACAGTATAGTGCCCAATACACAGGACTATTAGATACAGTATAGTGCCCTACATACAGGACTATTAAATGCAGTATAGTGCCCTATATACAGGACTATTAAATACAGTATAGTGCCCTATATACAGGACTATTAAATACAGTATAGTGCCCTATAGAGAGGACTATTAAATACAGTATAGTGCCCTATACACAGGACTATTAAATACAGTATAGTGCCCTACATACAGGACTATTAAATACAGTATAGTGCCGTACATACAGGACTAATAAATACAGTATAGTGCCCTATATACAGGACTATTAGATACAGTATAGTGCCCTACATACAGGACTATTAAATACAGTATAGTGCCCTACATACAGGACTATTAAATACAGTATAGTGCCCTATACACAGGACTATTAAATACAGTGTAGTGCCCTACATACAGGACTATTTAATACAGTGTAGGCGTATAATGTCCAAGTTGGCCATGCCCTACACACAGGACTATTAAATAGAGTGCAGAGTGTAAAATGTGTAAGTCAAAACTACCCCTACACATAGGACTATTAAATACAGTGTAGGCATATAATGTGAAAGTCAACCATGCACTACACACAGGACTATTAAAAAGAGTGCAAGGTGTAAAATATGCAAAACAACCATGCCCTACATACAGGACTATTAAATACAGTGTTGGTGTATAATGTCAAAGTCAACCATGCCCTACACACAGGACTATTAAATACAGTGTAGTGCCCTTCACACAGGACTTTTAAATACAGTGTAGTGTCCTACACACAGGACTATCAAATACAGTATAGGAGTATAATGTCCAAGTCAACCATGCACTACACACAGGACTATTAAATAAAGTGTAGTGCCTTCACACAGGACTATTAAATACAGTGTAGCAGTGTAGTGCCCTTCACACAGGACTATTAAATACAGTGTAGTGTCCTACACACATGGCTATCAAATACAGTATAGGCGTATAATGTCCAAGTGAACCATGCACTACATACAGGACTATTAAATACAGTGTAGTGCCCTTCACACAGGACTATTAAATACAGTGTAGTGTCCTACACACAGGACTATCAAATACAGTGTCGGTGTATAATGTGCAAGTCAACCATGCCCTACACACAGGACTATTAAATAGAGTGCAGAGTGTAAAATGTGTAAGTCAAAACTACCCCTACACACAGGACTATTAAATAGAGTGTAGGCATATAATGTGAAAGTCAACCATGCACTACATACAGGACTATTAAATACAGTGTAGTGCCTTCACACAGGACTATTAAATACAGTGTAGTGCCCTTCACACAGGACTATTAAATGCAGTGTAGTGTCCTACACACACAACTATCAAATACAGTATAGGCGTATAATGTCCAAGTCAACCATGCACTACATACAGGACTATTATACAGTGTAGTGCCTTCACACAGGACTATAAAATACAGTGTAATGCCCAACACATAGGACTATTAAATACAGTGTAGTGTCCTACACACAGGACTATCAAATACAGTGTCAGTGTATAATGTCCGAGTTGGCCATGCCCTACACACATGACTATTAAATAGGGTGTAGATATATGTGCAAATCAGCCATGCCCTACACACAGGATTATTAAATAGAGTGCAGGGCATATGATATGCAATTCAACCATATCCTACAACATACAGGTTTATTGAATAGAGAGTAGATATAAAATATACAAATTGGCCATGCCCTACACACAGGACTATTAAATAGAGTGTAGATATATAATGTGCAAATCAGCCCTGCCCTACACATAGGACTGTTAAATTTATGGAAGGTGTATAATGTGCCAGTCATTTTATTCTTCCCATTTGTTTTTATATATTTGCAGAAAATATTACAACTTAAAGAAAACACTTGGAATGACATTTGAGTATTATCCAAAATAGTATATCTTTCCTGATTACTCTGTACCAGTATGAATCAGTTTTTCATTTAAGTTATTATATTCACATATGCATATAGTATTACATAATTCAGACCTCATTATAGGCATTGTATATTTTGGCATTCATCCATTAGCGGCAATAACTTAGTATATGTTGGTGACATTTCATGAAACTTTGCCCAAATATATATCATGGCTAGTTGGCATGTCATATGTTACAGCCAAAGCCCAAGTCACAAGGTCAAGGTCATGACAATGAAAAATGCAATGGAGTTAACAATGCACATATCATTATCTTTTATGGAAATTTTGGCTCATTAAATTAGTTTCATCTCTGCAAACATCACTTTTGAAAGCAATATTTTGATCCAAGACATTAGAAACCATTGGCTGGCATATGCATTCAATCTTCTTGAGCTTTTATCTTAGGAAGTATGGTCTTTTGGTAAGAAGTGTTAGGTAATTCTCTTGTTGACTAGTTGTCATGGATCATGTTACTAGGTGTCATGGATCATGCTACTAGGTGTCATGGATCATGCTACTAGGTGTCATGGATCATGTTACTAGGTGTCATGGATCATGTTACTAGGTGTCATGGATCATGCTACTAGGTGTCATGGATCATGTTATTAGGTGTCATGGATCATGCTACTAGTGTCATGGATCATGTTACTAGGTGTCATGGATCATGCTACTAGGTGTCATGGATCATGTTACTAGGTGTCATGGATCATACTACTAGGTGTCATGGATCATGTTACTAGTTGTCATGGATCATGCTACTAGGTGTCATGGATCATGTTACTAGGTGTCATGGATCATGCTACTAGGTGTCATGGATCATGCTACTAAGTGTCATGGATCATGTTACTAGGTGTCATGGATCATGCTACTAGGTGTCATGGATCATGTTACCTTCATTGTCATGGTCTTTTGTTTGCAAAACAGGTTAACAGTCATGTAATGCAATTCAAACATTCTTCCCACATAAAGTGTTCATGGTAGAGTTAAGATGCTTTCCTGTTATATATTTTCTTAACATTAATGTGATTATGCAATGTATTCAACAAATCTTGAAGGAAACTATGTTTCTTGGAGAATACATGCTGGTTTACATTATCATGAAACCCTCCCTTGTGCTAAAAAATAACCTGAATTTGTCTAAAATATACTATATTTAGTAGTTTTTAAAGTAGAGAAACAAATTTTGCCAGACTAGACAATACCAGCTTCTGAAAGTGCAATGAATGAATTACCAGTATGTTCTTGGAGTCAAGGAAGTGAAAATGACCAACTAAAGCTAGCAGTTTTTTGAAAGGTGCACATCTTAAGTAAGGTCAAGCTACATTCTGTATAACCCATATTACACACATCAATGATACACACATCAATCATACACGCATCAATCATACACACATCAATTATACACACATAAATTATACACACATCAATCATACACACATCAATCATACACACATCAATTATACACACATCAATCATACACACATCAATCATACACACATCAATTATACACACATCAATCATACACACATCAATCATACACACATCAATCATACACACATCAATATACACACATCAATATATTGATATATTTAATATATATCAATATATATTGATATACACATCAATATACACAATAGCTAAGGTAGTCTAGGTCTTTTTCAGATAGCTAGTATAATGAGGGAGAAAACCAGGGAAATTCATTTTTCTTTAAATATCTAACCCTATGCAAAATATGAAATTGTAGAGTGCCACCCTAATTCTTTGTAAGCGGAGGCAGTTGATTAGAGTTTCTTTCATTTCATATGTGTCATATAGTAAAAAGAACCCAAAATTTTCATCTTATATTAGGAATGTTGGCTGTGGAAGTTGTTACCTTATTTTCCCAATCTTAATGTGATTATGTACGTATTCTTAAAGAAACATGATTTACTTTAAAATTTGCTTCTTTTTTAGGAATGGGAAGCATTTTCAGGCATGCTTGTGGCTGATATAAAAGCTGATGGCGGCAAGGGTATGCCATCCTGGATTGATCAGGAGAGAGCTCAGGCTGTTTCCAATCTTAAGGTATTTAGTCTTGTTAGAAATGGATTTAAAACAATAATTTAGATGGCATACATGCTATACAAATATGAATAAGATTTTAAAAATCCTGTTGGTACACATTGTTTCATATCACAAAATTACACCCTTTCCAGTGTTCTCACCAGGAATATTTTATTGTACCATATCTACTCATTTACAAGTGGATTCCAACTGCAGAAACCAAGATCTGCTGTTATATAATGTGCTGATGGATCTGGACCTCAGCAGTTTGTTAGAAGTAATCACATTCAGAAGAAAGAAAGGTCAGAAGGTTGATTAATAGGTGTGCAAGATACAAGCCTACCTGACCAATAAGGTAAACTAATAGAAGTAAAATATACAAAACATAATAATAATAAACTCCTAATTAGGTAAACTACTAATGACAAATTTATCAAGGGTCAAGACAGTGGCATATTTCTAAATATTAATGATGAAATAACTAAAAAAAGTATATATTGGATTAAGAACATCAGTTATGTTTGTTTAGGTTTCATTCCTTCAAAATCAGAGATCTAAAATATTGTTCAAAGTTTAAAGTGTTTTATTCATCTGCCGTAGACAGTTAGCACTAGTTGCTTTCTGATGGAGAAAGTTTTCCAACAGAAATGAAGTAATAATCCCAAAAGATTTCTTTATATGTTTTTAAAATAGGTAAAATTTGAAAATAAAATTGCATTTTTCTTATGTAAGATTGATGGATAAAAAGAAAATCCTAGAGTAGGTTAACTTGAGATTTATTTTGTAATATGTGAGAACTCTGAGGTTGAAATGCAATTTTCATTCTTGAAATTTTACCTTTTTTTGACCATATCTGGTCAGGACAACATTCATAACCACTGCAACAGCAATTAGAACCAACATCTTTTGCTACCATTACTGCTACTACAGCTGTATAACAAACGTAATTCAATGCAATAGAGTCCCAGAAACTTATGCAAACCCACTTCCACCCAAGCAACTTACTCATTTTCACATGATCCCACCACTTCCACCCACTCACCTCACCCATTTTTACATGATCCCACCACTTCCACCCACTCACCTCACCCATTTTTACATGATCCCACCACTACCACCCACTCGCCTCACCCATTTTTACATGATCCCACCACTACCACCCACTCACCTCACCCATTTTTACATGATCCCACCACTACCACACACTCACCTCACCCATTTATATATGATCCCACCACTACCACCCACTCACCTCACCCATTTTTACATGATTCCACCACTACCACCCACTCACCTCACCCATTTTTACATGATTCCACCACTACCACACACTCACCTCACCCATTTTTACATGATCCCACATATGCACCTCATCCATTATTACACAATCGAACCACTACCACCTATGTATCTTACCTTTTGAGCTGGTAGTGGAAAGAACTGAAATATAACACACATTAGCAGTAGTCTGTTTTGCTACATATGATATAACACACATTAGCTGTAGACTCCATTACTACAACTGCTATAACACACATTAGCTGTACACTCCAATTTACTTCAACTGATATATCACACATTAACAGTAGACTCCATTACCATAACTGATATAAAACAAATCATGTCACAAGAATGTGTTCAAAATGCTTAATAAATGTTTTGTTTCAGATTGCTTAGTATACTAACTCTCCTGATCATGACTGCAAAAAATCCTGCAGATGCCCATGTGCATAAGCTCTCTTATTGTTTTTACAGTATCTACTGGTGTTTAATAACAAATGGACAAAGGAATTTGTAGACCATACCATTAAATATTATCATTAATTAGTTCTCCTTATTAATTCCATCGCCGTAACAAAACAGCATGTGCATTTTAAAATGAGTTTGGAAGCCCATTGATGTCTTCTTATCCAATAATGATTACATCTCAGTACATGCTAAAGTGAAGACCACAGACCAATGGTCAACTAGTCTTATTTGTTTATTATAGTCATACAAACATAAAATATAAAAACCTTATCATTTTCCATCATAAATTTGAAGGTCACAGACTCTTAAATCAATATGTATATATACATATACTATCTTGTAAGTGCTTGAATATTTTGTTTTGACTTAGATATAATTAACATTTTTTTGCAAGTCTATTCAATAATATACCCCCACTAATATCTTGATTGACAATTTTGAATAGCATATGATCGCTTGTCCTTATAACAGCTGCTGTATGGACAATGGCTTCAGTAGCACATTGACAGATTTTCATTTTCCTAAAAAGAACCTTATTTCCCTACTGGCAGCCTTGCTGATTTGACCTCTTCTGTCAATTCTTTACTTCAGTCTGGTTTCACTTGGAATAAAGAAAGCACTAAGCATGTTTAATTGCAGTGTAAATAACACTATAGCCATGTGGTTGTTGTGACAATTTACATTTTAATTAAAACAAGCAGGAATTGTTGATTAAACTGTGTTTATTGATAATAGACTATAAAAGGGTCATAATACATGTGAATTATCACACTTGTCAGGTAAATGAAATGGAGTATTTTTTCTCTATGCAAAAGCTACAAATAAAAACCACCCTGAATAAATACGGTCTTGTACACTAACAAAAAATTTTTTATCTCTCTCTCTCTCTTGCACACACACACGTGCGCACGCTCATGTGCATTAACTGAAACGTGATTTCAAGTTCTTTATTTTTTATTGCAATTTGATAATGAGATTATTGTTGCTGTAAAAGTACAAGTTGCAATAATACCCATAACTAATACATGTTTAAACCATCTTCATCATTTTGCCAACATTACACAACATAACAGCTACATATTCTCAAAATGCAGATGAGCTTGCACACTGAGACATAATCCTCTCTCTCTAGTTCACTAATAACAACAAAAACTCTCTCTCACTAATAACAACAAAAATCTTTTTAAGTACCTTTATTTTTATTGTAATTAGATTCTTGAGTAAAGAGAATGAGACAGAAAATATATGTTTACTTTGTACATTTGTACCTTTATTTTGTCAAGTAGCACATGTGCTGTAAAACTTGTTCCGGTATGATCCCTGTAGTCTTTTAACAGTTATTACCACATAATGATAATTATTTATTTTACATATAATTTTTCGTACACTGAAATTAATAATTTTTTTTGTGCATGAAAAATTGCATGAAATATGGAAATTATTTTGGATTACTAATTACACACTCAAGAAGGGGTAAGAAAGTTGTCATTTGAGAGATAGAGATTTTAATTAAGTGACAGAATGTTATTAAACAGAATAATTTACAGCGAGGAAAGATAAAGCTTATCGGGTTTTGCTACTAAAGCATATCAGACTGTAATGATAGCTAATCAAGACCACAGTGGTAAATGGTCCAAGGATAGCTAATCAGGACCACAGTGGTAAATGGTCCAAGGATAGCTAATCAGGACCACAATGGTAAATGGTCCAATGATAGCTAATCAGGACCACAGTGGTAAGTGGTTGAAGGATACTTAAATGGTCCAATGATAGCTAATCAGGACCATGGTGGTAAATGGTCCAAGGATAGCTAATTAGGACCACAGTGGTAAATGGTCCAATGATAGCTAATCAGGACCACAGTGGTAAGTGGTCAAAGGATACTAATCAGGACCACAGTGTTTAATGGTCCAATGATAGCTAATCAGGACCATGGTGGTAAATGGTCCAAGGATAGCTTAATTGACCACAGTGGAAAATGGTCCAATGGTTGCTAATTAGGACCACAGTGGTAAATGGTCCAATGATAGCTAATTAGGACCACAGTGGTAAATGGTCCAATGATAGCTAATCAGGACCACACTGATAAATGGTCCAATGATAGCTAATCAGGACCATGGTGGTAAATGGTCAAAAGATACTAATCAGGACCACAGTGGTAAATGGTCCATTGATAGCTAATAAAGACCACACTGATAAATGGTCCAATGATAGCTAATCAGGACCACAGTGGTAAATGGTCAAAAGATACTAATCAGGACTACAGTGGTAAATGGTCCAATGATAGCTAATCAGGACCACAGGGGTAAATGGTCCAAGGATAGCTAATTATAACCACAGTGGTAAATGGTCCAAGTTGAAAATACTGCTTTAAAAAATGTCAGGTTTTCTATCAAGGAAACAATAATCTTGAAGCATACACATATTCATGGTTAACATAGAACATGTTTGATGCACTATAAAATAGTTTAAAAAAGGAATACTTATTTGTAAGGTTACATGATCTTCACAGATTATCTCCACCCTGATAGAGAAATAATTTACAAAAATAAATGTTAATGTGCTTTTCAGACCAATCTCAGTCGACTATATCAGACTTTGAACTTTGAGGATGGCAGTCTCTGGTCAAGCTTCTCCCGCAGTAGTCAGTGTGAGCAGGAGTTCCCATCAGTCGTGGAGAAAAAAATCTCACTGTTCCAGCAGGTGCTAGTTGTACAGGCTGTCCGACCTGACCGACTCCAGAGTGCAATGAGTCAATTTGCCTGCAGAGCTCTTGGTCAGTAGCAGTATATGCTGAATTAATTTTTATGTTTTAATTTTACCAGTGACACAGTGTGTAGCTATTTATCTAAGAATATAATAGATCTTATTTCCATATTCTCTGCTTCGGTCAAATTCTATTTTTAATTTGCTAAACTTTTTCCTAAATCTCAGGTATGAGATTGGACACAGAGTTTGAAAACTTATATGGCTGGATGGAATATTAGCATATTTGAAATGATAACATGAGATGTGTTATTTCATTTCTGTAAATATAGTTTTATGAATGACTTTGCTTGCAGATTACTTGAAAGATTATGGTTTGAATGATAATTAAAAAGCCAATTTTCATGAAAGGAAGTGTTCCTAGAGTAAGTAGGTAGACTTTTATGATAGAATAGGGTTTTCTTTCCCTGATTGCTGGATATTATTAAAAACAAGGGGAGGAACATTCTTGGTCTTGAAGGGGTGAAAGATCATGTCTAAAGGATGGTAGTGCCTTGTGTCTAAGGTACTCTCATATAGTTAGCTTTCATATTTTGATGCTACTGCTGTAACAACCACAAAAAAAAATAACCTAAGATTCATAAACAATGACAAAACTTACTTATTCATAAAAATTTAGTCAGTATATATTTTTTATATTTTTGTGGTATGTCAGAAATTCCACAATAGTGCAGTCTGAACAAAAGTGGCTTTATCATATAAAAAAATCATATTGAAGTAGATTTTTTACATGTATTAAATAAATAATTTGGTTAATATTATTATTATTATTATTATTATTATTATTATTATTATTATTATTATTATTATTATTATTACACATCAACTATTTTACCAGCAAAAGAGTATGTGTCAATCCTTTTGCAGTTCATCATATGTACTAGTCTAGGCTGCTAAATTTTCTAAAAGTATTTGACATGTCATTGACAATTATATTTTATGTTACTGTTTCCTAAAAGTATTTGACATGTCATTGACAATTATATTTTATGTTACTGTTTCCTAAAATATTTAACATTGCACATGAAAATTTACAATAATATTTAAAGTTACTGCAATTATTTGCAGTAGAAAACCATGATATAGTTTGAAATTTGCAAGATATGAAGGAATTAAATGCTTTTGTGCAATGTAATTACTGTTTGAGACTGAAGATGAGGTATGATTCAGAATGGGTCTTATCCTGACTGTAATTCAATTGAGACTGAAGATGAGGTATGATTCAGAATGGGTCCAATCCTGACTGTAATTCAATTGAGACTGAAGATGAGGTATGATTCAGAATGGGTCTAATCCTGACTAATTCAATTGAGACTGAAGATAGGGTAAGATTCAGAATGGGTCTAATTCCGACTGTAATTCAATTGAGTCTGAAGATGGGGTAAGATTCAGAATGGGTCTAATTCTGATTCTAATTCAATTGAGACTGAAGATGAGGTATGATTCAGAATGGGTCTAATTCTGACTCTAATTCAATTGAGACTGAAGATGAGGTATGATTCAGAATGGGTCTAATTCTGACTCTAATTCAATTGAGACTGAAGATGAGGTATGATTCAGAATGGGTCTAATTCTGACTCTAATTCAATTGAGACTGAAGATGAGGTATGATTCAGAATGGGTCTAATTCTGACTCTAATTCAATTGAGACTGAAGATGAGGTATGATTCAGAATGGATCTAATTCTGACTCTAATTCAAATGAGACTGAAGATGAGGTATGATTCAGAATGGGTCTAATTCTGACTCTAATTCAATTGAGACTGAAGATGAGGTATGATTCAGAATGGGTCTAATTCTGACTCTAATTCAAATGAGACTGAAGATGAGGTATGATTCAGGATGGGTCTAATCCTATAATTCAAAAGTAATATCATAGGTATGAAATATGCAGCTGTTAATTTTTATAGTATTCCCTTTGTAAATAGAATTTGTTTGAATAATATAGGATATAGTAATTTTCTTCTATTCTTCTAAAAATCATAAACTTTAGGCTGTAAAGGAAACAAGAAAAATCTCAATCAAATTTTCTTTTTGCGTTCCCTTTCCAGTATAAATCTTATCTGTTTTTTCATTTGGAAGATTTTGTATAGTTGATTATTTTCTCCACACATTCAGTCCTCTTTTATTTTGTCCTTTTATTTTTTTTTTCAAGGAATGAAAGAACTTTCTCCTCCATCAGTGAACTTGAAGAAGTTATTTGAGAAAGAGACCATGGCTTCAGAACCCATCCTCATAATTATCTCCCCTGGTGCTGACCCATCACAAGAGTTACAGGAACTTGCAGAAGGCACTATAGGAATAGACAAGTACCATCAGGTTAATAAAAGTGATTTTTATGCATATGTTCTATATTTAAACTTCATAATAACCTAATCTCATATGAGAATATGACATCAAGTTCTAATTTATATTGGTTGATTCCTGTTGATCAATCTATCAATGAATTTTTTGTTGGAACTGGATATTCTGACAGTTTTGAACTTGAAACTAACAGTGATAATAAATAAAAATATAGCTTTGCATGTTTGTGTTATGATCCTTTTGTGCTAAGATAAGAATTGTTGACTTTTTTGACCCAAAGAAATTGTATAGGTCTTAATTGGGATTGTGAAATATTCTGTAATTCACCATCATTAGTGTAAACATCTGTACCCTCTCATTTGCTTGACACCATATTAAAATAATTGTGATAATTTTCAATAGTACATAAAATTTCCAGACATGAAATTTGTTTTTATGCTGACAGTAGCAATAATAAATTCTAGCTTGGAGCATAAACTAAGAATATTTTGCCCATGATCAAAAACAAGTAATTTACTTGGTGACAATCAGGACATGAAATTACTTTGGTTTCCCAAATTATGGTTTGATTATTGAATGTTTTGTATTTTGGTTACCCTGATTAATGTATTATTAATTAATTGGGTTCAAAGTTTGGTTATTCTAATTATGATGTCATTAATTAAATGCGCTGGCATTTTCATTACCTTAATTATGGTTAGTTTTATTCAGTGGCAGAGTTCTCCTTGATAACAGTGTTTTGGACATAGTGGGTTTGGTCTTCAGACTTATAATGACAATTAAAATAACTATTCCATGATTAAATTCCAGAACCAGTTTAAGAGATTATTTGTGTGAATCTTTGCTATATTTGGATATCTAGTGTTGAGGTTATTTTATTTTGTATGGCTTGTTCTTTAAATTTTGCTGTTTTGCTAATTTTTTTCCATTCAGACAGATTAAGCCACATGACATCTAGCATGGTTTATGAACTTCCCAAATGTTTACAGAAATTATCATAATGCTATCATTTAGGACTGGTCACTGGGATACATAAAGTAATGCTATCATTTAGGACTGGTCATTGGGATACATAAAGTAATGCTATCATTTAGGACTGGTCAGTGGGATACATAAAGTAATGCTATCATTTAGGACTGGTCAGTGGGATACTTAAAGTAATGCTATCATTTAGGACTGGTCAGTGGGATACATAAAGTAATGCTATCATTTAGGACTGGTCAGTGGGATACATAAAGTAATGCTATCATTTAGGACTGGTCAGTGGGATACATAAAGAAATGCTATCATTTAGGACTGGTCAGTGGGATACTTAAAGTAATGTTATCATTTAGGACTGGTCAGTGGGATACATAAAGTAATGTTACCATTTAGGACTGGTCAGTGGGATACTTGGGTACTCAGCATATTTGTCACTAGCAGCTCATGTATATAAATAGACTGATGCAGTTTTACAGACCAAAAGAAAAGCATGAGAACTGCAATTAAAATTCTTTGTTTGTAAAAGTAACCATGGAAACACTATCTTGAATGTGCTCTTTACTGACAAGCTGGACTATAATGCTATCTAGATTTACTTTACTGACAAGCTGGACTATAATGCTATCTAGATTTACTTTACTGACAAGCTGGACTATAATGCTATCTAGATTTACTTTACTGACAAGCTGGACTATAATGCTATCTAGATTTACTTTACTGACAAGCTGGACTATAATGCTATCTAGATTTACTTTACTGACAAGCTGGACTATAATGCTATCTAGATTTACTTTACTGACAAGCTGGACTATAATGCTATCTAGATTTACTTTACTGACAAGCTGGACTATAATGCTATCTAGATTTACTTTACTGACAAGCTGGACTATAATGCTATCTAGATTTACTTTACTGACAAGCTGGACTATAATGCTATCTAGATTTACTTTACTGACAAGCTGGACTATAATGCTATCTAGATTTACTTTACTGACAAGCTGGACTATAATGCTATCTAGATTTACTTTACTGACAAGCTGGACTATAATGCTATCTAGATTTACTTTACTGACCAGCTGGACTATAATGCTATCTAGATTTACTTTACTGACAAGCTGGACTATAATGCTATCTAGATTTACTTTACTGACAAGCTGGACTATAATGCTATCTAGATTTACTTTACTGACAAGCTGGACTATAATGCTATCTAGATTTACTTTACTGACAAGCTGGACTATAATGCTATCTAGATTTACTTTACTGACAAGCTGGACTATAATGCTATCTAGATTTACTTTACTGACAAGCTGGACTATAATGCTATCTAGATTTACTTTACTGAAAAGCTGGACTATAATGCTATCTAGATTTACTTTACTGACAAGCTGGACTATAATGCTATCTAGATTTACTTTACTGACAAGCTGGACTATAATGCTATCTAGATTTACTTTACTGACCAGCTGGACTATAATGCTATCTAGATTTACTTTACTGACAAGCTGGACTATAATGCTATCTAGATTTACTTTACTGACAAGCTGGACTATAATGCTATCTAGATTTACTTTACTGACAAGCTGGACTATAATGCTATCTAGATTTACTTTACTGACAAGCTGGACTATAATGCTATCTAGATTTACTTTACTGACAAGCTGGACTATAATGCTATCTAGATTTACTTTGCCTTGCCACTTCCAACCAGTGCTGATCTTGCAAGGCACATCTATATACATGTATTGTCCTAACATTTTTCAGAAAAAGATAATTGGAAATATTTAAAAAAATTTCTTAGCAATATAAGTCATCCAGAACATAGAAATGTAATTACATTTAAATGACTAGATATTTATGATTCTGAATAACTTGTATGTCTGGGGGAAGTTGCTTCTGACTGGCTGTTTCTTCAATACAAGGGTAGAAGGATAAAAGAAAGAGTGTTGGGGGTGGTGTTTTTTTGGGGGGGTTACAAGCTCTGAGATTTAATTTGCTGAACTCACTCATGCCTGACAAACATATCTTAAAGTATCTCTCATGATGCCAAACTGATTAAAATGTAAGAAATAGAAATGTAAAATCTGAAATCTTAAGCTCATTATGGAACCAAATTTATCTTTTGTGAAAAATCAGGTCACAAAGTGCAGTTTATTTCTGCTAGAATTTTTTAATCAGAAAACATTAAGTTTACTCTTTGTTCTTTTTTATTTGTTATCCACATATCGATCTGCTATAAGCCATTGTGATATCACAGCTTTTGAAGACCATTGTGATATACAGCTTTTGGAGCAAAAGGCTACCCTGTGATTAGGTAAATTATCACTTGGGTAGAATGTATTAAAGAGTATAGGAATAATTGAATGAAAGTGGAAGCTTTTGCATTTCTTTGTTTTATTTTTAAAAAGCTTCATTGTTTAGCTACTTTATTGTTAGCTGATCATAACAAATTACTTTATGCTTTTCAGAAGGCAATGAAATTATTTTCTTATTGAAACACTTATTCCTTTTTGCTTGTATGTTGCCGATTGTGCCTATCAAGTTGGGTTCAATTTTACAGAAGATTTTATTTCTCTTTCCAGGTTGCCATGGGTCAAGGTCAGTCTGATGTAGCTTTGCAGTTGCTACGTGAGTGTTCTCAGAATGGAGAGTGGCTTTGTCTAAAGAATCTTCATTTGGTGACACCCTGGCTGCAGATCTTAGAAAAGGTAGCGTCCTTTTAATGAAATCACATAGAATGTTGCATCACAGACTCAAATAGCATGTATAAATTTACTATTAGGAAATGTTTACATAAATACTCTATTCATTTTATAACAATTAGGTTATTTATTTTTATATTTAGACTTTTGAAGCAAAAAATTTTTGAGCATTTTGGGAAGTAATTTGAAAACATATTTAAGGTAATTTTATTTTTGAATTTGTGCAGTTACAATGTAATATACTGATATTTAAATTATTTAAATTTATTTACTTCAAAGTGTTTGTGACATGTACGTATTAAAGAGGGGGGATAGTAAAAGCTATATAAATTATTAGTTACATGTTAGTTTATCATAGTGTGTGGAATGTTATAGCCATCATGAACAGGTACAGCAATGGCCTGTGGCTTAAAGATGGTTATATAAATAACTAACATGTCATTAATTTATTAGCTCATAAGCCTTCTATTAGCATAATTCTTTAAATGATAAAATATAAGAATCTTTTAGTTGCCATCGTTTGTTATTCACAGAACGCTGGTCATTAGCAGTCAATTCCACTGAGCTGAGAAAAAAATGATGCCCAGTTAGTGGCAAATCTGTAATGTTTTCTTTTGATCATTTCTGCTGAATATAAACAATACAGTAACCCATTTTTGTATATTTCATATGTCTGGTTCACAAAGTAGATATTTACATCCTAACTTTTTATAACAGAGATTTTCTGCCATTATGCATTACTCACTTGTGTATTGCCTGTCATCATTTCACTTACTTACACCCCACATGTAAGTCACTTGTTATAACCTTGTTTGAGTTAATGCAGAATAAGTTTAATAAATGTTGGACATCTTACTTTGATAATTAATAAAATACTCCATGAATTTTGTTTGTGCATTAAAAATTTGTTTTTCCTCAATCATGCTCAAAAGGAATCTTTTGTTCTTAGCAGTCACTTTCAGGAAATCTTTAAAACTTAAATAAAGCTGATGCTGACTCATATTAAATCAGACTATGCTTTGATGGCTGTAGTACTTTCAGTGTGACTGCTTATCCCCCAAAAATTGTAATAAGAATGGTAAATACCTAGAACCTTTATTCAGTGGAAATATTATTAGCATTATGTAGTGGGATGTTGGAGTCCTATTTAAATTATCTTTTCAGTCTGTCTGTCTGTCTGTTAACATTTCTTGTACTTGCCAAAGTTCTTTAACCATTGCACATATTAATTGGATGCTATTTGGTATTTGAATTACCCATAACATGTGCTTTTTAAAAGGTTTCATTTTCTCAGATCTAATTTTGATGTAGATAGGTGTAATGAAGACATAGTACCATTAAACATATTCTTATGAAATGTTGTGTGTACATTGTCTTATAGACCTAGATGTACCTTTAATGTGTTGTTTTCTTGTAAACTCCATTTTGGATAGAGTTATAACCTAAAACAATTACTTTCAAAGCTTCATATTGAATGATGCATGTAACTGGTTAAGCTCAAGAACCATTCGACTTTTGCCAGTGAAATTTAGTATTATCAATGTGTCATAGAAATACATGCACCTTTCATGGGTTTAATCATGTCTACTTCATTTTTGACAGAGTTATGGACTTTGTGAAAGAAATTATTGTCTGAACATGGAAAGTTGCAATGTTGCTTGCAATCAGCATAGCTAAAAATTCCTTCAATGTATTACAGTAGAACTGTGCAAGAACATTGTCTTTTTGACCTAGATTAGCCGATTATGGGCTTTGTCATGTTTAGAGAAGTTATTGTACCTTTGTTTCCAAAATTTAGTTTTCCAACATGTGTTCTCTGTTTAAATCCTGCTAAGTCAGTTGCTATGAGCAGGGCCCTTTTCAATGCACTCATCATTTACAACTCGTCTTCTTTTCTTACAAGCATTTTCCTCTATTAAATCACACAATTTTTATGCATTTTCAATCTATTTTCAGGAAATCAACACCCTGAAACCTAACAAGGATTTTCGACTCTGGCTTACAGCTGAAGTCCATCCCAAGTTCCCCACCATACTGCTTCAGAGCAGTCTGAAGATAACTTATGAGGTAATAAAAAAATAAATTGAGTCTACTTATGTTAAATGTTTAAGTTTAAATATATGGTCTATAGTTTTAATTTTTGTCAATTTGAGTTTACTTCTGAATGATAGATTTGTCATCAAATAACAGGTTTGAAAATAATGCCATTTTTTTAAAATTAGCCTCAATTGTTTTCAGAACTGTAAAGATGAAACATTTATGAAGGCAGTGCCTGAAAATTCCAAAATTTCCAAGATACTTTTACACAATTAAGACTGAACAGAGTAACATATGTCTCTTCATGAATAGAAAAATAGAAAATGTGATTTAGGTTTAGAAGAGTGAAATCTTTAGTAACTTTATACAGGTGTCTGGTTTATTTTTGTACAGATTAATTTTTCTTCTTAGTGAATATTTTTACTAATTCATATTCAACTTGATGTATTTGTAACATTTTGTAGTGGAAGGTTTAGTCAAGGGATGTAATATAATATGTGTTGATTTTGTTTCTTTCATTTAGAAGCTGTTGATTCCCTGTCATTTGTAAGATACTGTTGATTCCCTGTCATTTGTAAGATACTGTTGATTCCCTGTCATTTGTAAGATACTTATTTTCATGAATGTTATTGTTGCTGTAAATTGTGAATATAGTAATTACATTTACCTATTAAGAATAAAGAACCATTTTTTCTGCCATCTAAGATATAACTGCAAATTTAAGTATTGTAAAAATTAATCTTTTGAATGAAACCATGAGAAATCTTATTCCCTATGAAATAAATGAATTTTAGTCCCAAAGTTTCAACTGACACTATGTATCTTTTCTTTCAAATGTACATTTTATGATTTCAGGCTCCGCCAGGTGTGAAAAGGAACTTGCTGAGGACTTATGAGTCATGGAGCCCTGAGTATGTAGCCAAGGGTGGAAGTGTAATGCGGGCACAAGCTCTTTTCACTTTGTCCTGGTTCCATGCCATTGTGCAGGAGAGGAGAATGTATATTCCTCAGGTAATGGGGGTTGCATTGGTTCAAAATCTACATCAGAGTTTGTTTGAAATTAAAGATTGTGTTGATGTACATGTTAAAAACAAAAAGAGTTGTTTTTCACAATGTCTAAAATAATCATTTTAGACTCTTAGACATATAAGAAAGATGCCAGTATTGAAAAGCTCTAAATTCATTTCATTGTAAAAGTAAAATGATTCATTATGTGGTATATTAATGATATATTAATATTACATGATATATTAATGATATATTAATATTACATGATATATTAATGATATATTAATATTACATGATATATTAATGATATATTAATATTACATGATATATTAATGATATATTAATATTACATGATATATTAATATTACATGATATATTAAATGACATATTAATATTACATGATATATTAATGATATATTAATATTACATGATATATTAATATTACATGATATATTAAATGACATATTAATATTACATGATATATTAATGATATATTAATATTACATGATATATTAATGATATATCAATATTACATGATATAATAAAATTACATGATATATTAATGATATATTAATATTACATGATATATTAATGATATATCAATATTACATGATATAATAAAATTACATGATATATTAATGATATATTAATATAACATGATATATAAATTATATATTAACTTTACATCTTATATTAATGATAACATTACATGGTATATTAGGGCCATAATAACAGTACAACATATAATAATGATATATTGACAGTGCATGGTATGTTAATGATATATTAACATTACATGTAGATTAATAATATATAAACATTACATCATTTAATTAATGATGTATTAACATTACATGGTATATTAATGATATATTAACATTACATGTAGATTAATAATATATAAACATTACATCATTTAATTAATGATGTATTAACATTACATGGTATATTAATGATATATTAACATTTTGCATGGTATATTAGTAGATGCTTAATGTTATTAAATAATGTTTACACAAACAATGGATTCCTATTCAAAGCCTTTTGTGGGTCATTTTAAGGTAAGTTCAGCAGACATACTAGATTGGTTGGCTAGCAGCCAATCAGAGACAAGGGTCTGATGTGCTGAAGTAACTGACAGCAGTCATTCACTTTATAAGTGATCAGTGCTGAGAGTGGGTATTAGGACATTCCCCTACCTGGATTTCCCTCCCTAGACATTCCCTCCCTCTAGATATTTTTCTCCCTGGACTAACACCCAAAAGATAGAACTTTTTCCCTTAATCATTCCCCCCTCCATTATCTTTATACATGTACAACTTTATTTATATATAGTAACATATAGCTTTGATGTATACTCTCACCCCACTTCACTATTAATGCACAGGCATGACTTTTTACCTGAAATAAATGCATTATTATATGTAAAATATCTACTTTCCTGATCTCTCTCTCTCTCTATCTCTATCTCTCTCTCTCTCTCTCTCTCTCTCTCTCACACACAAACTGTGAATATAAATTCACACCCATTTTTAACAAAAATGGGCATTGTCTATTTGTCAGTCAATTGCTAGGGCTTTTACTGAATGTAGAAAGGGAGGTTTCTTTGAAGTATGTTGATGAGGCTTGAGTCTAACATTTATTTATAGTGCATTTTTGGCATATTTAAGATAAACAACAGATGGGATTAGCCATCATTCAGTTAATTGTAGTTGTTTCAATACAGTACTCAGGCCAGATGTTGACATAAGCGGATTATGATGTAACAACTAAAGAAGTACAAAGACTGTTCTTCAAGAATTGCAAATATAGTCATTGACTTTGACAATCTTGACATCATAGAATACTTAAAAGCATGTGCTTAACATTTAACCAATACATTTTTTAATATGTGAAAATATTAATTTTGTTTAACACTACTGAGATTTATTTCAAATAGTCTTTTTCTTTTATCATAACTTAATACAAGTTTTTATATTTTATTGTCAAAATGTCATATTAAATGAATTAAGTTTTCAGATCATGGGAGGGCAAATGACTGGAGGGAGAAAAGTTCTATTTGATGGGGGAGAAAAGTCCAGGGGGAGATATGTCGGGAGGGGGGGGCAGGGTGTTGGTTGGGTAATTGGGGGGGAAGATGTCTTAACTTTTGAGAGTGGACAGTTTGTTTTTTTTGCATATTATATTCTCTTCTTGGTTCAAGATCTGTTTGCTGTTGGAACTTGACATTCTTTCCTGACTCAATTATAAGCTATACTGGAAATATGCTGATCTAGTTGAAATTTCAAGGCAGGATGCTAGAATTCGATTTATTTGGATTATAGTGCAACAACAACTGTCGACTCAAAGTTGTTAAAGTGGATGTCATGTAGCATCTTCTGCTGAAAAACCTATTCTTCTGATGAACAATTGTTAAGTTGAAAAAACTGTTTGCCATGTGTATATCACCCTATTCTTCTGGGAGCAATTGTGGACTTTGGTATATCATGAAAAAGTCACAGCAATATCTAAGACCAACATTATGGATTCATTCACATCATCACTGTCAAACCTTGTCTTCATAGCAATAATTCAAACATATTGACAGTGCATGGTATATTGATATATTAACATTGCTTGGTATATTGATGATATTTAAACATTACTTGGCATATTAATGATGTAATAACATTACATGGTATATTAATGATATAATAACAGCATGGTATAGTAATGATATAATAATATTACATTGTTGTGGATTCAGTACTTTTCATGAGAGCAGTGATTTTTTTTGTACTTCATGGGAGCCCCAAATTTTTTTTTAATTCATGGGAGCCTCGATTTTTTTTTACTTTTTGGGAGCCTCAATTTCTTTTTTGTATTTCATGGTTTTTAAAAGCATTGAATTGAAGAGCAAGTGAATGCAGTTATTATTGCACAGAAGCAGTAATCATGCCAACTGACAGATTTTAACACTTACAGAAATGTCGCTATTATTTAACCCAAGAAATTCATACCAAGTAAAATAAATTAATTCTAAACTCTATGGTATAATGTGAAAATCTGAAAGATTAGTACATAGAAAAGAGAGAGAGAGAGAGAGAGAGAGAGAGAGAGAGAGAGAGAGAGAGAGAGAGAGAGAGAGAGAGAGAGATTCAGTCATAGTACATTGTCCAAAAGAATCCCTAATAAATCTAATCACAGCATGTAAAAAAGTTTTTTTGTATGTATCTTTGAGTTAGTATTTCTTGCCTATTTGCCTGGTTCTTCATTACAATCTTCTTTTACTGCAGATATTAAAAACTGTAGTTTCCTTTTGGAACCCTTCACAGCTTGTAGACCTAACTGGATCTGACTGTAATGGTTTTAAATAATGGTTTTAAAAATGGATGAAAATGATTCAGTTCTTTGATATTTTTCAAAAATATCCAACTAAGTTTCTTTCCCTTTATGACAAGACTATAGTGTCCATTTCCACGTAAAATTATTATAGGGTTTTGTTATGTTCATTCTGCTCCATAATTATCACTATTTTCATTCTGTGGATGCTGGATTAGTCTCTTGCACATGAGGGGTGAACTGTACATGAAAGACCCAGTTTGCTAAGAGATAGCATTGGGACATTCCAAAGTTGGACAAATAGTGCAAAACAGCTCAACCTACATGCAAAAAAGAATTCACTTATCAAAATATAAGTATGAGAGGGATTAGTATGGTCAAAAAATTTCTAACTTGCTGAGATCTAGATTGCTTGGAAATAGGACACTTTTGAGTTGAAATGGATACTAGTCTGGCAATGGATACAATAGTCTTGAGAATGGATACAATGGTCTTGACAATGGATACAATAGCCTTGACAATGGATATAATAGTTTTGAGAATGGATACAATGGTCTTGACAATGGATACAGTAGTCTTGACAGTGGATATAATAGTCTTGACAATGGATATAATAGTTTTGACAATTGATTTAAGTCTTGACAATTGATATAATAGTCTTGACAATGTGTATAATAGTCTTGACAATGGATATAATGGTCTTGGCAATGGATATAATAGTCTTAATAGTGGATACATTGGACTTAACAATTGATATAATAGTCATGACAATGGATACAGTAGTCTTGACAATGAATACAATAATTTTGACAGTGGATACAACAGTCTTGACATTGGATACAATTGTCTTGACAGTGGATATAATGATCTTAAAAATGAAATAATCACATGTTACTATTAGCTTAAACATTTAAAATATTTGAACCATTTGCATCCAGTTGTTCACAATATGGTGCTTTTATTTAGTGAACACAAGAGAGAAAATGTTGGACCAGTTATAATTTGACACTTATTATCATAAGGCCACTAACCCCTTTTTTGTGTTCATATATGAACAAATACAGTGCAGCTGCCTGTAATGAAATCATATCATGCTAATTCGGCATGTGGCAATACACTGTTGTAATTCAAATAGACATTGTGATTCATCTATCATGTTGTGACACTTTTAGCAGAGAAAATATGGCTTTTAGAAAGGGTTGCCCTGTATGAATGGTTGCCTTTTAGAAAGGGTGATCTTTTTTCTTACTGGAACTATATAGTCAGTATGTACAATATAATTCAGGTTGATGTACATGTTTTGTCTCCATTTATATGGTACCACATTATTATAATGCAGTCAATGGAAGACCACTTTATAATGAAATTTTTTATCTAATGAAATTCCAATTCTAATCTCATTGGGTTCTAGAAATTTTTTTAAAATGGGTTACACTTTATTAAATAGCATTAAAAACTACTAGGTCATAGGGATTTTAGTGAAAAATGAATTGTATGCATTATCCCTTTCGTGTCTTCTAATAAATAAAGAGGATCATGCAACCATTGAAACACACACCCATTATTATTGATATAATTTATATGCAAATGATAATTAAGATGTGCACTTAAGTAGATTATAGACTTAAGTAGATTATAGACTTAAGAAGATTATAAACATTCTTTTCCACAATTTTATTCACATTACGATTTTGTTTTTTTTAAAACAGGGTTGGACTAAGTTTTATGAGTACTCACTTGCAGATCTGAGAGCTGGAGCAGACATTATTGATAGACTATGTGGAGGAAGTAAGATATTATTGTTTTCTTACATTTATTTAGTTTAGATTATATGTATATTATTGTTTCCTTACATCTAGTTATATGTATGATATTATTGTTACTATTGATTTGGTTATTTAGATTAGATTAGATTTTCTGTGATTTGTTTTTTTATAGGTCAGATAAAGGACTATTTACTATTTACTATTATCATTTTATATGACTTTTTACTATTATCATTTACTATTTACTATTATCATGTTATATGACTTTTTATATGACTTTTAAGTCAGGCATGTTCTATTGTTATGATGTTGTCCATCTGTCCATCTACCATACATCAACATTTGCTTCTCTGTAATATTGTGATGGTTGGAGAGATTTCCATGAAACTTTGACCAAATCTGCATCATGACTAGACTTCACTTGATGCATGATAACTATTCCCATTGCGTACAGTTCAAGATCATGGCGATGGAAAATTTAATTCTTTGGCTTTGAGAATGAAACCTATAAACTATGAAAGATGTTTTAGTGAATTATTGGCTACTTAAATGTTATGCATGTTGCATATCATAGCCATGGACCTTGCCTTAAGGTCAAGGTCATGGCAAGGGAAGATGTAATACTCTGATTTATATCCTTGTCCAGAGTATAATTCTAGAACCACTGAAGATATTTTAACATCATTACTATTGTGCTTTGTGCTGATATTAGTATGTATAATGTCGTATTGCAAATGTTTAAGAAAATTTGATTTTTTGTCTACTCTTTGTTCATATTTTGTTTGTGTGAGAGAAGATAAAATTTAATTGGAATTGAATAAGCCTTTCCAAGTTTGGTTAATTTTGCCCATAAATTCAGGAGGAGATGGGTTTAGGAAAACTGGACAGACATAGATATTATTATATTCTTATCTCCTTTATATAGGAATAAACATCAACTCTGTAAATTTATCTGATAATTTTGCAGAAGTTATCATGTTTTGCATTGTTTTTAGCTTAGGGCCAAGTCAACTTATGTAATGATCTGTTGACTATTATCATTTACTGTTTCTCAAATACTGCTAAACCTATTTAGCAGGGAGTTTCTTGGGATGAAGTTCTTTTGTAATTTTTGCAAATGATAACATTTTGCCAATAAATATGGGCACCTTTACAACAATGGAAATCCTTTAAACTGCTTATCAAAAATTGCTCCACATAATTTGATAACACTTGAAAGAAATGAATGGAGGCCATTTAAATTTTTCATAGGATGCTGATCCACAATCAAATATGGCATTCATTTCCATAAATAGATACACCATTAAAAATAATGAACCGACTGACTAAATCTGTCAGAAATCATGCTTTCATAAAGAGCTTTCAAGCATTTTACAAATGATGGCAAGCCATCATCAAATATGACCAACATTTTTTATCTCAGAAAAACCTTTAAGTAAGAACTTCACAAACATAACTCAAATGGATTTAGCCAGTCCACAGAAAGTTTATGGCCTTTAAAAATTTCTACAAATTTTTCTGATCAATCAAGTTTCTAAAAATAGAAAACAACTTTAAACAACATTTTCTCAGATAAGACAACCGAATTTGACCAAATTTAGCAGAACACATCCTAAGAAAAGGCTTTTCAATTTTCTTTATCACTGTTAAATATGGTCACAATACACATACTGACAGAAGGATTTTCACATTTCTACATGATTTAAAATAGAAGACCCTCTAAGCTTCTTCTCAGAAAGTGCTGAACTTAATTTGACCCAATTATACTGAAAGAACTTTGTTCATGAGGAGTTTTAAAGTTGACATAGATAATGCCAATGTGCCATAAACTTTATTCATGAGGAGTTTTAAAGTTGACATAGGATAATGCCAATGTGCCATCAACTTTATTCATGAGGAGTTTTAAAGTTGACATAGGATAATGCCAATGTGCCATAAACTTTATTCATGAGGAGTTTTAAAGTTGACATAGGATAATGCCAATGTGCCATCAACTTTATTCATGAGGAGTTTTAAAGTTGACATAGGATAATGCCAATGTGCCATAAACTTTATTCATGAGGAGTTTTAAAGTTGACATAGGATAATGCCAATGTGCCATCAACTTTATTCATGAGGAGTTTTAAAGTTGACATAGGATAATGCCAATGTGCCATCAACTTTATTCATGAGGAGTTTTAAAGTTGACATAGATAATGCCAATGTGCCATAAACTTTATTCATGGGGAGTTTTAAAGTTGACATAGGATAATGCCAATGTGCCATCAACTTTATTCATGAGGAGTTTTAAAGTTGACATAGGATAATGCCAATGTGCCATCAACTTTATTCATGAGGAGTTTTAAAGTTGACATAGATAATGCCAATGTGCCATCAACTTTATTCATGAGGAGTTTTAAACTTGACACAGATAATGCCAATGTGCCATCAACTATGGTAATCATTACTAAAATTAGGAAAACAAATCTTTTGATGACTTCTTAAAAACCACCAAAGGTAATTTGACCAAATCTGACAGGAATCACCCAGGAATAAAAGACTATAAAGTTTATTGAATCTGTGCATATCCAGCATCCAATATGGCTGCCATTGTTCCAAACAGAAAACAGGTTCTTCTCCAAACACACGAGAAACTTTTACTAAATTTGACAGTTTGCCTCTTCTCTTGATGGCATTTCAAACTTATGGAAATAAATGATCCTAGTCCACCATCAACTGTGGCCTAAATTTGAAAATAGAAAAACATTTAAATAGCTTCATCTGAAATAAAACTGCTCAACATGTAATTTTGACAAATTTGACAAAAAACATTGTGGCATAAGGGTCTTTTAGTAAAGGCCAAATCTTGTGGGGGTACCATCAGATGTAGATGCAAAAATACATTGAAACACTTGTTGGCATGATGTGCAGTCAACAGCGCTGGAAGAAAGTTCTGCAGAAAACATCATAGTGATTTGGGTTTTCTTGGTCAACAGCAGTTGCATTTGGCTATTATGCAGGTGCAAACCAGTTGAGAGTTATCATACCCTCTTGTGTCTCTTGGATTATGATATCTTTTTTTGCCTATTTTCAGCTCAAGAGCCACAATGGCAATTTATCCATGGACTGTTCGAGTTTGCCATATATGGAGGCCGAGTGGATAATCCATTTGACATGGGAGTGATGGTGTCATATGTACGCCAGTTCTTTGACTCCAATGTTTTGTCACCAAATGGAAAGAATAAGCGCCTTGGACCCATCAGACTGCCAGGCTCAACCAACATTAGGGTAGGAAGTACAAGCAAAGACCTGCAATTATGTTTATACACACAGATTTAAGCTGTAGACCAGGAAGTTTTCTACTACCTGCAACATGCTTTCTTAAAATAGAGTTGTTACTTCCAAGATTTTGTCCATGTCAGACTCAGCTATTTCATGTTAGTTATCATAATACTTATCTTGTTACAAAGAACCCTTTGTAATGTAAATTAGAAGGCATTATATATATTTTACAGGTCAAGATTTAATTCTATTGTTTGCTGTTCAGTTCATTCTTCAAAGGCCTTGTAAACATTACAGTATATGCACTTGATATATATGTGTGATCTTGAAGAAGCCATTGGTGGGTTTTTCAAAAATGTTTCTGCCATCAGTGAAGGGGGCATATTGTGTTACCGAAATCCAGCCAACAGATAACATCACATCAAATCACAACATATCATGTTACAACAGATCACAACACAATGTAACACATCACATCACAATATATCACATGACATAACAAAATATCACAATAAGTCACATCACCGCACATCACAATACGTCACAACACATCACATCATATCAAAACAGAACATGTCACATCACATCATAATACATCACATCACACATCACATCACGAATCACTTCAGAACACATCACAGCACATTGCATCACATCATAACACATATTTTCAATACATCACATCAATATACACCACATCACATAACAACACATCATATCACCACAAATCACATGACATCACAACACATCACATCACAACATATCACAATACATCACAACACATCACATCACAATATGTCACAACACATCAAATCACTATACGTCACAACACATCACATCATATTTTCAATACATCACATCAATATACACCACATCACATAACAACACATCATATCACCACAAATCACATGACATCACAACACATCACATCACAACATATCACAATACATCACAACACATCACATCACATCACAATAGATCACAACACATCACATCACAATATGTCACAACACATCACAACACATCACAGCACATTGCATCACATCACAACACATATTTTCAATACATCACATCAATATACACATCACATCACATCACAACACATCACAACACATCATATCACCACAAATTACATGACATCACATCACAACATATCACAATGCATCACAAGTATGTCACATCACATCCCAAAATATGTCACATCATATCATGATGCATCACATCACAATACATCACATCAGAACACATAACAATATATCACATCAGAATACATCATAGCATGGCACATTATGTTGCATCACATCACAATACATCACATCACATCAGAACACATCACATCACATCACAACATAAAATCACAACACCACATCGCATCCCATCACAATACATTGTCAGGTCACATCACATCTCAATACATCAGATCACATCACATCCTTCAATTTTCATTTCCACTCATTAACTTTTGATGGACTTCATGGGATGAAATCAAATTTGGTATGAGTAATCACATATAAAGTTAAATTGTCACCATTTTCTCTTAAAATATGGAGTTATAGCCCCTGTTGGATTTGATGTTATGCCTATATTGATTGAAACCAAAGTCCTTACAAAATGAAGACTTAGGTTGAATTAGATTTTTATCAAACCTTTGCAGAGTAATGTCACCAGTTAGACTTGGAATTTTTATTCCTTGATTTTCGCCCAATAACATCACAAGGATTTCATCCATGGAAATAAACTTTGATTCAAGGCTTTACATAAGTTGAACTTCTCATCACTTTTTGGCATCTTATTATGAATCTATGTTTATGGTCCCTGATCGATTCTGAGCTTTGCATTTCCATTCCACTCAATAATTTTGTAAAGATTTTGTGAATTAAAACCAAAATCCAAAAGCTTTATAAACATTGTAAAGAGTTATGGCCCCTTTTCAGTTAAAGCTTTTCCCTTCAAATACTGCTAGTTCATACACTGACTATACATGAGCCATGTCTGTAATTGTATGCATTTTAGTGTGTTCTGTATGACTAGTAATGTTTTATCCACAACAAAGAAATGAAAACACGTGTGCATTTGCCCTCATGGTACAGAGGGGTGTCAGACGCATTTCAGAATCTTTGAAAGTGCCATTATTGTGAACTTTTAAAAAGTATACATAAAAATAAATACAAAAATATTAAAAATAAATGATTACTGTAGTTTAATTTTGTTGCAATAAATTTTCTCTTTTAGAGTCATATGGCCAAAATAACTTAAGCAATTTTTCTGCCAGAAAATAAAGTATTGTTTAAATTCAGCATTACATAAAAATATGAATACTGGGAAATAGAGGGCATAATTCAAATAAGAGAACACACATTATATCATTTTATATTGCATTTCTTGCTTTGCAGCCACTTATCCCTGTTGAGCTCTCACTTCTCCCTGTTTGGTTCAAAAGAAGAAATCACATCTTCCTTAAATTCATGTCTAGTTTGACCCTTGCATATATAAGACTCTCAATGTATATGTATTTGTCACTCTGTGTGGATATGAATTTTTCACTGTGATTTTAATTTTTTGTCTTCAAGGATTATCTTGATGCAATAGAAGCCCTACCGGAGTTTGACAAACCTTCATACTTTGGTCTGCCAGAAAACATTGAACGTTCAGCACAGCGTATCATTAGCAGTCAGGTCATCACGCAACTACGTATACTGCAGCGCTCCGATGTCAAGGGTAGCAAGTTTGACAAGGAAGTCTGGGCTGCACAACTTGGGCCAGTCCTAAACCTGTGGAAGAAGCTCAACACTGTAAGTTGTACATGGATGGCAAAGATAAATAAAATATTCTATAAATTGGAGATACAGGACTTAATGTTCTTTACAATTCAGCAGCTAGTCTTTAAATTAAAGATAAAGCAATAATAAAATAGTAAGACAATATTATCTTAATTGGGACTTTTTCGTGCCAGCAATGGCTGCAAGAAAATGGGCAAGTGAAATTTTGCTAATGGGCATTTATTATTAGATAATACAGTTGCTGTATGAAAGCAACATTTCATTATCGGATGAAAACATGGAACAATCTTTAAGGAATAAAACATCCAAACTTTGAAATGGTGGTAGTTTTAAAAATTGGTGTAAATAAGAAATAATTTTCATGAGCATAGAATTTAACAGATTTAGGAAGGCATCTGAATTTGTAAAAATTGTATTTGACATGAAGTTGCAAAGAAAGTGTAACTAAACTGTAGTTTGTCAAATTTAAAAATTGAGGATTTTCAAAGGTTTGATTAATTCTTTTCAAGGATATGTTATAGTAATTCATGAAATAAGGTTTAAGTAGTACTTTTCAAGAACAAGTTTTGACAATTCATAAAGTAAGGTTTAAATAATACTTTTCAAGGACAAGTTATGAGAGTTTATGAAATAAAATTTAATTAATACTTTTCAAAGACAAGTTATGACAGTTTGTGAAGTAAGGTTTAGTTAATACTTTTAAAAGAGAAGTTAAAATATTTTGTGATGCAAGGTTTAATTAAGACTTTTCAAGGACAAGTTATGACAGTTCATGAAGTAAGGTTTAATTAATACTTTTCAGGACATTATCAAATGATATGTAGTTAGTTTTTTTTTCTTTTATTTGTCCACAATATTCTAAAGCAACAAATAATGGATCAAGCATCTAAATGGCAGTCTATTTAATACATCATTTTGTTAGGGCCCTACTTAACGAAGACAGTAGATGCTTATAGTAATCTCATTGTTTGTCCATTCTACTGTCCAGCCATCTGTCAGCCATATTGGTTTCTGCAAGATGATTTGATCTGGGTCATTGTATTTGTACCAAATTTGGTTTTGCATTAATAAGACTGCAAATGTGTAAAGTTTTTTTTAGCCTTCCTATTCATTCGTTAGAGGACTTGTCATACGGTCTTTGATTGTCTTGCCAGCTAACTTTGCTTTCTTCAAGACAGCCTTATTAGAAGTGGTTGCATTTCAACCAAGTTCAGTTTGTAGCTTTGTATTGATGAGAACATTATTTAAAGGATTTATGACCCTTGATAGCCTGACCTGTTAACTTGAATGATTTCAATGAGACCAATACATTGTAAAATTATAAGATTTCAACTAGTCTTATATGCAGCTTTTATCTTGACAGAATGCCACATCTCCATTGCAGCGGTTATGGCCTCTTGATTGGTTTTATTGCATATCTTGCAGGGTTCAAACTTGATTCAAGCAAAGGTGAACCCACCAAGTGATAAATCTGGGAACCAGTCTCCAGTCCTGTCCTTCATCCAGCTTGAGCGTTACAATGCTATCCGGCTAATCCAGAGTGTGCATCAGTCTTTGGCTGCCCTCAGCAAAGTCATCAGGGGCACACAACTCCTTACCAAAGAGGTCCAGAATCTTGCAGAAGCTCTCCTCAACCAGGAGGTAAGATTACTGCCTTCACTAGTAGTGGATACTTAGCATTGTCACATATTGCAGACACAGATACACACACAGACACTAGATAAGGTGGCGATCACCAGCTATTATGACCCATATAAAACCCATCAATCATACACTAAAATAAAGGGAATTAAAGGTTTATTGAACAATACCTAAGATATACAAAGTCCTTTTTAAATAGCCGGTATAACTAGTAAGGAAACCAGGGGAAATTCTTTTTCTCTAAAATTCTAACCCTATGGTAAATAAAAAACTGAAGAGCACCACCTAAAAAGAAACTTCAAGTTTCTGTCTTTAAAATCCATTGGATAGTGAAATTTTATTAGTAGTTCATTGGAAAATTCTAAGATTGTGTAAGTGCCATTATTGTTCATCTTTGCAATCATAGAAGATATGTTGAATTTTTCTCAGCATTGAAAATGATTTTTCTGTATCTGCCTTGCTGTGAGAACATGTAATGGTCACATTGGTTAGAACATAGATGACAGTGGACTATATGATATGGTATTGGAGTATGTGCAATGAACAAAAAGCTTGCCCTTGCTGCTGTACTTGACAAGTCAACCAGGAATTCTGAAATTTAGTTTTGCTGGTCTGTGCTTTCCTTCAAAAATGAATCACTCTTTACACTACTCCAGCTACAGAAAAAAACAATGTTTTACATTGTGTGTACCGAGTAAAATGCCACATCAAAGAAATATTGTCACTGATCACAAACTAGGTAAATATTAAATGTTATGCATTTTTATTCAGAGTAAAAAATTGTAATGACTTGTTTCTTTAACAATCATCTCCTTGATTTACATAACTTCAAATGGTATTGGTTGTTCCACTTTGTGTATTTTACTGGGACAAATCAGCCAAGTGGAGTTTTGCACAGCAGTCTTGAAAGTATTCACAACAAAGCCGCCTTAGTCAGTCAGTTAAATAATATGTGCATTGGAGATTGCTTATTTCCTATTGCTTTTTCCTTGTAATCACTGTTTGACAATTCACTGTGAGTCCAGCATGTATAGTTTTCAATGAGCATTAAGTATAACTATTTACTGTTGATACAGGCTATGGGCATTTATCATGGTGTCAACCCCTCTCTCTCCCTCTCTCCCTCTCTCTGGTCTTTTTTAATAAGACTGATTGAAAATCATGCTTTTATTCCTGACCATGTTAGGGATTTAGGATTTTAAATAATCTGGTTTTTAAATTTTCACATGGTAAGTAATATTCTGTTCTCCCACTCACAGTATAATCTTGTATGTTATAATCTTGTATCTTGTATGTGTTGATGTGTCAATAAACACTAATTAATCAGTCTTTATTTATTGATGGTACTTTCAATCCATCTTTTGTACTCTACATGATAAACAGAGAAACTAGGAGCTGTAATCCGATTTTATCGCACAATGGAAGATTTTTCTATTAAATTATCAGCAAATTCTCAATTGTTATAACCCAATTAGTTCTTGATTTGGAATCAAGTTTTAATTTTTGTTCTCAATGTTTGGTTGCCATATTTTGGAGTAGGTCATTATGCTAATAAAATTTAATCCACTCTAAACACATCATTGACTTGCCTGATATTTAGCTGGAATATTTTTTATTTGGTAATATTTTAATCAAGGGTCTGATGACTGTAATATTTTTATGTGTAATACTTTATGTGTGTAATATTTTTACGTGTGTAATATTTTTGTCATTGCCTTAGGTAATCAAATAATGTT
Organism: Potamilus streckersoni; assembly: GCA_016746295.1. NCBI lineage: Eukaryota > Metazoa > Mollusca > Bivalvia > Unionida > Unionidae > Potamilus > Potamilus streckersoni. The sequence continues at coordinate 463,724 of JAEAOA010001146.1, read as the reverse complement.
TAAGAAGGTCTTTGCCTTGATGATAATTGTTGGTCTGTTTTAGATTATTTCAGTCTTTAATGCATTGAGAACTATCAGTAAATGTTATGTTGATTGTTTTAATTGAACTCTCATAGACTGTTGTACCATATATACACTCTTATAAGTTGAGTCAAACTGCAGACATCAAAGATCCTAATATGCCATAGTACAATGCACCAGCAAATCAGGGTCTATGCTGTTTGCTTTGCTGACAAACTGCACAGACCCAGATCTGCCTGGTACATTGTACAGTGGTAGATCTGGGTCTGTACATTTTGCAGTTGGACTCAATTTGTAAGCAAGTACATATGGTATATTACAAACTGTATAGTTACCATATCATTTCAATGTCATTAGCATTTTAAAAAATCTGAAGACTTTTAACCTTTACAATCATGTAAATTTATGGTGAAAATTAGACACATCAATAGATAAGTTGACATATATATATATATATATATATATATATATATATATATATACATCTTTTGAGAAAAAATATAATACATCATTCCCTGCTTCCAGATAACATCATATTGTAAGTGAGGTTTTCAGATGGCAAGATACTATTCTTTTGGATCACATTTATATTTTACCTTTTTTAAGACTCCTCTAAGCTGGCTGTCAAAATGGGATGGTCCAGAGGATCCTATACAGTTTCTCCATGGCCTGGTGTCACGTGGTCTTGCAATCCAGACATGGATGGACAAGGCTGAGAACAATTCCCTGCTGAGAGACACTCTGGATTTGTCTGAGTTATTCAGACCGGACACCTTCCTCAATGCTTTTAGGCAGCAAACAGCTAGGTAATAGATCTTTTAATCACGTTCCTTACCCCGTAATTTATAAACTTTTGAGCATTAAACCTGAACTTGAAGTTAAAGTTAGACTCATAGATTTTAAAACTTGTGAGTGTAGGAGAACAAGATGTCCCTGCACTTAAAAGTCATAAATGCCATTTTTGTCTGAGCTTTGAACATTATAGCTTTTATTTAATACAAAAATATTCTGACATGTAAAGCATAAAAAACTAATTCAATTGAAGGATCCATTATTGCTTGTCATAATGTGATATCTGAAGAATATATTTTATCACTTTGCAATTGTGGTTAGATTTTAACAAAAAAAAATTCCTCAACTAAGATCAAAGAAAGTTCATAAACAAAGTTACATCACAATAATTGGACTGAATATATTTTATTAATATAAACAATTAGTAATTATTTATGATAATTATTCTAGCATGGGCTATTCAGTATTATCTGAGAACATTCATTATAATGAAGGATCTACTTACATATTTCTGACAAATTTATAAAATGTTTCCAAGTAAAGGTTTTACTTCATAGAGTGTATTTATTGTTTGTACACTGTTGTTAGAAATATTTGGGCCATCACCAGTATAAAGGTAAAAATTGATTGTGCTCATAGATGCAGTGAAAAGTAACTTTCCTATGTAAACAAAAGGAGACTATTCTCAGTCTCCAAATTTGAACACCAACAGTAGGAGACTATTTCCAGACCTTGAATTTAAGTACAGAATCTTTTAGCCATTTCTCAGTTGCCAAAGTTACATACTGACAGTAGGAGCCTGTATCCAGTCCCCAAATGTAAGTACCAACAATAGGAGCCTATTTCCAGTCCTCAAATTTAAGTGCCAAAAGTAGGAAATTATTTCCAATCAATGAATTTAAGCACTGACAGAAGGATCCTGTCCCAGTCCTTAAAATTAATTACTTAGTCGTTGAGCCTATTCCTTGTCACAAAATTTATATACTGACATTAGGAGCCTATTTCCAATCCCCAATTTTTTAAAAACCATGAAAACTGATACCCATAAAAATTGAAAGTATTTGTGCAGTTTAGGATTGTTAAAGCCATTTTCTTCTTTTCCATTATTTGTTTTCATTTTCATTTTCATTTTCAAAAGATTTAATTAATCTGGGGCCCTGAGTGGCCGAGTGGTCTAAAGTGCTGTCCGTTACAGATCACTGCCATCTCACCTCTGTCTGCATGGGTTCGAATCTAGGATTCGATGAATGTGGATATGTGAGAAAGCTTGTCAGTTGCTTCTCGTGGGTCGGTGGTTCTTTACGGTGATTTCCTGGTTTCTTCCTCCACCATTAAAACTCGCTGCCATGAATAGCCTATCGTGTGCTGAAAAATGGCGTTAGGCCCAACAACAACAACAACAATAATTTAATTAATCTATGAATTAAAATCATGTTATCATGATTTATGTCATCATATACTTTATGACATTAAACGCGTGTATCACTTTAATGCTTCAGATAGCTTATTTTGTGATATATTTTACCAGTTTTGACTTTGATTTTTCAGATTTTATGCAATTTTTCTCTTTATTTCCTATTTGCAAATACATTGAAAGATTAAATATACTTATAATCCAAACTGTGAATATGGTTTGTCTGGAAATGTACTAAATTTTAAATTTTTCATAGTAAAATGTCCCCTGTGTATATAAATATGAAGTTTATTGAATATTAAAAAATCATAATTTTTATCTTTTATGCAACAGGGAACTTAATTGCTCCATGGATAATCTTAAGTTTGCATGCAGTTGGAAGGGAGCCATTCAAGGTTCCCGTACTAGTGTCAAAATTGGGGGCTTGCAGCTAGAAGGATGTACATTTGATGGGTCAAGACTGTCTGAGAATCAGAGAGATTCACCAAGTATTTCTGCAATACCACCTTGTGTTGTTGCATGGATTAAGGTAAGTACATCCATTGCATTGATAGTTGAACAACATCAATTCTATTTAAATTCACCATGAAGGTTTGAATGCCACTTTTTTGTTGCTGACACCTTGAATATGGAAGAAGAAAATTAGAAGTATATAAAGGTATTTACTTTTACTTTTTTCCCAAAGAAGAAAATTAGAAATATATAAAGGGATTTATTTTTGCTTTTTTTACCCAAGAAGAAATTTAGAAGTATATAAATGTATTTACTTTTACTTTTTCCCAAAGAAGAAAATTGGAAATATATAAAGGGATTTATTTTTACTTTTTTCCCAAGAAGAAAATTAGAAGTATATAAAGGATTTACTTTTATTTTCCCCAAAAAGAAAATTAGAAGAGTTAAAAGGGATTTATTTTTACTTTTTCCAAGAGGGATCCACAATGGCCTCCTTACCCCTCTGCTTCCCAAAGTAACTCTTGATGAAACAGTCATGTGACTGCATAATAATGTTGCTCTTCAGAATTTGCACAACTGACATGAAATAAATCAATTTTTTCTTTCTTTTATATGTACATTAATTTTCGCCTTTGAATGCATTCCCTGATCACATTAATGTTGGAAAAATAAATTATGCTGTGTCCTGATTATAACCTCTCCAAGAAGATGAAAAAACTGGGTGTTTTTCATCTGATTCATTACCTCCCCTTACAACTGCCAAGTGGTTCCTTGTCAACAAAATGTTTATTAGGTTTAAGCTATCACTTGGTACTGTCAACATAGTGCAGTAATGCTTCCCAGAATCCATGAACATCTTCATGATTTCAACCAGAAGTTGGTATAGTATTGTGTATTAATGTACTTGCTGCATGTTGCAACCATTAAGTTTGATTTTAATCACTATTTATTTGAATTTTTCAGTTGTGGACTTCATTTATTCCGACCATGTGTTCTTACATACTATCAGTTGTGCTTGTCATCTGCTGTTTATTTGAACACACTGCCTGCATTTATTTTTCACTCATTTAAGTACGATATATGGTTATTATATCAGTATTTGAACTTTTTCAGGCTATTTTACTATATTTTTGGTGTTTTTGTCATTTCAATTTAAGAATGGCAACATTTTTAACCATATTTAAAAGAGGACACACATGATGCAAGTATCTCTAGGCTCTGTTTATTAGTGTTGTTATAATAATGTGTGAACACTTTTGTTTTGTTATTTGTTATATTGTTGTCATTTCTATCATTTAAGACTAAACAATTACTTCATTAAGTACCAGAGACATGTCTCACTTGCACGAAGTCTTTGTGAAATTTTATCTGCAGTCATGAAATGTATTTTGTATACAAGCTTCAAGAGATGAGTGAAATGTCATGGTATCAAAAAGTGACATAACATTGTGGCTTGTCCTGAAAGGGAGACTGTCCTTCCTTATTTCAACAACACAGTAGGCCAACTGAACTGACCAGCATCTGACCAGCAACTGAACTGACCAGCCAGCCAGCAAGACAAGACAAGGCATTTGCCTGGCTGCAAATTCAACTGATGAAGCATTTGTTCATGGCTTATCCTTTGGAGAGATACTATGAAACAGACAAGCAATGCCTGCTGGGAATGTTGGACAAGGACATGAATGTGGTACCTGATGAGAGCGATGAAGCAATTAAATGATAACCACGATGACAGTGATATTGATTCAGCAATAAAACTACTGATAAGGAATATATCACGTGTTGTTGACTTCCAAAGTCTCGTCACTGTTATTAGATGTAGGATTCGCTTGACAAGGACAAACATCCCAATTTCCATATACCATGGGGTACTGCCACAAAGATAAATGAAATATTGGACCATCAGTTGCGTGAGTTCTGTGATACAGGCAATTCTAAGACTTTCTGATCTTAAAACCAGGTCAATTTTGTCAAGATGGTATTGATCACATGCAAATACATTTACCACCAAGCTCCCAATAGTACATAAAAACATTGTGAATATGACATCCCAGCTGTTTTACAAGAGTGTTTTTAATGCCACATCTAATCTCATGTCTAACACTGTACCAACATCTTTCATGTTACATCTGCATTACTAGCCATATTTTGACTCGCGAACAAATCAGGAGGAAAATAATACAGAAATTGAGGGGTCACAGTTGCAAAGTGATTCCCATAGCCCATCTCAGATAAGACAATAGGGGTTCCGTGGAAAATCCCAGCATGGCTGAACCTGTTCAAAACAATTGCAGTTTCAGCTGTTTCAGTACTGCCAAAACAGGCTTCTCCTTCATGCCTGGCTTTTGTTGAGAGAGTCTTGCAAAGAAATTTCAATTAAAGTTGTGGAGAGAATATTCAAGCTTGAAGGTCCTCCACATTAATGGGAAAGTGGTACATTTAAAGCGACTGGTCCTCTACTTTGATGGGAAAGTGGTACATTTGAAAGAACTGGTCCTCTATGTTGATGGGAAATTGGTCCATTTGAACGGACTGATCTTCCATGTTGATGGGAAAGTGGTCCATTTGAAGGGACTGGTCCTCTGCTTTGACGGGAAAGTGGTACATTTGAAAGGACTGGTCCTCCACGTTGATGGGAAAGTGGTACATTTGAAGGGACTGATCTTCCATGTTGATGGAAAAGTGGTACATTGGTACATTTGAAGGGACTGGTCCTCCACATTGATGGGAAAGTGATACATATGAAGGGACTGGTCCTCTGCTTTGATGGGAAAGTGGTACATATGAAGGGACTGGTACAAGGTCAGCTCGAGTAGAAAGAGTCGCCATGATTACTGACATAGGTCCCATTATATCCTGCACTTTCAAGAATCATGGCAAAGGAAATATTGGTCATGAGAAAGATCTACAGACCTGTTAGCCGTTTTGACATTAATTGGCTAAAAATCTCTTTCCCTGTTTCCTAAATGGAACCTATCATGGGTTTTGATATTACTGAACACAAATCAGTTTCGGCTTTTAGCCAGAACATTTCTGAAGATGCTATCACACAAGACATTATTTCTGATAGGTTTAGCTTTCATTGAGTTGCATACAACTTTCATTGGACCCAAACTATTTCCATTGAAGATCAGATGACTCAAATGATCCTAGTAATGCAACCAAGCTATGTAGTGAAGAATAGGAAATAGATTCCTTCTACGGGCATTCAAACTGTGCATGACAATGTGTCCTTCTACGGGCATTCAAACTGTGCATGACAATGTGTCTTTTTCTTCTTGTGAAGTACAGAAAATTTTTTATAACTTCTTAAGCTCTGGAATTGGCGCTGAAGTTGGTAATACACTCAGCATATCTATGTATGGTAATACACTCAGCATATATATGTATGGTAATACACTCAGCATATCTATATATGGTAATACACTCAGCATATCTATGTATGGTAATACACTCAGCATATCTATGTATGGTAATGCACTCAGCATATCTATGTATGGTAATACACTCAGCATATCTATGTATGGTTATTATGGATTATTGTTGCTCTTATGTTTGGGGCCCCGAGTGGCCGAGTGGTCTAAAGCGCTGTCCGTTACGGATCACTGCCATCTCACCTCTGCGTGGTTTTGAGTCTAGGATTCCACGAATGTGGATATGTGAGAAAGCTTGCCAGTAGCTTCTCGTGGGTCGGTGGTTCTTTCCGGTCATTTCCCGGTTTCTTCCTCCACCATTAATACTGGCCGCCATGAATAGCCTACCGTGTGCTGAAAAATGGCGTTAAGCACAACAACTACAACTACAACTACTGCTCTTATGTTAGGAGAATATGCTTCATAAAGGGAATCCAGCCTTTCCTCCCACAAAGGATGCCCATTATGGAGGTAAGTTCATCAACATTTCCTGTGCCTATTGTTAACATTTATGTTCATTGAAGATATGTATTCTAATGGAAAAACAAGGTTTTAGTAAATTATGTTTCACTGAAATACAAACCTGATGGCAGTAACATCAACCCTCCCACACCTCTCCACCAATGCAAGTATCCTAGTTGATTGTTCATTTGGTGAACATTTGGTTGAAGGGTAATCAGGCAGTTGTTGTAAGGGGAGGTGATGGGAAAGAGTTTCTTCCCTTTGTCTATATGGTATATGCATGGACAAGATTAAAAAAAATTCTATTTTTAGAAGGGCTGGTTTCAAGTGTAACAGAGTTTATTATTCTAACATTAATGTGATGAGGTAGATATTCTTGAACAAGCATAATTATGTTTAAAATATTGATTATTTTTCAATTTTATTGTAGATCTCTTGTTTTTATTTCAAGCAAAGTAAAACCTACAATACAATATAATAACAACTAAAGTTTAGCTGCAAGATAGTATTGTTTGGATCTAAATAGTTGTATATTCTTTGTGCTTCTTTCCTTTCTATTTTCTCAACATCATGTATTGGGCTGTTGCATAATTTTAAAAAAATGTGGTTGAATGCACTTATGTTATTTTAGTAATGTTGCCTTGTCCAATAAAATATAATGGTGGTAGTCTGTTTAAGAATTAAATGCCGTACAACACCCCAACATACATTTCATTCTGGAATAATGTTTGTAACAAAAACTTTTAACACATCACAAGGATTTTTGTAAATTAATATTAATTCCATAATAGTATCTTCATGTCATCATAGTTTTATAGAGCCACATCATAAAAGGTTAAGAGAATTTATTTTTCCATTTCAGTGTTTTCTTAAAAATGATAAAATTATCTTCAGACATATACCTAATTGGACACATTATAAAATGAAGCTTGCTCATTTCTTTTGTGTGAATCCATCAAATATACAAAGATCCTTTTCTTTTCCCTTTCTAATTCTATGTATATCTTCAAATCTGACAAGCATACTGTCCGCATTAAAACCAGTCTCAATCTGCCCATGCTATATATTCAGTTAAAACTTGGGGATATCAATATGGTGACATCAATATGGCAAAACAGAAAGACTTTCTTTCCCATGTAGATTGTTTACTTTAATCAGAAGCTTTCATAACATCAACAATAATCACTAATTGTTATGATCCTAAAATTTCAGAAATTGTGAACATAAGTCTGTTAAATAACATGGCGTGTTTTGCATAAAGGTGCTACATGGCAAGATATTTATTACTTTTTAAAGTATCTTTATTAACATTATTGTCATGGTGGTGGCAGATTCGACTAGGCCTAAAGTGCCCAAAATTGTGATCACTGAGAGCACTATCTCAAAGTCTGAAAATATGCAATACCACCCACCTTTCCAACTATGATTCCCTGTTGTTTTTGAAAATTTGAATACAAATTTTTAGTAGGATGTTTCCATAAATAAAAATGCAAATTTTGCTCATGTACTTAGTATATGCACTCGGAAGAATTGTAACTAATGTTTTTTAACAAAATATTATATATGGATATTACCTATACCTGATGCACAATGTGTTTTAAAAATATATACTGAACTTACATTGCTTTGTATATTGACCTTACATAGCAATATATATTGACCCTACATAACAGTTTATATGGACTTTATATGGACCTTACATAGTACTTTATATGGACCTTACAAAGTAATTTATATGGACCTTACATAATATTTTACATGGACCTTACATAGTATTTTGCATTGACCTTACATAGCATTTTATATGGACCTAACAAAGTATTTTACATGGACCTTACATAGTATTTTATATGGACCTTACATAATATTTTACATGGACCTTGCATAATATTTTATATGGACCTTACAAAGTATTTTTTATGGACCTTACAAAGTATTTTACATAGACCTTACATAGTATTTTATATGGACCTTACATAGTATTTTGTATGGACCTTACAAAGTATTTTATATGGACATTACATAATATTTTACATGGACCTTACATAATATTTTATATGGACCTTACAAAGTATTTTTTATGGACCTTACAAAGTATTTTACATAGACCTTACTTAGTATTTTATATGGACCTTACATAGTATTTTATATGGACCTTACAAAGTATTTTATATGGACCTTACAAAGTATTTTACATGGACCTTACTTAGTATTTTATATGGACTTTACATAGTATTTTATATGGACCTTACAAAGTATTTTACATGAACCTTACATAGTATTTTACATGGACCTTACAAAGTATTTTATATGGACCTTACAAAGTATTTTATATTGACCTTACAAAGTATTTTACATGGACCTTACTTAGTATTTTAGACCTTACTTAGTATTTTATATGGACCTTACATAGTATTTTATATGGACCTTACAAAGTATTTTACATGAACCTTACATAGTATTTTACATGGACCTTACAAAGTATTTTATATGGACCTTACAAAGTATTTTATATTGACCTTACAAAGTATTTTACATGGACCTTAGTATTTTATATGGACCTTACATAGTATTTTATATGGACCTTACAAAGTATTTTACATGGACATTACATAGTATTTTACATAGACCTTACATAGTATTTTATATGGACCTTACATAGTATTTTATATGGACCTTACAAAGTATTTTACATGGACCTTACATAATATTTTATATGGACCTTACATAGTATTTTACATGGACCTTACATAGTATTTTATATGGACCTTACAAAGTATTTTATATGGACCTTACAAAGTATTTTACATGGACCTTACTTAGTATTTTATATGGACCTTACATAGTATTTTATATGGACCTTACAAAGTATTTTACATGGATCTTACATAGTATTTTACATGGACCTTACAAAGTATTTTATATGGACCTTACAAAGTATTTTATATGGACCTTACATAGTAAAATGTATTGACCTTATATAGTATTTTATATGGACCTTACATACACCTGATATACAAGAATAAGAGCCTATACAGTGACCATAAAGAAAATTTAAATGAGATAAAAATTGCAACATGCTAAAACATTGTCAGTAGGAGTTGTTTTTTTTGATAGAACTAGTCTCATATTTATAGTTTAATCTATGATGTACCCAAAGCATATACAAGTACTTTTCATTGAGTACACTTTACAGCAGTACTTGTGTCCCTTGGTTTTTTTTGTCCCATATCCTGTTTATTTTTTGTTTCTTCCCACTGAGGTACAAGTTTTTGCTGCATGTAAGAAAATGATAACTTGGCCAGGTGATGGATTTATGGGTATTATTTCTTTCAGGATGATGCCCCAGATCCCTATGGGTATGAGGAGACGATTTCTATTCCTATCTACTACAGCAGTGCCCGAGACCGCATAGTGACCCGAATGAATGTCCCATGTGGTGGAAACCAGAATGTCTGGCTGCAGTGTGGTGCTGCACTCTTCCTTAGGAATCTGTAATGCATTGCTCAAATCAGCATTTGGCTGTATTCTGGAGTTAAATAAGGAGTTTATTGGACTGAAGTGAAAAGTCATGGTACTAAAAATCTGAATAGTGAGGAGGCAGATTTTTACTTTGATTCAATAGCGTTTCATCGATTCTAAGTTGAAGTTGCTCCTATGAAGAGATCTGATTATTTGAATTCAAAATAAGTGAATTTCACGTTTCTATTTTTCCTTATTCACCAAAATCAGCTACAACTGTCTTGTGTTATTAATTTAAGTGAATTTTTGTCAGTTCAGTATGAATTTGTTTTATGTCAAGATAAATTAAATTTTGTTACGGGATAATAATAGTCTATTTGTCATGTGTATTGATAGTCTATATTCTAAAATGTTTGATAATTGTATGTTATTCTTCTTTACATTTTTAGACATTTGATATACTATAACAATACAATTTCATTAGAGGTTTTTAGGTTTTGTTTCAAATAATTAAATTTAAAATATGCTTTATTTTAGAACAGTGAGAAAATCAGATGTTTATGTAATACATTATATAATATTTGTGCCATGTACTAAAATTGATTTGACATGATTTAAAGTTTGTTGAAATGTGGAATATGAAGATTTATGAATCTGTTTATAAACATTTAAGTTTTGGGTGTTATTTTTTTACAATTATAAAATAGTTTGACTCATAATCCGTCCTTTTTTGTCCTAACTTTGATGACATTGATTTATAATAAAAGTCTCTCAGTTTTGTCTTTCATTTTTAACTTGTACTGTTTTTATTTCTTGCCAAATTCATGAGAAGAGGATCCATTTTATTGACATAAATGGATTACTAGTGTCAGTTTGTCAAAACATACATTAGGTTTATATTGCAGAGATTCCATTACACTGGTGTATGCCAGGTTTTACCAATACTGTACAAATTTAAGGATGATGATGTACACTGTACCTACAAACTGTAAAATATAACTCTCTAAAACTCAAAGTCTGTTAGGAGCGGATCTATTTTTTCACCCCATATTCCCACCAACTTTAATCAGTCATTGACATGAGCAACTCAGCACAAGATATCTCTTTGTTGGATTCAGGTGGCATAATGGTATATACAACTGGTATAATTCTGTATTCATACTCTGTTAAAATAGATCAGGTACAGTTAGGGATGGAGTTCCCACAGTTCATGTTGTTTTGTATCAGTCAATATATTTAATAAATCTAACAGTTTCAAATCAAATCAATATATTTAATAAATCTAACAGTTTCAAATCAAAATTCTGTAAACAAATTTAAATGATCGGAATCTGGCCCAAAGTACAATTTTAAACTTTGACCCCTTTTTTCTGTGCATTTCTCTCCTAAATATAAATTTTGTGGTTTGGTTGTAAAAATAAATCATATGTAATAATTTTTCCAAGTATTGCAATAAAAATGAAATATGATGATTAGGTATCCAAAATTATTATATTTATCCTCTAATTAGACCCAATAAGAACTAAGAGATGTACCTCTCCATTACATGCAGTAGTATATTAAAGACAGCAAAAAAGACATGTACCTCTCCATTACATGTAGTAGTATTTTAAAGACAGCAATAAGAGATGTACCTCTCCATTACATGCAGTAGTATATTAAAGACAGCAAAAAAGACGTACCTCTCCATTACATGTAGTAGTATTTTAAAGACAGCAAATAAGAGATGTACCTCTCCATTACATGCAGTAGTATTTTAAAGACAGCAAATAAGAGATGTACCTCTCCATTACATGTAGTAGTATTTTAAAGACAGCAAATAAAAGATGTACCTCTCCATTACATGTAGTAGTATTTTAAAGACAGCAAATAAGAGATGTACCTCTCCATTACATGTAGTAGTATTTTAAAGACAGCAATAAGAGATGTACCTCTCCATTACATGTAGTAGTATTTTAAAGACAGCCATAAGAGATATACCTCTCCATTACATGTAGTAGTATTTTAAAGACAGCAAATAAGAGATATACCTCTCCATTACATGCAGTAGTATTTTAAAGACAGCAATAAGAGATGTACCTCTCCATTACATGTAGTAGTATTTTTTAAAATTGGAAGTATAATGGTGGCATGAGTTGGTTACATTGTGCCTTTGAATTTATGATTACCTTAAGCACAAAAACCACTAACGGATGATGTGTATGATACCTGTTGGAATCTGATAATCTAATGGTACATAACTGGAATATATGGTACATGTTGGAATTTGACAGTATATCGGACAGAAGACTCTGTATAGATTTATATTTTGTATGAATTTTTTTATAGGTATCATCATGGTTGGTTTGAAGATTCTGTGAACCATAGTAATGGAATATGTCTCAGTTTTCTGTTGGCTTTGCATTATTGGAGTTGATTTTGAGGTTAAACTTTTGCATAGAGCTTTTAAGTTTTTGCATAGAAATGTCTTCATCTAAAAGTGTTGTGTATACTATCATGAAACTTGATGGATATATTTATGAGCAAAACTGGGTCACTAACCCTGCTTTTTTACTTAGGTTTCTAATCAGGGATCATGCAGCATTGAAACACATATATAGCATTCTGTGGAGTTCAGTGACAAGGTTTGACTCAAGCACAATGGTCAGTACATGTAAGTGTGGCTGTCATGACGTAGAGAATGTATAGTGTCAGATCCACTCCGGAGATCAGCTTCTATCAAATATGCCATGCTGCACAGATGTCTGCGGCCATGTCACTGAGATATTAATAATCTCTCTCTCTCTCTCTCTCTCTCTCTCTCTCTCAATGTTGCTACTGTCCATTTGTTTCCCCCTTACAACTTCATTCTTTACGGGAATTCAGAAGCTGCCTTGAGGTCTACCCATGGTAGAAGGAATGGTATGGGTAAGTCCCTATATTCTAGGAACAATAAGAGGTCCCTTTCAAATGTTGAGGACCTGCTCAATAATTACAAGAATATTCCAGTATTAAAATAGAGTAGTTTACCTACATCCCCAATGAATTTTTATGAAAAAAGTTTCTTTCATTCCTAAGCAATAAATGTATTAACCATTTTGGCCATAGCACCTGCCACTGATGTACAGCTCAACATTTTTGCTACATCATGTATAGCATCCTGACATTGCCAGCTAGACAATTTGATTTTCATATATGCACATCTAAAAGCTATCAAATTCAATATTAGTGGATATTATAACTTTCTAAGTATAAAATTAAAACATTTTGCCAACATGAACATTTAGCAGTAAGAGCCAGGTTATTATGGCAATAAATAGATTCCACTCGATATTGAAATTCAGAATCAATAAGAGTCACTATCACTGCTTTGAAAGCTAATTGGGTTATTTAGGCTGGGATTTTTATTTTTGTTCATTAACAGTTCTTTATGATTAATGATAAAGTCTTGAGATTAATCATCAAAAATTAATTTGTTAGCATGTTTTTGTAATTCTTCCTTCTTCAGCAAATGTTATCTGCATTCTGGAGAAATTTCATGTCATCTTATTTTTGATTGGTTGTTCATTCATATGTCATCTTATTTTTGATTGGCTGTTTAGGATTTATCTAATACAGTTTGACACATGCTTTGATGTTATGGAAGCTTTTAGTAAACCTGTTATACTAGCCTGGATATTCCCATTAATTGTAACTGTTAATTGATTATGTTAATGGTAGTTGCTTACCAGAGGCATTAAGATGTACTTGTACACACATATGGGAGGGACATAGAACACTTACACTGAATACAGTAGAAGTGAAATGAGGTAGGGCATCTACATGTGTTTGTGTGTGGGAAAGGGTCATATGCATAGTCAAAACAACATAGAGGAACTTTATAACATTATATTCTGTCTACTACACAGTGGTAGGTAATGTAACAAACCATCTTAGAACAAAGTAGATCTACTTAGTCAAACCATCCTTGAACAAAGTAGATCTACTTAGTCAAACCATCTTTGAACAAAGTAGATCTACTTAGTCAAACAATCTGATTTGGAGATTTTGATACTAAAATTTATTTGACTGTGAGTTTCAGAATTTCAGGAGAGATAAACTGTCCAATGAACCTTGCAAAGATAAAAATGTCAGTCCCTATCACAGAGGTTTAAATGTTTACTTCAACATGAGATACTTCCCTACCATCAAGGGAATAAATAAAGAAAAATACTTTTTGAATTTCAAACTTTAATTCCTGATTGTTTAAAAAGCAATTTATCCAAATAAATTATCACAGATATTGACATCATTATGTATAAACATATCACAGTAACTGTCTTCAATTCACATTGTTACAGTTCTGAATGCATGTAAATAAATTGTAAAATATACAGGTCCATGTTACAAGACAAACATGGGTTGCATCAAATGCATAAATCTATGCTGAATTCCTGCATTAAACTGAAAAGAAGCTTTTTACTTTTCTTTCTATCCTTTATGAGCTTTCTATCCACTGTCCATAACCATGGAAATGATTTTAAAAGATATATTTTTATTATCCTCCTTAAGTGTAGTTATATTAATACAAAATTTTTTGGAACACTCTGGTGGCCTAGTGGTTAGAGCATCTGCCTTGGATGTGGAAGGTCAAGGGTTCGGACTCTAGCCAAGTCACACCAAAGACTAAAAGAATGGTACTAGCAGTTGCCTTGCTTGGTGCTCAGCATGAAGAGGTTAGTGTTAGGACTGGTCGGCCTAGTGTCAGGATAATATGACTGGGCGGGATATGATGCTCTGTATATGCAGCATGATGCTCCAGTGCTAGACATCACTATGAACTGCCACATTACAAACATCACAACGACTGAAAAATTGTTGAAGCTACATTAAAAATCCAAATCACACTAAATATATGAGGTACCTATACACTTGTGTACAAATCCAACTGCTAATAAAATAGACCATGATTCACCATCACTTAGTGCACTGGCAGATCAGGATATGTGGCATTTGTTCTACTAATTATTGCATAGACACAGATCTGCCAGCTATTATACAACTGCATATCTGGATCTATGAAGTTTGCATTTGGACTTGACTTATAAATGAGTGTATATGATAAGCATAAACATGCATACAATTCCCTGATGAAAAGAACTATTTACTGGAACAAACCAAAATTGTGTATATATATATATATATATATATATATATATATATATATATATATATATATATATATATATATATATATATATATATATGCACACACACACAAGCACACACACAGTATTATTTGAAAAATAACTTAAAATCTCTGGAGAATGAAGAACTGATCTTGTGACAGACCAAAATTCTTTATACAGTACACACTAAAAGGAAATGGTGGAGTAGTAAAAGACGGTGCTCTACATGGTTCTTCTTGTTGAATTCAGTTTATGAGATACTGTCTATATGATGGTCCAAGTTTAAACAATACAGACCCTGGTCTGCTGTCACATAATGCACTAGCTGATCAGGGTCTATGATTTTTCTTCTACTGATTAGCCCTATAAAGTACAGAGACCCAGATCTACTGCTTAGCCCTGATAATTACACAGACCCAGATCTACTGATTAGCCATAAAAAGTACACAGACCCAGATCTATTGATTAGCCATAAAAAGTACACAGACCCAGATCTACTGATTATCTGTAATAAATACACAGACAGATCTACTGATTAGCCCTAATAAGTACACAGACCCAGATCTACTGATTAGCCCTAATAAGCACACAGACCCAGATCTACTGATTAGCCCTGATAATTACACAGACCCAGATCTACTGCTTAGCCATAATAAGTAAACAGACCCAAATCTACTGATTAGCCTTATAAAGTACATAGACCCAGATCTACCGATTAGCCATGATAATTACACAGACCCAGATCTACTGATTAGCCCTAATAAATACACAGACAGATATACTGATTAGCCCTAATAATTACATAGACCCAGATCTACTGATTAGCCATAAAAAGTACACAGACCCAGATCTACTGATTATCTATAATAAATACACAGACAGATCTACTGATTAGTCCTAATAAGCACACAGACCCAGATCTACTGATTAGCCCTGATAATTACACAGACCCAGATCTACTGCTTAGCCATAATAAGTAAACAGACCCAAATCTACTGATTAGCCCTATAAAGTACATAGACCCAGATCTACCGATTAGCCATGATAATTACAGAGACCCAGATCTACTGCTTATCCCTAATAATTACACATACCCAGATCTACTGCTTAGCTCTAATAATTACACAGACCCAGATCTATTGATTAGCCATAAAAAGTACACAGACCCAGATCTATTGATTACCCATAAAAAGTACACAGACCCAGATCTACTGATTATCTGTAATAAATACACAGACAGATCTACTGATTAGCCCTAATAAGTACACAGACCCAGATCTACTGATTATCTGTAATAAATACACAGACAGATCTACTGATTAGCCCTAATAAGTACACAGACCCAGATCTACTGATTAGCCCTAATAAGCACACAGACCCAGATCTACTGATTAGCCCTGATAATTACACAGACCCAGATCTACTGCTTAGCCATAATAAGTAAACAGACCCAAATCTACTGATTAGCCCTATAAAGTACATAGACCCAGATCTACTGATTAGCCATGATAATTACACAGACCCAGATCTACTGCTTATCCCTAATAATTACACAGACCCAGATCTACTGATTAGCCCAAATAATTACATAGACCCAGATCTACTGATTATCTGTAATAAATACACAGACCCAGATCTACTGCTTATCCCTAATAATTACACAGACCCAGATCTACTGCTTAGCTCTAATACATACACAGACCCAGATCTACTGATTAGCCATAATAATTACACAGACCCAGATCTACTGTTTAGCCCTAATAAATACACAGACCCGAATCTACTGATTAGCCCTAATAATTACACAGAACCAGATCTACTGCTTAGCTCTAATATTTACACAGACCCAGATCTACTGATTAGCCCTAATAATTACACAGACCCTGATTTACTGCTTAGCCCTAATAAGTACACAGACCCAGATCTAATGCTTAGCCCTAATAAGTACACAGACCCAGATCTACTGATTAGCCCTACACAGACCCAGGTGTATTATGCGCTGGCATATATAGGTTTGTGCAGTTTGCGGTTGGATTCAACTTATAATTGAGTATATATAGTATTGTAGAAAGACAACAAGAAAATGTTTATTTTTGTTTTGTTTAACTTTGTTTATGGCTCTTTCTATTGATATTCTGTAATGACAGCATGAGTATCATGACACACCAAGAAAATATAGTGATTTATCATGGATACTGAACAAACTCTAATGTAAACAGATTTCATTAAGAACATCTACACTATAACTTGGTTAACACATTACAATTTTAAATGCAATTTTCACTCCCAACAGCCCAATACTGCCAATTTAATTTATAAATCACATCACATCAATGTAATAGCAGCAACTTAATACATTTAGACTGGGCAGGGTCTTATGGACTCCTACTCAGGAACAGGCCAAGATTCCCAGCATGGTCACACCCCTCCTCCAACATCAGATGGCTGGGCCATGTACATCGGATGGATGACAGATGGATCCCCAAAGACCTTTTCTATTCTAAGCTTGCCTCTGGCAAAAGATCAATCAGATGGCCACATCTCCAATTCGAAGATGTCTGCAAGCATGACGTGAAAGCCCTTGGGATTGATGTCAACACATGGGAAGAGCTTGCCCTAGACAAGTCCAGCTGGCAACATGCTCTGTTCACTGGTCTGAAAGCCAGCGAGGACAAGCTTTGACTGCTTGCTGATGAAGAAAATGATCTCAGAAGAAGAGGAATCAGCTCCAACCACACCAAACTCAAGTGCAGCAACTGTAGCAAGGATTACCACTTCCGTGTGTAGCTCCATAGCCTCAGAAGATGCTGCACAACTACCAACTGGGACAGCTCTCATGGGCACATTCCGATCATCTCTCGAGACTAACTGATGCCAACACAAATACATATTTAAAACCAAAAACATGACAATAAGAGTTGTGTCCCCATGCTTTCATCTCTTACTCATCATGTTCATTAATCTCTATGTTCCTAATTTCTTGACACTAATGAGATGGATGGAATGAAAAAAAAAGAGAAAAAAATGTGCATGTTAATCTCTGCCAAGGATTATAAAACTACTTATTTCATGTATGAAGGTTGCTGTTAAATGCATGATTTATTTTATTTTTACTTTCCATATACAATAGAATAATACAATTCATAAATTAAGAGATTTCTATAAAACTTCTGTTCACACACTGGATTGTCAACAGAATTTTTGCAACATTGTAACATGCCTGAGGATTACACAAAATGTTTACAAACCTGACACATTTAGTCTCATATAAAATACAATGCATATAATTTAGTAAAAATACAATCTGATGATTTTTCTTTTCTATCAAAAAGAGCGAAGGATGAGTTCAACTGAAATGAATCCTGCTTTGACAACTTACTAATAATAAGAATTTTATATGATTCAAGCAAATAAAAATGTTTAAAAATATTTTTGATATATCATATGCTAGAATAATATACAAACTATTCACCTTATGCAGTACTTAGACTCTAATACCTGAAGTATTAAGGATTTTGTATGAAATCAATTAAAAAAATATGGTCAAAAAATATGTATGAATAATGCAATTCACTTTGAAATGTCATATGCTGGCCCGAGCTTAGTAATATCCATTCCTGGTACATTTATCTCTAGTATACCTAAATGCTGTACAGTTTTTTTTGGAGTTAAAATATACTGTATCTGTATAAGAGAGTTTATATTCTAGAAGCTGTATGTGTCAGATAGATAAATGAGAAAACTAATCAAGTTTGATAATCAGCATAGCAACTAACAGGTAAATGGAATAATTACATGCAATACAGGTATGATTTACTTTGGCACTATTACAGGTGTATATCAATGTTCTATGTATACATGTATTCTAATATTTCTTGTTAATTCAACTTTCCTGAAAAGAAACTCTGAACACTAGACTGGCACTAGCCTAGAATTAATATAATAATGCTGTGATTTAAAACAAGATAAACAAAATGCATACAACATGCTTGTAAGATATCCAATATTGTCCATCAATGGATCTATTTTTGTTTGGACCATCATGTTACTCTTTGGACCATTGTTACTCTTTCAGTACTATTAAAGAGTCTAGATCTTGCTTTGTAAAAAGTACATGCCATAAATCGATATAATTCAGATGATTTTTAATTTGCATGTTGTCCAAACTTGGCTACCACATCAGGACTGTATTTAATAAATGGCTTCAGTTCATCTGTCATTGTCATGGGTCTTTTGTATGACCTATTCTTCTGGTGTGGCTGCCCTACTGCGCTGTCCATGTGTTTTAGACTAGCCCGAATGTGTTCAAGGTGAGGTAACTTGCTATCAAAATGATAGAGGTCAGGACTGTTTGTTGTCAGTCGATGACTGCTGTTGGAATACTGTGTTTGTGCGCGCAGCAAGGGAGATAGTGATGCAGGTGGCATAAATTTGCCTCCACTCACAGCCAAGACTGGATGTCGCCTTCCTTTATTTTCTACTAGAAGTTTATGAGCAACAGATCCTCTGCAGATTTTTTCTTTATTTAACGATGTCTGTTGTTTCATTTTTTTTCCATTTCGTTCCAGTTTTGGTCTGATGCACAAACTTCCTGTAGATTCCTGCCCCTCCAACCAAACCAAGTCCTCGTGACTATTATCATCAAACTTACTTAAAATAGTACTTTTATCCAGCAATACCATTTGCCTGGTGGAAGGTCTGGAAGAAACTGACATCTTTGTCATCTGTGATGACACACTACAATTATCTGTTGCAGGTCTCTCCATTTTCTCAGATGAAATCCCTTTTTTCCGGCCAGCTATCATTTGGGCCCTGCGCTGCCTATCATTTGCCATCAACAGACTTCCTTGACGAGTGTCTGGTAAACTTTTGGTGTCATCTGTTTTGGATACTGGATTGATTTTGATTGGCTCAAAGTAGACATTACCATGGTAACCCTGCCATGCCTGGAATTAAAAATAAACAGAACTTGATTTGAGTTTTTATGCCCCCAGCACAGCCAATTAAGAAATATCAAAAGCAGTATATAACATCCAAATTTAGTATCACTTGCAAAATTCCTCTATGAGGCATAAAATATTAATCTGTTATCTACAGATACATATCTAATGGCCTATGTCAAAGGTCAAGCCATATTTTAAGCTTCCCTAAATAAGACCAAACCAAACAGTAACCACTGAAAATGATAGACACTTTACAGTTCAAAAAAGTATTTCCAAGAATTGAAGATAAAACCATTTCTTCTTTTTAACTGCTGAGTGTTGAAACCATCTCTGATATCTGAATATGGATCAGCGTTGTCCAAATAATCTTAAAGACCTTGATGTTAGGATGCTTTCTGTAAAACTTGGTGTAATTCTGTTGAATTGCTTTTGAGAAGAATTTTAAAAGTTTGTATTTTAAGTAATGGTTGCCTTACTTGATGGTAGATGAGCATTAATTTGAAGGTGTTTCATACTAGGCTACTGCCTCATATTTGGTCAAATGTTGATGGTCGATTGGCATCATGTGACAGTCAATTGGCATCATGTGACAGTCGACTAGCATCATGTGACAGTCGACTGGCATCATGTGACAGTCGACTGGCATCATGTGAACAAATTTGAAATGCTTTCATGTCTGAATGGTTTCTTTTAAATTTGGTCAAAAATTATGTTGAGAAGTGTTTGAGAAGAAGTCATGGAAATGTTTTCTACTTTTAGTAATGGAGGACCCATCTGATTACAGATTGGCACCAAATTGAACAATTTGAAACACTTTAATGGATGGAGGACAATATTCTAAGTCCATGTTGTCTTATGTGCAGGTGAGCTAATAATATCAAAATTTTTATAATATTGCTAAGTGAACTGTAAATTTAATAATCTACCTAATACATATCAATAAACCTTCCAAATTTCATAGTTTTAGGTCCCAAAAAAATTCTATTTCAAACTTATTTTTAAAAATCACTAAAATAACTTAATTGCATGTTTAAACATTCCAACGATAATGGCTATTGCATGTTTAAATATTCCAACTAGTGTGGGTATTGCATGTTTAAACATTCCAACTAGTGTGGCTATTGCATGTTCAAACATTCCAACTAGTGTGGCTATTGCATGTTTAAACATTCCAACTAGTGTGGCTATTGCATGTTTAAACATTCCAACTAGTGTGGCTATTGCATGTTTAAACATTCCAACTAGTGTGGCTATTGCATGTTTAAACATTCCAACTAGTGTGGCTATTGCATGTTTAAACATTCCAACTAGTGTGGCTATTGCATGTTTAAACATTCCAACTATAATGGCTATTGCATGTCTGACACCTCCTCAAAGCAATGCAGATGCAGAGAGGTTATTTCCTATGGCTGGAAAAAAATTAAGATCTCTGGGCATGTTGGAACAGCAGTGCCATCCAGTCTTTAATGAGTGAAAAATTGAAGACTGATTATACTTGCATGACTTGCAAACCTTGATAATACCACATTCCACAGTGCAGCGGACTTTGAATACAAATGTTAATGTATTTTATTACATTGAATATCTGTGAGGTACTATGTGACCATGCAAAGTCTTTCAAATATTTCTGTTTCAGAGTGTATTCAATGCTTCAAAGAAAACATATTTTATTTTTTTATGTGAATTCTGTATGCTTATATGAGAAGATAATGTATTACCAATTGTATACTTTATGGTGTGGGTGGGGTGAACGCATTCAGTGACCTCCTTTGATACCTCAAAACAGCCCCATCAGTGTGTGGGAAATTGGCAGGTATTATCGACATGAAATAACTTTCATGTGTTGATGTGCAACAAAACACCAACACAAAAAAACATGCAAATTCCAGGAATAGATATACCATGTTTTTTTTAACATCATCAATGTCAAACTACCATTATGAATCCTATTAAGGAGTTATCGCGTAGAAACAAAAGATTGAGTTTGAATAACAAGGGATATAACTCTGTCAACCAATGCAGAATGCTGATATTTGAAATAAGCCACATTCTTATGAAAATCAAGCTGAATACCAAATTGTTATCCAATCCAGTTAGTCTGTGGAAAAGAAAGTAGATGGGCCTAAAATCAGTGCTGTATAACTCCCCTAACTGATAATATAGAACAATGATAATCAAATTCTACCAAGGTCATAAATGGGTAACATGCAGGATACCAAGTTTAGCTGAAATAATAAATAAGAGATTTATTGAGTCAGTGAGAAAAATGTTTTGTCTGATAATAACTAGCAATAACTCTAAAAACAATTATGCAGAAGACTGTCAATTAAATTAAATTCAGCTCATCTCCATAAAACTGCATACCAAATCAAGATAAAATCCAGCAATAATCATGGAAGTTATTTTACTGAAACAAAAGTGAGTAGGTCTGGCTATCTGGTTTGATAACTGTAATTCAATTAAACGATAACATCTAATATTTCATTAATACTTACATGCTTACCATAAAAAAATTATTGTGCAAAAACAAAATGGATGGATTCTGGAAATCAGGGGCTACAACTCTACCAAACAATTATTCAGAATGCGGGCCATCAAAGTGTGCCAAGGTTTTATTAAAATCCAACTGTAAACCAAATCTGGTTCACATTTACTAATAATATTTAGGGACATTAATGAGCCAAAATGAAGATGGGTGGGTTAGACAATCTGAGGCTATAATTCTGCAACATGACGTAGAATTATGAGAATGGAATTTGTTCAACGTCTCATCAATGACCCACATCAAAACCAAATTCACTTGAAATATGATTTTAATTCAGGAAGGTATCATGCAAAAATGAAGTGGGATGGACAGAGAAACAGGACCAATTTAATGTCCCCCCTTTTGTAAGAAAAACAGGGAACAAAAAGCACTTATTTACATGGTACCTTTAGAGGCTCCATAGGGATGGGTTTATTCTGGTTAATGTAGAAGTACTGAGGCACCTGTACCCCAAAAGATGACTCCTTCAGAGGGGAATCTAATCCCTGGCCTATACTCCTACAGCGTGCAGTCAAGAGGGTCATTGCTTGGTGAAACATCGCCTCCTTTGTTTCTGCAGCCAAGCGGGAGGCATTCCTGGAAAATAAAGAATAATCTTTATTTGTAAAAAATATCCTAAAATTTTCTTTTTCATATATCAAGCCAGTTTAGCAAAAAGCAAAACATATCCTTTCATAACAATTTGTGGTTTTGCCTAACAATGAACATGTAAATCATTTCTCAACACTATTTTGGAAACATAAATGTGACACCAGATAAGTGACAAATTGATACATGATCAATAATAATAATAATAATAATAATAATAATAATAATAATAATAATAATAATAATAATAATAATAATAATAATAATAGCAATAATAATAATAGTAATAATAGCAATAATAATAATAATAATAATAATAATAATAATAATAATAATAATAATAATAATAATTTTTAAAACATTGATAATAAGCTGCATGTATAATATAAACACAATATGCATACAACTTTGTTGAATAGAAAATTAGACACAAAACAGTGATGGCAGCAATTATTCATCCAAGCTGGCACAGTGTTGAGGAGAAAGGTAAATTACAAAAAACACAAGCAAGTTTATGAAAAAAAGATTATGAAATGGCAACCAATGACAACATACTCCAAATTATGAAGCTTGAAACTGCCAAACTGTGTCCTTACACCACCATATCTCACAAAGATTATTGCTGTTTGGATGTCACAAGAGTACTACCATTTTTAGATGTCACAAGGGCATTACAATTTGAATATCACAAGGGCACAACCATTAAAATATCATAAGGGCACTACCATTTAAATGTCACAAGTGCACTACCATTTTGATGTCACATGAGCATTACAATTTGAATATCACAAAGGCATAACCATTAAAATGTCATAAGGGCACTACCATTTAAATGTCACAAGTGTACTACTATTTAAATGTCACAAGGGCATTACAGTTTGGATGTCACAAGGGTACTACCATTTAGATGTCACAAGGGCATCACCATTTAGATGTTACAAGGGCATTACAGTTTGGATGTCACAAGGGCACAACCATTAAAATGTCACAAAGGCATCACCGTTTAGATGTCACATGGGCAATTCAGTTTTTGATGTCACAAAGGCATCACCATTTAGATATCACAAGGGAATTACAGTTTGGATGTAACAAGGGTACTACCATTTAGATGTCACAAGGGCATCACCATTTAGTTGTTACAAGGGCTCTACCATTTAGGTGTTATAAGGGTATTATTGTTTCTGGAAGAATACAGTAAACTATACCACTGTAAATTTTGCTATTCAACTAACCGGTGTTTTATCAGCCAATATTATATAAATATTTCATTGGTCATTTTTAAAAAATGTCATTTATTAAAATATTTATCTCACCCTTTCATTTAAAAGTTTTTAGCTATGCAAATTATATTATGTGTGCAAATATCAATAGCATAACTCTATCCACTTTTGTATCTGAAATGATTTGTTTTTGTCCAAACAGACAACATTCCTATTTGACCATGAGGACATTTTTTTTTTGTTGAATCATAAACTAAATAAACGAAATTCCTATTTGACAATGAAAGTTTTTTGGTCCAAACAGACAAAATTCCTTTTTGACCATGATGAAAATTTTTTTTTTGCAAAAAATATTGACAAAATTCCTATTTGGCCATAGTTAATTTTTTTTCCAAACAGACAAAATTCCTATTTGACCTATTTGATCATGCAGAAAAAAGCTTGAACAACAAAGCTTGACTATATCACTGATTTCATGCTATTTAGAAAATGACTAAAGTCTAGCTCTGCATTGTTACTCTTTTGTGACTTTGGAAAATATATTTGGATACAGATTACCTGGAAAATTAATTTATTTTGCTAATATGCAATAAAAACTTGTTTATGTATGAGTCCATTAATGGCTTTTGAAGTTTCTTGCTTGCATATATTTAATGATGCATTATACCAACCATGACATAATATACCATCCATGATGTAATATTCCATTCATGACATAATATACCATCCATGATGTAATATTCCATTCATGACATAATATACCATCCATGCTGTAATATTCCATTCATGACATAATATACTATCCATGATGTAATATACAATCTATGATGTAATATACCATCCATGATGTAATATACCATCCATGATGTAATATAATATATATGACATAATATACCATCCATGATGTAATATTCCATTCATGACATAATATACCATCCATGATGTAATATTCCATTCATGACATAATATACTATCCATGATGTAATATACCATCTATGATGTAATATACCATCCATGATGTAATATACCATCCATGATGTAATATAATATATATGACATAATATACCATCCATGATGTAATATACCATTGATAATGTAATATACCATCCATGATATATTATACCATCCATTATGTAATATAGCATCCATGATGTAATATGTATAGCATGTGACTTATAGCAGTCATGATGTAATATACCATCCATGAGGTAAATAACCATCCACGATGCAATATACTATCCATGACATAATATACCATCCATAATGTAATGTACCATTCATAATGTAATATGCCATCAATGACCTAATAAACCATCCATGATGTAATATACCATCCATGATGTATTATACCATCCACAATGTAATATGCCAACCACAATGTAATATACCATCCATGATGTAATATACCATCCATAATGTAATATACCATCCACAATGTAATATACTAACCATTATATAATATACCATCCATGATGTAATATACCATCCATGATGTATTATACCATCCACAATGTAATATGCCAACCACAATGTAATATACCATCCATGATGTAATATACCATCCATAATGTAATATACCATCCACAATGTAATATACTAACCATTATATAATATACCATCCATGATGTAATATACCATCCATGATGTATTATACCATCCACATTGTAATATACCAACCATGATGTAATATACCATCCATGATGTAATATACCATTTTTGGAGGAAAGAAACCTAAAGGTGCTATCCAGTAGAATCTGGATTGAATGTCACTCGCTGTGATGTCACAATGAAAGCTACACATATTCTCGAATGTGACTATTCCACTTGATGTGCTCTTGTTTTGACCCAGGTTTAATACATTATAAGCCACCATTGTAAAAGTGACCCATATCGATAGATAATTGTTGTCTGGAAGTTTCTTGGTACAGATCATTCAATAATCAGGTTTGAATAGACTTTAGTTAAAAAAAGTGTTAGATTTTAAAAGAAAAATTTAATTTAAAATGAGTAAGTGTGTATACATGACCCATGTGACTTGTACTATATTTATACATAAATTTGATATAATACATTCACTGAAAATAAAAATTCATGGAATGGAATATAAATTTAAACTGTTACCTACATTCAGATCTAATGATGATACCATGCCAACATCAATGTTTCTTTCTACTTGACCAAACCTAAAGGACTAATATTTGCATATATATGTTAGAATATCTGTTTGAATAAAGTATGCACCAAACTGCTATGGTGGCCTAGTGGTTAGAGCGTCTGCCTCAGATGTGGGATGCCGTGGGTTCAATCCCAAGTCAAGTCATAACAAAGACTTACAAAAATGGTACTAACAACTGCCTCGATTAATGCTTAGCATTTAGAGATTAGTGTTAGGACTGATAGCCATTGTCAGGATAATGTGACTCATTGGGACATCATGTTACATGTCTGCAGCATGATACCCAAGTGCTAGACATCACTATAAACTGCTACACTGCAGACATCATAGCAATATGACTGAAAAATTGTTAAAGCTGCATTAAAAATCTAAATCACATCACATCACAAAGTATGCACCTCCATGCAAACAAAACTGTATCGCATCCTGTTTGATACAGAGAGTCTGCATCTCCATGCGGCCCAAAATTGTATGACATACTGTCTGAATCACAAATTATACACCTTCATACAACCCAAAACTGAATCATATAAAATTTAGCTAAAATATAATAAACTAAAAGAATAAAAACATAAAAATTGTGACATGTTGTTATCATTTATTGTTCATTATTATTAAATGAAAGTTAAAATGGATCTTTATAATAGACCTGTCATTTTTCAAATGATGTAAGTTTTAAAATAATCCTGTAATTTTGCAAATGATGGGAAGCATTTTATGATTGATCTCTCATCTCATAAATGCCTATTTTAATAGTAGATGACTATATGATAACAATAGATAGAACCCAAATGGTGTCATCAGCAGCCATATTTGTTGGTATGCTGACAGATTTACCATTGAGTTTATATTCTGTTTGGAACTTGAAATAAATTCTTTGAATCTCAAGATACTGTTACAAAATATATATTCATAAACAGAATGCACATCAGGCTTTCTGTTAGTATCTATATTTGTTATTTATAAGTTGATTTTACTTCTATCCACCATGTTGAAAATGGTCAGTTTTGATGGCTGCATGGAAGAGAAACTGCCAGGTTGCTCATCATACAGAATATTGTCTGCTAGTGATCTCATCAGCAAGCATCTACTGAAGGACAGGGTATCACAGATAACAGAAGGAAAAGTAGGGGAATCACAGATAACAGGAGAAGGAAAAGTAGTGGGATCACAGAGCAAACCCAAGTTGAATACATGTATTGTGAATTTGAAGTTACCACTTGTTGAGGTCGAGTTTGTTTTATGTGTTTTCATCCAAAAACCGAAAAAATCTTGAAAATAAATAATAAAATTACTATTATGAATTCTTTTTAAAATAAAGGCAGCTATACCATTGAAAAATATTTATTTTTGTACCTACCTCTCAAGAAGAATCTTGTGGCATGTACTAGTGTGCATGTTCTACTTTTCTTGTTCCCAACAACTTCATGAATGTTAACTCCAAAGAACTAAGCCTTTTTTTTTTTTTACCATATTCTATCGTTCAAGTAATCAGGGGAGAAAACTTCAATTCATTAATTGACTAATGGTAGTCTTAAAAACCTCTATACTTTTGTTACACACACTGTGTGACAAGTTTCCCATGTACAATGTTTAGTCTGCAAACAGATCTATATGTACCCAGGTTATTGTATCAAACTGAGACATTGATTTTCTTTCACTGGTCAAACAATACAGGTGTTAATGATTTCTTTAAATCAACACAGTTTTCCCTGTGAAACTCACTTTTTATCAAACAAATTTTAAAGTTCATAAAAAAGTATGGAGAGTATGGTAGGTAAACATGCAGAAAAATGAGCTTTGAAATTGTCTTCACTGTAAAAATTTTGTATTGCAACTTATAATTGACTATACAAGTTCAAGCATAGAAAGTCTGCATGAACCAACGGTAGCTTACCCTAATATAATCTATTGGTTTTATTTTTTATTTTGTATCTTTTTGTTAAGTCCAAAACTTCTTGAACTTGAATAATAATAATAATAATAATAATAATAATAATAATAATAATAATAATAATAATAATAATAATAATAATAATATTAATATTATTAATATTATTATTATTAAAAGTAATAGTAATATTAGAATTAGTATTGTTATCATTATTGATGATGATGATGATGATGATGATGATGATGATGATGATGATGATGATGATGATGATGATGATGATGATGATGATGATGATGATGATGAAAGTCTTTCCATAAAAATCATAGAATCCCTAAGTTTACAAATGTCATCACAAATTTGAGTTTTTGAATAGCTGTAATAATATAATGATCATCTTACCAATGTGCACAGCTTTCTGTCCTATTGTTGAAATATATCTGGCCACTTACTATACATACCTACCTATATCTGGCCACTTACTGTACATACCTATAGCTGGCCACTTACTGTACACACCTATATCTGGCCACACACAGTACATACTTATATCTGGCCTGGATCACAGTACATTCATTACATGTTCTCTTACCAAAACACAGGTGGCATTTGAAAATGGGGTAGACATACTTCATATTCTAAAGAGTGAAAGGAGTATTAGAGAGACTGCACACATTTTTCATTTGTATGCTTGTCACCTTATGTCAAATAAGATTATTTATGGAACTACAATCATCTAAATGCCAGTAATTGAATCATCCATCATTGTTTAAAAGAATTTAGAAAAGGATTTTACCTCTTATCACTTGCTTGTCATTTTCTAATTTTCTTTCATTGCCAGTTTAATACCAAATAAAACC
Organism: Potamilus streckersoni; assembly: GCA_016746295.1. NCBI lineage: Eukaryota > Metazoa > Mollusca > Bivalvia > Unionida > Unionidae > Potamilus > Potamilus streckersoni. The sequence continues at coordinate 434,337 of JAEAOA010001146.1, read as the reverse complement.
TCTTTTTCAAAGACATCGCTTACATTTCTTGATGTCTACAAGATACTGACAGCTAAACAAGTTCAATAAAATTTTCTACCAGGTACTGAAATGTCCTGAATTGAAATAGGCTAGTACCATATCTACCCATTTGTTCATATTCTAAATTTGCTGCTCAAACTCAAGTACCATATATATCCATATCTCTTTAATTCGTAATGTTTTAACTCTACATGTGTGCTTGTGACTTTAGTAATTCATATGTATACTGATATGTATATACATTGTAACAGTGTGATTAACTAAAAATGATGCAGTATTTTGTGTGTGTGTGTGTGTGTGTGTGTGTGTGTGTGTGTGTGTATGTGATTTGGCGTTTCTATCATAGCTTTAACAATTTTTTAGCCATAAGTTATGATGTCTCCAGTGTGGCAGTGTATAGTAGCACTGGGGCATCATGCCGAAGACTTGTAGCATGATGTCCGACCCAGTCATATTATCCTGACTCCAGGCTGACCAGTCCTAACACTAACCTCTTAATGTTGAGTACCAAGCAAGACAACTGTTAGTACTATTTTTATTAGTCTTTGGTATGACTCAGCCAGGGTTCAACCTATGGCATCCAAGGCAGACACTAGCACTTAGGTCCAGCATTCTGTTGTAATCATGGATTTGGGGGATATTAAAAAGCACAAGTCTTACATGGCATCTTTAAAATTTTCTGTTCTTAAAAAGGGGAGGTGGTATTAATAAGAGGGGTTTCATTAATTAGGGTATATAGAGTATTTACATTTTTGTCTATTTGTCCATCTCTTATCTCTGGAGCAATCACAGATGGTGCCACATTATCTCAAAATGGCGATTTGTGATATAATTATTATTAACTAATTTTTCATTGAGTTACTCACCTACAATTCACATACAATGTGACATGTCCTTAAGTAAATCATCAACTTGACATAAAATTACATATTTTTGCAAAGAATATACATGTAATTGGTAATTAAACCCTAAACTCTTGATGTAAAACAAAAGACAACAGACACATCATCATACAGTCCTTCTAAATCAAACTGTAAACTCTTGAAGTATGAATGTATATGCAGACACAATGTTATCCAGGACTACAAAATCAAATCCCAAGCTCTTGAAGAAAAAAGATGCAGACACATTGTTATACAGAACTACGAAATCAAATCCCAAACTCTTAGAACAAAGAAAATGATCAGACATGTCATCAACCAGACCTACAGATACATAGAAAAATTCTATATATCATGTATATATCATGTATATCATAAATATATATATATATATATCATGTATATCATAAATAAAATTACTATTAATCAATAGGACAAACATATGCCTACCTTTAAATGGGACACCTGGAAATGAAGTAGTGCCGGGTACAGTGCTAGGAACACACTCTTACACAAATATGAGCATAAATACACTACATGTACTTATACATGCATATTGTTTATTAGTACACCTGCATCAGGTAGAAGATGTTCACAATTTAATCTCAAATTCATCTGTCATCTTTACCTTGATTCTCAGAGGAGGTGTAACAAGCCATAAATATGACACATGTAACAAAGTGAGGAGGTGTAACAAGCCATAAATATGACACATGTAACAAAGTGAGGAGGTGTAACAAGCCATAAATATGACACATGTAACAAAGTGAGGAGGTGTAACAAGCCATAAATATGACACATGTAACAAAGTGAGGAGGTGTAACAAGCCATAAATATGACACATGTAACAAAGTTTTCAGGCAAGATAAATCATTCAGCAAATGTAGTGCTCTTTGCTATTTATATCATAACTGCAAAGGATCATGATAAGATAATCTTGTAATCCCCATCTTAGGGCAGAAATTAAAGTGGAATTCTGTATGTCATGTCACATTCGGAACAAAAATAAATTATGTGGCCTTTCTGGATGATAAAGAAAAATAGCAATCCTATATTGACGTGTGTATTTGGGGTAGGACTAATGTAACATTTTAAAATATTGGCTTTGAAAGTCAGATGAAACTCATACTATTCACTCATCTTTTGTGAAATGTTCTTTCTCTTTTGTCCAGATAAGTTTATTTTGGGTATACCCCTCCCCCACCTTATAAATGGAGTACAAAAGATGCTAATACAATTTTGTCCTATAGTGACTTATACTGGCTGTGGGTGGAGATGAAAATACAGAAAAACACTGTGTGCCTTGACAGAACATGTCTCCTGTTCTTCTTTAAATCATAACATAGTGATCCAAGCAATCTTTTTATATTGATTAATAAAAAGTATGTCTCCCCCATCTTCCAAAATAGGAATGCCCCATTTACAGTACCCTCTATATTGGCTTACAAGTCAGGTCCATTATGTGATGAGCAGCAGACTAGGGTCTACATTGCTTGTTCTGCCAAGGCAGGTGTGGGTCTATATTATGTTTGCAGTTGGATCGGACCTATACACAAATAAATTTACTCAGTGAATCCTGGAGATAATATTTCAAACAAGGTATTAGTAAAATATTTTTACTACATTTTTTCACCTGATAATGTATCCATTTCCAAGAGTTAAAAATATGTACATGTAATTCACACATCCTCCATAATCACACATCCTCCATAATCTGTGAATTAAAATTCAATTATCTGCTATTCCATGATGCTTTCTAATTTAACTTTTTACTTTTTACTTTTTATTTATTTTAGTAAAATGTTCTAAAATATAGGATGCATTAGAAAATATATTTTGGAATACAGTTTAAAGATCCAAGCTTCAAGGGTGTCCAAATATGCATGGAATTCACAGTAGAAATTAGCTGAAGACTGTAACAAAAAAGGGTAAAACTTATGATTTAATTTATCTGCTTTCTTTCCTTTACTCCAGTTTGCATTAATGAATCAATATTCTTTAGAAATGAGCTTTAATAGTGAGTTAATATTTATACGATTATACACTTTTTTATTAATAATTCACATCACTTGTTTTTTCATATGAAGAGTGTTTTTAATGTACATTTACTATTTTGAGAGCAAACAAACTGATGATCTAATTTTAACTAAATTTTAATATGTTCATGGCTACAACTTTATTTCTTAAAAATTATTAATCAAATCTATTCCAATAAATTATAATTCATCCATGTTTCATTCAATGTTAAATTATTTTCTTCATGTGAAAATCACTTTTGATGGTAAATTTCTGATGACAAGCCTGACCAGAATTCTAAATGTCTAAACATTGCTATGATATGCAATATTTGCATGAATATGTCAAACCAAACTGATAATGGGTCAAATTATGGGTGTATCTTCACTTTCACCATTTGTACAAAAATTCACAAACAGATCTGTCAACAAAAAAGAAAAGAAATCCTTTCATGGTCATATGATCTGAAACAGACATACCCATTAATCATTTTCCCATTAGGTAAAAAGCCTGTAAAATTCCATGTGTTACATCACCTTTAAAAAATATTTTATAAGCTTTCTTCCAGGTCTAAGGATATCAATAAATTTCAATACTGCATTTAAAAATATCCTGGCAACCAACATCACTAAACAAATGCTGAAATGTTGGCTTTGATTCTACAAGTTCAGACCACAAACACGAATCTGTTATTTGATGTAATTTTGATACCTATCTACCTGGTTAATAGTAAACATAGTAGAAAACATCACCCCTTTAAAGGATTGTATTTTGGTAAACAAAAATATCACCCCCATTGAAGGGTTTATATTTGGGTACACAAAAATATCATCCCCATTAAAGTTTTTGTATTTGGGTACACAAAAATATCATGCGTATTGATGGGTTTGTATTTGGGTACACAAAACAACATCACCTTCATTGATGGGTTTGTATTTGTATACATAGAAAACATCACCCCTATTGAATGGTTTGTAATTGGGTAAATAGAAAACATCACTACTGTTTTGGTTTGTAGAAAACATCACGCCCATTGAAAGGTATGTACATAGACCCACCCATTAATAGGTTTGAATTTGGGTACATAGAAAACATCACTCCCATTGAATTGTTTTTATTTGGGTTCATAGAAAACATCATTCCTTTTTCGGTTTGCATTTGGTAACATAGAAATCATCACCCCCACTGAATTGTTTGTATTTGGGTACATAGAAATCATTACCCCCATTTAATGGTTTGTATTTGGTAACATAAAAAACATCACCCCCATTTAATGGTTTGCATTTGGGTATATAGAAAACATCACCCCCATTTAATGGTTTGTATTTGGGTACATAGAAAACATCACACCCATTTAATGGTTTGCATTTGGGTACATAGAAAACATCATTCTCTTTCTGTGTTGTATTTTGGAACATATAAATCATCACTCCCATTGAATGGTTTGTATTTTGGTACATAGAAAACATCACCACCATTGAATGGCTTCTATTTGGGTACATAGAAAACATCAATCTACTAAAGGGTTTGCATTATGGTACATAGAAAACATCACCCCATTGAATAGTTTGTATTTGGGTACATAAAAAACATCACCCTCATTGAATGGTTTGTATTTGGGTACGTAGAAAACATCACCCCCATTGAATAGTTTGTATTTGGGTACATAAAAACATCACCGCCCATTGAATGGTTTGTATTTGGATACATAGAAATAATCACTCCCACTGAATGGTTTGTATTTGGGTACATAGAAAACATCACTCATTTTTTGGTTTGTGTTGGGGAACAGAGAAAAATCACCCCCATTAAATAGTTTGTATTTGGGTACATAGAAAACATCACCCCCACTGAATGGTTTGTATTTGGGTACATAGAAAACATCACCCCCATTAAAGGGTTTGTATTATGTACATAGAAAAATCACCCCCATTGAATGGTTTGTATTTGGGTACATCTAAAACATCACCCCCGCTGAAGTGTTTGTATTTGGGTACATATAAATCATCACTCCCACTGAATGGTTTGTATTTGGGTACATAGAAAACATCACCCACACTGAATTTTTTGTATTTGGGTACATAGAAAAATCACCCCTATTGAATGGTTCACATTTGGGTACATAGAAATCATCACTCCCACTGAATGGTTTGTATTTGGGTACATAGAAAACATCACCCCCACTGAATGGTTTGTATTTGGGTACATAAAAAACATCACTCCCATTGAATGGTTTGTATTTAAGTACATAGAAATCATCACTCCCACTGAATGGTTTGTATTTGGGTACAATCCTTACAATACAGCCAATTCATTTATGCCCATATTAACATGTTCCCTTTTGCCCCTTGGGCAACTTAATTAAATTTGGGCAACTTAATTTAATTTGGGCAACTTAATTTAATTTGGGCTTCCATGTTGTGGATAACTGTTTGATTTTTAAATTTATCAGACGCAGTAAATTGTGGTTGAGTTTACTGTCAGTTTTTACTCTGAAACAAGAGGATATACCGCAAAAATTCAGTTAATACTACTATTCATTACAAAAGCCTAAAATTAATCAAAAACATGCTGAATAAAATAATACATCACTATAAATTAAATAACCTAAGTGAACTTTGCAAGGATAAACAAAATGAGGCTTTCCCTAACAATGAACACAAAGTCGGTCCATTTGGGTACACAAAAAACATTACATCCATTGAAGGGTTTGTATTTGTGTACACAAAAATATCGTCCCCATTGAAGAGTTTGTATTTGGGTACACAAAAATATCATCCCCATAGAAGGATTTGTATTTGGGTACACAAAAATATCAAACCTATTGATGGGTTTGTATTTGGGTACACAAAACAACATCACCTCCATTGATGGGTTTGTATTTGTATACATAGAAAACATTACCCCTATTGAATGGTTTGTAATTGGGTACATAGAAAACATCACTACTGATTTGGTTTGTAAAAAACATCACCCTCATTGAAAAGTTTGTTCAAAGACACCCCCATTAATAGGTTTGCATTTGGGTATATAGAAAACATCACTCCCATTGAATTGATTTTATTTGGGTTCATAGAAAACATCATTCCCTTTTTTGGTTTGCATTTGGGAACATAGAAATCATCACCACCCACTGAATGGGTTGTATTTGGGTACATAGAAATCATCACCCCCATTTAATGGTTTGCATTTGGGTAGATAGAAAACATCATTCCCTTTCTGGGTTGTATTTGGGAACATATAAATCATCACTCCCATTGAATGGTTTGTATTTGGGTGTATAGAAAACATCACCACCATTGAATGGATTCTATTTGGGTACATAGAAAACATCACCCCTACTAAAGGGTTTGCATTATGGTACATAGAAAACATCACCCCATTGAATGGTTTGTATCTGGGTACATAAAAAACATCACCCCACTGAATGGTTTGAAATTAGGTACATAAAAACATCACCCCCATTGAATGGTTTGTATTTGGCTACATAGAAATCATCACTCCCACTGAATGGTTTGTATTTGGGTACATAGAAAACATCACCCCCATTGAATGGTTTGTATTTGGATACATAGAAATCATCACTCCCACTGAATGGTTTGTATTTGGGTACATAGAAATCATCACTCCCACTGAATGGTTTGTATTTGGGTACATGTAAATCATCACTCCAACTGAATGGTTTGTATTTGGGTAAATAGAAAACATCACTAATTTTTTGGTTTGTGTTGAGGAACATAGAAAAATCACCCCGATTAAATGGTTTGTATTTGGGTACATAGAAATCATCACTCCCACTGAATTGTTTGTATTTGGGTACATAGAAAAATCACCCCCATTGAATGGTTTGCATTTGGGTACATAGAAATCATCACTCCCACTGAATGGTTTGTATTTGAGTACAGAGAAAACATCACCCCCATTTAATGGTTTGCATTTGGGTACATAGAAAACATCATTCCCTTTCTGAGTTGTATTTGGGAACATACAAATCATCACTCCCATTGAATGATTTGTATTTGGGTGTAAAGAAAACATCACCACCATTGAATGGCTTCTATTTGGGTACATAGAAAACATCACCCCTACTAAAGGGTTTGCATCATGGTACATAGAAAACATCACCCCATTGAATGGTTTGTATTTGGCTACATAGAAATCATCACTCCCACTTGATGGTTTGTATTTGGGTACATAGAAGACATCACCCCCATTGAATGGTTTGTATTTAGGTACATAGAAATCATCACTCCCACTGAATGGTTTGTATTTGGGTACATAGAAATCAATACTCCCACTGAATGGTTTGTATTTGGGTTCATAGAAAACATCACCCCATTGAATAGTTTGCATTTAGGTACATAAAAAACATCACCCCCATTGAATGGTTTGTATTTAGGTACATAGAAATCATCACTCCCACTGAATTGTTTGTATTTGGGTACATAGAAAACATCACCCCCATTGAATAGTTTGTATTTGGGTACATAGTAAACATCACATCCATTGAATGGTTTGTATTTGGGTACATAGAAATCATCACTCCCACTGAATGGTTTGTATTTGGGTACATATAAATCATCACTCCCACTGAATGGTTTGTATTTGGGTACATAGAAAAATCATCCCCATTGAATGGTTTGTATTTGGGTACATAGAAAAGATCACCCCCGCTGAATGGTTTGTATTTTGGTACATAGAAAAATCACCCCCATTGAATGGTTTGCATCTGGGTACATAGAAATCATCACTGGCACTGAATGGTTTGTATTTGGGTACATAGAAAACATCACCCCCACTGAATGGTTTGTATTTGGGTACATAGAAATCATCACTCCCACTGAATGGTTTGTATTTGGGTACATAGAAAACATCACCCCCACTGAATGGTTTGTATTTGGGTACATAGAAAAATCACCCCCATTGAATGGTTTGTATTTGGGTACATCAAAAACATCACTTCCATTGAATGGTTTGTATATGGGTACATAGAAATCATCACTTCCATTGAATGGTTTGTATTTGGGTACAATCCTTACAATACAGCCAATTCATTTATGCCCATCTTAACAATCACTGAATACAAAGGTGTTTTTGCTACCATAAGGCATGTAGGAGTGATTTTTAGTTTTATAAACACTAAACTGGTACAGTCTGATAAATCCTGTGAGTGAAGTCCATGGACTACTGAAATTGTGGATCTTTGTCTACCATGGATTCAAAACCCAAGAGGAATACTATATAGTACAAAGGGCTTCTCCACATATTTTTAAAACATACCTATAAAAATACTTATCAAGGATAATAACTGTCAATGGAATACATTGTACATATTTACTGCAAACCACACAGACCCAGAACTACTGTCTCATACTGTGCCTGCTAATCTGCATTTATGCATATCTGGAATTATCAGTAAAACAAACAAGAGGGATCATGATCTACTGGTGTATTATGCAATGGCATATCAAGGTCTCCTTTTTAGCAGTTGGACTCAACTTACAGGTGGATATATATGGTAAATAAAATGATGACATTTAAACTAATAGTATCAGGTTCATGTTCTCTTTTGCCCCTTGGGCAACTTAATTAAATTTGGGCAACTTAATTTAATTTGGGCTTCAATCTTGTGGATTACTGTTTGATTTTTAAATTTATCAGACATTAACTAGTAAATTGTGGTTGTCAATGAGTTTACTGTCAGTTTTAAATCTGAAACAAGAGGATATACCGCAAAAATTCAGTTAACACTACTCGTCATTACAAATGCTTAATATTAATCAAAAACATGCTGAATAAAATAATACATCACTATAAATTAAATAACCTAAGTGAACTTTACAAGGATAAACAAAATGAGGCTTTCCTTAACAATGAACACAAAGTCAGTCCATTTATTCATAGAAACAACAAAGTCATCCTATGATATCAAGTCACCTTACCAATCAGACCACTTCACCTCTGTATAATTATAGGCATAATTTTTAGCTCTTTTTTGTTATAGCACTTTTCATTTATAAAATATTCTGTATAATCATTCCACCTCTGATCCCATCACAAATTCCAGATATATGATCACATCTTTGATCCTTTCACAAATTCCATACCACAGTCCCCCTAAAAAATTCCAGATATATGGTCACACTGTGGATCCCATCACAAATTCCAGATATATGGTCACACTGTGGATCCCATCACAAATTCCAGATATATGGTCACACTGTGGATCCCATCACAAATTCCAGATATATGGTCACACTGGAACCCATCACAAATTCCAGATATATGGTCACACTGTGGATACTATCACAAATACCAGATATATGATCACACTGTGGATCCCATCTCAAATTCCAGATATATGGTCACAATGTGGATTCCATCACAAATTCCAGATATATGGTCACACTGTGAGTCCCATCACAAATTCATTTAAATCCAATTTTTATCAGCTTAGGGATTTAAAGAGTGAACGACTACATTCAAGATAGACTTAAACACTGAATACTATTACCATATACACTCACTTATACTCCAATTGCAAGTATCAGATATCCTTATCTGCCATCGCATTCTGCCTTAGCAGATCAGGGTCTGTGTCTTTTGTTCTACTGATTACACCTAACATTCTATATAGACCCTTATCCGATGGCCTATAAAGACTTCAATCCACTGGCCCATTATATGACTTCAATCCACTGGCCTATAGAGACTTCAATCCACTGGCCTACAGAGACTTCAATCCACTGGCCCATTATATGACTTCTGAGCTGGATCTGTGTCATTTGCAGTTGAACTCAGCTTATAAATTTAGTTTATATGTTAATTTTGCAATGCTGGTATTTTTTATTAAGTTTACAACTGCCTGAAACCTAAACATTCTGTTTGATTCTCATCAATCTGTCCTTTTTAGACTCTGATAATTAGTCCTTATTTGACTCTAATCAAATTAGTCATTATTAACTTTCATTGATAAGTCCTTATTTGACTCTCATTAAGTCAAACTAACTGGTCAGCATACTAGTCTCTGTTAATGTCAATTCTGGCTTTAAATCCTGTTGGAGGCAAGAATCTGTGTTTCCAAACACCTCCATTAACAAGATACTTAACTATGATGCTTTTCAGTGTAGCATCGATCAGATGGGGATATTAAATGGTGATCCCCTTTGCCAGGAGAGTCCACCCTTGTGGTGGTCCTCTTTGCCAGGAGAGTTAACACATGTGGTGGTCCGCTTTGTAATGAGAGTCAACACTTGTGCTGGTCCCCTTTGCCAGGAGATTCAACACTTGTGCTGGTCCCCTAATTCCAGAAGAGTCCACCCTTGTGCTGGTCCCCTTTGCCAGTAGAGTCCACCCTTGTGTAGGTACATGATCCCTCCCATGATATCAGAAAAATAGCAAGTGTTTTTCACCATCACTGATGTTCTCCCCACCCCCAGTAATGTATTTGTAATAATCAATACATGAAGGTGTGGCAGTAAATAGAAGAAGAAACAAAGAAAAGATTTCATTAATACACTAAAATGTGCTTGAATTCAGTGTGAAAAAAAGACTTGAATTTACCCGCTACTAGAGTCTGCTTTAGAGTCTGCCTTGTCATTCTCAGTTTCTGGCTGAAACCCATCACCCTCAATTATTAATTCACTGATGAACATGTCCTAAATAGCAAAGGCCAGCCAAAGCACAACTATATGGCTGGCAAAAACAATTGACAAGACTAATCCTTCTTTACATTCCTCTGTCACAGATCTGTAGTTTGCTCTTGGCACTGTCTCATATCCAATTTCTTTTATCTTTACACTGAAAGTATCTTAGCACTTTATCTTCACAATGAACTTTCAGGTAGCTGTCATATTGATCTGAACTGTTGTACCTGTTGCCACCTGAGACATATACCTTAGTTTCACATGCATTTGTTTATTTTCACCTGAGATCCTCAATGGAGAACAGGTAAACTGTCAACATTGTAAATACTGGATGAGCCATTATAAATTATGCACTTAAGAGAAGGCACTTTGAGAAAATTATTTTTAAAATTTCAATGCATTTGGAACTTGAGAGATTACTTAGAAAATAACATTGATTTACATTTATTTTGTCTGAGCCAAAATTGTCAATTTACCATATGGCTAACTCAAACATTGTTCATGCAACATATACCTAAACAAATCAAATGCTGTCAATCATATCTTGATGAAACTAACACAATTTAATACATGAACCCAAAGCCATACAGATTTTAAAACATCATTTATATACCGTAAATCACAATGTATCTAGCACTTAAATTTGATTTTATCATATTAATGACATAAATATTTTATGAAATTTTGGATTACTCCCCTCACACATCATTTTTTAGCTGCATCTAAAGAATAGATAGGCTATTAGAAAATGGATGGCACTCTATACATTCACACTTTACATAGGGTGATGGGTTTTTTTAAGAAAAAAATTTCCTAGATTTCCTCACTGGTTATTCAGACCATTTAAAAGAGATCTTACACATTGAAATTACTGTTAAATGAACCTTTAATTAACTCCCTTTATTTTGGTATGAGTGATTGATGAGTGTAATCTATGTTATAGAAAATACAGATTGGACTTACTTCAGATGTGTATTAATTTTGTCAAAAAAATTTAAGCTCTGCTTGGCCATTTTCACTTCCTGGACTTCAAATTTTACAAAAAATGCCCATAACTTTTTTCCTTTCTATATTTGTCTGTAATTTATTCATTGCACTTTCAAAAATTGTTACTGCCTTCTCTGCCAAAATTTGTTTTCCCTATTTTAAAAACTGCTAAAGTGTGCCATGACTAGATAGGTGGATCTTAGGCAGCCATCTTGGCCAGATGCATGAGTTGATCATGCTCCATCTGAACATCAACAGCATCTTTCAGTCACAATACATGAAAGTACATGTAGTATGCCAACATTTCAGTCACAATACATGAAAGTACATGTAGTATGCCAACATTTCAGTCACAGTACATGAAAGTACATGTAGTATGCCAACATTTCAGTCACAATACATGAAAGCACACATAGTATGCAACATTTTAGTCACAATACATGAAAGTACATGTAATATGCCAAAATTTCAGTCACAGTACATGAAAGTACATGTAGTATGCCAACATTTCAGTCACAATACATGAAAGTACATATAGTATGCCAACATTTCAGTCACAATACATGAAAGTACATGTAGTATGCCAACATGTCAGTCAAAATACATGAAAGTACATGTAATATGCCAACATTTCAGTCACAATACATGAAAGTACATGTAGTATGCCAACATTTCAGTCACAATACATGAAAGTACATGTAGTATGCCAACATTTCAGTCACAATACATGAAAGTAAATGTAGTATGCCAACATTTCAGTCACAATACATGAAAGTACATGTAGTATGCCAACATTTCAGTCAAAATACATGAAAGTACATATAGTATGCCAACATTTCAGTCACAATACATGAAAGCACACATAGTATGCAACATTTTAGTCACAATACATGAAAGTACATGTAATATGCCAACATTTCAGTCACAATACATGAAAGTACATGTAGTATGCCAACATTTCAGTCACAATACATGAAAGTACATATAGTATGCCAACATTTCAGTCACAATACATGAAAGTACATGTAGTATGCCAACATTTCAGTCAAAATACATGAAAGTACATATAGTATGCCAACATTTCAGTCACAATACATGAAAGCACACATAGTATGCCAACATTTCAGTAACAATACATGAAAGTACATGTAATATGCCAACATTTCAGTCACAATACATGAAAGTACATGTAGTATGCCAACATTTCAGTCAAAATACATGAAAGTACATGTAGTATGCCAACATTTCAGTCACAATAAATGAAAGTACATGTAGTATGCAAAATTTCAGTCACAATACATGAAAGTACATGTAGGTTGCCAGCATTTCAGTCACAATACATGAAAGTACATGTAGTATGAAACATTTTAGTCACAGTACATGAAAGTACATGTAGCATGCCATCATTTCAGTCACAGTACATAAATGTACATGTAGTATGCCAACATTTCAGTCACAATACATGAAAGTACATGTAGTATGCAACATTTCAGTCACAATACATGAAAGTACACATAGTATTTTTTCTGCAACATTTCAGTCACAGTTCATGAAAGTACATGTAGCATGCCATAATTTCAGTCACAGAACATAAAAGCACATGTAGTATGCCAACATTTCAGTCACAATACATGAAAGTACATGTAGCATGTCATAATTTCAGTCACAGTACATAGAAGTACATGTAGTATGTCAACATTTCAGTCACAATACATGAAAGTACATGTAGTATGCCAACATTTCAGTCACAATACATGAAAGTACACATAGTATTTTTTCTGCAACATTTCAGTCACAGTTCATGAAAGTACATGTAGCATGTCATAATTTCAGTCACAGTACATAGAAGTACATGTAGTATGTCAACATTTCAGTCACAATACATGAAAGTACATGTAGTATGCCAACATTTCAGTCACAATACATGAAAGTACACATAGTATTTTTTCTGCAACATTTCAGTCACAGTTCATGAAAGTACATGTAGCATGCCATAATTTCAGTCACAGAACATAAAAGCACATGTAGTATGCCAACATTTCAGTCACAATACATGAAAGTACATGTAGTATGCAACATTTCAGTCACAGTACATGAAAGTACATGTAGCATGCCATAATTTCAGTCACAGTACATAAAAGTACATGTAATATGCCAACATTCCAGTCAAAATACATGAAAGTTCATGTAGTATGCCAACATTTCAGTCACAATACATAAAAGTACACATAGTATGCAACATTTCAGTCACAGTTCATGAAAGTACATGTAGCATGTCATAATTTCAGTCACAGTACATAGAAGTACATGTAGTATGTCAACATTTCAGTCACAATACATGAAAGTACGTGTAATATGCCAACATTCTAGTCAAAATACATGAAAGTTCATGTAGTATGCCAACATTTCAGTCACAGTACATGAAAGTACATGTAGCATGTCATAATTTCAGTCACAGTACATAGAAGTACATGTAGTATGTCAACATTTCAGTCACAATACATGAAAGTACATGTAGTATGCCAACATTTCAGTCACAATACATGAAAGTACACATAGTATTTTTTCTGCAACATTTCAGTCACAGTTCATGAAAGTACATGTAGCATGCCATAATTTCAGTCACAGAACATAAAAGCACATGTAGTATGCCAACATTTCAGTGAAAATACATGAAAGTTCATGTAGTATGCCAACATTTCAGTCACAATACATAAAAGTACACATAGTATGCAACATTTCAGTCACAATACATGAAAGCACACATAGTATGCCAACATTTCAGTCACATTATGTGAAAGTTCATGTAGTATGCCAACATTTCAGTCACATTACATAAAAGTACATGAAGCATGCCAACATTTCAGTCACAATACATGAAAGTACATGTTGTATGGACATATGCCAACATTCTCTCCCGAGTGTGCAAATATAAAACAACTTCACCTTACACCTGTCACTCTGTCAGTAGTACATAATGTCTGGAGAGCCCCCTAAATGTCTTCATGGTGTCAACTGCAAGACATCTATGGACACAGGTCCATGCCATAAAAACAGCATTTTTCAATTTAAACCTTCAGTGAACATATATTTTTTGGCAAACAGTAAGCTTTAAAGTAAAGAGTTTTTGAGGAAGTTCTATCCCCAAATCCTGTTGTCTTTGATATCTGAATCGTTTTCATTAAGATTTCAAATCACATAAATCTAGAATGAATACAATTCTTAGTTTGCCTGCTAAATTCCTAAACAGGTAAGCTCAATGAATATTTTACAACAGTATCTGATTTTACAAAAGATCTGTAAATCTCCTAGTATTATCCATGAAATTTTTAAGAAAACATGAGAATGTTACATTTTTCAGATTCATCGCTGATTATCTTCTTTAAGGTACAATATACTTTATTATAAGATGGTGCCAGTAAAGGTAGTATACTTTACAGTTCCAATGGTCAGTATTATAATGAGAGTGTACTGAATCATGTACTTCATTATAAGGAAGCCTCACTATAGAGTGATATACTCTATGATTCCCTTGGTCAGCATTATAATGAGGGATTACTGTTTCATATATTTCAGGTGGCCTCACTATAAGGGGTACACTCTATATGGCTCTCATCACAAGCATTATATTGAGGAAATCCTTTATCATGTATTTCATTATAAAGTGCTTCACTATAAGGGGGTATACTCTATTGCTCTCATGGCCAGCATTATACTGAGGTAACACTATACATGTGCTAAGATCTGTTTTCATACAACACAAGTATATGCCTCAAATTCTGCACAAGAACAGATTGCAAAAAAATTATCTGTAACGTTACAATAACTTGCAAATGAGCTCATTCTAAATATGATTAAGAAACTACAACTATCCAATTATTTTTCTTGTGTGGCATTCAATCTAAGATCACAATATGGTTTTATAATGTGGTGACATTTTATAACAAATTTACAAAATGCTAATTATTTAAAACAGTAATTTGTTTGGTATTATAATGTATTATTAAGTGAAGATAATAAAGTAAATTCATCAATAATTTTTTTGATTTTGTTGTTGTTGTTGTTGGGCTTAACACCATTTTTCAGCACACAATAAGCTATTCATGGCAGCCAATATTAATGGTGGAGGAAGAAACCAGGAAATCACCGGAAAGAACCACCAACCCACGAGAAGTTACTGGCAAGCTTTCTCACATATCCACATTCTCGGAATCCTAGAACACACAAAGATAGAGGTGAGATGGCAGTGATCATTAACACTTTAGACCACTTGGTCACTCGGGGCCCCTAATAATTTATTTGAAAAATGAAGCATCTTCTATATCTTCTGTTGTTTTCAATACAGCACAGAATAGTGTCAATACTCCTCCAAGTGCAAACACATTTCAGGCAGTGTTCAAATAGCAACAATTCCAACACATTTCAGGCAGTGTTCAAATAGCAACAATTCCAACACATTTCAGGCAGTGTTCAAATAGCAACAATTCCAACACATCTCAGGCAGTATTCAAATAGCAAAAATTCCAACACATCTCAGGCAGTGTACAAATAGCAACAATTCCAACACATCTCAGGCAGTGTTCAAATAGTAACAATTCCAACACATCTCAGACAGTAACAAGTTCTTAGTTCTGTCATGTACAATATACATTATACATTGCTTTTAGATTTGGGAGATAGTTGTTTTTGGGAAGGAAAATTTGGAATTATTTCATAACTATAGAAAAAAATGCTATCAATAATGTGGAACGGTGATGGGCCAATTAACCTTCAATGGACTGATGCATGTTTTATTATGTAAGCACAGTCATTATGTCAGTAAGAATTGTACTCTACTATACAATTACATCAATAAATATATGTATAGTGCCATTATCAAATTCACTCTTCATACAATGTTTGAGTTAATTAGTGCACAGTTTGTACATGTATATACATGTTATACAAAGGTAGTATACATGTCATAGATTTATTGACTGTATAAAAGCTAGATATAGCTAGTATTGTCTATATATATGCTGGACACAGATACTATATACATGTTATACAAAGTAGTATGCATCAGCAGCTAGACACAGGATGTATTACATACATACATGTTAGACAAAGTTAATATTATCTATATACATGTTGGTCAAAGTTATTGCCTCTGTACATGTTAGATAAAGTTAGTATTACCTATATGTTTGACAAAATCAGTATTGCCCATATACATGTTACACAAAGTCAGTATTGCCCATATACATGTTAGAGTGTATATACATGGTGGACAAAGTTTGTATTGCCTATATATATATATATATATATATATATATATATATATATATATATATATATATATATATATATATATATATATATATATATATATATATATATACAGACACACATGCATGCATACACAAACACACACAGATAGATAGATAGATAGATAGATAGATAGATAGATAGATAGATAGATAGATAGATAGATAAGATAGATAGATAGATAGATAGATAGATAGATAGATAGATAGATAGATAGATAGATAGATAGATAGATAGATAGATAGATAGATAGATAGGTATATGCATGCAAGACATGGGTGCTGCTTGCTCATGGACCTGGGTTCAAAACTTGGTAGAGTATGAATTTAATTTCTCTAACCTGTATGATAATATTGTTTGTAATAAACTATTATTTCTGCCCACTATTATCAAGATTCTACTACAGAGTGATATATATATATATATATATATATATATATATATATATATATATATATATATATATATATATATATATATATATATATATATATGTGTGTGTGTGTGTGTGTGTGTGTGTGTGTATGTATATATCTATATATATATATATATATATATATATATATATATATATGTATATATCTAAATATATATATATATATAAATATATATATTTAAATATCTATGTATATATATATATATATATATATATATATATATATATAAAGAATACAAATCATATGGCGAATAACAACCCTCTCAAGCATACTGGATCCACCAAGGGATCATGTTTGTCAGGGATTAATTAAAATAGATGCAATAAACTGACGACGAACAGTATGAAACTAGTAACTAACTAGCCTAAGCGCTTTCGACTCTTAATGAGTCTTTTTCAAAGGCAAATACAAAACATAGTTACGACAAACAAATAAACACAAAAACGTTGTGTTTGTAAACCTCTACATTTCTGTCTTCACATGTGCTAACACTATAAATACAACCAGCTTGTATAGACTAGTTGCGGAAACTGAAAATGTTGTGTAATTCCCTAAAAGTCTACAAGCCAAAGCGACATCTATTTTTACTTTGTGTACATATGTAACGCAGATTATATCCCGGATATTTGATTCTATACCGGTTATTCTTATAGTAAAAATTGAAGGATATTAAGATTTAAAAAATGTTAAATTCTACTAGTGCATAGTTTTCATGTTCTAGTCTTCTTGGTTTAGACCGCTTGGTTTCAATGTTCTAAGGCGGCGTATCCAGTATAATTCCTTTTCCTTCCTGGTTTCGGAACTCCAGCTGTGGTTGTTAGCAATAGCGATAAGTATTATATCACTGAAAGTGTGGCCAGGGGAGGAGAAGTGTTCTGCGACCGGGCTTCTGTACAGCTTTTTTGTCATCCAATCAGATCTATGAAGGTTTATCCTTATGTGTAGCTTTTCAGTTTCTCCCACGTACTGAAGGCCACAGATCTTACATGTGATGAGATAAATCACATTCTCTGTTTTGCACGTTTTGTTTGGACCATGTATGTTTAGTTTTTCTTTAGTCACTGTGCTAGTGAATGTCTTGGTCTCTATCATATGTTGACAGGTTTTGCATCTTTTATCGCCACAGGGTCCAGATTGACTAGGTTGGTTTTGACTAGCGATTGTTGTTAGCTTGGCCCTGACTAGGATGTCCTTTAGGTTTTTTGGTCTCCAGTAAGCTACTACAGGTTTGTTCGGAAGTATTAGGTTTAGTGTGTGTGTGTTGGACAAAGTTTCTGTGTACATACATGGTGGACAAAGTTAGTCTTGGTATACAGATATACAAAGGTGGTATTGCCTATATACATGTTAGCATAAAATCAGGAGAAGAAATGCATACTTATTTTTATTTTAGTGAAGGTTGCATGTTTTACACTAACTTGACAGTACATTGTGTAACTTTTAACCTTGGACCTCTATAATCACACCAGATTAATCTATTAATTAAAATTTAGATCTCCAATGCAAGAATGATCTGATGGACACTGGCACTGGGTAATGTTCTGAGATCTTTTGACTGTCCGATAAGTTTTTACAGCATTTCAGTCATCTAAACATCTGTAATGTCAACATGACATTAATTGCTCTATATGTTTGGTTACTAAAAATACAGAGAAGGGGAATTCCAAAAGTCACTAGCATATGAACCATTATCAGTGCCAGTTTGATCTACTTATAATGTTAATTCTTCTTTCAGTCATAATGACCTTGGTGATTGACCTTTTGACCACAACATCAATAGACTTCTTCCTTATCATATTTACAAGAGATCAACTAAGTTTGGTTCAGGTATGTAATGTAAACTTATTATTATGCAGAAACCATTTTTTCTTCTTTCAGTGACCTTGACCTCTAATGTTTAAGATTTTGGCTCGAGGATTCTTTCTTGTCTTACGTGCAAGCCCATCCATGAAGTTTGATAATTCTAGATGGCAGACAAGTCAAATCATTGAGTGGAAACCATTTTTCTTCTTTCAGTCCAGTGACCTTGACCTTTTACAATTGACCCTGAAATCAATAACCTTCTTCCTTACAGAAGATTTGTTCCTATTGATAGAAGACAACACAAGCTATTTTTAGAAACAAACTTGTTAACAAATGAACAGATGAACAACATAAGTTCTGCACACAGTTAGAAAACACTCTGCCTTGTGGTGAGCATACAATAAGAAAACACTGCCATGTGCTGGGCATACAATAAGAAAACACTGCTTTGTGGTGGGTTTACAATAAAAAGATTATGTCTTATGATGGGCATTCAATAAAAAAACACTGCCTTGTGATGGGCATACAATAAAACACTGCCTTATGGTGGGCATACCAAAAGAGAACACTGCCTCATAGTGGACATACAATAAGAGAACACTGCCTTGTGCTGGGCATATAATAAGAAAGCACAGCCTCATGGTTGGCATACAATATGAAAGCACTGCCATGTGATGGGCATACAATAAGAAAATACTGCCTTGTTGTGGGCATACACTAAGAAAATACTGCCTTGTGGTGGGCATACAATAAGAAAGCACTGCCTTGTGGTGGGCATACAATAAGAAAACACTCTGTCCCATGGTGGGTGTATAAATCCATTGTTGCTATTCTTCTAGTTTCAAGCAACCAGTGGAGATTAGAGCTTTCTTGCATGTCAGACAGTACAGAAAAATATGCTGATGTAGTATCTGGATAAAACTCAAATTAATAACATTTCAAACAGGCCACAAAGAAACCTGGACTTAACAATGTGTATTATAGCATAATTTGACAAGCATGAATAATGTGGAGGTTATCTCCCTTTAGCTGTCCCATTTGCTGACAATTTCACTACAAGGTCAATATATGATGACAGTTTGTTGTGTTCATAGCTAGTGTATTTAAGTTTTGACCAAAAGACCAAAATACACTTTTGGGGTTTTTCAATCATAAATATTGTTTACTACTAGATGTTAAAAAATTTTCCCAAGTGACTAACATTTTAACTTCACATTGCATTTAATCAGGGATATACAGTACATAACACACTAATCTAAAGATTTGAGCATGGTCTGTACATAATACAACACTTTCTGGATTTAAGCATGGTCTGTATATAACACACTAGTCTCAGGATTTAAGAATGGTCTGTAACACACTGGTCTCAGGATTTAATTATGGTCTGTTTATATTAGTTTTTAAATTATTAATATTACTATATTTTTTAAATTTTTTAACAAAATCCATAATAATATTTGGTACCTGAAAGAAAGTTTAATTTGACATATGTACAGTATCCAGTAATGGGTAATCAAGAGTCTACCAATGTCTAAGCCACTTACGTAATCACTGAAACATGTAATTTGCCATTTAAACTCATTAACAAATCTGCCATCAACTGTAGGAAAGTATATGAATGTGATTTGGATGAAAGTAGAACATAATTCAATTGATTAATAAAGAGACAAAAAGAAGGCTAAACTGGTAAGACCACAGCTAGTTGTGTCAAAGAGACCATGAGTAGGCTAAGCTGGTAAGACCACAGCTAGTTGTGTCAAAGAGACCATGAGTAGGCTAAACCAATAAGACCACAGCCAGTTGTGTCAAAGAAACCATGAGTAGGCTAAACCAATAAGACCACAGCTAGTTGTGTCAAAGAGACCATGAGTAGGCTAAACCAATAAGACTATAGCTAGTTGTGTCAAGGAGACCATGAGTAGGCTAAACTGGTAAGTCCACAGCTAGTTGTGTCAAAGAGACCATGAGTAGGCTAAACCAATAAGACCATAGCTAGTTGTGTCAAAGAGACCATGAGTAGGCTAAACCAATAAGACCACAGCTAGTTGTGTCAAAGAGACCATGAGTAGGCTAAACCAATAAGACCACAGCTAGCAATCTTGAAGAGACCATGAGTAGGCTAAACCAATAAGACCATAGCTAGTTGTGTCAAAGAGACCATGAGTAGGCTAAACCAATAAGACCACAGCTAGCAATCTTGAAGAGACCATGAGTAGGCTAAACCGATAAGACCATAGCTAGTTGTGTCAAGAAGACCATGAGTGGGCTAAACTAATAAGACCACAGCTAGTTGTGTCAAAGAGACCATGAGTAGGCTAAACCAATAAGACCACAGCTAGTTGTGTCAAAGAGACCATGAGTAGGCTAAACCAATAAGACCACAGCTAGTTGTGTCAAAGAGACCATGAGTAGGCTAAACCAATAAGACCACAGCTAGCAATCTTGAAGAGACCATGAGTAGGCTAAACCAATAAGACCATAACTAGTTGTGTCAAAGAGACCATGAGTAGGCTAAACCAATAAGACCACAGCTAGTTGTGTCAAGGAGACCATGAGTGGGCTAAACCAATAAGACCACAGCTAGTAATCTTGAAGAGACCATGAGTAGACTAAACTGATAAGACTGCAGCTAGTTGTGTCAAAGAGACCATGAGTAGGCTAAACCAATAAGACCATAGCTAGTTGTGTCAAAGAGACCATGAGTAGGCTAAACTGGTAAGTCCACAGCTAGTTGTGTCAAAGAGACCATGAGTAGGCTAAACCAATAAGACCACAGCTAGTTGTGTCAAAGAGACCA
This sequence comes from Potamilus streckersoni, assembly GCA_016746295.1. Taxonomy (NCBI): domain Eukaryota; kingdom Metazoa; phylum Mollusca; class Bivalvia; order Unionida; family Unionidae; genus Potamilus; species Potamilus streckersoni. The sequence goes on along the minus strand of JAEAOA010001146.1, from coordinate 412,442 downwards.
TGAGTAGGCTAAACCAATAAGACCACAGCTAGTTGTGTCAAAGAGACCATGAGTAGGCTAAACCAGTAAGACCATAGCTAGTAATCTTGAAGAGACCATGATTATGCTAAACCAATAAGACCACAGCTAGTTGTTTCAAAGAGACCATGATTATGCTAAACCAATAAAACCACAGCTAGTTGTGTCAAAGAGACCATGAGTAGGCTAAACCAATAAGACCACAGCTAGTTGTGTCAAAGAGACCATGAGTAGGCTAAACCAATAAGACCACAGCTAGTTGTGTCAAAGAGACCATGAGTAGGCTAAACTGATAAGACCATAGCTAGTTGTGTCAAAGAGACCATGAGTAGGCTAAACCAATAAGACCATAGCTACTTGTGTCAAAGAGACCATGAGTAGGCTAAACTGATAAGACCATGGCTAGTTGTGTCAAAGAGACCATGAGTAGGCTAAACCAATAAGACCATAGCTAGTTGTGTCAAAGAGACCATGAGTAGGCTAAACTGATAAGACCATGGCTAGTTGTGTCAAAGAGACCATGAGTAGGCTAAGCTGATAAGACCATGGCTAGTTGTGTCAAAGAGACCATGAGTAGGCTAAGCTGATAAGACCATGGCTAGTTGTGTCAAAGAGACCATGAGTAGGCTAAGCTGATAAGACCATAGCTAGTTGTGTCAAAGAGACCATGAGTAGGCTAAACCAATAAGACCATAGCTAGTTGTGTCAAAGAGACCATGAGTAGGCTAAACCAATAAGACCACAGCTAGTTGTGTCAAAGAGACCATGAGTAGGCTAAACTGATAAGACCATGGCTAGTTGTGTCAAAGAGACCATGAGTAGGCTAAACTTATAAGACCACAGCTAGTTGTGTCAAAGAGACCATGAGTAGGCTAAACTTATAAGACCACAGCTAGTTGTGTCAAAGAGACCATGAGTAGGCTAAACCAATAAGACCACAGCTAGTTGTGTCAAAGAGACCATGAGTAGGCTAAACTTATAAGACCACAGCTAGTTGTGTCAAAGAGACCATGAGTAGGCTAAACTTATAAGACCACAGCTAGTTGTGTCAAAGAGACCATGAGTAGGCTAAACTTATAAGACCATAGCTAGTTGTGTCAAAGAGACCATGAGTAGGCTAAACTGATAAGACTAGTTACATCAAAGAGACAATGAGCATATTTAAAGCTGGTTTTAATTAAGGATCAAATCTGGACAAGTGGTGAAGCCTACAGCTTAAAATTACACTGATGAGACAATGGGACTAAATTATGGCAAGCATTAATTAAGACTGGATTATTTCCTTTTATTTATGTCACAGCCATAATTTGAATCCATTGTAAATATTTCCATTATGGCACCTTATTGTACAATGGGTGGAAACATTCAAGCCTCTTCAACATTACCAACCTTCCATAGATAATTTTTCCTCTCCTGATTAGGATTGGCTGTTGCAGATGATCCAGTAAGGTAAAGTTATAGGGCTTCACTGCATTCTTTTGAGCTGTTTGTTGCAGATGATCTAGTGAAGGAAAGTTAGAGGGCTTAGCCACAATCTCCTTCTTGTCATCCAGTGAAATTAAGGAAGAAGATGACTGTTGGTTAGTGTGGACCAGAGATACGGTAACGTGAATAAAAGACTTAGAATTCTCCATCTTAGTAAAGCAAAACTGTTTGCAGTCCTTCAAGTATGAGGAAATGCCTCATTGACAAATTTAGTTTCATCATTCAAAAGTTTTTTCACAATATCCATTTTGGTCCTATTCTATGCAACAGTGTTTGAAATATTTTTTATGCTTATCTCAAATAATGGAATTATGTTGCAAATATTTTTCATGTTTATCTCAAATAATGGAATTATGTTGCAAATGTTTTCATATTTATCTCAATAATGGAATTCTCAGCTTTCATAAATCTCTTCTAAAAGTTGAAGATAAGTTCTTGTTTGATTCAAGTACCTGTTAGTTTATCTGTACATGACTCTAATACAAATTAGATTTCACATAATCACCTATCTTCACCACATGTGGTTCCATTATCCACTGTCTTTCATACCACACAGATCTTCATTTCACTTGGTTCCAATTTCCATTGCCTTTGAAACTAGACAAATATTAGGTCTTAAAATGCGATCTGGATAAAATCAACACAAAATTCCTGAATGATATTTTGTATCCCAAAATTCTTCATGTTCTCCATAAAGACAACATCAGATCCAGGATAAATGAAGAAAACATTAGGACACATAATTGCTCTGCTTATAATCCCATGATTGAGTCTGACAATGGATCCAAAATTATTTCAATGGCTTTAATTTGGTTAACAATGTACCCCATACAAAATTACAACATGTGCTAGAATTAGCACAAAAGTCCTTTTTTAAAATTCCTCTTCACAGATAATAGTGACACTATTGGGACTTTTCTTTCCTGAGATAATAATTCTTTTGTTGGTGGGATTTCAATTCTCTTCCAACACTTATTGTTGCAAAAGGAAACTGAAAAATATATATCCCTACATATAAGTGTATGCATAGTACTGTATATCCCTACATATAAGTGTACATACAGTACCATTTGTCCCTACATATAAGTGTATGTCCAGTACTGTATGTCCCTACATATAAAAATATGTCCAGTACTGTATGTCCCTACATGTAAGTGTATGTATAGTACAGTATGTCCCTACATGTAAGTGTACATATAGTACCATTTGTCCCTAAATATAAGTGTATGTCCAGTACTTTATGTCCCTACATATAAGTGTATGTCCAATACTGTATGTCCCTACATATAAGTGTATGTCCAGTACTGCATATCCCTACATATAAGTGTATATACAGTATCATTTGTCCCTAAATATAAGTGTATGTTAAGTACTGTATGTCCCTACATATAAGTGTACCTATAGCACCATTTGTCCCTACATATGTGTATGTCCAGTACTGTATGTCCCTACATATTAGTGTATGTCCAGTACTGTATGTCCCTACATATTAGTATATGTACAGTACTGTATGTCCCTACATGTAAGTGTATGTACAGTACCATATGTCCCAACATATAAGTGTACATATAGTACCATTTGTCCCTAAATATAAGTGTATGTTCAGTATTGTATGTCTCTAAATGTAAGTGTGTACAGTACTATGTCCCTACATGTAAGTGTATTATAGTACAGTATGTCCCTACATGTAAGTGTATTATAGTACAGTATGTCCCTACATGTAAGTGTATGTCTAGTACTGTATGTCCCTACATGTAAGTGTGTAAAGTACTGTATGTTCCTACATAATAAGTATATGTATCAGCACTTTTGCCAAGAGGGTTTAAAGAAATTCATAAATAAAAATAGAATTAATTATTTTCCACTAGAAATTGAAAATTGATTCCATATAAACATTAGCTATGGACTGACCAATAAAGAATTGTTGAGTTCATCTATACAAATTTAAAAGGAATAGCTCATTATGAAATAAGGCCTGGAAATGAAAAGAAAGTTGAATGTTTTGTCAAAAGATAGAACTCAAGAGTGCATCTTGCTTAATATAGTAATTATACCATAAAAAAGACAGGGTGCCATTATTTTCTCAGGGATGTGTGAATACACATATTTCCTACTAAACTTAAGGAATCTCTCCAAAAAATACAATCAAAAGACAACTGTGGGCAATCAATTTGCATTCATTACTTTTAACATATCATAATCTCATAACAACCATTGAGAGTTGATTTCTATGAGCTCTTCAAGACATTTGTTACACTGTTAACAAACCTCATTACACTGTAAACAAATCTCATTAAACTGTAAACAAACCTCATTACACTGTAAACAAACCTCATTAAACTGTAAACAAACCTCATTACACTGTAAACAAACCTCATTAAACTGTAAACAAACCTCATTACACTGTAAACAAACCTCATTAAACTGTAAACAAACCTCATTATACTCTTATCAAGCCTCATTACACTGTTAACAAACCTACCTAGTTACACTGTTAATAAACCTCATTAAACTGTTAACAAACCTCATTACACTGTTAAAAAACCTCATTAAACTGTAAACAAACCTCATTATACTGTAAACAAACCTCATTACACTCTTATCAAGCCTCATTATACTCTTATCAAGCCTCATTACACTGTTATCAAGCCTCATTACACTGTTAACAAACCTACCTAGTTACACTGTTAATAAACCTCATTAAACTGTTAACAAACCTCATTACACTCTTAACAAACCTCATTACACCATTAACAAACCTAGTTACACTGTTAACAAACCTCAGTCTCATCATGTAAGGTAAATTAGTGTCTGACTTCAAGATTGACAGCTGTACTCATATGCATACTAAGTGCTTACTAAGTTACTTTTTGAACAACAAGACTCTTTTCACTGATTAAGTTGCTTCACCTTATTATAAACAGTTTACTAACTGTTCTTGCCAAGATTGTACAATCATAGATTTGCAGTTTTTAGTATCATTGGTAAATATATTTCTCATATTACTTGCAGTCAAATGTATACAACATACAGTCAGGTGTATACAACATACAGATTATAAATGTGTACAATATACAATTAATAAATGTATACAACTAACAGCCCATAAATGTATACAGCATACAGCCCATAAATGTATACAGTATACAGCCCATAAATATATACAGCATATACCCCATAAATGTATACTATATACAGCCCAAAAATGTATACAGCATACAGCCCATAAATGTATACTACATATAGAACATTGATGTATACTACCTACAGTCCATAAATGTATACAACATACAGCCCATAAACATATACCACATACAGCCCATAAATGTATACAGTATACAGCCCATAAATATATACAGCATACAGCTCATAAATGTATACAACATACAACCCATAAATATTTACAGCATACAGCCCATAAATGTATACAGCATACAGAACATCCATGTATACTACATATAGCCCATAAATGTATACAATATACAGCCCATAAATGTATACAACATACAGAACATTAATGAATACAACATACAGAACATTAATGTATACAACATACAGAACATTAATGTATACAACACACAGCCCATCAATGTATACAATATACAGATTATTAATGGGTCTATTAATTTATAATACACTTGTTTGCTAAAGTATCTCTAAAGGGTCAATTCATTTATGATACACTCATTTCTTAAAAACACACCCTAAGGGTCAATTCATTTATGATACACTCATTTCTTAAAAACACACCCTAAGGGTCAATTCATTTATGATACACTCATTTCTTAAAAGACACACCCCAAGGATCAATTCATTTATAATAACTCATTTGTTGGAAAATACTATAAATTCTATTCCTATCAGATCACACATTGTTCAAACATGCTATAAGGTATATAATCATTTATAGCACATATTTTGAAACAGACTATAAAGGGTCTATTTACAGTATAACACATTTGTTGAAACAGACTATATAGGTCTATTGAGAGATAGTGTACACTTTTTACATAAACAATACCACCACCCCCTAAAATTGAAAATTCTCACTTAAAATATGAGAAAAGTTCCACCTTCACATGAAATTAATCCTGGAAAAGATCAATGGCCATCTTGAAAATGTGACAAAAAGTGAGGAGTGTTCTCATCAGTTAAGGCAGTTATGTAAAAAGTTGTGTGGAGCCATGGAAGCTCAGTAACTGTTATAGTGTTGGGTTCATAATCCAGGGCTCACACCCCACCCACATCAGCTGCACAATAGGTAGTAAATAATGTGTGAAAGTTAGTCATTAAAACCAACAAAAACAAAAGCTGTACAAGTTGTGGATAAAATCAGGTATAATAGTATCCATGGAAAATGACAGTAACTATGCATCTCTAATTGGGAAGATTACAGTCCAAGTGTAAATAAAGCAGCCATTGTAATTAGCTGATTTAAATTGTAGGCATTTAGAGTTGAAGATCCAATCAGTATATAATGCCACATGTATATAACTGAAGTAGGTAACAATAGGTAGTTTATTACCTGTTTGTAAATGTGAGATTCATTAAAATGGAGAAAAAATATCGGACATATCATCATATTCTTAACCATGGAAACTGTACAGGCCAAAATTATGAAACTATGGGGCAGTATTTATTAATCTAACTATAGGCCAATATTTAATAATCTAACTATAGGCCAATATTTAATAATCTAACTATAGGCCAATATTTAATAATCTAACTATAGGCCAATATTTAATAATCTAACTATAGACCCATATTTAATAATCTAACTATAGACCCATATTTAATAATCTAACTAAAGGTCAATATTTAATAATCTAACTAAAGGACAATATTTAAAAATCTAACTAAAGGTCAATATTTAATAATCTAACTATAGGCCAATATTTAATAATCTAACTATAGGCCAATATTTAATAATCTAACTATAGGCCAATATTTAATAATCTAACTAAAGGACAATATTTAAAAATCTAACTAAAGGACAATATTTAATAATCTAACTATAGACCCATATTTAATAATCTAACTTTAAGCCAATATTTAATAATCTAACTATAGGTCAATATTTAATAATCTAACTAAAGGACAATATTTTATAATCTAACTATAGGCCAATATTTAATAATCTAACTAAAGGACAATATTTATTAATCTAACTATAGACCCATATTAAATAATCTAACTATAGGCCAATATTTAATAATCTAACTATAGGTCAATATTTAATAATCTAACTATAGGCCAATATTTAATAATCTAACTATAGGTCAATATTTAATAATCTAACTATAGGCCAATATTTAATAATCTAACTATAGGCCAATATTTAATAATCTAACTATAGACCCATATTTAATAATCTAACTATAGGCCAATATTTAATAATCTAACTATAGGCCAATATTTAATAATCTAACTATAGGTTAATATTTAATAATCTAACTATAGACCCATATTTAATAATCTAACTAAAGGTCAATATTTAATAATCTAACTAAAGGACAATATTTAAAAATCTAACTAAAGGTCAATATTTAATAATCTAACTATAGGCCAATATTTAATAATCTAACTATAGGCCAATATTTAATAATCTAACTATAGGCCAATATTTAATAATCTAACTAAAGGACAATATTTAAAAATCTAACTAAAGGACAATATTTAATAATCTAACTATAGACCCATATTTAATAATCTAACTTTAAGCCAATATTTAATAATCTAACTATAGGTCAATATTTAATAATCTAACTAAAGGACAATATTTTATAATCTAACTATAGGCCAATATTTAATAATCTAACTAAAGGACAATATTTAATAATCTAACTATAGACCCATATTAAATAATCTAACTATAGGCCAATATTTAATAATCTAACTATAGGTCAATATTTAATAATCTAACTATAGGCCAATATTTAATAATCTAACTATAGGTCAATATTTAATAATCTAACTATAGACCCATATTTAATAATCAAACTAAAGGACAATATTTAATAATCTAACTATAGACCCATATTTAATAATCTAACTAAAGGACAATATTTAAAAATCTAACTAAAGGACAATATTTAATAATCTAACTATAGGCCAATATTTAATAATCTAACTATAGGTCAATATTTAATACATATTATTTATAATCTAACTAAAGACCACTATTTAATAATTCTACTAATATAGGTCCAATTAATTAAATCTAACTAAAGGACAATATTTAAAATCTAACTAAGACATATTTAATAATCTAACTATAGGACAATATTTAATAACTAACTATAGGTCAATATTTAATATATCAACTATAGACCAATATTTAATAATTAACTATAGCATATTTAATAATCAAACTAAAGGTACAATATTTAATATATCTAAACTATATGTAAAATAAGTAATACATATCTAACTAAGGCATATTTAATAATCTAACTATAGGCATATTTAATTAATTAATATTAGGCATATTTAATTAATCTAACTATAAGGCCATATTTAATAATCAAACTAAAGGTCAATATTAATAATCTAACTTTAGGACCCATATTTAATAATCTAACTAAAGGGACAATATTTAATAATCTAACTATAGGCAAATATTAAATAATCTAACTATATGGCCCATATTTACATTTAATAATCTAACTATAGGTCAATATTTAATAATCTAAATATAGGCCAATATTTAATAATCTAACTATAGGTCAATATTTAATAATCTAACTATAGACCCATATTTAATAATCTAACTACAGGACAATATTTAATAATCTAACTATAGGTCAATATTTTATAATCTAACTATAGACCCATATTTAATAATCTAACGATAGGCCAATATTTTATAATCTAACTATAGACCCATATTTAATATTCTAACTAAAGGTCAATATTTAATAATCTAACTAAAGGACAATATTTAATAATCTAACTATAGGTCAATTTTTAATAATCTAACTAAAGGACAATATTTTATAATCTAACTATAGGCCAATATTTTATAATCTAACTATAGACCCATATTTAATAATCTAACTAAAGGACAATATTTGATAATCAAACTATAGGTCAATATTTAATAATCTAACTATAGGTCAATATTTAATAATCTAACTATAAGCCAATATTTAATAATCTAACTAAAGGACAATATTTAATAATCTAACTATAGGCCAATATTTAATAATCTAACTAAAGGACAATATTTAATAATCTAACTATAGGCCAATATTTTATAATCTAACTATAAACCCATATTTAATAATCTAACTAAAGGTCAATATTTAATAATCTAACTAAAGGACAATATTTAATAATCTAACTATAGGCCAATATTTAATAATCTAACTAAAGGACAATATTTAATAATCTAACTATAGACCCATATTTAATAATCTAACTATAGGCCAATATTTAATAATCTAGCTATAGGTCAATATTTAATAATCTAACTTTAGACCCATATTTAATAATCCAACTATAGACCCATATTTAATAATCTAACTAAAGGACAATATTTAATAATCTAACTATAGGCCAATATTTAATAATCTAACTATAGGCCCATATTTAATAATCTAACTATAGGTCAATATTTAATAATCTAACTATAGACCCATATTTATTAATCTAACTATAGGCCAATATTTAATAATGTAACTATAGGCCAATATTTAATAATCTAACTATAGGCCAATATTTAATAATCTAACTATTGGTCAATATTTAATAATCTAACAATAGGCCAATATTTAATAATCTAACTATAGGCCAATATTTAATAATCTAACTAAAGGCCAATATTTAATAATCTAACTATAGGTTAATATTTAATAATCTAACTATAGGCCAATATTTAATAATCTAACTATTGGTCAATATTTAATAATCTAACTAAAGGACAATATTTAAAAATCTAACTAAAGGACAATATTTAATAATCTAACTATAGGCCAATATTTAATAATCTAACTATAGGTCAATATTTAATAATCTAACTATAGGCCAATATTTAATAATCTAACTATAGGTCAATATTTAATAATCTAACTATAGACCCATATTTAATAATCTAACTAAAGGACAATATTTAATAATCTAACTATAGGTCAATATTTTATAATCTAACTATAGACCCATATTTAATAATCTAACGATAGGCCAATATTTTATAATCTAACTATAGACCCATATTTAATATTCTAACTAAAGGTCAATATTTAATAATCTAACTAAAGGACAATATTTAATAATCTAACTATAGGTCAATATTTAATAATCTAACTAAAGGACAATATTTAATAATCTAACTATAGGTCAATATTTAATAATCTAACTATAGACCCATATTTAATAATCTAACTATAAGCCAATATTTAATAATCTAACTAAAGGTCAATATTTAATAATCTAACTAAAGGACAATATTTAATAATCTAACTATAGGCCAATATTTAGTAATCTAACTAAAGGACAATATTTAATAATCTAACTATAGACCCATATTTAATAATCTAACTATAGGCCAATATTTAATAATCTAGCTATAGGTCAATATTTAATAATCTAACTTTAGACCCATATTTAATAATCCAACTATAGACCCATATTTAATAATCTAACTAAAGGACAATATTTAATAATCTAACTATAGGCCAATATTTAATAATCTAACTATAGGCCCATATTTAATAATCTAACTATAGGTCAATATTTAATAATCTAACTATAGACCCATATTTATTAATCTAACTATAGGCCAATATTTAATAATCTAACTATAGGCCAATATTTAATAATCTAACTATAGGCCAATATTTAATAATCTAACTATAAGCCAATATTTAATAATCTAACTAAAGGACAATATTTAATAATCTAAATATAGGCCAATATTTAATAATCTAACTAAAGGACAATATTTAATAATCTAACTATAGGCCAATATTTTATAATCTAACTATAGACCCATATTTAATAATCTAACTAAAGGTCAATATTTAATAATCTAACTAAAGGACAATATTTAATAATCTAACTATAGGCCAATATTTAATAATCTAACTAAAGGACAATATTTAATAATCTAAATATAGGCCAATATTTAATAATCTAACTAAAGGACAATATTTAATAATCTAACTATAGGCCAATATTTTATAATCTAACTATAGACCCATATTTAATAATCTAACTAAAGGTCAATATTTAATAATCTAACTAAAGGACAATATTTAATAATCTAACTATAGGCCAATATTTAATAATCTAACTAAAGGACAATATTTAATAATCTAACTATAGACCCATATTTAATAATCTAACTATAGGCCAATATTTAATAATCTAGCTATAGGACAATATTTAATAATCTAACTTTAGACCCATATTTAATAATCCAACTATAGACCCATATTTATTAATCTAACTATAGGCCAATATTTAATAATCTAACTATAGGCCAATATTTAATAATCTAACTATAGGCCAATATTTAATAATCTAACTATTGGTCAATATTTAATAATCTAACAATAGGCCAATATTTAATAATCTAACTATAGGCCAATATTTAATAATCTAACTAAAGGCCAATATTTAATAATCTAACTATAGGTTAATATTTAATAATCTAACTATAGGCCAATATTTAATAATCTAACTATTGGTCAATATTTAATAATCTAACTAAAGGACAATATTTAAAAATCTAACTAAAGGACAATATTTAATAATCTAACTATAGGCCAATATTTAATAATCTAACTATAGGTCAATATTTAATAATCTAACTATAGGCCAATATTTAATAATCTAACTATAGGTTAATATTTAATAATCTAACTATAGACCCATATTTAATAATCTAACTAAAGGACAATATTTAATAATCTAACTATAGGTCAATATTTAATAATCTAACTAAAGGACAATATTTTATAATCTAACTATAGGCCAATATTTTATAATCTAACTATAGACCCATATTTAATAATCTAACTAAAGGACAATATTTAATAATCTAACTATAGGTCAATATTTAATAATCTAACTATAGGTCAATATTTAATAATCTAACTATAAGCCAATATTTAATAATCTAACTAAAGGACAATATTTAATAATCTAACTATAGGCCAATATTTAATAATCTAACTAAAGGACAATATTTAATAATCTAACTATAGGCCAATATTTTATAATCTAACTATAGACCCATATTTAATAATCAAACTAAAGGTCAATATTTAATAATCTAACTAAAGGACAATATTTAATAATCTAACTATAGGCCAATATTTAATAATCTAACTAAAGGACAATATTTAATAATCTAACTATAGGCCAATATTTAATAATCTAGCTATAGGTCAATATTTAATAATCTAACTTTAGACCCATATTTAATAATCCAACTATAGACCCATATTTAATAATCTAACTAAAGGACAATATTTAATAATCTAACTATAGGCCAATATTTAATAATCTAACTATAGGCCCATATTTAATAATCTAACTATAGGTCAATATTTAATAATCTAACTATAGACCCATATTTAATAATCTAACTATAGGCCAATATTTAATAATCTAACTATAGGCCAATATTTAATAATCTAACTATAGGCCAATATTTAACAATCTAACTATAAGCCAATATTTAGGAATCTAACTATAGATTCATATTTAATAATCTAACTATAGGCCAATATTTAATAATCTAACTAAAGGACAATATTTAATAATCTAACTATAGGCCAATATTTTATAATGTAACTAAAGGACAATATTTGATAATCTAACTTATCAAGAGAAAATAACAATTAAACAGCTGTTATTACAAACATATACTGTATTTACTCACTTATAAGTCAAATCCAACCGTAAACTGCACTGACCCATATCTGCTGCCACATAATGCACTGGCAGATCTGGATCTGTGCAGTTTGTTGGAAGTAATCAATAAAACAAACAACATAGACCCTGGTTTGCAGGTGCATTATACTTTGAGATCAGAATCTTTGTTTTTTTGCAGTATGACTTGACTTAAAGGTGAGTATAGACATTATTTAATCATGTGTCACTGATAAGCAAATACAATTGATCAAGCTGATGTATTAAAATAACTAAGAAAAAAAACTGAAATTCAGCTTATATTCAACAGCATCTGAAAAGCAAAGAATTTTTATTTTTCATAAATTAATAGCAAGGTCAAAATGTTAAGTGAGTATGTTGCAGAATGAATTGTTTTTAACTTCGTATTTTATCCCAAGCAAGAAAAAAATCCACCAGTTTATGAAATATAAGCCCAGATGAAAACATGCCCTGAAAATCTATGTACATTTTTTATGTGTGACCTTGACTCCAAAGTCAAAGGACCAAGCAACCATGTATCTGAATGTAAATGAATTGTCTTTAGTTCATCCTGATTCATCCTGCAAATGAACAAAATCCATCAATGGGATTTACAAAATTTAATCAAATGAAAAATCTTTAATCAAAACCTTAACACAAACAATTGTTCTATGACCTTAACCTCAGTGTAAAAGGAAAAACTGATCATGTTGCAGAATGAATTGTCTCAGTTTTATGTCAATGCATGCTTATAGTATGATGGGAATCCAAAGCAGGGTTTGGGAAATATATGCAAATGAGAAACTTAAACCCAAACTTTAACAGTTAATGCTGCCACCACCAACACTTTGTCACTTTCACATAAACATGGGCTAAACAGAAGGTAGATATAGCAAGAAATTATCCCCCTCAAAAAACCTTAATAATTGGGCCATCTCTCAATAAAAAACCCTGTTTGATGAGAATTTAGGGTCTTAAGCATAATTGGACATGTGTAACTTTATCATACACTATGATGGATCTTTAACGTTCTTGTAAATATGACATAAGTAATATTACCTTAGAGGACACCTTCTGTCCTACATATAGCACTTAATTAGTCTATGACTCCCTTTAGATATAACTGACCAGTGGTCATTAAAACCTTGACCATGACCATTTGGTTCCAAAGTAATAGCTCTTCTCTTTGCTTCAAAGGCAAACCATTTACATGTGTGCATTTTGTTGACAGAAGATGGCTCTAAATGCAAGTCATTATTTAAAAACTAGTTCTTTTTAGTTGAGGCATCATAACTTTGACCCTAAATTAATCAAGCCATCCTCATTGAGTGGTCCATTTGCTGGATTATAATAAAAGTCATTTTACAGAAAAATTGTCAGTTGTTTTATGTCAAAGTGACCTTGATCTCACCTCTTCCTTTGCCAGTTTTCTTTCAGTCACTGAAAATATGACCTCAAACTATTTGAGCCTAAAATGAGTGAATTTTGATGCATAGAACTCAGCTTAGTGTGCAGCAATACAAAAAAGTGGACTTGTGACTGATGAAGAAGAGGACAGACAGAAGGACAATGTTGAAGCATGACACACCCTGCCCTATGGCAAGCATAAATAAATTCATAAAAATTTGAAAAAATGCTTGAACTACAGTTAATGTATCCAAACTGGCTCTTCCTGCTGGCACTTTTTTATATTAATATTAATAAAACCCAATAAAGAACATGGAATAAGACTGAAATATTATCAGAGATAGAAAGTTCAGCAGTTGCCATGGCAAGAAAAGTATGGGGCAATAACTCCACACTTATAAAGTACAAGATTTTTACCCGAAAAAGCAAAAAACACATGTGTTGATATGTATATATGCATACAAACTGAAATATATATGTGCATTGTTAGGATCATGCTTGTGATAACTGGATGCATAAGTCATGCAAAACAGATAAATATAGAAAAGTAGGCATTGCCAACTTAAAACTGCATTCCCTCACAATAGAAACAACTAAACAAGACATAAATGTTAATAAAAGTACTTTACTGTATAATTCTCTATCTTTCCTAATAAAAAATAATTACGAATACATGTACTTGGTAAAAATATATGCCAGATAAATTCATAAAATGAGGCATTGCTAACTTAAAACTGCATTCCCTCACAAAAGATTGTCATTATTTTCATTGGATACAGGATCAAAACCATTTTCATTTAGGATCAACCAGAAATCATAAGCATTTTGGTGAAATTCATGTCCTATGTTGACAATGACCTACCATTCAGGAGGAGTAGTGATAACAAGATGGTGGCCACTTTAGACCTCAGACTGGCATCATTTTAATTTAAGATCAAATAGAAAGATTAAGAAGTCTTCTAGTATAAAACCATGTCAATAAGACTTTCCTGTCATAATGGGCAACAACAAAAAGATCTTAGAGCTGGCTACCACGGCAACAATACACAATGTCATATCACACAATTTTCTTTAAAATCACCTAATTAACATAAGAAGACTTTAAGTGAAAATGCCACAATGAGATAAGCATCTGTTCAGAATTAGTAGTGGTTAAGATTATAAGATGGTAACTGTGGCTTACATATTGAATGTCTGATTTGCACCATTTTTATTTAAGATGAACAAGACCTTGAGATGCAAAGTTTCATGGCAAGAGATTTGGATGTATGGCAGATGGATGACAGCAGGCCAGCCCATAAGCTCCTCTGAACAAAACAAGTGAGTCCTGCAACATTTGGACAAAACGAGTAAATCCTGCAACTTTTGAGCAAAATGAGGTAGTCATGCAACCTTTAGGAATTTGAGACATATATGTAAATAAGTTAGGAACAAAATTTTTATATATATTGTTGATCAACTATGTGTTTAGAAAACTGTTGTCAAGGTCAATACTGTAAAAAAAAATTTTATAAAGATTAGCAGCTCATGCAGCTATACACAGGTAAAAGAAAAAAGTTGGCAAATTAAGTGTCAGTTCCTGACAATTTGTGTCAAAAATGAATGCTGAACACATATTCTAAAACTGTCCCATTGTCACTATCTGACAATTTATGTCCAACTTAATTTGTTCAATCTTTGAAAAAGTGCATTAGGCCCAAGTGAAAACCAGAACAACCCTCTGAACACAAAGCATGTTTACAATCAGGAAAAGCTGATCTCAATTTCAAAATCTCCACTTCAATCAAAGTAATCAGAGCTGACTTTAATAATCTATAACAAAAGTGTTTCACAAACACCAAAGATATTCAACCAACAAGATGAAAAGTTCAATTACCTGATAATGTTGGAAAGTTCAACTGACTGATCAAGGTGGAAAGTTCAACTGCCTGATCAAGGTAGAAAGTTCAACTGACTGATCAAGGTAGAAAGTTCAATCGATTGATCAAAGTGGAAAGTTCAATCAACTGATCATGGTGGAAAGTTCAGCCAACTGATCAAGGAAGAAAGTTCAACTGACTGATAATGGTGGAAAGTTCAACCGACTGATCAAGGTATAAAGTTCAACTGACTGATCAAGGTAGAAAGTTTAATCGATTGATCAAAGTGGAAAGTTCAATCAACTGATCATGGTGGAAAGTTCAGCCAACTGATCAAGGTAGAAAGTTCAACTGACTGATAATGATGGAAAGTTCAACCGACTGATCAAGGCAGAAAGTTCAACTGACTGATCATGGTGGAAAGTTCAACCAACTGATCAAGGTGGAAAGTTCAACCAATGGATCAAGGTGGAAAGTTCAAATGACTAATCAAGGTATAAAGTTCAACCGACTGACCAAGGTGGAAAGTTTAACCAACTGATGAAGGTGGAAAGTTCAACTAACTAATCAGGGTGGAAAGATCAACTAACTAATCAGGGTGGAAAATTCAACTAACTAATCAGGGTGGAAAATTCAACCAACTAATCAGGGTGGAAAATTCAACTAACTAATCAGGGTGGAAAATTCAACTAACTAATCAGGGTGGAAAATTCAACCAACTAATCAGGGTGGAAAATTCAACCAACTAATCAGGGTGGAAAATTCAACTAACTAATCAGGGTGGAAAATTCAACTAACTAATCAGGGTGGAAAATTCAACTAACTAATCAGGGTGGAAAGTTCAACTAACTAATCAGGGTGGAAAATTCAACTAATCAGGGTGGAAAATTCAACCAACTAATCAGGGTGGAAAATTCAACCAACTAATCAGGGTGGAAAATTCAACCAACTAATCAGGGTGGAAAATTCAACTAATCAGGGTGGAAAATTCAACCAACTAATCAGGGTGGAAAAGTCAACCAACTAATCAGGGTGGAAAATTCAACCAACTAATCAGGGTGGAAAATTCAACTAATCAGGGTGGAAAATTCAACCAACTAATCAGGGTTGAAAATTCAACCAACTAATCAGGGTGGAAAATTCAACTAACTAATCAGGGTGGAAAATTCAACCAACTAATCAGGGTGGAAAATTCAACTAATCAGGGTGGAAAATTCAACTAATCAGGGTGGAAAATTCAACCAACTAATCAGGGTGGAAAATTCAACCAACTAATCAGGGTGGAAAATTCAACTAACTAATCAGGGTGGAAAATTCAACTAACTAATCAGGGTTGAAAATTCAACCAACTAATCAGGGTTGCAAATTCAACCAACTAATCAGGGTGGGTTTAGATGGAAAGCTTTGATGAATATACTTTTATATGTATTAAGTTCAATCTGGTTTTGGGATGAAAAACAAACGCAATTTTTAACTTTTTAAATATTAATTTCAAAGAGGTTTTGAGAAGGAATGCAGTTTTAACATTTGTTACATTTTTGACATAAATTGGTACAATTAATACTATTTCTTTATTTACTTTTACCAAATAATGTTGTACAATTTTCACAGAAAGATGATCAAGACAGGATGGCATATTTTCACTTTATGTCATAGAATTCTGCTTTGTTATTCACAAATAATACAAGATTGATAGTGATGAAGTAGTTTTAAAAAATTCCAAGATCAAAATCTTGATTTGTTGTTAAATTTAAATTTAATTTTGAGATTCAGTGCAATCATGTTTGATATGACTCAAAAAGTTGTCTCCCTTTATAAATCCAAGTATGTAGTGTTCTGTGCAATAATATTGATACATGCACCTGGATAGCAGAAGTTCCCAACCCCTTCAGTTGTGACCCCAATTAGGTTGGCAGGGTAGGTGGTTGGGTCCTTAGATGTTTGAGGATTGGGAGGTCCTTTTTGTTATGGTCAATTTAATGTCACAGCAAAATGGTTGGGAACCACTACTGGATGGGGATGCTGCTGGTGAGAAACTCGTTCAAATATTTTGTGACATGAACTTTTTTACCTTTTCCTACAATGGTGTATCATATTAGCTGAAAAAAAACAAAATTGTAGTTAATTGCCATACATGCTTGTGTCTAAAGTTAGCGAAAAATAGAAACATCAGAGACCCTGATCTACCTGCACATGAGCTGGCAGACCAGAGTCTATACTGTTTGTTCTATTGCTTAGCCCTGAAAAACAGCACAGACCCTAACATGCTGTTTGTTCTATCGCTTAGTCCTGAAAAACAGCACAGACCCTAACATGCTGTTTGTTCTATCGCTTAGTCCTGAAAAACAGCACAGTCCCTAACATGCTGTTTGTTCTATAGCTTAGTCTTGAAAAACAGCACAGACCCTGACATGCTGTTTGTTCTAGTGCTTTTTCCTGAAAAAAAGCACAGACCCTGACATGCTGTTTGTTCTTTGGCTTAGTCCTGAAAAAACAGCAGACCCTAACAGGCTGTTTGTTCTAGTGCTTAATCCTGAAAAAACAGCACAGACCCTAACATGCTCTTTGTTCTATTGCTTAGTCCTGAAAAATAGCATAGACCCTATCATGCTGTTTGTTCTAGTGCTTAGTCCTGAAAAACAGCACAGACCCTGACATGCTGTTTGTTCTACTGCTTAGTCCTGAAAAACAGCACAGACCCTGACATGCTGTTTATTCTATTGCTTAGTCCTGAAAAACAGCACAGACCCTGACATGCTGTTTGTTCTATTGCTTAGTCCTGAAAAACAGCACAGACCCTGACATGCTGACACATTATGTGATGGTAGATCAGAGTCCAGGGTTTTTGTTTTTACTGATTAGTCCTAGTGAACCATATAGACCCTGACTTACCAGCCCACTATACACCAATACATCAAGATCTCTGTGCATAGACCCAGACATGCTGACACATTATGTGTGTGATTTAGATTTTTAACATAGATTTTAAGAATTTTTTAGTCATATTGCTATGATGTCTGCAGTATGACAGTTTATAGTGATGTCTAGCACTGGTGCATCATGCCACAGACATGTGGCATGATGTCCCACCCAGTCACATTATTCTGACACATGACAACCAGTCCTAACACTAACCTCTTAATGTTTAGCGCCAAGCAAGGCAGCTGTTAGTACCATTTTAAAAGTCTTTGGTATGACTCAGCTAGTGCTTGAACCTGCAACATCCCCGACATCCACATCTGAGGAAGGCACTCTAATCACTAGGCCACTGGAGTGGTTATGTAATGGCAGATGAAGGTCTATGTTTATTGCACTGATTAGTCCTAACAAACAAACAGACACTGATATGATGGCACATTCAAATCATTGTCTAACTGTACAGACACTGACATGACTGCACATTCAAATTGGTGTCTAACCATGCAGACAGAGACACTAACATGACACTACATTTAAATAAGTCTCACCATGCAGACACAGACACTGATATGACACTGCATTTAAATCACTGTCTCACCATGCAGACACAGACACTAATATGACACTGCATTCAAATCAGTGTCTAACCACACATATTGACATGATGGCACATTCAAATCAGTGTCTAACTATACAGATACTGGCATGGAAGCAATTTGAAATTGGTGTCTATTTTGTTTTTCAAGTTAGTCCTAAAATGCTGCCTAAACCCTGATATGCTTGCACATTTTTTGATGGCAGATCAGGGTCTATGTTGTTTGCAGATTGATCCAACATACATCATATATACATAAATATATATATATATATATATATATATATATATTTATGTATATATATATATATATATATATATATATATATATATATATATATATATACACACATCCAAATACATTTATACATTATATATATATATATATATATATATATATATATATACATTCAACATACATTTATACATATACATCCAACATACATATATAAGTATATGATGTAATTTGCATTTAGTTTCTAACTGAACCATCCATGATTTTTAACTGAACCATCCATGATTTTTGAGGAATAATGCATAATTTTATCAATAGATCATTTTCTCATTTCATGTACACATACTTGTAAACGATGCTCAGTATCATTTTAATTTAAAAATGGTGATCAAGGTCCAGAAATTGCCTGTGTCCTTGACAGAGTGCTCATTTCTTATGGTATATGTACTCACTTTTAAGTCCAGTCCAGCTACAGACTGCCAGACCAATACAGTTGTGCATATATAATAATTATGAAACATGTATTTTAATGTAAATAACACAGCAGTCATGTAATGAGTTATTTACTATAATTTCAATAATTTGTGGATATCTTGGTGAGAAGAAAAGGTTATGGGAGTAAACTCTAACAGAAAATCCAGAGTGGAGGGCCTAAGGAAGCTGGGTGTCAACTGTCTTAATCCTAATCAATTTTGTGTCTTTCTCCTAGTGTTCCCATTCTTAATCACAGTCCATTTTATAAGTGTCTTTTTCCCAGAATTCCAGTCTTAATCTTAATCCATTTTATAAGTTTCTTTATCCTAGAATTCCAGTCCTAAACTAAATTCATTTTTTAAGTGTCTCTATCCTAGAAATCACATCCGAATCATAATCCATTTGATAAGTGTCTTTATCCCAGAATTCCAGTCTTAATCTTAATCCATTTTTAGGTGTCTTGATCCTAGAATTCCAGTCTTAATCTTAATCCATTTTATAAGTTTTTTTATCTATGAATTCCAGTCCTAAACTAAATTCATTTTTTAAGTGTCTCTATCCTAGAAATCGCATCCTAATCATAATCCATTTGATAAGTGTCTTTATCCCAGAATTCCACTTTTAATCTTAATCCATTTTTAGGTGTCTTTATCCTATCATTCCTGTCCTTAATCACAGTCCATTTTTTAAGTGTATTTATCCTACCATTCCAGTCTCAATCCATTTTATAAATGTCTTTATCCTACCATCCATTCCAGTCTTAATCATAATCCATTTTATAATTTTCTTTATCCAATCATTCCTGTCTTAATCATAATCCATTTGATAGGTGTATTTATCATAGTATTACTGTCTTAATTCTAATCCCTTTTATACATGTCCTAATCCTAGCATGCCTAGTGGGGGAAGCAGCTGCTATACATCCCACTTGTAAATTATAATTTTTTGTAATTAACCACTAAGCATGCCTATAGCATGTGACCATCTTGAAAAGGGAAAGAACCACAAAGTGAAGAGTTTGTACATGTTGGGAACATGGTTTTTGACATTGTCAACATATGCTTATTATCCTTATAACATTGACCAAATAATAACATTTTACTACACAGTTATTCTGTAGACCCATTTTAGGATGGCATAAACTTTAATGCCATTTTTTTACCCTAGCACCACTGCCTTGTTACCAACAATTTGCTCTTTTCAGACTCTAAGATATCTCTTTTTGTTTCTCCTGAATGTAGCAGTCACTTATGTTCTTGATTTAATGTAAATATATTTTAGGATTGTAAACAGGACTATACCTGTGTCCAAAACTATTGCTATTTGTTGTGGAACTGTTTGGTCAAGTCCACTGATTCACACAAGGCTGAGATGCATAAAGGTTTTTGTTTATTGGAACTGATTGCCCCAGTAGTGTGTTCACTGGAAAACCTTTTGAAACATAGATGAGATGATATGAATAAATAGACTATCTTTCTAGCCTGAATTATCTTTACAACTGTTAAAAGTTGATTATATGGTCAAATGTATTTATTTTAAGAAAACAACCATTATAGGAGGGGTGATACATGAGATTTTTTTGTGACTGTAAGTATATTCTTTCTCATTCACCTAAAGAAAAATGATTGTTTTCAACTAATAAATTGGACATAATTGGGTCTCTTTTTAACTGGACATAATTGGATCTGTTTTTAATTGGACATAATTGGAAATTAAAACTGGACATAATTAGGTCTGCTTTTAATTGGTCATAACTGGGAATTATAATTGGACCTACTTGGGTCTGTTTTTAATTGGACATAATTGGGTCTGTTTTTCTCCTAACTAGTGCAACACTCTTGTTTTAAGGCTATCTGGAGGCAGGCCCAGATTTCCAGAAAATTTAAAATTATAGGGGCAAAAATCTTGCAAAAATCCCCAGGAAGACAAAACTTTGGGGCAATAATCTTGCAAAAATCCCCAGGAAGACAAAACTTTTGCAACCAAAATTCACCTCAAGACAAATAGGTCAAATTTTGAAATGTTAACAATTTTCCTTATAAATGATGTTTCACTCACTCTTCCAAGTAAACGTTATCAAAACAAAAATAAAATTAAACTTTATGAAAATAGCAAATTATTTTCATGCTGCATGTTTGAAATTATTGGTAAACATTCTTGATGTATTAGACTGTAATGCCAAATTAATAAATCTATAATTTATTACTTGCCTTTCTTGATGTAGCAGACTGTAAAATGTCAAATTAGGAAATTAATAATGTATTACTTGCCCTTTTTGACATGTTAGAATGTAAAAATGCAAAATAAGGAAACTAATAATTTATTACAGTTTGATTTGAGTATAAATTATAAGTAAAATATGGCATGGCAGTTTGATCTGAGTGAGTATACACTATAAGTACAGCATGGCAGTTTGATCAGAGTAAGTATACACTATAAGTACAGCATGGCAGTTTGATCAGAGTAAGTATACACTATAAGTACAGCATGGCAGTTTGATCAGAGTAAGTATACACTATAAGTACAGCATGGCAGTTTGATCAGAGTAAGTATTCACTATAAGTACAGCATGGCAGTTTGATCTGAGTAAGTATACACTATAAGTACAGCATGGCAGTTTGATCAGAGTAAGTATACACTATAAGTACAGCATGGCAGTTTGATCAGAGTAAGTATACACTATAAGTACAGCATGGCAGTTTGATCAGAGTAAGTATACACTATAAGTACAGCATGGCAGTTTGATCAGAGTAAGTATACACTATAAGTACAGCATGGCAGTTTGATCTGAGTAAGTATACACTATAAGTACAGCATGGCAGTTTGATCAGAGTAAGTATACACTATAAGTACAGCATGGCAGTTTGATCAGAGTAAGTATACACTATAAGTACAGCATGGCAGTTTGATCAGAGTAAGTATACACTATAAGTACAGCATGGCAGCTTGATCAGAGTAAGTATACACTATAAATACAGCATGGCAGTTTGATCTGAGTAAGTATACACTATAAGTATAATACAGCATGGCAGTTTGATGTGAGTGAGTATACACACTATAAATAATGTACAAAATGGAAGTTTGATATGATTGAGTAGACATTATAAGTAAAGTACTGCAATGAAGTTTGATGTGAGTATACACTGTAAGCAATGTACACTCAATGCATGGCAGTTTGATCTGAGTAGGTATACACTAACTACAAGGTATACACTAACTACATCATGGCAGTTTGATCAGAGTGAGTATACACTATATGTAATATACAGCATGGCAGTTTGATCAGAGTGAGTATACACTATAAGTAATATACATCATGGCAGTTTGATCAGAGTGAGTATACACTATATGTAATATACAGCATGGCAGTTTGATCAGAGTATACACTATAAGTATTATACAGCATGGCAGTTTGATGTGAGTGAATATACACTATAAGTAAAGTACAGCATGGCAGTTTGATCAGAGTGAGTATACACTATAAGTATAATACAGCATGGCAGTTTGACGTGAGTGAGTATACACACTATAAATAATGTACAAAATGGCAGTTTGATATGATTGAGTATACATTATAAGTAAAGTACAGCATGGCAGTTTGATGTGAGTGAGTATACACTATAAGTATTATACAGCTTGGCAGTTTGGTCTGAGTGAGTATACATACTATAAATAATGTACAAAATGGCAGTTTGATATAATTGAGTATACATTATAAGTAAAGTACAGCAAGGAAGTTTGATGTAAGTATTCACTGTAAGCAATGTACAGCATGGCAGTTTGATCAGAGTAAGTATACACTATAAGTATTATACAGCATGGCAATTGGATTTGAGTGAGTATATACTGTTAGTAAATTACAGCCTGGCAGGAAACTAATAAGAACCATTCATCTTGAATTTATGAGAATTTAATCCCAATTTATATATCAAGAAAATAATGATCCTATTATCATATATTAGTGGTAATACTCACATACCAGTTGAGAAACACATATAAGTTGTCCAATTATCACATATAAGTGGTCCTACTGGCTCATATCTGTGGTCCTAACATTACATATCAGTGGTCCTACTACCATCTACTCCTGCTTACATATCAATGGTCCTACTAGCACATATATGTGGTCCTACCATTACATAACAGTGGTCTTACCATTACATAACAGTGGTCCTGCCATTATATATCAGTGGTCCTACCATTACATAATAGTGGTCTTACCATTACATATCAGTGGTCCTACTACCAACATACTCCTTCCAACTTATCAGTAGTCCTACTAGCACATATCAGTGGTCCTACCATTACATAACTGTGGCCCTGCCATTACATATCAGTGGTCCTACCAATACATAACAGTGGTCCTGCCATAACATATCAGTGGTCCTACCATTACATATCAGTGGTCCTACCATTACATAACAGTGGTCCTACCATTACATAACAGTGGTCCTACCATTACATAACAGTGGTCCTGCCATAACATATCAGTGGTCCTACCATTACATATCAGTGGTCCTACCATTACATAACAGTGGTCTTACCATTACATATCAGTGGTCCTACTACCAACATACTCCTACCAACATATCAGCAGTCCTACTAGCACATATCAGTGGTCCTACCATTACATAACTGTGGCCCTGCCATTACATATCAGTGGTCCTACCATTACATAATAGTGGTCTTACCATTACATATCAGTGGTCCTACTACCAACATACTCCTTCCAACTTATCAGTAGTCCTACTAGCACATATCAGTGGTCCTACCATTACATAACTGTGGCCCTGCCATTACATATCAGTGGTCCTACCAATACATAACAGTGGTCCTGCCATAACATATCAGTGGTCCTACCATTACATATCAGTGGTCCTACCATTACATAACAGTGGTCTTACCATTACATAACAGTGGTCTTACCATTACATATCAGTGGTCCTACTACCAACATACTCCTACCAACATATCAGCAGTCCTACTAGCACATATCAGTGGTCCTACCATTACATAACTGTGGCCCTGCCATTACATATCAGTGGTCCTACCAATACATAACAGTGGTCCTACCATAACATATCAGTGGTCAAACTACAACCTACTCCTACTCACATATGAGTGGTCCTACTAGCATATATCAGTTGTCCT
Source organism: Potamilus streckersoni (assembly GCA_016746295.1). Classification (NCBI taxonomy): domain Eukaryota; kingdom Metazoa; phylum Mollusca; class Bivalvia; order Unionida; family Unionidae; genus Potamilus; species Potamilus streckersoni. Next base: position 387,421 of record JAEAOA010001146.1, on the reverse strand, counting down.
ACCATCACATATCAGTGGTCCTACTAGCACATATAAGCTTTTGCAAAGTTTTGATAAAACTTCTTTTACTGAGCTATTCCTACCATGGAATTCCACAAGATAATGTATTGGTCTTTTGAATGGTCAATCAACATGCATGACCCAAGTGGCCATCAGTTTTGTTCGCTGAATGACCCAGCTGATTAACTCTACCCTGTGTAAATTTCCTAGTGGTGATTCATGTTCCATCAAATTTCAAATCTCATTATAGTACTTAAAGTTAACAGGTAAATGTGAATTCAGTGGTCTCTCTTTCTCATAAGGCCACTAACAGGTAAATGTGAATTTAGTGGTCTCTCTCTCATAAGGCCACTAACAGGTAAATGTGAATTCAGTGGTCTCTCTCTCTCTCATAAGGCCACTAACAGGTAAATGTGAATTTAGTGGTCTATCTCTAATAAGGCCACTAACAGGTAAATGTAAATTCAGTGGTCTCTCTCTCATAAGGCCACTAACAGGTAAATGTTAATTCAGTGGTCTCTCTCTCTCTCAAGGCCACTAACAGGTAAATGTGAATTCAGTGGTCTCTCTCTCATAAGGCCTCTAACAGTTAAATGTAAATTCAGTGGTCTCTCTTTCATAAGGCCACTAACAGGTAAATGTTAATTCAGTGGTCTCTCTCTCTCTCAAGGCCACTAACAGGTAAATGTGAATTCAGTGGTCTCTCTCTCATAAGGCCTCTAACAGGTAAATGTGAATTCAGTGGTCTCTCTCTCATAAGGCCACTAACAGGTAAATGTTAATTCAGTGGTCTCTCTCTCTCAAGGCCACTAACAGGTAAATGTGAATTCAGTGGTCTCTCTCTCATAAGGCCTCTAACAGGTAAATGTGAATTCAGTGGTCTCTCTCTCATAAGGCCACTAACAGGTAAATGTGAATTCAGTGGTATCTCTCAAAAGGCCACTAATAGGTAAATGTGAATTCAGTGGTCTCTCTCTCATAAGGCCACTAACAGGTATATTTAAATTCAGTGGTCTCTCTCTCTCATAAGGCCACTAACAGGTAAATGTGAATTCAGTGGTCTCTCTCTCATAAGGCCACATCTTATGTAATGAACAGATGACCTTATCATATGGTGAGCCTTTGCTGAGTACAAAATGCAATGGTCTCTCACGGAAAGGGGGAGGGGGAGGGGGAGAGGGACTGCAATAGGAGTGATTAAATTACCAGAAACTACACATGATTCTATTTTTAACCCCCCAAATGCTATGTGATAATAGTCATAGCCCCAATGATAAAAGTTATTTAAAGTTGCACAGTTCTTTACAACTTTGAAAAAAAGGTATATGATATTAAAGAAACTCAGTATATATAACCAGAACCATGTCTGTCTTCTTCATGCAACGAGCTCTCTGATGGATATACTGTACTGCCTGCAAAAAGTACCACAGTCTATTCTAGAAATAAAAATCTATAGAGAATTTCATCCTCCATTTTTAAAAAAGGGGAGAGAATTTTCTGAAAAAAGAAATAAAGGTAGTGCTTGAAAATATGATGCATGACTTTTGCATATTTTGCATTTTTGGTGTACGTTTTAGAAATAGGCCTGAAATTTGCAACTGTGTTCATAAAATTGACCCTACTACATTATAATGTATTTGACAATTCTGGAATTTCAACATGCTTATTACCATTCTTGATAACAGTAACACTGACACAAAATTGTCATCACACAAAATTGTCAAACAAATTGAGAAGAAACTATGAATAACATTAGGAAATGACACTAAGAACAAAGATACCTTACCTTGTACTAGTGGAGTATTCAGTGATGAAACTTGCAGGTGTGTTAACTGCCCTTAAACTTGATATTTTCCGAACATCTGAGATCTGAACTCTTGGGGGCTTGGGAGCTGAGAAGGTGGGAACTGTGGATTGGTCATCCAATGTTTCTGTCCCAGGGCGATTAGCAGACTCCAGGACTTGTCTCTTCTCCTGGGCTTCATTTAACACTTCTTGTTTCCCTTTGTCTTCTTTTTTCTCCTCCTCCTCTTTCTTCTTTGCTTCCTCCAATTCAACGACATTAGTACTATCTATGACCCCATCTACTTCAGGATCATCCCCTACTTCTGAATCAGACAAAAGAGAATCAACATCAGCTGTATCGTCATATATCCCTAAATCATCCTCATCTGCCTTGACTGATTTTACATTGTTTTTGGTTTTATTCAATGTCTCTTGATTTGATTCTTCATGATCAGCATTTGCCTTTGCTTTTGACTGGTTCCCTGTCTCTGAATCATTGCTGGGTAATTTCCTATTTTCATTAGGTTCTAATTCTGATTGTTTCACATATGCTTTGTCTATGCTTTGATCCAATGAACCATTTAATTGGTTGTTTTGTTCTGCCATTTTATGATCATCTTGAAGCTCTGTCATTTCTAGTCTTTGGCAGTTCATAAATGTTCCATGAGTAACCCTGCAAATATAATTACAAGTAATCTATATTTTTCATATAAATGTTTCATCATCATCATCATCATCATCATCATCATCAATATCATCATCATCATCATCATAATCATGACTTTATTTAAATTACTACTACAACTAATAATATTCAAAATTACTTTAATTAAAGATGCTCAGTTTGGTTGATAAACCAATCTCCATGAGTCTTTCTAGAAATGCATGTGTAATATCTACAATTTTGACAAGTTTTGGTGTTTTTAAACAAGTTACTCCTTCACTAGATAATTGATCTACTATTACTACTAAAATTACACAAAGCCTTATGGCTTGCAAACAAAGAACTGTAGTAAAGCTGCATATATTATTACAGCTGAGTGCATACAGTTTTCATATAAAAAAACTGTAGTGGAGGGTGGAGGTGTACAAGGTATTACAGGTGAGTACAGTAGAGTGTTTTCAAGAAGAACAGGACAGAATTAAATCTGTGCTAATGATTGTTTCTGCAGGTGTTGATTACAATAAAGCCAAAGATTTGCAAATGGAATAGAATTCTATACTTTGACTCCAGACTGCATGAGTATGATGGAATGGAATTCCATACTTTGACTCCAGACTGCATGAGTATGATGGAATGGAATTCCATACTTTGACTCCAGACTGCATGAGTATGATGGAATGGAATTCTATACTTTGACTCCAGACTGCATGAGTATGATGGAATGGAATTGCATAGTTTGACTCCAGACTGCATGAGTATGATGGAATGGAATTGCATAGTTTGACTCCAGACTGCATGAGTATGATGGAATGGAATTGCATAGTTTGACTCCAGACTGCATGAGTATGATGGAATGGAATTCCATACTTTGACTCCAGACTGCATGAGTATGATGGAATGGAATTCCATACTTTGACTCCAGACTGCATGAATATAATGGAATAGAATTGCATAGTTTGACTCCAGACTGCATGAGTATGATGGAATAGAATTCCATACTTTGACTCCAGACTGCATGAGTATGGATGGAAAGAAAATTCATAGTTTGGCTCTATATTGCATTGATAGTGGACATCAACTAATCCTGCTTAACTGGACCAAGCATCTTGTAATTCTCTTTGAGTAAAAGCTTATTTGCATTCTTTTGTCAATGATTACAAATTAAGGAAAACCTTTCATTTTAGATTTTTTGACATGGTAGTATAGTCTTTTTGTTAAAACTATTTGAAGAATGTTTCTGCCATTTTACTTCAATCTTTGTATATTTATTAATTCTAATTTATTAATTCCTTTATACATTTCTTTCAGCTGTCTTGTTATTTTTGCCAATAATTTATTGTGCACCATCTTTCATACTGGTTTTGTACCCTCTTTCATACTGATTTTGTATCATCTCTCATACTGTTTTTTTACCCTCTTTCATGCTGATTTTGTACCCTCTTTCACACTGATTTTTTTACCATCTTTCATACTGATTTTATTTCATACTGATTTTGTACCCTTTTTCATACTGATTTTGTACCCTCTTTCATGTTGATTTTGTACCCTCTTTGACACTGACTCAATAGAGGAACTACATAACACAGGATCTCAATATTTTTCTCATGCTCTCTCTGATAGTACAGTGAATGTAGAGATTTAGCTGTGTATTTATGGTACATGTTATTTTTTTTTTTCAATTATGACTGGCATTAAAATTTCAAAGGATATTTTTCCACTCTCTTGATAACATTACAATCTCCATCTAACTGTATGTTGATACATTATGGGAGGTATGAAGTTTATGATACTGTATCCATAATAACATCCTTGCTACATTTTCAAAATGATCTTCTGTCAAGTTTTGATTGCAGAGGGTTCAAAATGTTGCCTTACTCAGTTTTGATTTCTGATGTATCCTGTCAGTTTCAGTTGAACTGCTACTTCAGAATACTAGAGGAGTAATCTTACCTCAGAGGTCATACAGAGGTCATCACTCAAAGACAAGTAACTAAAAGGGATGGATAATAAATGACATGGTCAAAGAGACTGTCTAAGGTGCAGATTGTTATGAAATGAGTCCTCTAAATTTTTATATCTCTCACTGATATTTGAGTTGAAACAAATGAACATTTTAATCAGAATACTTTTTACGCAAATTAAATTCAAATAGAAAATTTATATTTAATTATTCCTTTGTCTACATAGCAAATTTAACAGCCAGTTTTTCCAAGAAAAAAATAAGATGCCATATTTATATTAATTGCCCTTTAGGCATGCTTGAAATATAATACAAGTTGCTGAGAATAAGGTGCTAAATAGAGGTCAATTCAAGGTCAACAATACCTTAATAATCAAACTCAGCATATTCCAATTTAATTAAATTCATTGCCCACCTGACTGTGCCATTTTAATTGTAAACAAATCATTTCCAGTATGAATGTTCATTTTACCGTCCCTGCATCTAACTGAACAAGTAATCACACTCCTTCTTTTTTTCTTATTTACTGTCATTCTTTCCTACTTAAAAGGAATAAGAGAATGCTAAGTTTCAAGATAAAGAGGTAAAATAGTGCAATCTTTGCATTTTTTCTATGAATCTTCAAACAATTTCTCAAACATCTGTAAAATATCACAGAATTTGTTGTAGATGACTGAGTTCACAGTATTTATAATGAAGTAAAGGAGAAAGGGGCATGTGTAGAATGGACATGGAATTGTCTAAAGATTGTAACATAGCATTCAAATTAATATGTGAGTTTTGTGTATGGGACATGGAAACGTCTATAATAATGTACTGTAACAATCAAATTAATGTGCATGGATACAAGAAATTCTATAGAATATATTATAGACTTCAAAATAATCTGTGAATTTTATTGTGCTTCTTATTTGTCACATAGATTGACTCTACTGGTAATTAACTGATCAGGAGTTGGAAAGGATCAAACATTTCTCTCAATAGCAGCAATGAAGATCATAAAATCATACCTGCCAATGAGTAAATAATAAGATGCTATATGATAAAAATCTGTCGTCATTTTAATGATAGGATGCTATATGGGCAAAAAATCCATTTTTTAATGTGTTAGTTACCTCTGTTCATACAAGAATTTAGTTATTTACAATGAAACAGCACCTGCAAGAAACCTGATTGGAGTCAATATGCTGGACAGGGTCACCTCAGTTAGCACAGATTTGTATAGACAGGATTGAGTTAGCACAGATCTGTATAGACAGCACTGAGTTAGCATAGACCTGTATAGACAGAATCGAGTTAGCACAGATATGCATACACAGCATTGAGTTAGCGAAGATCTGCATAGACGGAATTGAGTTAGCACAGATCTGTATATACCAAATTGAGTTAGCACAGATCTTTATAGACAACATCTAGTTAGCAGATCTGTATAGACAGAATTGTTTTAGCACATATCTGCATAGACAGAATTGAGTTGGCACAGATCTGTATAGACAGAATTGAGTTAGCACAGATCTGTATAGACAACATTGAGTTAACACAGATCTGTATAGACAGAATTGTTTTAGCACATATCTGTATGAGCAGAATTGAGTTAGCACAGATCTGTATAGACAGCATTGAGTTAGCACACCTCTGTATAGACAGAATTACTAAAAGGAAAAGATCTAGTAAGCTTAGTATTGCAGAATGGCTTCAATATTTATGTTATTAATGATTACTTTGCTAATAAATTTTAAAAATTGAATAATTTCAAAAAGGGATATACTATTCTTGAGTTGGACACATTTCAGTGTTGAATTTGATACTGAATACAATATAACCTTACTATGTAGTAAATATTCAGTAAACTCTTTCACATTTCAACATTATTCCTGTTTTCAACTGTGATTCCTGAATGCTGTTGGCATGCATGCATTAAACATTGCAATGACATATACAAAGTGTCTGACTTGTGATTCCTGAATGCTGTTGGCATGCATGCATTAAACATTGCAATGACATATACAAAGTGTCTGACTTGTGATTCCTGAATGCTGTTGGCTTGCATGCATTAAACATTGCAATGACATATACAAAGTGTCTGACTTGTGATTCCTGAATGCTGTTGGCTTGCATGCATTAAACATTGCAATGACATATACAAAGTGTCTGACTTGTGATTCCTGAATGCTGTTGGCATGCATGCATTAAACATTGCAATGACATATACAAAGTGTCTGACTTGTGATTCCTGAATGCTGTTGGCATGCATGCATTAAACATTGCAATGACATATACAAAGTGTCTGACTTGTGATTCCTGAATGCTGTTGGCATGCATGCATTAAACATTGCAATGACATATACAAAGTGTCTGACTTGTGATTCCTGAATGCTGTTGGCATGCATGCATTAAACATTGCAATGACATATACAAAGTGTCTGACTTGTGATTCCTGAATGCTGTTGGCTTGCATGCATTAAACATTGCAATGACATATACAAAGTGTCTGACTTGTGATTCCTGAATGCTGTTGGCATGCATGCATTAAACATTGCAATGACATATACAAAGTGTCTGACTTGTGATTCCTGAATGCTGTTGGCTTGCATGCATTAAACATTGCAATGACATATACAAAGTGTCTGACTTGTGATTCCTGAATGCTGTTGGCTTGCCTGCATTAAACATTGCAATGACATATACAAAGTGTCTGACTTGTGATTCCTGAATGCTGTTGGCATGCATGCATTAAACATTGCAATGACATATACAAAGTGTCTGACTTGTGATTCCTGAATGCTGTTGGCATGCATGCATTAAACATTGCAATGACATATACAAAGTGTCTGACTTGTGATTCATGAATGCTGTTGGCATGCATGCATTAAACATTGCAATGACATATACAAAGTGTCTGACTTGTGATTCCTGAATGCTGTTGGCTTGCATGCATTAAACATTCCAATGACATATACAAAGTGTCTGACTTGTGATTCATGAATGCTGTTGGCATGCATGCATTAAACATTGCAATGACATATACAAAGTGTCTGACTTGTGATTCCTGAATGCTGTTGGCATGCATGCATTAAACATTGCAATGACATATACAAAGTGTCTGACTTGTGATTCATGAATGCTGTTGGCATGCATGCATTAAACATTGCAATGACATATACAAAGTGTCTGACTTGTGATTCCTGAATGCTGTTGGCATGCATGCATTAAACATTGCAATGACATATACAAAGTGTCTGACTTGTGATTCATGAATGCTGTTGGCATGCATGCATTAAACATTGCAATGACATATACAAAGTGTCTGACTTGTGATTCCTGAATGCTGTTGGCATGCATGCATTAAACATTGCAATGATATATACAAAGTGTCTGACTTGTGATTCCTGAATGCTGTTGGCTTGCATGCATTAAACATTCCAATGACATATACAAAGTGTCTGACTTGTGATTCATGAATGCTGTTGGCATGCATGCATTAAACATTGCAATGACATATACAAAGTGTCTGACTTGTGATTCATGAATGCTGTTGGCATGCATGCATTAAACATTGCAATGACATATACAAAGTGTCTGACTTGTGATTCCTGAATGCTGTTGGCATGCATGCATTAAACATTGCAATGACTTATACAAAGTGTCTGACTTGTGATTCATGAATGCTGTTGGCATGCATGCATTAAACATTGCAATGACATATACAAAGTGTCTGACTTGTGATTCCTGAATGCTGTTGGCATGCATGCATTAAACATTGCAATGACATATACAAAGTGTCTGACTTGTGATTCCTGAAGGCTGTTGGCATGCATGCATTAAGCATTGCAATGACATATACAAAGTGTCTGACTTGTGATTCCTGAATGCTGTTGGCATGCATGCATTAAACATTGCAATGACATATACAAAGTGTCTGACTTGTGATTCATGAATGCTGTTGGCATGCATGCATTAAACATTGCAATGACATATACAAAGTGTCTGACTTGTGATTCCTGAATGTTTCTGGCATGCATGCAATGAACATTGCAATGACATATATACAAAATATCTAACTTGAAACTGTGACAGACATCTTTAGATTAATTTCTGTCTCAAAGACAAATTTGACACCAGCATCACAATATGGTCTATATATTAAACATTTTTAAAATTCCTGATTTTTTTTTTCTTCTAAATGTACAACCCCACATCAGGGTATCAAGATGACTGTTGGAAAAATGCAACCCAGCCACAGCAAATCAGACCTCTGAGTCACCCCCCCACCCCTCAGATATTCAGGTGTTTATCCATCTAAGCTATCCAGCTAACATATTCACAGCAGACTGGTGAAAATAAAGTTGAGGGACTAGACATTCAATAACAAATTCCAATATTTTATACTTACTTTGTCAATGCATGCTCTTTCCTCACTTTAATTTCAGCAGTTGTTTCCAAAACAAATTCTCTGCCTAACAAATTGCTAATAACTACATCACCAGCACCAACATTGTATAATAAAAGCTCCAATGATTCACCAACAAAGTAAGACTTTAAGGTACCTTGATATGCCTGATATTGAGCTTGCCTGTGAGTGCCAATAATAAAATACAGCTTGCCATCTGCCTCTGGCATGCAACAGTACTCCTATTCTCTGATATTAAAAACTGCATGTACCTGCCTATGCAAAGGGCTGACTGAAGGGAGACAAAACAAATGGTTTCAAATTAGTAATATTGATTGCTAATCATTGATCCTTATCAAAGTCTGTCTTGTACTATGGGGGTTTGCAGTCACATAATAGCTACAAGTTATTAAATTATCACCTCAGACAAAATCTGACATTTTCAAGGACAATCTTCTCTTTGCATGTGTACAGACCTCAGGTCAATTACATTTGGAGGTGTATTTTGCTGACAAGCAAAAACAACCTAACTTACATGCAACCAGAAGCTTGAAAGGATAAAATAAAAACACATAATTTGAGTGCAACAAGGTTCTTGCATTGATGAAACCAACTTAATTTAAATGCAGCATGAAACCTACAAGGATGAACAAAAACACCTGATTTCTTTTGGTGTAACATTGAACTTGCTTGGATGAACAAAAACACCCAATTTTTTAGTGCCACATTGAACTTGCTTAGATTACAAATCGTTTTGAGGCAGAATCTTGAAAATTTTTGGTAGAATCTGAGTACATGAAAATCCACCTTACCATGCATAAAACCTCATTAGGGGACATGAATTTATAAATATATTACCATGCATAAAACCCCATTAGGGGACATGAATTTATAAATACATTACCATGCACAACAACCAATTAGGGGACAAGATTTTATAGATATATTACCATGCATGACAACCAATTAGGGGACAAGTATTTATAAATACATTACCATGCATGACAACCAATTAGGGGACAAGTATTTATAAATACATTACCATGCATGAAACCCTATTTACCATGTATAAAACACCATTAGTGGACAAGAATTTATAAATACATTACCATGCATGACAACCAATTAGGGGACAAGTATAAAAAATTACCTTACCATGCATGACAACCCATTAGTGGACAAGAATTTATAAATACATTACCATGCAAGACAACCAATTAGGGGAAAAGTATAAAAAAATTACCTTACCATGCATGACAACCCATTATGGGACAAAATTTTACCATGCATGAAACCCCATTAGGGGACAAGATTTTATCATTACATTACCATGCATGAAACCCCATTAGGGGACAAGATTTTAACATTACATTACCATGCATGAAACCCCATTAGGGGACAAGATTTTATCCTTACATTACCATGCATGACAACCCATTATGGGACATGATTTTACCATGCATGAAACCCCGTTAGGGGACAAGAATCATTAATTACCTTACCATTCATGAAACCCCATTAGTGAATGTGCACTTATAATTACCTTATCATGCATGAAACCCCATTAGGGGACAGTGTCTGATAAGTAATAGTTGATGATATACCCATGCTGACTTTTACATAATTCTGTAAATATTTATGATGTATATAGCCATTTAATAATAAGCAACTTTCTTGCAAATTTGTATGGCTAGTCTTATTATGAGATAATATTATAATAATAATGATGATAAAATGAAGGCTGTGGTGATAATGATTATAAGGAGTGTGATGATGATGATGATGATGATGATGATGATGATGATTGATGATGATGATGATAATGATAGTGGTGGTGATAGTCACAAAGATGATGATGGCGGTGGTATTGGTATTGATAATGATGGATAATAAAGGTGATCCACAAAAATATAAATGTCATCAATATCAATTGCATCAATATTATCATCATTAGAAAATATACAAAATGGAGTGGAACAAAATTGCAGTATACATTGATATACAAGATTATTTTTTGTCCAACTTGTTTAATATTAAATTTGTACACCAAGGTTGCGAACACACAAATATTTATTTATCATAACATTATAGCCAATAAATGAACATATTCTGTTTTTTGGGGTGTGTGTTTTTTCTAAGCCTAAAACTTGCTTATCAAGATTACAGCAATCCCCCAATGTAAATCCATTTACTATAACACCATTCATGTTAAATGGCTGGTTTAGTCATGGATCCCATTTGATTTGGTCCTAGGGAATTTACATGTATTGTTCACTTCATTATAAGGCAGTCCCACTTTAAAGCATTGTACTCTATGGTTTTCATATACAGTGTTATAATGAGGGAATACTGCATAATGTACTTCATTATAAAACACTCCACTTTAAAGCATATAACACAGGTAGTGTTATAATGATTATCGAGCACTTGATACCTTTGAAAGGCCAAACTTTGTATTCTCCAACACATAATTGTCAGCCACTGACGCTCAAGCTCACAAATGGAAATAATATGATACTCTGAGTGTACCATCATAATTCAAATTTGGCAGTCTATTAGAAGCATTGAAGTAAATTCAGCAGCCTATTAGAAGTACTCAAGTAAATTTGGCAGTCTATTAGAAGTACTCAAGTAATTTCAGCAGTCTATTAGAAGTACTCAAGTAAATTTGGCAGTCTATTAGAAGTACTCAAGTAAATTTGGCAGTCTATTAGAAGTATTCAGGTAAATTTGGCAGTCTATTAGAAGTACTCAAGTAATTTCAGCAGTCTATTAGAAGTACTCAAGTAAATTTGGCAGTCTATTAGAAGTATTCAGGTAAATTTGGCAGTCTATTAGAAGTACTCAAGTAAATTTGACAGTCTATTAGAAGTATTAAAGTAAATTCAGCAGTCTATTAGAAGTACTCAAGTAAATTTGGCAGTCTGTTAGAAGTACTCAAGTAAATTTGGCAGTCTATTAAAAGTACTCAAATTAAATTTGCAGGCTTCTGAAAAAACTCAAGACAAAACTGATGTGATACATAGAATGCATCTGCATAATTTAAATTTGGCAGTACGGTCTACAAGCAGACTTAAGTTATAAAAAATTTTATTTGACTGTCTAATGAAAGGACTCAAGACAAATCTGATATAATACATCACATGCACCTGCATAGTTTAAATCTGGCATTAGTCTACAAGGGAGACTCAAGTTGTGAAAATTTTATATTTGTCTACTCAAGAAAAACTGCTTTGGTGGCCTAGTTTTTAGAGCATCTGCCTGGATTGGGAGGTCCTGGGTTTGATCCCCAGTGGTCCATATAAATGATATAGGTCAATGTCATCTTTTATACCTACATGTACATGCTGCTAAAATATATACTGATTGTACATGTAGGTATAAAAGATGACATTGACCTATATCATCTATAGAAATATCATTACACTGATAAAGATCCTTTACAATTTGTGGTAATATTTGTGATCTGAGCACAAAAGAATTGATAATTGAGATGTGAATAATTCTTTGTGCTGACAGATAGCATACTAAGATATATGTGTATAGTGATTATAACAACCATATTATTAATACCATTGGAATCAAACCAGATTTAAAAATATTGTTGCAATGGTACTGGTGTGTGTGTGTGTGTGTATGTGTGTTTGTTTGTGTGTGTATGTGTGTGCATGTGCATGTGTGTGTGTGTGTATATGTGTGTGTGTGCACACTAATAATGGATAGATATGGGACACTGGAGTGTAGTTATAGTAAATATCAAAACAGAAAAATCAAAAACATATTCTGTGAATATTGGGTATTTGTTTTATTTTAGTATTTGTAACAGATTCATTACTGAAACTAGAAGCTATTATCTTCAAATTCTGAGAAGTTAATGTAACATTTTTATTCTACTCTTACTTTTATTTAGTAAACCTTATTACAACATTTTTCCTAGTTAAAAAATACAACTAATTTATTCATCATTTTAAAAAGTACAGCACCGAATCTCTCCATGTAAGACCCTTATGACATCATCCTGGATTGTGGCAGTAAAATTAAGTGTATCATCTACTTTGTTTAAAGACAATTTCATTATAACGAGGTATACTTTATAACTCCCATGGATAGGGTTATATTGAGGAGTATTTTATGGATATCATATAATTCAATATAAGTTAGTTTCACTTCAAGGAGGCATGTAACTCTCTGTACTGGGTTATAACAAGGGAGTATCATGTAGTTCACTGCTCTGTAACTCCCATGGATATATTGCGGGAATACTGTGTGATGAATATCATTTGGAAGCAGTATCACTAAAAGACAGTATTCTCAATGCCTCCCATGTATAGGGTTATATTAAGGGAGTACTGTACATGTATCCTTTACTTTACTATAAAGTGGTTTCACTATAAGGTGGTATATTCAATGACTCCCATGTATAGGGTTATATAAAGGGAGTACTGTATATGTATCCTTTACTTTACTATAAAGTGGTTTCACTATAAGGTGGTATATTCAATGACTCCCATGTATAGGGTTATATAAAGGGAGTACTGTATATGTATCCTTTACTTTACTATAAAGTGGTTTCACTATAAGGTGGTATATTCAATGACTCCCATGTATAGGGTTATATAAAGGGAGTACTGTATATGTATCCTTTACTTTACTATAAAGTGGTTTCACTATAAGGTGGTATATTCAATGACTCCCATGTATAGGGTTATATAAAGGGAGTACTGTACATGTATCCTTTACTTTACTCTAAAGTGGTTTCACTATAAGGTGGTATATTCCATGGCCACCACAGACAAGGCTATATTGTGGAATGTTATATTTGTGTAACATACTCCATTATATTTAATCTATGTCCATATTTGCAAACAATAATGCACATTTAGTCCATGCCTATGTTGTAGATTCATCTGCACCTAGCCTGTTGTAGCCTAGACTGTAAATACTTGTACACTTAGTCTATGCCTATACTGTATATACTTGTACACTTAGTCTATGCCTATACTCTATATACTTGTACACTTAATATATGCCTATACTGTATATACTTGTACACTTAATCTATGCCTATACTATATATACTTGTACACTTAATCTATGCCTATACTGTATATACTTGTACACTTAATCTATGCCTATACTCTATATACTTGTACACTTAATCTATGCCTATACTGTATATACTTGTACACTTAATATATGCCTATACTGTATATACTTGTACACTTAATCTATGCCTATACTATATATACTTGTACACTTAATCTATGCCTATACTGTATATACTTGTACACTTAATCTATGCCTATACTGTATATACTTGTACACTTAGTCTATGCCTATACTCTATATACTTGTACACTTAATATATGCCTATACTGTATATACTTGTACACTTAATCTATGCCTATACTATATATACTTGTACACTTAATCTATGCCTATACTATATATACTTGTACACTTAGTCTATGCCTATACTCTATATACTTGTACACTTAATCTATGCCTATACTGTAAATACTTGTACACTTAATCTATGCCTATACTGTATATACTTGTACACTTAATATATGCCTATACTGTATATACTTGTACACTTAATCTATGCCTATACTATATATACTTGTACACTTAATCTATGCCTATACTGTATATACTTGTATACCTTATCTATGCCTATACTGTATATACTTGTACACTTAGTCTATGTCTATACTGTATATATACTTGTACATTTAATCTAAGCCTATACTGTATATACTTGTACACTTAATCTATGCCTATACTGTATATACTTGTACACCTAATCTATGCCTATACTGTAAATACTTGTACACCTAGTATATGCCTATAATATATATACTTGTACACCTAGTCTATGCCTAGACTGTAAATGTTTGTACACTTAGTCTATGTATGTACTGTATATACTTGTACACTTAGTCTATGCCTATACTGCAAATACTTGTACACTTAGTCTATGCCTATACTGCAAATACTTGTACACCTAGTCTATGCCTAGACTGTAAATGCTTGTACACTTAGTCTATGTCTGTACTGTGTACAATTCATCTAAACATCCAAAATTATATTTAATAAATGTTTAAATAATTTATAATGTATTGCTTTTGCTTCTTGTTGATATTTTTATGAAATAATTAATGTATTTCATTAACAATTAAGGACCATCAGATTGTTGGTATGTCTGGCCAGGTCAGTTCAAAATTTATATGCTAATGACTAACGTACTAGGCTCCTGTCACTTATGGTACTAAAATCTTGTTACTACAGACTTGAAAGTAAAATTTCACAATGAAAAAACTTATTAACACACACACACACACACACACACATATATATATATATATATATATATATATATATATATATATATATATATATATATATATATATATATATATATTGCAGTAAAGCAGATGACTTGGGTCTATATAGTTTTTTTTATAGGAACAATCAAAGAAACATCACTAACCCTGATTTGCTGGTGCATTATGCAACAGCAGATCAGATTCTACATTGTTTGCATTTGCAAATTATTAGTGAGTATATAAAGTAGATTTCTAGTCAGAACAGTGCCTGTCCATATCTGACCCATTAGGTGTGGTCAGTCTGACCTATTGGGTCTTTCTGTTGACTTTGGGGTCATACTGTATTTTACTGTTTATATCCAAAATACTAATTCTGTCCACCACTACAAATTCTACACTAATATTTATCTACATTGTTTCTCACTATATTTGTCCACTCAGAATATCTATCTGTCACTACATTATGTCTATAAGGTATCCTATCTCTTAACTCCCCATCTTTTTTATCTCTGATTCTTATTTATAACAACATCTTATCTTCACTGCTATATATTTTACTTTTTCCAACACTATAAATCTTTTTGTTGTATGTACTAAGAATCCATTTGGTCATATGTACTAAGAATCCCTTTTGTCACATGTACTAAAATGCTTTTGGTCATATGAACTAAAATGCCTTTGGTCATATGTACTAAAATGCCTTTGGTCATATGTACTAAGAATCACTTTGGTCACATGTACTAAGAATCCCTTTGGTCATCTAGTGGTCTAATTTGGTCATACATAAATTGACCTTTCCAGTGGCTAAATTGTTTAGAGTTTTCACCTTGGAAGCAGAAGAGGTTCAAACCCTAAGTTCTACCAAATACTAGCAGCTGCCTTGCTTGGTGTCTGGTGTCAGGATAAATGGACTAGGTGTAACATGATGTTACATGTCTGTGGCATGATGCCCCATTGCAAGATATCACTATCAACTGCCACACTGTAGACATTGTTACCTGACTCAGATTGTTAAAGCTGTGTTGGAAATCCCAAAATATCAAACACAGAACATTTCAGACCATAACTACACAATTCATTTAACTCAAGATTTCCTACAAAAACCACATATAATCCAGGATTTCCTTCAAAAAAACCACAACAGTGCCTTGTCATAATGACATAAAATATGTAACCCAAAATTTCCTACAAAACATTAACTGAAATAGTCAATGATTGGTAGAATAATAATGCATATAATTATGACTCCTATAATTCAAAACAATTGAATAATTAAATATTTCACATACTCAGCAAAAATGTCTTAAGAGTTCAACAATTTTTGACAATATCACACTGATATCAGCGACTACATTTTTTCATATAAAAATGATTATTCACTGAGTCTTTCAAATTCCTTTATTTGGTAGTAACAACATGTTCCATGAAAATTACTGCTCCAACAATGAGTGAATTCACAATCACAGGACACTTAAACTGTATGGGCCATCCATCCAGCCTAATGTCAACTGTATGGGCCATCCATCCAGCCTAATGTCAACAGTATGGGCCATCCATCCACCCTAATGTCAATAGTATGAGCCATCCATCTAGCCTAATGTCAACAGTATAAGCCATCCATCCACCCTAATGTTAACAGTAAGAGCCATCCATCTAGCCTAATGTCAACAGTATTAACCATACATCCACCCTAATGTCAACAGCATGGGCCATCCATCCACCCTAATGTCAACAGTATGGGCCATCCATCTAGCCTAATGTCAACACTATAGGCCATCCATCCTCCCTAATGTCAACAGTATGAGCCATCCATCCACCCGAATGTCAACAGTATGAGCCATCCATCTAGCCTAATGTCAACAGTATGAGCCATCCAACTAGCCTAATGTCAACAGTATGAGCCATCCATCCAGCCTAATGTCAACAGTATGGGCCATCAATCCACCCTAATGTCAACTGTATGGGTCATCCAACCACCCTAATGTCAACAGTATGGGCCATCCATCCAGCCTAATGTCAACAGCATAAGCCATCCATCTAGCCTAATGTCAACAGTATGAGAAATCCATCCACCCTAATGTCAACAGTATGGGCCATCCATCTAGCCTAATGTCAACAGTATGGGCCATCCATCCACCCTAATGTCAACGATATGAGCCATCCATCCACCCTAATGTCAACAGTATGAGCCATCCATCTAGTCTAATGTCAACAGTATGAGCCATCCATCTAGCCTAATGTAAACAGTATGAGCCATCCATCTAGCCTAATGTCAACAATATGGGCCATCCAGCCAGCCTAATATCAACTCTAAAACTGATGGTTACTCTGTCAACAACACAAAAAGCAGTAGTGTTTATAGACCTTGTTCTTCTGTCAATAAACATTTATTTTCCTCTTCTGATACCAAATACTACTAAACAAAATTTGGAACTATGATTAGGTTGTTGTATTTACATTGTCTGACTATTACAATAGATACCTGCCATTTTTTACCCTCAGATCAATAAGACAAGTATCATCCATGTTGATATTCAAATCTCATCCTCAGCTTACTTCCCAAAAACATGTGTAATATGTGTTTCAGTGTGTAAATGTATGTATGTATGTATGTATGTATGTATGTATGTATGTATGTATGTATGTATGTATGTATGTATGTATGTATGTATGTATGTATGTATGTATGTATGTATGTATGTATGTATGTATGTATGTATGTACATGTATACATGTATGTATGTATATATGTATGTATGTATGTATGTATGTATGTATGGCAAATCAGCACAATTTTTGGATATAAAGTGCAGAATAAATTTAGTCAGCAAATCAAGATAAACAAAGTAAAGGCATAAGACAGCAAAATCCTTAAAATACCAAATCTAACTTTTATATAAAACCCACTGTCATGGATGCACTCCATGGCAAAAATGTTGCCTTTTACAATAAAACACAGCACAAGTCTCTAAGACTGAATGGCTGTATCTGATTAACATTTGTACAAAGTTTATTTGAAAAAAAAATGCAGGAAAGCAAAATTATTAAAAGTTCTAAAACAAAAGTCTGTTTTATGCAAAAGATCTCTAGTTAGCAAAATAGATCCATACCACTAACTTTCTTTTGAAGAGGGACCCAAGGGAGATTAGTTGTATATAACAATTTGGGTTGCCTTCTTTAAAGAATGATGTCATCATCATTATCATTATTATTATTAATTTATTATTATTATTATTATTATTATTATTATTATTATTATTATTATTATTATTATTATTATTATTATTATCATCATCATCATCATTATTATTATTTTTTAAAGTAAGAATTTTACCAATATACAAGTCTATATTTGTTGTTTTCACATTTGATTTAGTTTCATAAAGTGACACTTTACAGTTTTATATTTTGTCTGGGTTAGAATTTTAAAGAAAAAGAATTTTCTCGGGTTTCCCCACTGTTATTACTGGTTATTTAAATTCATTGTATGAACAATGCTAAACACACATCTTATACAGAAAACAATAAGCACCGCTTCACAAAATTTAGAAATTTTAATTGGGTTTTCCTAGTTACCAATGTCTATTCTTCAATAGCACAATATATGCCATAATTTACATTGACTACCAATTGAAATTTACTTTGATAGAGGTCAATCTTATCAACCTGTCTATTTACTGATAACTTTTAACATGAGTGACATCTATTTACTTACACTGCACTTAACCACAGAAATCTACCTTGTCTTTACTCAATGCTTGCAAACCAGACCTAAAATTTCAATAGGTTGGGATCTCAAAGGCCATCTCCTTGATGTCCATATCAATATTATATTGAATGAAATAAATAGCATGGAAGCAAGAAAGCAATCCATTAGCCATTCTGATAAGATAGTCCAATTGGCTACAATTACAGTTCCTAATTTCAATCCCCTTATTGATAAGATAGCCAAATTGGCTACAATTACAGTTTCTAATTTGGTACAGTGAACAGTTAATGACTCAACAGTTTTATGTATCAATACCAAACAGCAACACAGAACAAAACAAATCCCAAAGGTTTTTCCTAAAATATTGCTCTCATGCTAGAAGCATTATATATAAAAACTTTTCAGACACTGACATAATAATGACCTGTGCTTTGAAAATTTCACGATTCCAAAAAGTTCAAAATATAAAATGGTAATGCAAAGCAAATGAGCAAACCATTAACACAAACATTACATACTGACACAAAAGTTGGAAAACACTGTCAAGAAAATTGCGATGTTTCCAAGGTTTCAACCTAAGGCAATGTCTTAAAACATTTTCCTGATAAACTAACAACATTCATCATTTTCAAAATACATATATGACTTTCATTTACATGATGACTATATAACACTAAATGTCAATTAAATTAATAATGCCCTATTAAAACTACCTATTAGGAAGCTAGATTTTTAAGGACAAATAAAAAAAATGGAGGAATAGGATCCTGTATACTAGTAATGTACTAAATGAGAATAATTTGTACATAATAAGTAAACAGTCCCCACTTGGCAGCCAAATTATTCATTATGATAATTTGTCCACAAAATAGAGATAAAATATTTAAGTCCTCATTTGGCTTCTTTATCCTCCATTCTAGTCAAATGTTCATTATTCAGATTTCCTTGAAGACCCTAAAATTGTGTCTGGATATGTTAAAACCACATACAATACCAGCCAACAAGTCACCAGACTTCCACCATCTATTACCACCTGACAGTCCAATTCCAGATTCCAACCCATTTATTACCACCTGACAGTCCAATTCCAGATTCCAACACATTTATTACCACCTGACAGACCAATCCATGATTCAAACCCATCTATTACCACCTGACTGTCCAATCCCAGATTCCAACCCATCTATTACCACCTGACAGTCCAATCCAAGATTCCAACCCATCTATTACCACCTGACAGTCCAATCCCAGATTCCAACCCATTTATTACCACCTGACAGTCCAATACAAAATTCCAACCCATCTATTACCACCTGACAGTCCAATCCCAGATTCCAACATATTTATTACCATCTGACTGTCCAATCCCAGATTCCAACCCATCTATTACCACCTGACAGTCCAATACAAAATTCCAACCCATCTATTAACACCTGACAGTCCAATCCAACATTCCAACCCATCTATTACCACCTGACAGTCCAATACCAAATTCCAACCCATCTATTACCACCCGACAGTCCAATCCCAGATTCCAACCCATTTATTACCACCTGACAGTCCAATCCCAGATTCCAACCCATTTATTACCATCTGACAGTCCAATCCAAGATTCCAACCCATCTATTAACACCTGACAGTCCAATCCCAGATTCAAACCCATTTATTACCACCTGACTGTCCAATCCCAGATTCCAACCCATTTATTACCACCTGACAGTCCAATCAAAGATTCCAACCCATCTATTACCACCTGACTGTCCAATCCCAGATTCCAACCCATATATTACCAACTGAGTCCAATCCCAGATTCCAACAAATTTATTACCACCTGACTGTCCAATTCCAGATTCCAACCCATTTATTACCACCTGACAGTCCAATCCAAGATTCCAACCAATTTATTACCACCTGACAGTCCAATCCCAGATTCCAACCCATCAATTACCACCTGACATTCCAATGCAAGACTCCAACCCATCTATTACCACCTGACAGTCCAATCCAATATTCCAACCCATTTATTACCACCTGACTGTCCAATCCAAGATTCCAACCCCCCTGACAGTCCAATCCAAGATTAAAACCCATCTATTACCACCTGACAGCCCAATCCCAGATTCCAACCCATCTATTACCACCTGACAGTCCAATCCCAGATTCCAACCCATTTATTACCACTTGACAGACCAATCCCAGATTCCAACAAATTTATTACCACCTGACAGTCCAATCCAATATTCCAACCCATCTATTACCACCTGACAGTCCAATCCAAGATTCCAACCCATCTATTACCACCTGACAGTCCAATAAAAAAGATTACAACCCATCAATTACCACCTGATAGTCCAATCCCAGATTCCAACCCATTTATTACCACCTGACAGACCAATCCCAGATTCCAAAAAAATTATTACCACCTGACAGTCCAATCCAATATTCCAACCCACCTATTTCCACCTGACAGTCCAATCCAAGATTCCAACCCATTTATTACCACCTGACAGTCCAATCCAAGATTCTAACAAATCAATTACCACCTGACAGTCCAATCCCAGATTCAAACCCATTTATTACCACCTGACAGTCCAATCCCAGACTCCAACCCATCTATTACCACCTGACAGTCCAATCCCAGATTCCAACCCATCTATTACCACCTGACAGTCCAATCCCAGATTCCAACCCATTTTTTACCACCTGACAGTCCAATCCAAGAATCCAACCCATCTATTACCACCTGACAATCCAATCCCAGATTCCAACCCATCTATTACCACCTGACAGTCCAATCCAAGATTCCAACCCATCTATTACCACCTAACAGTCCAATCCAAAATTCCAACCCATCTACTAACACCTGAAAATCAATTGATGAATCAATCCTCAGACTCCAACTTATTCACCACCATCTGACACTCAAATAACAATTCCTTACACTCCACATAATACCATCTGACACTCAAATGACAATTCCTTACACTCCACATAATATCATCTGACACTCAAATGACAGATCCTTACACTCCACATAATACCATCTGACACTCAAATGACAGATCCTTACACTCCACATAATACCATCTGACATCCAAAAAACAATTCCTTACACTCCACATAATACCATCTGACACTCAAATAACAATTCCTTACACTCCACATAATACAATCTGACACTCTAATAACAATTCCTTACACTCCACATAATACCATCTGACACTCAAATGACAGATCCTTACACTCCACATAATACCATCTGACACTTTAATAACAATTCCTTACGCTCCAAATAATACCATCTGACACTCAAATGACAATAACTTATACTCCACATAATACCATCTGACACTCAAATAATAATTCCTTACACTCCACATAATACCATCTGACACTCAAATGACAATAACTTACATTCCACATAATACCATCTGACCTCAAATAACAGTTCTTTACACTCCACATAATACCATCTGACATTCAAATGACAGATCCTTACACTCCACATAATACAATCTGACACTCAAATGACAGATCCTTACACTCCACATAAAACCATCTGACACTCAAATGACAATTCCTTACACTCCACATAATACCATCTGACACCCAAATAACAATTCCTTACACTCCACATAATACCATCTGACACTCAAATGACAATTCCTTTCACTCCACATAATACCACCTGACACTCAAAAGACAGATCCTTGCACTCCACATAATACCATCTGACGCTCAAATGACAGAGCCTTACACTCCACATAATACCATCTGACATTCAAATAACAATTCCTTACACTCCACATAATACCATCTGACATTCAAATGACAGAACTTACACTCCACATAATACCATCTGACATTCAAATGACAGATTCTTACATGCCACATAATACCATCTGACACTCAAATGACAGATCCTTACACTCCACATAATACCATCTGACACTCAAATAACAATTCCTTACACTCCACATAATACCATCTGACACTCAAATGACAAATCCTTACTCTACACATAATACCATCTGACACTCAAATGACAATTCCTTACACTCCACATAATACCATCTGACACTCAAATGACAATAACTTACACTCCACATAATACCATCTGACCTCAAATAACAGTTCCTTACACTCCACATAATACCATCTGACATTCAAATGACAGATCCTTACACTCCACATAATACCATCTGACACTCAAATGACAGATCCTTACACTCCACATAATACCATCTGACACTCAAATGACAGATCCTTACACTCCACATAATACCATCTGACACTCAAATAACAATTCCTTACACTCCACATAATACCATCTGACACTCAAATGACAATAACTTACACTCCACATAATACCATCTGACACTCAAATGACAGATCCTTACACTCCACATAATACCATCTGACACTCAAATGACAGATCCTTACACTCCACATAATACCATCTGACATTCAAATGACAGAACTTACACTCCACATAATACCATCTGACACTCAAATGACAGATCCTTACACTCCACATAATACCATCTGACACTCAAATGACAGATCCTTACACTCCACATAATACCATCTGACACTCAAATAACAATTCCTTACACTCCACATAATACCATCTGACACTCAAATGACAAATCCTTACACTCCACATAATACCATCTGACACTCAAATGACAATTCCTTACACTCCACATAATACCATCTGACACTCAAATGACAATAACTTACACTCCACATAATACCATCTGACACTCAAATAACAGATCCTTACACTCCACATAATACCATCTGACACTCAAATGACAGTTCCTTACAATCCACATAATACCATCTGACATTCAAATGAAAGATCCTTACACTCCACATAATACCATCTGACATTCAAATGACAGATCCTTACACTCCACATAATACCATCTGACACTCAAATGACAGATCCTTACACTCCACATAATAACATCTGACACTCATATGACAGATCCTTTCACTCCACATAATACCATCTGACATTGAAATAACAATTCCTTACACTCCACATAATACCATCTGACACTCAAATGACAGATCCTTACACTCCACATAATACCATCTGACACTCAAATGACAGATCCTTACACTCCACATAATACCATCTGACATTCAAATAACAATTCCTTACACTCCACACAATACCATCTGACACTCAAATGACAATAACTTACACTCCACATAATACCATCTGACACTCAAATGACAGATCCTTACACTCCACATAATACCATCTGACACTCAAATGACAATTCCTTACACTCCACATAATACCATCTGACACCCAAATAACAATTCCTTACACTCTACATAATACCATCTGACACTCAAATGACAAATCCTTACACTCCACATAATACCATCTGACACTCAAATGACAATTCCTTACACTCCACATAATACCATCTGACACTCAAATGACAATAACTTACTCTCCACATAATACCATCTGACACTCAAATGACAGATCCTTACACTCCACATAATACCATCTAACACTCAAATGACAGTTCCTTACACTCCACATAATACCATCTGACATTCAAATGAAAGATCCTTACACTCCACTAATACCATCTGACATTCAAATGACAGATCCTTACACTCCACATAATACCATCTGACACTCAAATGACAGATCCTTACACTCCATATAATAACATCTGACACTCAAATGACAGATCCTTACACTCCACATAATACCATCTGACATTGAAATAACAATTCCTTACACTCCACATAATACCATCTGACACTCAAATGACAGATCCTTACACTCCACATAATACCATCTGACACTCAAATGACAGATCCTTACACTCCACATAATACCATCTGACATTCAAATAACAATTCCTTACACTCCACACAATACCATCTGACACTCAAATGACAATAACTTACACTCCACATAATACCATCTGACACTCAAATGACAGATCCTTACACTCCACATAATAACATCCAACACTCATATGACAGATCCTTTCACTCCACATAATACCATCTGACATTGAAATAACAATTCCTTACACTCCACATAATACCATCTGACACTCAAATGACAGATCCTTACACTCCACATAATACCATCTGACACTCAAATGACAGATCCTTACACTCCACATAATACCATCTGACATTCAAATAACAATTCCTTACACTCCACACAATACCATCTGACACTCAAATGACAATAACTTACACTCCACATAATACCATCTGACACTCAAATGACAGATCCTTACACTCCACATAATACCATCTGACACTCAAATGACAATTCCTTACACTCCACATAATACCATCTGACACCCAAATAACAATTCCTTACACTCTACATAATACCATCTGACACTCAAATGACAAATCCTTACACTCCACATAATACCATCTGACACTCAAATGACAATTCCTTACACTCCACATAATACCATCTGACACTCAAATGACAATAACTTACTCTCCACATAATACCATCTGACACTCAAATGACAGATCCTTACACTCCACATAATACCATCTGACACTCAAATGACAGTTCCTTACACTCCACATAATACCATCTGACATTCAAATGAAAGATCCTTACACTCCACTAATACCATCTGACATTCAAATGACAGATCCTTACACTCCACATAATACCATCTGACACTCAAATGACAGATCCTTACACTCCATATAATAACATCTGACACTCAAATGACAGATCCTTACACTCCACATAATACCATCTGACATTCAAATAACAATTCCTTGCACTCCACATAATACTATCTGACACTCAAATGACAATTCCTTATACTCCACATAATACCATCTGATTGTCACTTTATAGTTTCCCATACTCCCACTTATTACCAACAACTAAAAGTTGACTGTTCCAACCTACCTAATACCACCTGATAGTCAAATAATACACCACCAAACTCCATTGTATCTATCACACTATTAATTGATAAATCCCTAGTCTCCCACCTATCTACTACCAGCCAAAATTCAACTGTTCCAACCCATCTAATACCACCTGTCCAATAATGCATCCCCAGAGAGCACTGTATCTACCTGTAATGTGTCAAATTTTGAAGAGGTGCTGAATACGAAAGTTGAATAAATTGTGCATTAAAACTATCATAGTCAAGCCCGCAAAAGGTCTTGAGAAGTTCGCTCTGATATTTCTCTATTTCATCTCTGAAACATAAAAGGGTCTATGCTTAAACTTCAGTAGAATTTACCCAGTCATCATAAGGGTATAGTGACAGAGTACATTAGAATTAACAATTGTAACTGTTTGAATAGACTTTAAGTCAAATTTATCAATCTTCAAAGTAAAGTTAATTGCATCACATTCTAGGCTGTAAAAATCTGATGAAAGATATGATAATTTGGGGAAAATTTAGACAATATACCAAGTTAATGTACAAAGATAATGTATTAAGGTAATGTACACATATACTTTTACAGGTCTATTATTCATACAACAACTGGGGCTCCATATGGTCTAAACACAATTTTGTCCTATCCAGTGAGTGATCCATGAAGCAATCACAACTGGTGTACCAGTCTGACTAATGAGAAAGACAAATCTTGAATGGTTATTGTTGTTGTTGTTGTTCTAAGGTTTAATGCCATTTTTCAATGAAAGATAGGCTATACATGGTGGCCAGTACAAATGGTGGAGGAAAACCCCAGGAAAGAACCACCAACACACAAGAAGCTACTGGCAAACTTTTTCATATACCCACATTGGCCCGACACCAAGACTCGAAACCCATGCAGACTGAGGTGAGATGACAGTGATCAGTAATGGTGGGTGCTTTAGACCACTAGGCCACTTGGGGCTCCAGAATTGCTGTATGAGTAATAGTCCTGTGAAAGTATCTTGGTACAGTATCTTGGTACATTACATTATTACATTTGGTACATTACCTTGTTACATTTGGCACTATATATTGGTACATTGCCTTGGTTCATTACTTTGGTACATTATCTTGGTATATTATCTTGCTTCAGTACCTTGGTACTTTACCTTGTTACATTTGGCACATATCTTGGTACATTACCTTGGTACACTATCTTGGTATATTACCTTGTTACATTTGGTGCATTACCTTTGTACACTATCTTGATATATTATCTTGGCATATTACCTTGTTATATTTGGTACATTACCTTGGTACACTATCTTGGTATATTATCTTGGTATATTACCTTGTTAGATTTGGTACATTACATTAGTACATTACCTTGGTACACTATCTTGGTATATTATCTTGGTATATTACCTTGTTACATTTGGTACATTATCTTGGTATATTACCTCATTAAATTATCTTGTTGTATGTTATGATAAATGTAGCAGTTAAGATTTAACCTCAATCCAAACTCTCTTTTCAACATCAAAGAGTTGCAAATTTATGTTATGAAATTCCACCACAATTGTAAATTGCATAGATATTTAATGTCTGCACACATTTTATCTTTCAAACTGCATTAAAATTGAATCAACTTGTACTTTGCAGCCATTAAAATTTAAACATTTGTACCAAAAAGACTTTTGTATCTCTATTACAAATTAAATTTATGGTTATATTTGATATAAATAATGAAGTAATTTCTAAGTGAATTTAATGTGAATGTAAATTTCTAAACATGAATGTAAATTTCTAACTATATATAACATGATTGTAAATTTATTAGTAAATGTAACATGAATGTAAATTTCTAACTATATATAACATAATTGTAAATTTATTAGTAAATGTAACATGAATGTACATTTCTAAGTACATGTAACATAAGTGTAAATTTCTTAGTACATGAAACATAAATGATTGTAAATTTAACATGGAGGAATACAGAATATAATTAAATTCCAGACAGTAAAATTTAAATACTGCTGTAAGTATGTAAACCTTTTGAAAATCACATTTAAAGAAAAGTAAAACTCCAATAATTTGAATAGACCAAATTATTGTCTGAGTATTTTATTGTTTTAATCTTTAATGCCAAACATACAAGATTGCGTTTAATGTATCGCATTTAACAGGACATGATAAATCTAGGCCTTATAGAGGAATGACTACACAACTCTATGCAAGTCATGGAGTAATGCCAGGCACAAATGATGGAAGCTTGAGGTATCAAAGATTATCAGTATTATTCTGTTAGAAATACACCAGACCTAGTGGTTGCTGACTTTACAAACAGTTACCTTCAACTCCCCCAGGATGCCAAGCACAGACACATCACAATTTTAGATCCATCAAGTAGTTCAGTCATCTTAGTTGCCAAAATATGACCCTGAAAGAGTTTACTGCTTACCATAAGTAACTATGAAAGAGGTCAAATACAATCAGTTTCTTGATATCCAGCAAAACCAGCCAACAATGTTTGGTAACTGATGGACACCATGTTTAATCACCAGATCAAAGTATATTTACATACTCCTAAGGTGAGTGGCATTTGTAAATCATGCCTCAAGTTAGGGTAAATTAAGCTAACAGCAATCTCATTATCACTCATATTGGGGTTGGAAAAGCCAACTGCCTTAGCAATTTTATCAAACTTGGGAAGAAAAACATAAGATGGGAACAAAATGGAGATAAAACTGTGACAATAAGTCTTTTAAAATGAAGCCAATTGGCTACAGTAAAAATTACTTTTAAAAGCTCATAATTGGGTGCAGAGTATTTATGTTCACACTTACCTTCAAACCAAAAAGCAACTTGTGTAAAAAAAATGTGTTAAAGATGGCATATTAATTCAACTGATTTGAATTTCAATGGCCATTAAATGTGTTAGAGATGGTGTATTAATTCAACTGATTTAGTTTTCAATGGCCATTAAATGTGTTAGAGATGGTGTATTAATTCAACTGATTTGAATTTCAATGGCCATTAAATGTGTTAGAGATGGTGTATTAATTCAACTGATTTGAATTTCAATGGCCATTAAATGTGTTAGAGATGGTGTATTAATTCAACTGATTTAGTTTTCAATAGCCATTAAATGTGTTAGAGATGGTGTATTAATTCAACTGATTTGAATTTCAATGGCCATTAAATGTGTTAGAGATGGTGTAATAATTCAACTGATTTAGTTTTCAATGGCCATTAAATGTGTTAGAGATGGTGTATTAATTCAACTGATTTGAATTTCAGTGGTCATTAAATGTGTTAGAGATGGTGTATTTATTCAACTGACTTGAATTTCAATGGTCATTAAATGTGTTAGAGATGGTGTATTAATTCAACTGATTTGAATTTCAATGGTCATTAAATGTGTCAACGATGGTGTATTAATTCAACTGATTTGAATTTCAATGGTCATTAAATGTGTTAGAGATGGTGTATTAATTCAACTGATTTGAATTTCAATGGTCATTAAATGTGTTAGAGATGGTGTATTAATTCAACTGATTTGAATTTCAATGGTCATTAAATGTGTTAGAGATGGTGTATTAATTCAACTGATTTGAATTTCAATGGTCATTAAATGTGTCAACGATGGTGTATTAATTCAACTGATTTGAATTTCAATGGTCATTAAATGTGTCAACGATGGTGTATTAATAAAACTGATTTGATTTTCAGTGGCCATTAAATATTGTTACAATAAATCTGATCTTGAAAGATCATTTCAGCCAAACAATCATGGCATCTTGAGACATGTCAGTCTTTCATGACAGCTTATAACACAGTATAATCAAAGACTACACAGTATGATCAAACACTACACAGTATAATCAAACACTACACACATAATCAAACACTACACACATAGCAGTTGCCTTTCAATACAAGTTTTACTGAATTTAAAAATTAAAAACACTTTATTGAGTAAACAGTTCTGTGCCTTGTTCACTTTCCCAAATTTAGACCTGTCAGTTGAGTTTTCTCAATGACTCAACTTGTTCTTATAAAGGTTGAAGTTGTCTGTGTGTGTGTGTGGGTGTTTGTGTGTGTCAATACAATCAAACTGATAACTTACTGGGGGGTCGTTAGAATTAGTTTGTTGATAATGGGTATTCAGTCAAGTTTCAACAACCCTTGATTTCTAACAATCAGAATATCTATCCCAAAGTAAATAAAGCTTGTAAGTAATGTCCCAAGTTTAGAACATGTGTGAAGCCAAACACCACTCTAATAACATTTGTAATCATCATATCTCGGAAAAAAAGTAACAGAGGCAATCTCATTAACATTTATATCAAACTTGTCTTGGAAGAAAAAGTAACGGAGTTCAATAAAGTGATAAAACTGGCATCAAACCTACTAACAAGGAGTCAAATTAATATCATTTTGATTGACAACTCTCTTTTATGGATACTCCCTCCTTTTTTGGCATTTCTGGTGAAAACTTGGACCATATGAATACATCTACATGTAAAAACCTTTTGCATTCACAATCAGTTCAAGTTACATTCAAAACCAAATGCAATGGTATTGACTGTGAAGCTTGACAATGGAATGCACATTGCCCATAATGCTATTGACTTTGACTTGCCTGAGAAAGGAATGCATATTACCCATAATGCTATTGACTTGCCTGAGAATGGAATACACATTACCAATAATGCTATTGACTTTGACTTGCCTGAGAACGGAATACACATTACCCATAATGCTATTGACTTTGACTAGCCTGGGAACAGAATACACATTACCCATAATGCTAATGACTTTGACTTGCCTGAGAACGGAATACACATTACCCATAATGCTATTGACTTTGACTTGCCTGAGAACAGAATACATATTACCCATAATGCTATTGACTTTGACTTGCCTGAGAACAGAATACACATTACCCATAATGCTATTCACTTTGACTTGCCTGAGAACGGAATACACATTACCCATAATGCTATTGACTTTGTCTAGCCTGGGAACAGAATACACATTACCCATAATGCTAATGACTTTGACTTGCCTGAGAACGGAATGTACATTACCCATAATGCTATTGAATTTGACTTGCCTGAGAACGGAATATACATTACCCATAATGCTATTGACTTTGACTTGCCTGAGAATGGAATACATATTACCCATAATGCTATTGAATTTGACTTGCCTGAGAACGGAATATACATTACCCATAATGCTATTGACTTTGACTTGCCTGAGAACGGAATAAATATTACCCATAATGCTATTGACTTTGACTTGCCTGAGAATGGAATACACATTACCCATACTGCTATTGAATTTGATTTGCCTCAGAACGGAATACACATTACCCATAATGCTATTGACTTTGACTTGCCTGAGAACGGAATACACATTACCCATAATGCTATTGACTTTGACTTGCCTGAGAACGGAATACATATTACCCATAATGCTATTGACTTTGACTTGCCTAAGAATGGAATACATATTACCCATAATGCTATTGAATTTGACTTGCCTGAGATCGGAATATACATTACCCATAATGCTATTGACTTTGACTTGCCTGAGAACGGAATACATATTACCCATAATGCTATTGACTTTGACTTGCCTGAGAATGGAATACACATTACCCATACTGCTATTGAATTTGATTTGCCTCAGAACAGAATACACATTACCCATAATGCTATTGACTTTGACTTGCCTGAGAACGGAATACACATTACCCATAATGCTATTGACTTTGACTTGCCTGAGAATGGAATACATATTACCCATAATGCTATTGAATTTGACTTGCCTGAGAACGGAATACACATTACCTGGTATAACTGCATCCTAAAATTTTATTATAATTTTTTTAAATGAGTGAAAAAGTCAAGAGTCTATAAAGGAAAGAGGTCCAAACTAAAAATGTGTTAATGGGAAACAAATACCCCACCACATTATGCCTAAAACTGACCATACCCTGCATAGTGGCATACAAATCAAATCCATCTAAAACTAACATAGACACCATGCTGGTTTTATTTGGATTCTACGTATAACTGAGTATATATATGATGAATGCAGACAGACAGAGAGACAGACAAGGGTAATAACTGCATATCACTATTTAAGGGTGGAACAGAAAATGTCACCATTTTTTAAAATTGTTTTTGCTAAATAATTTTTTTCACAAGTTTTGGTTTGATTTCTTTGTTGATTCCTTTAGTACTTTGTTGGTTTCTTTTGAACTTAGGAACTTAGATGAGATATGAAGATGACAAACAAAATGACTTTAACAGAATTACACCCATCATGAGATATACCTTAAAAGAGAATGACGGTGCGAGGATGATTTCATTTAGAACAGCCAAATTACTATTCCTCGAATTGAAGTTGAGAAAGCCAGGCATAACATACATCAACACAAATTGTATAATACAGAATATAAATTGTGCCACAAGAAAGTTTCCTGAAATGAAGAACATAAAGCTATTAGAAAGGCTTTGATGATTTAGTAAGACTTTTATAGCACTAAATTTTATTATGCAAAAAAACTTCACAAATAATTTTCTATAAATTTGTTACTTGCTTATAAAACATAAGATTCAAGAGGAATCTCAAGAAAGAAGCCAAGGTTGCCTTAAAAAAATAAAGATACCAAAAACTTTTAAAAATGGTACTAACAGCTGCCTTGATTGGCACTCAGTATTAAGAGGTTAGTGTTAGGACTAGTTGGCCTGGTGTCAGGATAATGTGATTGGGTGGGACATCATGCTACATGTCTGCAACATGATGCCCCAGTGCTAGACATCACTATAAACTGCCACACTGCAGACACCGTAGTGATATGACTAAAACATTTTTTTCAAGCTATAGTAAAAATCCTAATATTACACACACACACACACACACACACACACACACACACACACACACATCCTTGGATGTTTCTATAATTATGAAACTCTAGTCAGATTAACATCTTTCTTTCTTTACGAAAAACTTTTTAATTGTGATGTCTTCAAACTAACTCTAATAAACATTATAATGTGATTCATCTCTATGCAGATGACACAACATTGTCAGACATCCAAAACACAAAACAAGAACTCAAAATTTCTTTACAGAATGCCCTAAACAAACTAGAAAACTGGTGCACATGCAATGGCATGGTGGTTAATACTGGTAAAACTAAAATATTACTTATCTCAACATGGAAAAAAAGAACAAAACTTGATAGCGATTAACTATGTCTGACATGGAAGGATAAAAGGTTGCAAATGGTCTGTCATGATAGTCTACTTGGTGTTTTGGTAGATAATAATCTATCATGGACTGAACATTTCAAACATATCAGTAAAAAAGTCAATTCAAGTTTATGGCTTCTCAGTAGGATAAAACACTTTCTCCCGGAAAAGCACAGAAAACTATTTTATAACAGTTACATACAACCCTATTTAGACTACTGTAATACAGTATGGGGTAATTCAAATGATAAAAACTTAGCAAAGCTGGCACATCTCCAAAAAAGAGCTTTTGAGTTAATATCAATCCAGAAAGAAAGCAAGGAAAATTTAGCTGGTAAGTTAAAAATACTACCTATTAAAGACTGAATCTGTATGAGAAAAGCCAAATTAATGTACAGGATAGCCAATAATAGTGCTCCTGAACATTTATAATCACTATTCAAGTATAGGCTACCTGGAAATACTCCCCACCTGTGATCAATGTCTACCAAACATTACAAAATTCCCAAACCAAATAAGAAATTATTTAAAAAAAGTTTACAATACTCTGGAACTGTGCTCTGGAATAGTATTCCAGTTGAGATTAAAAATGCCCACTCTATTTCCTCTTTCCAAACCCAGTATATACAATGGCTTCAGAGATGCAGCAAAAATAAATAAATTCCTTTGAATGAGGGCCTCAAGGTAGATTAGTTCTTAGCTAATTGAGTTACCCTCTTTAAATAAAGTCATAATAATAATAATAATAATAATAATAATAATAATAATAATAATAATAATAATAATAATAATAATAATAATAATAATAATAATAATAATGTTGACCTTAATGGATTTCTACATTGGTGAGCAGTCACGATGCTTGGAGGAAAATGATAATTTACCATGTAGTGCAACATCTGTCTGAAGCAGCCACTGGTAGGAAATTGTACCTTTATAGGAACTGCTGGCCAAAAAGAATTTTCATGATTTATTTTGTCATGTAATTTTACAAACTACTGAGTATGTACAGGTCAGCCAAATTTTCTAAGTGATCCCTTCATTTGGGAAATGTGAAAATTCAATCTATATACATCCTGCAGTGATCATGTTTAGGAATGATCCTATTCTACACATAATCTCATTGAAGAACAAGAATGAAAGCAATTAAAGGTTAACTGATGCCAATTTATATTAAGTATGATTTCAAGCTCTTATACAGTGGAACCTGTCTTGAAAGACCACCTCTTCTACCAAAACAAAATGGTCTGTCAAGGCAGGTGATCTTTCAAGACATCAATAAATTTGTACATGACTAGTCTCTCAAGACAGGTTGTCTCTCATAGCAGTGGTCTCTCAAGACAGGTTTTACTGTACTAAATAACTAATTACATACATAATTGCAATAGTGAAATTCCCTTCAAAAAGAATAGTGATACCAAGATGCTTGAGACATCTGTTATGATGCAATCTTGGAGGTAAAGGAGCACAATTTTTATTCAGAACCAATTATATTACTGCAGTAGTGTTTCAGTGAAAACCCGTTTCAAAATGACATTCCGTTAAAGAGATGTTGCCATGTAAATTTAGTTTTTGAAAATGGCCACAAGGCATATAAAGATTTTCAAGATGGCCACCAAGACAGCCATTTTGAGGATCAAACCAGGATCATACATATATATAAACCAATTACATATTGCATGAAAAGGTGGATTTTTTGTGGATAAAGAGACTTTTCACAAAGGCCAATGTCAATAATTGTTGCCCAGTATGATGAGAATCTATCAGTGTTTATGCAAACTGACACAAATAAAAAACATAAACCATCACAAACTGACAACAAAAAACATTAACTATGTAATGCTTCCCAATTACATGCATTTGGCAAAAATGGCTGCCCAAGCAGAGTGTTGATCCATGAGGTTTATTTGTACAATAGTTTTAATGATAAAAACCTTCTTTAATGAGGGCAGTTGCATTATGGAGGTTTATTTGTACAACAGGTTGCTGTTGAGTACCTTGAAAAGTTAAAGTTTAACACTATAAAATGTCTACATATGCTGTCAACTGAATTTGACTTCAAAAGCTGCTGTAAGTGGCAGAGCTAATATAACCATAACACTTTTTTGCAAAGTGGAAATGGAGAAAGAAAAACTGAAAACATAAAGAATGAATCTCTGCTGCTAAAACTTTTATGTAAAAGATAGAGAAAAAAGAAAAGAAAAGAGGAAAGGAAAGAAACACAATGAATGTTTGCTGCAGCAGTGGTTACATACATTTAGCCATGATCACAGCAGTGGTTACATACATTTAGCCATGATCACAGCAGTGGTTACATACATTTAGCCATGATCACAGCAGTGGTTACATACATTTACCCATGATCACAGCAGTGGTTACATACATTTACCCATGATCACAGCAGTGGTTACATACATTTACCCATGATAACTGCAGAAAGGATCTGTTTTCTCTTTTTAGTTTTTTTCTCCTTATCAAACTAAGGCAATATTAAAAACTAGTAATAGTAAAAACTAGTAATAGTGGAAACAAGTGACAGTGGAAACAAGCACTATTTGTTGTTGTAGTTGGGTTTAATGCCATTTTTCAGCACAACATAGGCTATACATGGTGGCCAGTAAATATAGTGGAGGAATAACCCAGGTATTCTCTAGGTACCAATAACAATTAGAACTACCTAAAATACCTAAAACAATTATTATTACCTAAAATACCTAAAACAATTATTATCATTACCTAAAATACCTAAAACATTTATTATTACCTAAAATACCTATAACAATTATAATTATCTAAAATACCTATAACAATTATTATTACCTAAAATACCTATAACAATTATTATTACCTAAAATACCTATAACAATTATTATTACCTAAAGTACCTATAACAATTATTATTACCTAAAATACCTATAACAATTATTATTGCCTAAAATACCTATAACAATTATTATTACCTAAAATATCTTATGCAATTATAATTAACTAAAATACCTATACCAATTATTATTACCTAAAATACCTATAACAATTATTATTACCTAAAGTACCTATAACAATTATTATTACCTAAGATACCTATAACAATTATTATTACCTAAAATATCTTATGCAATTATAATTAACTAAAATACCTATACCAATTATTATTACCTAAAATACCTATAACAATTATTATTACCTAAAGTACCTATAACAATTATTATTATTACCTAAAATATCTTATGCAATTATAATTATCTAAAATACCTATACCAATTATTATTACCTAAAATACCTATAACAATTATTATTACCTAAAGTACCTATAACAATTATTATTATTATTACCTAAAATACCTAAAACAATTATTATTACCTAAAATGCCTATAACAATTATAATTATCTAAAATTCCTATAATATTTTTTATTACCTAAAATACCTATAACAATTATTATTATTACCTAAAATACCTAAAACAATTGTTATTACCTAAATTACCTATAACAATTATAATTATCAAAAATACTTATAACAAATATTATTACCTAAAATACCTATAACAATTATTATTACCTAAAATACCTATAACAATTATTATTACCTAAAGTACCTATAACAATTATTATTACCTAAAATACCTATAACAATTATTATTACCTAAAATACCTATAACAATTATTATTACCTAAAATATCTTATGCAATTATAATTATCTAAAATACCTATACCAATTATTATTACCTAAAATACCTATAACAATTATTATTACCTAAAGTACCTATAACAATTATTATTATTACCTAAAATACCTAAAACAATTATTATTACCTAAAATACCTATAGCAATTATAATTATCTAAAATACCTATAACAATTATTATTACCTAAAATACCTATAACAATTATTATTACCTAAAGTACCTATAACAATTATTATTACCTAAAATACCTATAACAATTATTATTACCTAAAATACCTATAACAATTATTATTACCTAAAGTACCTATAACTATTATTACCTAAAATACCTATAACAATTATTATTACCTAAAATACTTATAACAATTATTATTACCTAAAGTACCTATAACAATTATTATTACCTAAAATACCTATACCAATTATTATTACCTAAAATTCCTAAAACAATTATTATTACCTAAAATAAATATAACAATTATTATTATATAATATACCTATAACAATTATAATTATCTAATGTAGAAAAAACAGACCCAATGCTCTGGTATTTAGAATAAACCCAGTGCTCAGGAATGTAAATACACATAAATCTCAAGAATGTAGAATAGACCCAATAGGGGTTTGGGGCCAAGTGTTCTAAAGCACTGACCATTATGGATCACTGCCATCTCACCTCTGTCTTCGTGAGTTCGATTCCAGACTCGGCTAATGTGGGTAAGTGAGAAAGCTTGCCAGTAGCTTTTCATGGGTCGGTGGTTCTTCCCGTTGTTTTCCAGGGTTCTTCCTCCACCATTAATACTGGCCCCCATGTATAGCCTATCTTGTGCTGAAAAATGGTTTTAAGCCCTATAACAACAACAACAATAACAACAAAAGACCCAATGGGACTTCCTATGTGTGTGAGATTACTAAGAGCTCTAGGAGCTGCAAGGACTTACTGATTTATGGACCATGCTAAAGACCAAAATGGTCATGTTTTTAACCCTACCACTACATTAGCCTGGGTCAGCATGGTGTGTTCTTCAGCAAGGAACTTTACTCTGATTGCCTTGGCACTGAATAACTTACTTGTGTTGCATTAAAAGCAAAACCAAGTTTTAAAATAATTAGACCTAAAAAAAATCCTAATGAAAGCTGCAATTGTTCATCTAAGCCAATGCTTAGTGTATTACTAACAATATGTTATATTTGGAGTTCAAAGTTTCTATTTCTTTTTATTAAATTGGTTATGGGATATGATCATAAATTCTAATAAGAACCATTCTGTTCTCACAGGGTATACTATCTGTATGCACTTTACTTGCACATTCAATTCATCCAACATGGTAAATACCTATATACATCCAGATACAGTTACATTTTAATTGCATAGATACACAGGTACACAAACACTGCCAAAGGTTAGGAACATAATCTTTTATTAAAAATCTGCTAAAAAGTGTCATAGTATATACAAGATTTTAACACTAACCTGCAATGTTTCTTCTGTTTGTCAGATTGACAATGCAAACTGAGACATATGACAGAATAATTGCTCAAGAAAATCAGTTGGTATTTTATTACAGTCAGTATTTTATAACAGATGGTATTTTACAGAGGTAGGTGTTTTATAATAGTAGGTATTTTGTTGCTTAACATCCATTCATTGATCTGTTCCCCTATACTGTACTACAGAAATGTATTTGATCTCTTACTGAATGGCTGTTTTCAAGTCTAGTAAACTAACCTATTGAGTGTATGCTGATACATGCCTATTCAAGGATTATAGTGAAGGTTGATTGAAGAACCTTAAAGGCACCAAAGTGAGTTTATCCAAACACAGTAATAATGATTCTAATATCACACTGGGTATAGCACTATTAAACACCAACCATTTAATCTTTATGGTATGTGTGTGTGTGTGTGAGTGTCTCCAGATTTTGCTGAATAAGTCTGCCTTCCCATCTGTCCAAAAGTTTAATAATATTTGGTGAAAAAGTTCTCTTTTTAAAAAGAAAATGACTTTGAGAGAAAATACTGACCTTGTCTTTACTGCCATAGTTCATAAATTACAATAAAAATATCCAGTATGAAGCCACAATGTAACATACCAAGGGTTTAACAGCACCCACCTGATTGGGCGAAAGAGTGCTGAACACCTATGTGAAGGTTTTTTTGATGTCAATATTGACCCTATTGAGGTCAATATTGACCCTACTTTATTCAGTATTGACCCTATTTTCAAAGACCTCAAGGCAGCTGCTAGTCATTGTAAACCTAAGCAGTCTTAAATGTGCTAATACCAGAATAATTTCAAAGACCTCAAGGCAGTTGCTAGTCATTGTAAACCTAAGCAGTCTTAAATGTGCTAATACCAGAATAATTTTCCTCCAATGAAACAAACAGCCACACATTCAAGAGACTATGCTTTCACAATGCATGGTTATTCTTGCTTAACATTAGCATGGTTTATTAGTATGCTTTTCTGTGTCCTAGATTGGCATTTCCTGCCACATATCCAATGGCTAATGTTGAAAGTTTTTCCAAATTACTAAACCTGAGAATATTCAGAGAATTCCTTGTATAAGAAATTTGTTTGTGGCCATTGCACACATCTAATTCATGAAATTTGGCCATTGCACAAATCTAATTCATGAAATTTGGCCATTATATAAATCTAATTCATGAAATTTTGCCACTGTACAAACCTAATTCATGAAATTTGGCCATTATACAAATCTAATTCATGAAATTTGGCTTTGCACACATATAATTCATGAAATTTGGCCATTGCACAAATCTAATTCATGAAATTTGGCCATTATACAAATCTAATTCATGAAATTTGACCATTATACAAATCTAATTCATGAAATTTGGCTTTGCACACATATAATTCATGAAATTTGGCCATTGCACAAATCTAATTCATGAAAATTGGCCATTATACAAATCTATTTCATGAAATTTGGTCATTGCACAAAATCTAATTCATGAAATTTGGCCATTGTACAAATCTAATCCATGAAATGTGCCCATTATACAAATCTAATTAATGATATTTGGCCATTGTACAAATCTAATTCATAAAATTTGGCCATTGTACAAATCTAATTCATGAAATTTGGCCATTGTACAAATTTAATTCATACAATTTGGCCATTGTACAAATCTAATTGATGCAAAATATTATGCATACCTGCTCCTAATAACCGATTATTACTTTGTTTGACAAATATTTTCCTAACACCCCATTCTAACAAGACTATAAATGGTGTCATAAAAACAGCATAAATTACACTAAGTTTGTTACAATATTCATATATCCAAATTATGAAGCAATATAATGGTAAAGACTATCATCATTTAAGTGTTTTGCATTTTTTTTTATTTTTAATGTAGCTTTGACAATTGTAGTCATATGGCTATGATGTCTGCACTGAGTTTATAGTAATGTCTCTGGGGCATCATGCTGCAAACATGTCCCACCCTGTCACTTTATCCTGACACCAGGCAGACCAGTCTTAACACTAAGCTCTTAATGCTGAGTGCCTAGTAAGGCAGATGCTAGTACCATTTTATAAGCCTTCCGTAATACTCAGCTGTGGTTTGAACCCATAAACTCCTGCATCTGAGGCAGATGCTCTAACCACTAGGCCACTGGAGAAGTCTTCTAATTTCACAGACTTCAGTCTAGTAAGTAACAGTGTTGGAAATCAGTCACAATTTTATAATTAATCATCAGTTTATTTGGATTGATTATTAAATAATATTGGATTAATATGTCAGCATGATGTTCAGTGAAAATTGGGACTGTTTTCAAACAGCCTTTAGTTTGAAATGGCAAGAAAGGTAAAGAACTGGGGTTTGAACGACATCAGTCACAGAAACATTAATTAGTTGCTCATTTCACTGATAGCAGCAAATATAATTTTTAGTCAAATTCTATATTTTATCGCAAATCAGATTTTCATAGCCTACAAATTATTGAATGACACAGCATGGCAGGAAAGTGTACATTGTTTATCCATGAACTTATTGAATTTGTGAAAAATGAATAACTAGTATAAAGAAAGAAAGAAAAAGGTAAGATGAATACAATTCTTTCATAATCAGAGACTAAATAACTGATTTTCAAACAAATAAGGATTATCAGCTTCCCCACCAAATTAAATTCTAGAACCCATTAAAAAACCTGTGTTTTAGTTCCTTAACTTCTTCTCAAACTATTCACATGGACAAGTTTATGGTTCTGGTTGACATTACAATGGTCATAAAGATGTACTAATATTTTATGGTTCTGTCTGGCATTACAATGTTCTTAAAAATTTATTACTATTTGCACAACCATCAGTAAACCCTGACCTTTCTTGAAAATGAAAAATGATTGGCTGTCCAAAAAAACAGGAATTCATATTTGCTTGATGAAATTTAATTAGGATTTGCAATGATAAATAATATCTGCAGTCAGTCAAATCCCTGTAAAGGGTGTTGATTATGAGATCTTGAAAAACATGTGGTCGGTATATAGAATGTCATTCACTTGAGAAATGTAAGAGATAAAAGGTGCGATAAAGAGAAGAGGATGACCAAGAGAAGCAGGAAGATTTAAGATTATGGATATTCTATGAAAACCAGTAACAAAACCTGATTTCTCATCAATTAAATCCAACATATCACATGACTGGTATAAATTCAGAAACTGTGTGTATTTGGTCTAAATATTGTGATGATATTGGTGGAGGTGATCGATGT
The DNA here is from genome assembly GCA_016746295.1 of Potamilus streckersoni. NCBI lineage: Eukaryota > Metazoa > Mollusca > Bivalvia > Unionida > Unionidae > Potamilus > Potamilus streckersoni. The sequence goes on along the minus strand of JAEAOA010001146.1, from coordinate 345,977 downwards.
ATACAATATATTTATGTATTTGGTCTAAATATGGTGACCATATCAATGGAGATGATCGATGTATACAATATATTTATTTAGCATCTTGCCTGTATAAGTTTATATATTTATATCCAGGGTGACCACACCGGCAGACCTTTCTACAAACTGTAGATTTTAATTGACTTTGTGGATTTGTGGTGGAATTGACAATTTTAGCAGATATTCTCATCATTTGTAAAATTAATTGTTTGTTAATTTGATTTTTTTCTGTACTTTTATGTAAGAAAATGATAAAATCAAATTCTGAAACATGGTACAATCCCTGACATATATGACAGAATGCATACAGATCATGTTGGACAGCATATTAAGATATGAAAGCTATTATAAAACACATGGGATCATAACATATGTATTATTACTGAGGGAATGCACAAATAAAATATTAACTGAAAGCTATTATAAAACATATGTGATCATAACATATGTATTATTACTGAGAGAATGCACAAATAAAATATTAACTGAAAGCTATTATAAAACACATGGGATCATAACATATGTATTATTACTGAGAGAATGCACAAATAAAATATTAACTGAAAGCTATTATAAAACACATGGAATCATAACATATGTATTATTACTGAGGGAATGCACAAAAAAAATATTAACTGAAAGCTATTATAAAACACATGGAATCATAACATATGTATTATTACTGAGGGAATGCACAAATAAAATATTAACTGAAAGCTATTACAAAACACATGGGATCATAACATATGTATTATTACTGAGGGAAATCACAAATAAAATATTAACTGAAAGCTATTATAAAACACATGGAATCATAACATATGTATTATTACTGAGGGAATGCACAAATAAAATAATTACTGAAAGCTATTATAAAACACATGGGATCATAACATATGTATTATTACTGAGGGAAATCACAAATAAAATATTAACTGAAAGCTATTATAAAACACATGGAATCATAACATATGTATTATTACTGAGGGAATGCACAAATAAAATAATTACTGAAAGCTATTATAAAACACATGGGATCATAACATATGTATTATTACTGAGGGAATGCACAAATAAAATAATTACTGAAAGCTATTACAAAAACATGGGATCATAACATATTTATAATTTATGAGGAAATGCACAAATAATATATTAACTGAAAGTTCATGGACATAACAAAATTGGAATTACAGTGCATCGAAGTTAAAGAGTTTAAATTTATATATGCTTACAATCATCTTTGTTTATTCTTTGGGAGATTCATATAATCCTGGAAGAGTCACCTAAAGCATGGAAACTCATGCAATTGTAAGTGTTGATCTTTCTAAAGTCAATAGAAATAAGTTCCCTCCAAAAATTCAATAGTACCCCCCCCAAAAAAAATAATATTCAAAAGCAGATAAAATGTGAGAGAAAACAAATGGTATGATAGAAATACATGTACTCAGTTATAAAGATTATTACCAACAAATTGTGTTATCATAGTGTAATTTAAATTAACACAATTCCATTTTTCAGATAGCAAACTATAGACAATAAAAGACCATATTTAAAAGATGGTTATACATTTTGAAGGCAATGCTGATCTCGAGCATAAGGAGAGGATAATACTAAAATGTTAGACATCGACCCTGATATGTATGATAGGGACATCTGGATCGACGTATTACGTTGTAAGACTAAAGGTAGAGTCCATGTTATTCCTCAATTTCTACACTCATAAGTAGATTTACATGCATGCATTTAATTTATTCGTTAAATTACCGCAACGACATTATTTGATATTAATGCTAATATCACGTATTAGCACGTATTAATGACACATTAGCCTAAATAAAGCTGGTGTTAACTACCTGTCTCTTTGTTATACACTATGCAAACAGGCATGAATATGACAGTTTGAACTACACCCAGACGTGGAACTTTTATTCTAAGTCGACAGATTGGCTTATATTGTAACTGTATAGTGGGAAAGTCTCTGTTACATTGACACGTAACATTGACTGGTACATTGCCTATTGTTCAATGTATCAACTTTCACTTCAGCTCTTACCTGCATTGTTATCTTCTTATTAGTACTTGGTTTGTTTGTTTACATGGCGGCATGGGTAACCAGGAAGGCAACTCAAACATTAAACAATTTTGAGAACAGTTTCTCTCGCCCGAGTCACCTCCCTTATACAACACTTTTTAACGCCTTGTATCACTTTCAACATCTGCAGGTAGCCAAGAAGTGGCAAACACAATAATATAGTTGATGAGACTTACGGGAGGAAGGCGTAACACGTGTACAAGGGTCTATAGGACAGACCGCAGTTTACGATCCAAAACAGCGAATTAATATACAATTATTACATAATAATTATAAGGCAGTCGAATTCAATGGCAATAATTTAGTACATCTTTATAAAATTGCTTGTTTTACAGTAATTTTATTATACAAAATTACATTTTGGTTATGTGATAATAATGTATGATTTCTAATTGAATTTTGAATATAAGGTCGAAACTGTTTTCTGCCTGCAGCGAATTTCATAATTCGCCTTTCTACCACCCAACTGCCTTCACCTCTATTTTTGGCTGTTCCAATCACATGACTTCATCCAGCCAATCGACGCTTGTCTACCTTATAAATAACGGTGGCGGTAGCTAAATCAGCTGTTGAAACTTCTCAGAAGAATTCCTTTGGAAACAAAATTAAGACCATAAAAAGTTGTCCTCTCAATGTACATGATGTGTGTATAATCTTATCAGCATATTCACGCATGTGATTCAGTGAATAGGAAGAAAACGGACAAGTGAATCTTAATTTGACTCACCTAGAACGCAACCTGTTGATGATGCGATGAGTCGTAACGCGGTCCCGCCGCACCATCATCCCCAATCGGCCGCAGATGGCTATTTTTTAAGGTCATGATCGCGGCCTCTTAATATGCAAGTGTAATGAGATGTAAAGAACACTCCCCTGTCATTGGTCAACCGAAAATTTCGCGCCTACTGACAACTTGATTTTCATATAACTTGATCTGCACATGCTGTCTTTAAACAGCCAGATAACTTGATGTGCCAATACAGCATATAAATATACAGATAATTTATTGTACCAATACATCCTCTAAACAGCCAGATAACTTGATGTACCAACACAACCTCTAAACAGCCAGATATCTTGACGTACCAATACAGCCTCTAAACAGCCAGATAACTTGAAACCAATACAGCCTCTAAAGAGCCATATTATTTGATGCACCAATACAGCTCTTAAACAGCCAGATAACTTGATACACAGCCTCTATATAACCAGATAACTTGATGTACCAATACAACCTCTAGACAGCCATATAAATTGATGTACCAATAGAGCATCTAACCAGCCAGATAACTTGATGTACACATACAGACTATAAATCGCTCGTTTCGAGCCAAACAATCCGTCCAATGCCGAATGGACTAATAACTTCTCAAGGGAGCATCATGTGATAGTCTTTAAAAAAAAGGGCATTTTGGGATACAACTATGTTTAATCAGGTTGTGAGAATACCATGAACATTTAGTATATATTCAAGTGTAAGTTATTATTTCTATATAAATGCAACCCACAATGTGCATTCAATACACATAGTAAATACACACAAGGAACAATGCATACACATAGTAAATACACGCAAGGAACAATGCATACACATAGTAAATACACGCAAGGAACAATGCATGCACATAGTAAATACACGCAAGGAACAATGCATACACATAGTAAATACACGCAAGGAACAATGCATACACATAGTAAATACACGCAAGGAACAATGCATACACATAGTAAATACACGCAAGGAACAATGCATACACATAGTAAATACACGCAAGGAACAATGCATACACAGTAAATACACGCAAGGAACAATGCATACACATAATAAATACACGCAAGGAACAATGCATACACATAGTAAATACACGCAAGGAACAATGCATACACATAATAAATACACGCAAGGAACAATGCATACACATAGTAAATACACGCAAGGAACAATGCATACACATAGTAAATACACGCAAGGAACAATGCATACACATAATAAATACACGCAAGGAACAATGCATACACATAGTAAATACACGCAAGGAACAATGCATACACATAGTAAATACACGCAAGGAACAATGCATACACATAGTAAATACACGCAAGGAACAATGCATACACATAGTAAATACACGCAAGGAACAATGCATACACATAGTAAATACACGCAAGGAATAATGCATACACATAGTAAATACACGCAAGGAACAATGCATACACATAGTAAATACACGCAAGGAACAATGCATACACATAGTAAATACACGCAAGGAACAATGCATACACATAGTAAATACACGCAAGGAACAATGCATACACATAATAAATACACGCAAGGAACAATGCATACACATAGTAAATACACGCAAGGAACAATGCATACACATAGTAAATACACGCAAGGAACAAAGCATACACATAATAAATACACGCAAGGAACAATGCATACACATAGTAAATACACGCAAGGAACAATGCATACACATAGTAAATACACGCAAGGAACAATGCATACACATAGTAAATACACGCAAGGAACAATGCATACACATAGTAAATACACGCAAGGAACAATGCATACACATAGTAAATACACGCAAGGAACAATGCATACACATAGTAAATACACGCAAGGAACAATGCATACACATAGTAAATACACGCAAGGAACAATGCATACACATAGTAAATACACGCAAGGAATAATGCATACACATAGTAAATACACGCAAGGAACAATGCATACACATAGTAAATACACGCAAGGAACAATGCATACACATAGTAAATACACGCAAGGAACAATGCATACACATAGTAAATACACGCAAGGAACAATGCATACACATAGTAAATACACGCAAGGAACAATGCATACACATAATAAATACACGCAAGGAACAATGTATACACATAGTAAATACACGCAAGGAACAATGCATACACATAGTAAATACACGCAAGGAACAATGCATACACATAGTAAATACACGCAAGGAACAATGCATACACATAGTAAATACACGCAAGGAATAATGCATACACATAGTAAATACACGCAAGGAACAATGCATACACATAGTAAATACACGCAAGGAACAATGCATACACATAGTAAATACACGCAAGGAACAATGCATACACATAGTAAATACACGCAAGGAACAATGCATACACATAGTAAATACACGCAAGGAACAATGCATACACATAGTAAATACACGCAAGGAACAATGCATACACATAGTAAATACACGCAAGGAACAATGCATACACATAGTAAATACACGCAAGGAACAATGCATACACATAGTAAATACACGCAAGGAACAATGCATACACATAGTAAATACACGCAAGGAACAATGCATACACATAGTAAATACACGCAAGGAACAATGCATACACATAGTAAATACACGCAAGGAATAATGCATACACATAGTAAATACACGCAAGGAATAATGCATACACATAGTAAATACACGCAAGGAACAATGCATACACATAGTAAATACACGCAAGGAACAATGCATACACATAGTAAATACACGCAAGGAACAATGCATACACATAGTAAATACACGCAAGGAATAATGCATACACATAGTAAATACACGCAAGGAACAATGCATACACATAGTAAATACACGCAAGGAATAATGCATACACATAGTAAATACACGCAAGGAATAATGCATACACATAGTAAATACACGCAAGGAATAATGCATACACATAGTAAATACACGCAAGGAACAATGCATACACATAGTAAATACACGCAAGGAACAATGCATACACATAGTAAATACACGCAAGGAACAATGCATACACATAGTAAATACACGCAAGGAATAATGCATACACATAGTAAATACACGCAAGGAACAATGCATACACATAGTAAATACACGCAAGGAACAATGCATACACATAGTAAATACACGCAAGGAACAATGCATACACATAGTAAATACACGCAAGGAACAATGCATACACATAGTAAATACACGCAAGGAACAATGCATACACATAGTAAATACACGCAAGGAACAATGCATACACATAGTAAATACACGCAAGGAACAATGCATACACATAGTAAATACACGCAAGGAACAATGCATACACATAGTAAATACACGCAAGGAACAATGCATACACATAGTAAATACACGCAAGGAACAATGCATACACATAGTAAATACACGCAAGGAACAATGCATACACATAGTAAATACACGCAAGGAACAATGCATACACATAGTAAATACACGCAAGGAATAATGCATACACATAGTAAATACACGCAAGGAACAATGCATACACATAGTAAATACACGCAAGGAATAATGCATACACATAGTAAATACACGCAAGGAATAATGCATACACATAGTAAATACACGCAAGGAACAATGCATACACATAGTAAATACACGCAAGGAATAATGCATACACATAGTAAATACACGCAAGGAACAATGCATACACATAGTAAATACACGCAAGGAACAATGCATACACATAGTAAATACACGCAAGGAACAATGCATACACATAGTAAATACACGCAAGGAACAATGCATACACATAGTAAATACACGCAAGGAACAATGCATACACATAGTAAATACACGCAAGGAACAATGCATACACATAGTAAATACACGCAAGGAACAATGCATACACATAGTAAATACACGCAAGGAACAATGCATACACATAGTAAATACACGCAAGGAACAATGCATACACATAGTAAATACACGCAAGGAACAATGCATACACATAGTAAATACACGCAAGGAACAATGCATACACATAGTAAATACACGCAAGGAACAATGCATACACATAGTAAATACACGCAAGGAACAATGCATACACATAGTAAATACACGCAAGGAACAATGCATACACATAGTAAATACACGCAAGGAACAATGCATACACATAGTAAATACACGCAAGGAACAATGCATACACATAGTAAATACACGCAAGGAACAATGCATACACATAGTAAATACACGCAAGGAACAATGCATACACATAGTAAATACACGCAAGGAACAATGCATACACATAGTAAATACACGCAAGGAACAATGCATACACATAGTAAATACACGCAAGGAACAATGCATACACATAGTAAATACACGCAAGGAACAATGCATACACATAGTAAATACACGCAAGGAACAATGCATACACATAGTAAATACACGCAAGGAACAATGCATACACATAGTAAATACACGCAAGGAACAATGCATACACATAGTAAATACACGCAAGGAACAATGCATACACATAGTAAATACACGCAAGGAACAATGCATACACATAGTAAATACACGCAAGGAACAATGCATACACATAGTAAATACACGCAAGGAACAATGCATACACATAGTAAATACACGCAAGGAACAATGCATACACATAGTAAATACACGCAAGGAACAATGCATACACATAGTAAATACACGCAAGGAACAATGCATACACATAGTAAATACACGCAAGGAACAATGCATACACATAGTAAATACACGCAAGGAACAATGCATACACATAGTAAATACACGCAAGGAACAATGCATACACATAGTAAATACACGCAAGGAACAATGCATACACATAGTAAATACACGCAAGGAACAATGCATACACATAGTAAATACACGCAAGGAACAATGCATACACATAGTAAATACACGCAAGGAACAATGCATACACATAGTAAATACACGCAAGGAACAATGCATACACATAGTAAATACACGCAAGGAACAATGCATACACATAGTAAATACACGCAAGGAACAATGCATACACATAGTAAATACACGCAAGGAACAATGCATACACATAGTAAATACACGCAAGGAACAATGCATACACATAGTAAATACACGCAAGGAACAATGCATACACATAGTAAATACACGCAAGGAACAATGCATACACATAGTAAATACACGCAAGGAACAATGCATACACATAGTAAATACACGCAAGGAACAATGCATACACATAGTAAATACACGCAAGGAACAATGCATACACATAGTAAATACACGCAAGGAACAATGCATACACATAGTAAATACACGCAAGGAACAATGCATACACATAGTAAATACACGCAAGGAACAATGCATACACATAGTAAATACACGCAAGGAACAATGCATACACATAGTAAATACACGCAAGGAACAATGCATACACATAGTAAATACACGCAAGGAACAATGCATACACATAGTAAATACACGCAAGGAACAATGCATACACATAGTAAATACACGCAAGGAACAATGCATACACATAGTAAATACACGCAAGGAACAATGCATACACATAGTAAATACACGCAAGGAACAATGCATACACATAGTAAATACACGCAAGGAACAATGCATACACATAGTAAATACACGCAAGGAACAATGCATACACATAGTAAATACACGCAAGGAACAATGCATACACATAGTAAATACACGCAAGGAACAATGCATACACATAGTAAATACACGCAAGGAACAATGCATACACATAGTAAATACACGCAAGGAACAATGCATACACATAGTAAATACACGCAAGGAACAATGCATACACATAGTAAATACACGCAAGGAACAATGCATACACATAGTAAATACACGCAAGGAACAATGCATACACATAGTAAATACACGCAAGGAACAATGCATACACATAGTAAATACACGCAAGGAACAATGCATACACATAGTAAATACACGCAAGGAACAATGCATACACATAGTAAATACACGCAAGGAACAATGCATACACATAGTAAATACACGCAAGGAACAATGCATACACATAGTAAATACACGCAAGGAACAATGCATACACATAGTAAATACACGCAAGGAACAATGCATACACATAGTAAATACACGCAAGGAACAATGCATACACATAGTAAATACACGCAAGGAACAATGCATACACATAGTAAATACACGCAAGGAACAATGCATACACATAGTAAATACACGCAAGGAACAATGCATACACATAGTAAATACACGCAAGGAACAATGCATACACATAGTAAATACACGCAAGGAACAATGCATACACATAGTAAATACACGCAAGGAATAATGCATACACATAGTAAATACACGCAAGGAATAATGCATACACATAGTAAATACACGCAAGGAATAATGCATACACATAGTAAATACACGCAAGGAATAATGCATACACATAGTAAATACACGCAAGGAATAATGCATACACATAGTAAATACACGCAAGGAATAATGCATACACATAGTAAATACACGCAAGGAATAATGCATACACATAGTAAATACACGCAAGGAACAATGCATACACATAGTAAATACACGCAAGGAACAATGCATACACATAGTAAATACACGCAAGGAATAATGCATACACATAGTAAATACACTCAAGGAACAATGCATACACATAGTAAATACACGCAAGGAATAATGCATACACATAGTAAATACACGCAAGGAATAATGCAGAATAAAATATGCATCGTATATTAGGCCTAATAGGAAAAAATACGAAATGACTTGTACGAACTGGATTGTGGGCATAATTACCTGCAGCAATCAGGATCGAAAACAAATAAACTGGTGGTTCTAAATATTAAAATTGATGACTTACCTAACAGTTTGAATACACATTTGAAAATTGATGACTTACCTGACGGTTTGAATACACATTTGAATATTGATGACTAACCTGACGGCTTAAATACGCATTTGAAAATTGATGACTTACCTGACGGTTTGAATACACATTTGAATATTGATGACTTACCTGACGGTTTGAATACGCATTTGAAAATTGATGACTTTCCTGACGGTTTGAATACACATTTAAATATTGATTACCTGACGGTTTGAATACACATTTGAATATTGATGACATACATGACGGTTTGAATACACATTTGAAAATTGATGACTTATCTGACGGTTTGAATACGAATTTGAAAATTTATGACTTACCTGACGGTTTGAATACACATTTGAAAATTGATGACTTACCTGACGGTTTGAATAAACACTTGAACTTTATGTTAATCATATAAATGGCTTGAAAGGTCTTGTAGTTAACGCAGATCGGGGGGAAGGGGTCAAACACGCGGCCTGTGGTCTGCATGCGACCCGCCAAGCTGCATCTGTGGCCCCAAATTTATCGGCATCAGAAGGTGTCAAAGATAACAAAGGTGGCACGGCCTTTAGACCATCGAAAATGCCCTCATGCGACCCTGTATGGTTTGAATTTGAGACCTCAGATATAATTGCTTAGATCAACCATACAAATGGTAAAATTTGACTCAGTATTTAAATTATTGATTTGATCAGCCATATGAATGGTAAAATTTAATATAAATTTGAAATCATTCATGCGTTTGAGATGATTAAAAATGTATTACAAATTCCTGAAAACAGTTATTCATGTTATAAAGGGATGCCATGCTGGTTTGCTTATAAAAAATATTCAAAAGCAATTTGTCCAAAAATAAATATTCTCTAGATGTTTTTTTTATTATTTTAAATGACCAAGAAAGAACGTTATTCAAGGCGTGTTAAACACGATCCTAAAAATCTAGATTTCTACGCAGATATTAACAATTTTAGGAACAAATTAAACGGGGGTTGGGAAATAACTGAAAACGAAAGAAAAATTAAATGAACAATGCATATGCATATTTCACAAGCAGGCAATAGAAAGGCTTCCGTTTAGATGGGCATTTGTAATTGTGATATATATATATATATATATATATATATATATATATATATATATATATATATATATATATATATATATATATATATATATATATATATATCATTCATAATTGAAGCTTTTGGTAAGAGTCATTTACTTAAAGACATATTGAAACCCAAGATTCTATTAATTTGTTGTGTACCCTTTAAAATGGGTTCTGTATAAATGTGTAAATTTCATTTATAATTCCATGGTCGATGTCCTGAAAATTTTGAGATAAACATCACGTGGTCTAAATATGTCATAGGTGACGCGAATGGAAGTCATGCGTGTTTATTGAAGAAAAAAAACCCCGACATTTTTATTAGTTGTAATCAGCTGATTTGTTGACATTGCGAAATATCATTGTTGTTGTTGTTGTTGTGCTTAACACCATTTTTCAGCACACGATAGGCTATTCATGGCGGCCAGTATTAATGGTGGAGGAAGAAACCGGGAAATCACCGGAAAGAACCACCGACCCACGAGAAGCTACTGGCAAGCTTTCTCACATATCCACATTCGCCGAATCCTAGACTCGAACCCACGCAGACAGAGGTGAGATGGCAGTGATCCGTAACGGACAGCGCTTTAGACCACTCGGCCACTCGGGGCCCCCGAAATATAATTGAAAACGTGGTATAAGCTGTCTTACAAGTACGGGTTATCTTTCTATGGAACAGAAATAAATGCGGAAAGCATCATTCTTAGAGTTTGAGTGAGCTTGTAGTAAGTGGAGGAGATTTATTCATTTACAAATGTTAGTTGAATTACCGAGCTTATAACATTCATTTTAAATGACATTCGGATGCCTATATATAAGGCATACTGAATTATTTTGACAGATGGACAGATGTATATTGATAACAGTATTCAAAGAATTTTGATCATTTATATTACCCATGAATTCAATTTAAAGTCATTTGGATTTAAAACAGCGACTTGTTGTGTTATATTGACACATCAATACATTCTTGTTATCATTCTAAATACCTTTGAAAGTATACAGATCATATCCGATCTATTGGAATTGCTAGAACTATTAAGGAAACAGGAATTCATACCATACCATACCATACCATACTGTAAGTTATACTTAATTAGTTCACTTTGTATTTTAGTGAAATAAATTTATATTTTGATTTTTTAATATAAAAAACAACTAGTTCCTTGTCGCCCTATCTTGTTTCGCAGTTTATGCTTCTAGGTAGTAAGATAATCGGTCGGATGGGTAGTGCCATGCATACGTTGTTAAAGAGCCAATTTACAATTTTAAAAAATGGATGCAAAAATACATTTAGCCAATTACAGATGTCTTAGGAAAATGAAGTGAAAAGGAATAAATGGAAGATAATATACAAAATATTTTTCAGCGAAGTTTCTAAAGAACCACTATATAGTCTGAGGGAAAAACGAATTCTGCGACAAAATATTCAGGATTTGACGGTAAAGGAAAAGCTCAAATGTTTTAATGCTTATTAATCTACATATATTTGTATACATATTTGAAGAGTATTAGAACCGCAATAAAATAACATTTTAAATGATTCAAATTCAGCTCTTAGAAATATAAATAATAAGAAAATTTAATTGATTTAAATTCAATTTATTTAAATTGTAAAAATCAGAGGCATTGTTTCATGTGATACTCAACACTTTTGAAGTGTTAACTTTAAATCACAGAATGAAATTTATGACATGTATGTCCACAAAATGATTTAATTTTTCGTAAGGAATGATAAGCTAACACTAACCTTTAAATTCTTCTTTTCCACCTATCTCTGTAATGTAAATACGTGGGCCTTTACCGAAAAATAACTTTGTTTTGCATAGCTAAATAAGTATCCAAAATTTAATACGAGTCCTGATAACCACAGACACGAACACAGGTCAGGAAAAATTCATTTTATTATACCTGACATTAATAAAATCTAAACTATGGTTATGCCTGATATTTCAAGAACATAGACCTTGTATTGAAGTATTTAGAACTTTGAGATTAAAATTATATTATGTAGAGGAAATCGACTAGTCATTATACTGCCACCCTGTTCTTTAATCCATATATACACACCCCTACTGTCCTTTAATCCATATATCCACACCCCTTACAAATTTTGTCCCCATCTAGAAGCAACGAAAAATCTTGCCATTTCCTCAAAACTTCCACCGTATTTGATGCCTAGCATCACTACACGAGAATGAAGAAAATGAAAACAAATAATTGTTAATTTTTTATTTTTCATATTGGTTATAATATTCGCTAAAATATTTATAATTTTTAAATTTCATTTCAGAAAGATTGAAGACACTTGGAATCTTGTGCATACATTCTTCATTACAGTCGCTTGGAAAGATAGAGGAAAACATATACTGCCATAGCACACATGGCACCAGCTTGAGTAAAGTACAGTCCCAATATATACTGCAATTGCACACATGGCACCAGTTTGAGTAAATTACAGACCTAATATATACTGCCTTAGCACACATGCAACCAGTTTGAGTAAATTAGTCCCAAAAAATACTGCCATTGAACACATGGCACCAGTTTGAGTAAATTACAGTCCCAATATATACTGCAATTGCACACATGGCACCAGTTTGAGTAAATTACAGTCCCAATATATACTGCCATTGAACACGTGGCACCAGTTTGAGTAAATTACAGTCCCAATATATAATGCCATTGAACACATGGCACCAGTTTGAGTAAATTACAGTCCCAATATATACTGCCATTGCACACATGGCACCAGTTTGAGTAAATTACAGTCCCAATATATACTGCCATAGCACAGATGACACCAGCTTGAGTAAATTACAGTCCCAATATATACTGCCATTAAACACATGGCACCAGTTTGAGAAAATTACAGTCCCAATATATACTGCCATAGCACAGATGACACCAGCTTGAGTAAATTACAGTCCCAATATATACTGCCATTGAACACATGGCACCAGTTTGAGTAAATTACAGTCCCAATATATACTGCCATAGCACACATGGCACCAGTTTGAGTAAATTACAGTCCCAATATATAATGCCATTGAACACATGGCACCAGTTTGAGTAAATTACAGTCCCAATATATACTGCCATTGCACACATGGCACAAGTTTGAGTAAATTACAGTTCCAATATATACTGCCATTGCTCACATGACACCAGTTTGAGTAAATTAGTCCCAATATATAATGCCATTGCACACATGGCACCAGTGAGAGCAAATTACAGTCCCAATATATACTGCCATTGCTCACGTGACACTAGTTTGAGTAAATTACAGTCCCAATATATACTGCCATTGAACACATGGCACCAGTTTGAGTAAATTACAGTCCCAATATATACTGCCATTGAACACATGGCACCTGTTTGAGTAAATTACAGTCCCAATATATACTGCCATTGCACACATGGCACCAGTTTGAGTAAATTACAGTCCCAATATATACTGCCATAGCACAGATGACACCAGCTTGAGTAAATTACAGTCCCAATATATACTGCCATTGAACACATGGCACCAGTTTGAGAAAATTACAGTCCCAATATATACTGCCATAGCACAGATGACACCAGCTTGAGTAAATTACAGTCCCAATATATAATGCCATTGAACACATGGCACCAGTTTGAGTAAATTACAGTCCCAATATATACTGCCATAGCACACATGGCACCAGTTTGAGTAAATTACAGTCCCAATATATAATGCCATTGAACGCATGGCACCAGTTTGAGTAAATTACAGTCCCAATATATACTGCCATAGCACACATGGCACCAGTTTGAGTAAATTACAGTCCCAATATATAATGCCATTGAACGCATGGCACCAGTTTGAGTAAATTACAGTTCCAATATATACTGCCATTGCTCACATGACACCAGTTTGAGTAAATTAGTCCCAATATATAATGCCATTGCACACATGGCACCAGTGAGAGCAAATTACAGTCCCAATATATACTGCCATTGCTCACATGACACTAGTTTGAGTAAATTACAGTCCCAATATATAATGCCATTGCACACATGACTCCAGTTTGAGTAAATTACAGTCCAAAAATATACTGCCATTTCACACTTGGCACCAGTTAGAGTAAATTACAGTTCCAATATATAATGCCATTTCACACATGGCACCAGTTAGAGTAAATTACAGTCCCAATATATACTGCTATTTCACACATGGCACCAGTTTGAGTAAATTACAGTCCCAATATATACTGCCATTGAACACATGGCACCAGTTTGAGTAAATTACAGTCCCAATATATACTGCCATTGAACACATGGCACCAGTTTGAGTAAATTACAGTCCCAATATATAATGCCATTGCACACATGACACTAGTTTGAGTAAATTACAGTCCCAATATATACTGCCATTGCACACATGGCACCAATTTGAGTAAATTAAGTCCCAATACATGCTGCCATTGCACACATGGCACCAGTTTAAGTAAATTACAGTCCCAATATATAATGTCATTGCACACATGACACCAGATTGAATAAATTACAGTCCCAATATAAACTGCCATTGCACACATGGCACCAGTTTGAGCAAATTACAGTCCCAATATATACTGCAATTGCACACATGGCACCAGTTTGAGTAAATTACAGTCCCAATATATACTGCCATAGCACACATGGCACCAATTTGAGTAAATTACAGTCCCAATATATACTGCTATTTCACACATGTCACCAATTTGAGTAAATTTCAGTCCCAATATATAATGCCATTGCACACATGACACCAGTTTGAATAAATTACAGTCCCAATATAAACTACCATAGCACACATGGCACCAGTTTGAGTAAATTACAGTCCCAATATAAACTGCCATTGCAGACATGGCACCAGTTTGAGCAAATTGCGGTCTTAATATATACTGCCATTGCACACATGGCACCAGTTTGAGTAAATTACAGTCCCAATGTAAACTACCATAGCACACATGACACCAGTTTGAGTAAATTACAGTCCCAATATAAACTGCCATTGCACACATGACCCCAGTTTGAGTAAATTACAGTCCCAATATATACTGCCATTGCACACATGGCACCAGTTAGAGTAAATTACAGTTCCAATATATACTGCCATAGCACACATGGCACCAGTTTGAGTAAATTACAGTCCCAATATATAATGCCATTGCACACATGGCACCAGTTTGAGTAAATTACAGTCCCAATATATAATGCCATTGAACGCATGGCACCAGTTTGAGTAAATTACAGTCCCAATGTAAACTACCATAGCACACATGGCACCAGTTTGAGTAAATTACAGTTCCAATATATAATGCCATTGCACACATGGCACCAGTGAGAGCAAATTACAGTCCCAATATATACTGCCATTGCACACATGACTCCAGTTTGAGTAAATTACAGTCCCAAAATATACTGCCATTTCACACTTGGCACCAGTTAGAGTAAATTAAAGTTCCAATATATAATGCCATTTCACACATGGCACCAGTTAGAGTAAATTACAGTCCCAATATATACTGCTATTTCACACATGGCACCAGTTTGAGTAAATTACAGTCCCAATATATAATGCCATTGAACACATAGCACCAGTTTGAGTAAATTACAGTCCCTATATATGATGCCATTTCACACATGGTACCAGTTTAATTAAATTACAGGATATAGTCCCAATATATACTGCATACCGTGGACAGACTTGACACTGAGGTCTCACTGGAGAAGTTCTTTTGGGAAATTTTCATCCCGACTATGACCTTGTGCAGAAAATTGATTATAATATTACATTAAAGATACAAATAAAAAGTAATGATTTTTGTTGAAAGGATGCTTGTAAGATTCTGGCTGAAATATTAAGCTAAATTGCTGATGAAATTGGTGGCTTTTATACTGAACTGATACTACCACCAACCCCTCTACTTTGCATTCAATTTTGACAGGATATTTTGAACATTTCCATGTGTCAATGCGGCTCAAAGAAACAATGTCTACCTTATTCATTTTTAAAGTTCGCTTGCACTATACCAAATCAGTATACTCTTCATCACCCCTCAACCATCTCGATATTTATTTATTTTTCATCTGTAGAAGACATGTAAATACGTCATCAAAGTCGGCTGCTCATTGGCAGCACAAGTTACGCATTTGATCTCCTTTGCTAGTCTAAATGTGATATGCAGTCACCAACAAGCCAACCCATTTCCAAGCCTAACTCAAAGTAAATATAAACCACATTACAGATTTAGCTTATGTGTGATTATATAAATGCTGGGATTGTGATAATTATGCAAATTCCTTCTACATTTAGGTTTTTAAAATAATAAACTATCTAGTGAGACCTGAGTGACTCAGTGAGAAAGACGGAAAATCGAGATGAATGGAGTAAGCTGGTTGTTCAGTCTCGTGCGGTGCAACAACGGTTTACCAGACTATAGGACTGATGATGATGATGATGATGATGATGATGATGATGATGATGATGATGATGATGATGATGATGATGATATACCGCATAATTATGGCGATGCTAATTTCTACATAGAAATCTCTCATACAACACATTTCATATACACTTTTGATTCACCTTTTAGACTGAAAGCATTTCAAAACTTTTAAGCTGTCATCACGTTAATTTTCTAAGCTTGCAGAACATGATGATTTGCTGCAACATTTTGGAAGATATATATATATATATATATATATATATATATATATATATATATATATATATATATATATATATATATATATATATATATATATAAACCCCAATAAACACAGTATTATGTACCGTTGGATGCCAAGGTACTTTACTCTTAAGAATAATGAAATGGCTGATAAAACTGTCAAAATATGTCATAAAGTTTCCCGTCTATGAACGGAAGAATCCAAGCAGTGATTTCAAACTATGCAGAGAATATAAAGCCAAGTTAGAAACAGAAGAACAAGATTTGAAGCAGGTCAAGGCAGTCATCAAATATAAATAATGACAATGTTTTGTGTAAGGTACGTATTTTGTTTTTGTGATGGAATATAAAAAAAACTCAAAAAATAAATACAGCTTTTAATTTGCTATTACTTTATGCATTTCGACAGTAGGGATCTGTGGAAAAACTAGCTATATAGAACTAAAGATTTCAAAAATTTCTTTGAGGGAAAATATTTTAAGGTTTTGCATACAAAAAAAGTTTTGAGGTAGATTTTAATGCTCGTATAAAAGATTTTTGTGACTTTCTACCTGATGATACATTTTAAATATTTTAAATGTGGATGATATAGATAATGCGAGAAAAATTTAGCAAAAATGATTTTGTTCATTTATTTGCAATAAAAATATACGAAAATATTTATAAATGTTTGATCGTTGTGGACCGGATCTGTTCAAACAGTACTACTCCCGCGTGCTCGAGAAATGAACATGAACTAGTCCAAAGTACACTAACTTTAGTAGTTTTAAAGGAAGTGAACATGAATTTGGCCCATGTTAACTTGCAAATCTCCAACGAGAATTGACAACAGATAATGTCAGTTACTTAAGAATGATTACTGTACAATTACAGGGAAATTTCCGGAAGAAATATATTAGGCAAAATATTTACAACTGCTGTAAATAAAGAGTTTTATGGCTAGGCAGAAAACAATAATTTAAAAGAGGTATCTCGCTTAAGAAAACAATGCACATGTAAAACTTATTCCTTTGTCAAGCAATAGGTCAGAAATATATAAGTAAATCTACTGTTAGGTTTTAATGCTTATTGACTGACTTTTCTAAAGCTCATGTGTACACTATAATAAGCTGCGATATTTTTTCTTTACAGAAACTATTGATGATATATTTTACAAGCTATAAAGAATATACATTAGTGTTCGAAAAGCTGTGCTCAACATAATAAGCTATGATTTTCTCTTGTCGATTAAATTATTACAAGTTTTAAAGAATATATATTATTGTTCGAAAAGCTGTATAACAACACCAAACATATATTTTAATTACAATGTGGGAACACGACAATGATATCTTCTAAGCCCCTTTTTTTCTAATTTTATGGATGGTATAGTTTAAAACTCAGTGTGATAGGGGTATGTTAATTGCAGTGAATTTTATCGAGATCTTTGAATTACTGCAATTAGATAATATGCCTAATTGTGCTGAAACTACGGTTACCATGACAATAAATTAATGATATATTTAAAGTTTGTTATAAAACAGACATGGAATAAATCTAGCATAAAAATGTGCCTCTCCGAGCGGTGGCTTTTGAGAAATTATTATTTTGGTATTACATAGGATTCTGAAACAGTATGTCATGGCAGTACAAGTCGTTATTGAAAATTTAAAAAATAACACTAGAAATGCCTTCAATTTAAAAAGATAAAAAAAACTAATTGCATCTTTTTGATGTTCTAAAGAAAGATTTAATGATTACAAGTGGAAAAAGGTCAGAGTTTGTAAATTATGTGTAATAGACAATACCAATTGAGTATTCAGTCAGTACCGTTTTATATGTATATGCAGATCTCACACCAGTTTGAGACGGAACAATCTCAACGATACTTAGTATGTTAGCCTTCAGTGTTACAGGAACAAGTCTATAGTCCAGTTGCAAAATAAATTTAATAACAAGGTTCAAAGGACAAGAGTCTTGTCTCTCACCTTCCGTGTCCCTTTCTTTCCAACACACGTCCTTTCGACGATTCAGAGCCCCTCAGGCTTTCACCCTCGGCAGACAAAAACTTGGAATTATTTTTTCTATTATTTTTTCTATGAGGAGACTTTTTAAAAACCCCAGAATTCCGTCTGGGAACACACTCCCTTGTTTAGATTAACCAATCAGTATACTAAAAATGCTGATAAGTCCTTTAGAAGTCAGAAAAGTCATTCCTAGTCCGCCTTTATTAATAACTAGTTTGGTAAACATCATTTTATGACATATGTTTCAACCGGACCACCTCTTTCTAAAAGAATCCCTTCTGGTACACGTCACTCTGGACACTTTACCACTATGATCCCGAATTAACATCTAGCCCATGTCTGTTCTAATTGTCAAACAAACGGGTCCTAATTAAAACTCAGCTCATGCTCCAAATAGTACAGATTAATACAGATTAATTATTACAAGTTGCCAAGCTATGGCCATCATAGCCAATACATCAACCTTAAATTTAACTTGCCACGATGACCTAAAAAAATGCACTACACAACTTTTCACCATTACTTTGTCATTTTTACATGATTACCTGGCATTTATCCCTAAAGTTGCATCATATCGTCAATTAGTGCTAGATTTTGCTTTTGGCGTAAATTATTGCCGTATTTGATAAGTTTATTTCCATGACATTCTTAAATAGATATCTGTTTATTTACTTTTACATTCAATGTGTATGAAATTTAAGTTGATCCATTATGAATATAAAGATATAAATCAGGGCTATTTCTCTATTTCAACAGCATCCCATGACTTTCCCCTCTCCCACTTTCCGCCCACCCCTCCTCCATTTGTTATTGTGGTTATAGGGTTTAACGCCATTTTTCAGCACAAGTTGGGCTATACAGGCGGCCAGTATTAATGGTGGAGAAAGAAACCACCGACCCACGAGAAGCTACTGGCAGCCTTTCTCACTTACCGACTCCCTCCTCCAGTAATGGTACTTATGTTGTAGTTTTTATGTGCGAGGTATTGTAACATATTCTGTATATATTGTAACATATTCTGTATATATTGTAACATATTCTGTATATATTGTAACATATTCTGTATATATTGTAACATATTCTGTATATATTGTAACATATACTGTATATTGTAACATAATGCATATTAGTCTCAATAACAATAAGTTATTTTATTTTCCATGATCAAACGTAAAATAGTTTCTTATGTATATAGTTCTAGTCGCCCTTCATACGCCTACACACACACACACACACACACACACACACACACACACACACACACACAATGGTAGAAAGGTATTTCAAGTCCCCAACATAAGCAGAGGGAAAATAAATACTGCTAAGATTGCCAACAGTTTTTTTTTATAGTACATTAGACCCTCTGAAACTAAATTTTCTTCTTGCCAATCGCTGACTAACAATGAACTTGTAAAATGAGAAATAAATTGATAATACAAGAGAAAGGAGAACACGCATCAAATCAGCATACGTGTTAGATGGTTAAAAAAAATTTATCTTTTGTGATAAATGAAACGTGTTTTCGACCTCACTGCTAGTTTTTGAGGACGTCGAAGATGCCAGATAAATTAAGAATTCTAAGCTGCGAAATAAATTAAGACTTCAAAGATGCGAAATCAGGTAAAATTTGACCTTGTGATGGAACAGTCGCCTCTGTAAGAACTAAATTAACTGTTAGTTTCGCGCTGTTTCATTATATCAAGTGTACCCATCTTTCATTACATCAAGTGTACTTACTTCTCATTATATCAAGTGTACTTGTGTTTCATTATATCAAGTGTACTTGTGTTTCATTACATCAAGTGTACTTGTGTTTCATTACATCAACTGAACTTACTTCTCATTATATCAAGTGTACCCGTCTTTCATTACATCAAGTGTACTTACTTCTCATTATATCAAGTGTACCCGTCTTTCATTACATCAAGTGTACTTACTTCTCATTATATCAAGTGTAATTGTGTTTCATTATATCAAGTGTACTTGTGTTTCATTGTATCAAGTGTACTTTTGTTTCATTGTATCAAATGTACTTACGACTCCTTGTATCAAGTGTACTTGTGTTTCATTGTATCAAATGTACTTACGACTCCTTGTATCAAGTGTACTTATGTTTCATTATATCAAGTGTACTTGTGTTTCATTATATCAAGTGTACTTACTTCTCTTTATATCAAGTGTACATGTGTTTCATTATATCAAGTGTACTTGTGTTTCATTATATCAAGTGTACTTGTGTTTCATTATATCAAGTGTACTTGGGTTTCATTGTATCAAGTGTACTTGTGTTTTATTATATCAAGTGTACTTACGTCGCGTTATATCAAGTGTACTTACGTCTCATTATATCAAGTGTACTTACGTCTCATTATATCAAGTGTACTTGTGTTTCATTATATCAAGTGAACTTGTGTTTCATTGTATCAAGTGTACTAACGTCTCCTTATATCAAGTGTACTTGTGTTTCATTATATCAAGTGTACTTACGTCTCCTTATATCAAGTGTACTTGTGTTTCATTATATTAAGTGTACTCGTGTTTCATTATATCAAGCGTTCTTGTGTTTCATTACATCAAGTGTACTTGTGTTTCATTATATCAAATGTACTTGTGTTTCATTGTATCGGGTGTACTTACGTCTCCTTATATCAAGTGTACTTGTGTTTCATTATATCAAGTGTACTTACTTCTCCTTATATCAAGTGTACTTGTGTTTCATTGTATCAAGTGTACTTACGTCTCATTATATCAAGTGTACTTGTGTTTCATTATATCAAGTGTACTTACGTCTCCTTACATCAAGTGTAATTGTGTTTTATTATATTAAATGTACTTGTGTTTCATTATATCAAGTGTACTTGTGTTTCATTGTATCAAGTGTACTTGTGTTTCATTGTATCGGGTGTACTTACGTCTCCTTATATCAAGTGTACTTGTGTTTCATTATATCAAGTGTACTTACTTCTCCTTATATCAAGTGTACTTGTGTTTCATTGTATCAAGTGTACTTACGTCTCATTATATCAAGTGTACTTGTGTTTCATTATATCAAGTGTACTTACGTCTCCTTATATCAAGTGTAATTGTGTTTCATTATATTAAATGTACTTGTGTTTCATTATATCAAGTGTACTTGTGTTTCATTGTATCAAGTGTACTTGTGTTTCATTGTATCAAGTGTACTTACGTCTCATTATATCAAGTGTACTTGTGTTTCATTATATCAAGTGTACTTATGTTTCATTATATCAAGTGTACTTGTGTTTCATTATATCAAATGTACTTACGTCTCATTATAACAAGTGTACTTGTGTTTCATTATATCAAGTGTACTTGTGTTTCATTATATCAAGTGTACTTGTGTTTCATTATATCAAGTGTACTTACGTCTCCTTATAGCAAGTGTAACTGTGTTTCATTATATCAAATGTACTTGTGTTTCATTATATCAAGTGTACTTGTGTTTCACTACATCAAGTGTACTTACTTCTCATTATATCAAGTGTACTTGTGTTTCATTATATCAAGTGTACTTGTGTTTCATTATATCAAGTGTACTTACGTCTCCTTATATCAAGTGTACTTACGTCGCCTTATATCAAGTGTACTTACGTCTCCTTATAACAAGTGTACTTGTGTTTCATTATATCAAGTCTACTTGTGTTTCATTATATCAAGTGTACTTACGTCTCATTATATCAAGTGTACTTGTGTTTCATTAGATCAAGTGTACTTACGTCGCCTTATATCAAGTGTACTTACGTCGCCTTATATCAAATGTGCTTGTGTTTCATTATATAAAGTTTACTTGCGTCTCATTATATCAAGTGTACTTACGTCGCCTTATATCAAGTGTACTTACGTCGCCTTATATCAAATGTACTTGTGTTTCATTATATAAAGTTTACTTGCGTCTCATTATATCAAGTGTACTTACGTCGCCCTATATCAAGTGTACTTACGTCGCCTTATATCAATTGTACTTGTGTTTCATTATATCAAGTGTACTTACGTCTCCTTATATCAAGTGTACTTGTGTTTCATGTTATCAAATGTAGGCCTACTTACGTCTCCTTATATCAAGTTTACTTAAGTATCATTATATCAAATGTAGTTACGTCTCCTTATATCAAGTGTGCTTGTGTTTCATTATATCAAGTGTACTTACGTCTCTTTATATCAAGTGTACTTGTGTTACATTATATCAAGTTTACTTGTATTTCATTATATCAAGTGTCATTGTGTTTCATTGTATCAAATGTACTTAAGTTGCAGTTGATATATAGAGGTTATGGCATAAAAACGATTCTTACAAACACTTTATAGCTAATATGGCGGCTAAAACCGTTCATTCTTAGAGCAAATGTCACTGAAGTGTGGGGGTCATCTGGTGCTCGTACTTGGTGGAATCCACGGTATGAAAGAGAATGGGGTGGGAGGTTTCTTTAAAAAGGCAAGGAGACGTTTAGCACGACTGGATTGTGTGTCGACTTGGACATTTCATCTGATAAAGTGTCCGCTTAGACTTGGGTTTAAGAATCCGCCGTGGACGTGAACATTTTCCACTGAGACATTTGGCGGGATCGAAGGGATCGTGCAAAGGCCTAATGTATTCGCTGTCAGTTTGACTCTCGACCTGAGCGCGTAGTGAGCGTGGTATAGATAGTGAATAGACGAGGATGTGATAAAATGGGGAACGGGTTATGTGTATTTTCTTGTATAAAGCAAATGATAAATAATGTCAGATGGATCATTTTATAATCTCTGTACCATTAAGCATTTATGCAACATACCCGTATAATGTAGCAATGAAATGAATTTGCACAAAGATAAGCTCAGATGCTTGCTAGTTTTCAAATCTGAAGTCCATGATTTCATTGTTATAAATTTTCATTCCTCAGATAATAATAAATCGTAATACACCTACTCTAGTTATTTGCGTGTCTTTGTTTATATTTCTCTTGTAAGTTTTACAGTATTCTTCCTTAATAGGCACGTGTTCTCTGAGTTGTCTTTTTTAATATTTTACGATGGACTTTTCTGTGTTCTCTGCGTTGTCTTTTTTTTATATCTATGATAAACGTTTGTTTCCGAATGTGAATAAAATATTGTAAAAAACAATGTCTGCATCTCATTAAAAGGCTGCATTATTGTCAATTATTTGTGATTGTGTCTCTTAGTGAATCAAGTACTAATTTGTATGCGGATACATTTCAGCGTTTGTATATTTTGTCAATGTTTTGTTTTATTTATTTATTTTTTAAATTTCTCCTTCTCCGTATTGTAACCATCACATATCTCCATTTTTTTTTAAAAGTTAAATTTGAAATAGTTTACAAATTAAGATGATATACTTTAGTTTCAACCAGTGATCTATCTCGGTTACTTCCTTATTTCAAGCGCAGATTGTTTCCAGTAATCTTTAAATCTAGTTTGGAATCTGCAGTCATCACACTATTATCATAGTTTAGACACTAACGCATAGATAGTCCCCCCCCTCTCTCTCTCTCTCTCTCTCTCTCTCTCTCTCTCTCTCTCTCTCTCTCTCTCTCTCTCTCCCTGTTATTCATTCTTTCACAGTGTCATGTTATTATTCCTATATTTTGCATGTACTGAATTGTACGTCAAAAAGTTTCTATTAATTAGGTCATCATTTTACTATAACATATCCTCAACACCTCACGGTTTAAATCGGAGAAGGCTACGAAATATTTGCATACGATAATCCCACTGAAAGGAGCTAGATAAAAGTGGCGTCTAATACACTCACTTGACATCAAGACAGCATATATCGATCGGGCAGCCATGCGTTTTTACAACACGCTCGGTTGGTTTTAATCCGGATGTGATATCAAACTTGGCCTTTCTTGTTCAAATAGGAATGTGAAGTGTGTTATAATGTAGGGATTTAACTGAATGCTACACTGCTGATTCCTGCCAATTTCTGGCATTAATGGAGAAGAGTACGTTTTAAATGGAAACTGAAGCAGGAGTTTGCAGTCCCATTTGCCTTACCAAGACGTAGTTTGTATTATAGGTTAAACTTCGTACGAGATGCTGTGACTTGGTAACCAGGTAAGACCTACTACGTTAAGAAGGTACTCACTGTTGTCAAACACTGACATAGAGCAGCTTGTAACATACACTTTGCTCAACGTAAGTAACCTAAATGTATTTGGTATGTCACAATAACACTGGTAACAATTCTAAACTTTAAGACACGGATAGTTAATGCTGTTACCGTTGTCCCTACCCCACACCCCGCCATTTTGAAAATGTGATTGTGGTTAAATGCTAGTGAAAGCTAAACGTCTTTCCCAGAAAGACACCAGGGTAGGTAGCCGATTCTAGCTGGACTGGGCGGGTATTTAATCCACAACCCATGAATTACTAGTCAGTTGCACTACTAAATGAGGTACTGCATTTTCCGATTTTCAGAGTAAAAATAACAAAGATGGAACTTACTTGACTTCCGTACATGTCTATTATCGGTATTTCTTGTTAGTACTTTATGGTAACAGTTAAAACACGAGTTTGTAAACAATTTTTTTTTACTGTCGACAATAAAACATGCAAATAGCAACAGGTAAAAACATTAGGTGTATCGATTGTGTATACAAAACCGGTACACTATAGATTTTATTTAGAACTGTTACATGTATGGATGCATGTGTGTGCCAGGGTTTCATGACACGTCTGTACAATGCTGTTACATGCATGTGTGTGTGTGCCAGGATTTCTATACAATGCTGTTACATGCATGTGTGTTCCATGGTTTCTGTACAATGCCGTTACATTGTGTCCATTAAAAGTAAAGTTCTGTAAACTGTTATCATAAAGAATTTCAGTAGAACCAAAAGATTCAAAAGATAAACCCTTCAAAAAGAAACGTAGCACGTGTACATTAATAGTAACGGGGTTGATTGCAAGCCGGACGGGGTACATCTGCATGCTGTTTATTACAAAGGACAACACCGGTTCATAAGTGCAAAGTGCATCAAAACTAAAATTAAGATCGACCGACAGATAGTCAAATGGTTGACTGGATTATTAGGAATCCGCACATGGTAAAATAAAATAAAACATTCTGGAGGATTTAAAATTGAAATTTGAAAATAAAAGATAAGTTTAATTTTTTTGGCATCTGACATAACAAAGCATGAAACATAGATGTCGTCCCTTCGAGGTTTTTATGTTTGCCATTTTTCTTTAGAACGTGCATGTCTGGAGGAACTCTAACAGAACATGGAAATGTGTATATGAAAGGCGTAAGTGCACATAGTTTCGACTCCTAAACTTCTCAAGCTTGATTTCAAGTGGTAAACGTAAAAGAATATTTACGGAAATGAAAATAATTCGCCCAGTCCAATGTTTTGCTCTCAATCAACAGTGCTATAACTTAACAGGGTTGGCTTCCTTCGATTGGCTACAAAGGGTTGACTTCATTCGATTGGCTACAAACCAGTCGAAATTAAACTACTTCATTATCGACTTCAACATTAAAATCAAATTGGTTATTTGACCAGGCCAGGATTCCATCAACATAACTTAAGCCAGGACTTGAATTTCTATGTAGAATCCAGAAACCTGATTGGTTGAATGTCTTAAAAATATACTTAACTGAAAATGTTTGTTAAAGGAATTTATATAAGATGTTTTTATCAGCATGCTTTTAATCGTTTCCTTAATAGAATATTCCTCCGAATTGCAGATAACTGTTCGATATTTATTTTATGAGAAGTTAGTACAGTTATAAATTGTCTCTCGGTGGAATCATTTATTTCGGTCACATAACGTTATTTTGTTATTGGAAAACACGATGCATGAATAAAGAAATCGGAAACTTGTGTTTCCACCGTTGAGCCTCAGTGGCTCGATGGTTAGAGCTTTTGACTCTTGACCAGAAAGGTGCGAGTGTGATTCTCACCAACGGATTATCTACTCGCCTTATCACAATATTTCTTTTAAAATTCTCCTCTGCCATAAAACACACACACACACACACACACACACACACACACACACACACACACACTGTTTCCAACTCATCGGATATATCAATATTTGATTCATATTGATTACCAAATAAGAATATCCCTGATCTCTTGGTAATTATAGTGTCAATCATTAATTGACTATCCATACTCTTTTAAAGCTGTCATAGTAATTATAATGTCAATAATTATTTTAAAATATCCATACTGTTCAACATCTGTCATGAAGATTATAATGTCAATAGTTAATTAAAAATATTCATACTGTTAAACAGCTGTCACGGTAATTATAATATCACTAATT
The DNA here is from genome assembly GCA_016746295.1 of Potamilus streckersoni. Lineage (NCBI taxonomy): Eukaryota > Metazoa > Mollusca > Bivalvia > Unionida > Unionidae > Potamilus > Potamilus streckersoni. Next base: position 318,029 of record JAEAOA010001146.1, on the reverse strand, counting down.
AAATATCCATACTGTTTATCAGCTGTCATTGTAATTATAAGGTCAATAATTAATTAATTATCTGTACTATTCAACAGCTGTCATGGTAAATATGTCAGTAATTAGAGATCCATACTGTTCAAAAGCTACATTTTACAGACCTTTCAAAACTGTCAGTTTTTCTCTATGACAGTTTTTCGATATGATGAATACATGTAATGACCAGATGAAGGAATATAACATGAAAACTCTTTTACATTTAACATCGTTTTCGTGTGATGCCAATAAGAGACGAGATACAATCTCATTGTAATGCTAATAGTCACCTATAACAGAAATAAATTATTTAATTATGTGCATTGTGTTTTGGTACTAGTAACTATATGCAACTGCTTGGTACATTTTTGTTTTGCTTCACTCCTCATATTTTCCTCTTTTATTTTCCACATTGGCCGTTGCGTCGCCATTTTGTATTATAACTGTTACTTGTTCGGTAGTCTACCCTATATTTAATATTGCCAATTTGTATACCATGCATTGTAACGATTGCGTTACTTACACTATACCATGCATTCCTCTTGTTGTTTTAGAGCAAATTACTATATGTTGGGGTATGGAAATTTCATACATATATTTGGAGGGTATATCGACCACTCGAAATGTAAATATAGTTTGAGACAAGTAGTCAGTTAAAATAAATATAAGTTATTTTATATAACACAAAGGTAATGTCTCTTAGATTCATTTACATCATATCCTGAAAAAAGGAAATCAGTAATTACTGTTACTTGTAAAAAGAAGTTTATGTAGAAATGCAATAATTTTGAGGGCTTGCCTGTATAAATGTGTACAAATCGAACAAAAATATTGAAATATATGGAAAATAATGAAAAACAAGTTTGTCACAGTATGGTTTTGACTTGTCCAATCTCGTAAAAATTGAAATGCAGAACTAGTACATGCACAATAACGAGAGGAATCGCATTCAGATCGGCGTTCCCTGTGTAAATAAAATTTGGCCTAAGATCAAATAAATTCCTCCAGGCGATGAAGTGGCTTTTGTTATCTCCTTTCCCGTAAAACGTCGTATTAATACTATGGCCGCAACTCAACAAAAACGTTTCACGATTTGAATGATACTCCATACAGCGCTATTAGTTTATAGGACCGATACATAGAAACCATCGACATTTCATCTTTTTTTCTCTTTTTTTTGTTGTTTGTTTTATATATCTCGTTATAATTTTTAACGGTAAATTTTACATATTGTGTTATAGTGGACGTCTACGTTAGTTCTAATGCTTGCATTTATTTCATGCCATGCTACTAGCTTCATTTTTAAACCATCAATGCCAACAGATGGGATTAATATTTTTTAATACTACTAATTCGTTTTTTTTAAAAAAAAAATAACGAATGCATTAGAGTTTAATAGAGACAAGTTCATTGATAAAAAATTTACAATATTATCATCTATAACAGCAGTCTTTGAAGTTTAAAGCAAAAACTCTTAGATGGCAAAGTACGTTGCATTCCCTTAATCCCCACCCCATCCCACCCGTAAGTTTTACCCTCCTCTTCAAGTATGTCAGTTTTTGCTGTCTTTCCTGTCCCTTGCCTATTCGAAAATAAAAAGGAAAGAGATCTGGATTTGATTAATTCCTTATTTTCATTATGAATCAAAAAGCTCATTAATATTTTCCCGACACTTCGACTACCTGAAACGCAAATAATGTAATCTAATCAGCCACTTTGCGGTATCGGTTCACATTGATTTTTCTTTTTCTTTATACTTTCAATGTCTTTTTTTTCCATCCCGGTTTATATACATTATAGAGCGGTTTTTAAATACTATTTGATGAATGCAGCTGTCAAAAGATGTTCAGGTTGTATATCTGAATAAACACCGTCGTTATTAATTGGGTGTCCACGTGGCCCAGCCAAAGACCTATGAAAATACCATCAACACTCATGACCTTACTTTCCCGTGATAGCAGGGTTTGTGTTCAAATATACACCTCTACAGTTTTCCCATTTAGCTAATTATTAACTGTTGCGTTTTGCTGTCTGTAACTTGATGCTTCCCCTCCATACACACAACATTGCCAAAACAATGTCATAGATGCATATTAACACTTCCCCTCTCTACACACAACATTGCCAAAACAATGAAACAGATGTATATTAACACTTCCCCTCGCTACACACAACATTGCCAAAACAATGAAACAGATGTATATTAACACTTCCCCTCCCAACACACAACATTGCCAAAACAATGTCACAAATGTATATTAACACTTCCCTTCCCTACACACAACATTATCATAGATGTATATTAACACTTGTCCTCCCACACAACATCGCCAAAACAATGTGTCATAGATGTATATTAACGCTTCCCCTCCCTACACACAACATTGCCAAATCAATGTCATAGATACATATTAACATATCCTCTCTCTACACACATGTCATAGATGTATATTAACACATTTCCCTCCCAACACACAACAATGTTATAGATGTATATTAACACTTCCCCTCCCTACACACAACATATTGTAAATGTATATTAACACTTTCCCTCCCAACACACAGCATTGCCAAAACAGTCATAGATGTATATTAACACCTACCTCTCTACACACAACATAGCCAAAACAATGTCATAGATGCATATTAACATATCTTCTCCATACTCACAACATTCCTAAAACAATATGTCATAGATGTGGCTTATTACTTCTCTTCCCACACCTAACATCTCCAGAAAAATATGTCGTAAGAATATTTTTGACACTAACAGGCTGAGTTCACCTCATTGACACAATTTCATTTACTCTAAAATATTATGCTTTACAATAATATTGTCCAACAAAACCCTTTCCCTCTCGCGGAAATGGATATGTGAAATAGGCATAACCCACTACCTTTTATTAAGGTAGCTATTGGAGGTGGCCCTTTTGACTGGGTGTTCACATTAAAGAAGTGTTGGATATATGAAAAATAAGACTTTGAGTTTGAAGTGTTTTATCCTTTTTGCCTCTTTCTTTGTTTTAATTTTTTGTTACCTAGACATACTTGGCAGTATATAGTCATGGTTGTGCTGTTGTACCACATACATACATACTATCCTGCATGCATGCATACATACGTACATACTTTTAGTCCCAAATTCGACACTGATGCCATTCTGAGGACGTCAAAAAATCGTGTGTGGAACAAGGTTATGTAAATAGACCTGGCACTTTCTTATTCATTAAAAAATGTTTTATTTCCCTCTCTGTGTTTAATATTCCCCACAAGAGACCCTTTTTTTTAAAAAAAAAAGGAATTGTTCTTTCATGAACAGTGACGTGTTACGATGATTGATTCCATACAAAACACAGTTGGATATTTTCAATTGTTTACCTGACGCTCAGATCTTCAATATAAACATAGTAAAATGACGTAATACCTTTATACTCAGCTAATAACTGTGTTTAATATTCCCCACAAGAGACCCCTTTTTTTTTTTAAAAAAAAAGGAATTGTTCTTTCATGAACAGTGACGAGTTACGATGATTGATTCCATACAAAACAGTTGGATATTTTCAATTGTTTACCTGACGCTCAGATCTTCGATATAAACATAGTAAAATGACGTAATACCTTTATACTCAGCTAATAAAGAAACAAAACAATCCCTACCCTGATAAAAAAAGAAACACCAATGTACTTTTTACACTAGTCCCTTATGAGATACGTATTCATTATTTTCTTTTCTGGATATTACTTTAGACTTTTTTAAACTTGTTAGTTTGTATTCTAGTTCTTCCCATCGTCTTTGATTTAATATGGTGCATTTCAAATATGTCGCCTGTCAATTATAATTTCATCTCTCTCTCTCTCTCTCTCTCTCTCTCTCTCTCTCTCTCTCTCTCTATATATATATATATATATATATATATATATATATATACACACACACACACATACACACACACTGTACACTATTAATGTCTAGGATCGTGCAAAAAGCAACAAGAAAAAAGTGAATAAAACAAGCTTTATAAATTTAACAAAATAATTTATTTTCCTAGAAAAAAAGGTAAAAATGAGAAAAGGACTTAAGGTTTACGAGTAAAATCCAAAACTAATCCAAGAATTAAAGAATAGAAGTTCTGTCAATAAAAAAGATAGTGAAACACGTTCGAATCCGATGAAATTCAAGATGGAAGGCGATGACGTCCTCGATAGTCAGCTTTGTACTGATTTGTCAAGTTTTTTGTTGAATCACAGAAAAAAAATATTCCAGTTTGGAATTCCAAATTATTTTCAATAAATTTCCTTGTCCAAGAATTTTGTAATGAGCAATTGTATTCTAGGGTAAATAAATTACTAATTCGAAGAAAAAAAAAACCCATAAAAAATCAATAACTCCAACTGGTCACAACAAAACACCTTTGAGTATCAAAGGTTTATAGAACGACACGCTATTTCTTCTGATAACATTAGTTATAAGACCATCTAAAATGCAAAACAGATTCCCGTATGGAGGGTCTTGTCATCACCTTAGAACAACGTAGAAACATTTTCAGGTGTACAATCACGCACTCTAGTATGTCCTTAGCAAAAGCAATGGTTCTTACTCTGGCAATGAATAATATATATATTTTTTAAAAATATGTTTGCTATAAACCTTACAGATTTATAAATCAAGGTCAGCCACTAGATACAATATTTCTACTGCTGGCTGTTTATCCGGTAAAACGGAACTGAATTTGAATTTTCAAAGAAAAATAAAATCCAGTGGACAAAATAAGCATTACAATAAAATGTAATGGATTAATTGGTATTTTTTTCTCTCTTCCAGAATGCTAACATGTTTAAAATACAACACTGGCGATGCCTAGCCGTCCAGATTCGGTGGAAGTTTCTAACAGTTATTGGTGTGTTTCTGTTATCAACAGCCCTTGTAATTGCTCTCACCATTTTTCGAGATTATGAAATAGAAATTCCAAGATTTGATGAACTTGAAGTGGATGATTTTCCTCCTTTAGGCATCGAAACTGAAGAGGAATATCCATCAGAAGCGAGTCCCTTACGAATACCTCCGATTATTCATCAAACTTGGAGAGACCGAAACATCCCAAGCAGCGTTACGAACTGGATGAAAAGCTGGATTATATACCATTCAAAATGGAGGTACATTTATTGGACAGACAACACAGCGCTTGATCTCATCTTGAACAGCCACGTGTATTTACTTCCGATATATTATGGATATCCGGAAAACATTCGGCGTGCTGACGCAATGCGATACGTCATACTCTATGAATATGGCGGCGTGTATGCTGATATGGATATGGAGAGTTTACGCTCCTTAGAGCCCATTGTAAGAAAATATTCGTGTATTCTAGCTCAGGAGCCTTATGAACATCCCATTATGGATGGAAATTTCGAGCATTTAGTAATTAATGCATTTATGGCATGTGCGAAAAAGCATCCATTTATGAAGCTTGTAGTGGACAGACTTAAGGACTTCAGTCATTTTTGGAATGTCCTGGACAGTACTGGACCCCACTTTTTGACGTTTATTTACAAATCGTACCAATCAGAGCGAAACATTAAAAGTACAGATGATGACGGAGTTTATCTTGCGCCGGCTGAATATTTTTTCCCAACACTCGATCCAGTGAAATTTCCCTACATGAGACGAATTTGTGACAATTTTCATACCTTCTATAAATTAAAACAACGGGCATGTGTCTCGTTGAAAGTGTTTGGCCTGCGAAGGAGGCCATTTTCATTTTCCTTCACTCAACATCATTGGATTCACACATATCTCGGAGATGGGTTGACGATTCGTAAGACATATGATCTCTTGGAGTTAGTCCCACATGCTGAAATGTACGATTTTCGCAAGGGGCTCCAGACTTAGTTTCTAGCTCTGCTGGTCATAGACCGGAAGAGCTTAAGCAGCGATATTTTGTCTGTCGTCTGTCCGCCATCAACCCGTCTGTCCGTTAACATAGGTTTGTTATCGCAACTCTTCTAAACATTACTTGGATAATTCCCACGAAATGTTGCATATACATTCATCTCGAGGTCTGGATGGTTTTAAAAAAAGGTGCCACTCAGACATCCGGTATAGCATCGTGATCGTTTTAGAAAAACAGCTTTTGTGAAAATGTTGTTGTTGCTACTTATGATAAGCAAATATTCATATGAACTTTTTTGTTTCTTTGTTTTGGACTTGGTGGTTAAAAATAGTGATATTTTCATCCCAATTTAAAAACGTTCACATGTGACATCATTTATGACCGCTACTGCGTACGTCTTGAAAACTGTGTTGTCGTTGTTTCTTCTAAACATATGGTAATATTCTATTCGTTGGTTTCTGAAAACATTCTTATGTTCTCCTTAATGATGTTAACGCCTATCTAGCAATTCAATGTCCTTCACGGCCTCCGTCATGTAACTCTTGTTATCCCTACTACACTTAATAAAAATACATATCAACAGAATTTTGTTCAGACGATATTAAAGGGAGTTCAATTGTCCATAAATATAATGATTCGGGTCTGACCTTTAAAAATGGGCACAAAATTGTTATATAGTCTTACTGAATATATGGACATGTAAACATTAGGTTTTAACCCGTAGATTTCTTATGGTGCCTAGCTGTTCATTAATGAAGCTATATCTACAATGGACAATCATATCGACATCGACGTACTCAAAAAAACTCCTTGTCTAAGAAGGTTAATCCTGAATAAAAATGGTACCGATATTATAGTTAATATGGCCCACCATTGCGGTCATCTTGAAAATCCTGTTGTCACTCAAGAATATCAAAAACGGGGTTTTTGATTAAAAAAAATGATAAAAAAAATCTTGGATTCCTGGAAAATTGTTTTGACCAGTAAAATATCAATCCCGTGGAGGGTCTCTTGCTAAATTGCGTCATTTTCAAGTCCATACATTTATTTATTTATTTGCTCTTTTTGTTCGCTGTTGTGTTCATTTTGCAATGTTGAATTGTTATCTTGACTTTTTGGAGGTTTGAGGGCTTCCATTTTATACTCCATAGCCAACCATACATATTTTGGTGACCTTCAGTCCAACGGCTGTTATGCAGCTATTATGTTTAGTGCCTACATTCTGCTAAATAACTCATTTATCCCGAACTCTGAAGAATCGAATCAATTCTTAACTTTAGCAGTTCTATGTCGCACAGCTATTTTATTTCGTAGCAACTAAACAGATTAAGACAATACGTCCTTATTTAGATCATTGGTTTAAGGTTCTCACTTTTATAGATCATTACAAATTGCCGACATTCGCTTTTATCTGCGTGGATTAGAGTCTCGGCTCGGCCACCGTGGGTATGCGAGAAAGTTTTTCAACAGCTTCCAGTGCGTTGGTTTTCCTTGGTTCCTGCTTCACCAAAATATCATGTCCGCCATGTCTAGCCTATATTGTGCTGAAAAATTGCGTTAAACCTACAAAACCGTGTCAATCGTCCTTGAATCACATTTACGCATATTTGTATGGTGTTCTATCAGACAATTTTTCTTTTTGAGATCAACTTTTATTTTACTCTTTATCATACGAAGGCTTTGCATAACAAATTCTTTTTTCTAAGAAACAAAACTGCACCAAGGCAAATTCTATCATAGTTGATCAAATACTAGGAAAACCCTCTGGAATATTTATTGAAACGAATGACCCGAATCATAATAAATTCAGAGGAAAAAAAATGGAAATTTTTAGAAGCTAAGATTTTATGCGAATATCTATAGATAATGCTATCATCTTCGTTTGCTTTGTAGCCCAAAATCGCTTATCAACATTTCGGTTTTCATCCCACATTTTGCCATAAAGCAAATGTTTGTTTTCATCATAACCCAAATCACACTGTAATTGTAATTAAACTCAGATCGTACTATACATTTCAACACAATCCATTCTGATCTTAGATCGTACTATACATTTGAACACAACCCAATTCTGATACCAAATTTCACCATAAACTGTATTTTACCCCTGATTTCAACATACTCCAACTCTTGCCCGACATTTCTATATTTGCACAATTTAACTGCGTTCAGATTTGAAATGAGAAAGTAAATAATGTTCTGAAAATTTTATCGCTTTCATAATTTTTACAATGAAATTTTGTTTAGTGCCATCCATACATTAGATATCATGTGTTAACGTCCATTCATTTGATGTCATGTGTGAGAGTCCATACATTAGGTATTGATGTATGAGCGTCAGTACATTAAATGCCCTGTATGGGCGTCCTTTCTTTCGATGATGTCATGTATAAGCTACCACACATTACATGTGTGAGCGTCCATACATTAACTATCTGGTATGAGCCTCCACTCTTTTTTTTAAATGTCATTTTTGAGCTTCCATACAAAAGATGTAATGGGTGAGCGACCATACGTTATATAGCGTGGGTGAGTAGTGTACAGTAGATTATTCAGACTTGTAAATCGATGCGACATTGTTTTGTTAAACATGACGGAAACTAAGGCGACATTGTGTAGTGCTTCATCATTCATATAGGTAGATTATATGCAAGAAAAAATCTCACAGGTATTAATATTATTAATATTATTAGTGTTATTAGTTAATAAGGATAGCTTTATTTGCTTTCATTTTTTTGTGTAGAATTGCAGCTTGGTCTCGTTTATCTTAGTAATAAAAGAATGAGTAGTTCTGGTTCAAAATGGCTGCACATCCACAAACAAAAGAAAAAAGGAGCAAAATAAGGACTTATTTCCATACGGAAATGCAAATGACGAAACAAGGAAGAATCCTTTTGGCCCGCAGAGTGCCAGGGTGCCAAGTCATAGACCCGTCAAGCTTTATCGAAGAAGAAGGACCCTGACCAGCCGAGATCTTGCAATATCTGGTTTGGAGAGGTACCAAAATAAAGAACATCCAAGGGCTTCAATACGGGGGCAGACGATTATACTTCCTTTTCGCTAAGGGAGATAAGCCGCTGTCAAAATGTATGCACCTCCTCCATTAGTGAAGAATTTAGGGGAGAAAATGGTGGAAATACACTTTTCTGGTCTACCTTTAGAAATACTCCTGGCAGAATTAGTAGTTCAAATAGAAAAGACATTTTGAGTCGAGGCAATAAAGTTAAAAATGGCCACGTTTTGGGACTTTCCAACGGTTTTCACTGGTATACGCATTATCACTGTGACAGAGGAAGATGCCAAGATAATTCCAGCCTTCTACGTCCTAGGGTTTCTTATCAAGTCCTGGTATCGTGGTTGTCAATTATACCGACCATGTCACCAATATGGAAACCTCGACCATTTGACGAGAGAATGTCAAAACCAGGCACCTCCACAAAATAAAACTCCCAACACCAACGCCACTACCTATGTTTCAGTAGTAAATAAGGATCAGCAAATAGGCACGACTTTAGAAAGCCTGTTACAAGAAGTTCCAGAGCCTGGGGAAGTAAAAGCGGAAGAAGTAAGAGAAACTAACACTTCCGCATTTTCAAGCCAGGGACGAGCATCGAAAGTACCTCAATGGAGAAAGACACATGGGACGAAGAAAGCCATAAACAAACTCAGCAGAAAGAAAAAGAAAGCCAAATTGAGAGCAAAAAAAAATCAGAAATTAAAAGCCAAAAAAAAAAAATTGGGAGAAGAAAAGGCACCATTTTTTGATGTTGAAGAACCAAACTTTGACAACACTTCAGAAAGCTTTGATGGAAATAAGACAATTGAAGAAACTCTAATTTCAGAATCGCCAACACAGAAACAGGAAGAAAAAAAGGACCTAAGTACCCATACTCCATTACTGCCGTTAAAGTGGTAAAGATCATCTTCCACTCCAAGAACACCATCGGAATCGAAAATAACGGAGTTAATTAAAGAGGCAAGAAATGAGAAAAAGAAAATTGATCAGATAAAGAGAGCTACTTCTTTAACCAGTGATAGCCAGAAAAAATAAGATTGGATGAGTACATAGCCAAAAAGAATTACTCACATATTAATTAATTAATTAATTGATTAATATCTAAAATTGAATTTTTAATTTAAAAAATTTATATATATGTTCATAGTCAAGGATGTAGGGAAAGGAGGGACTAAACTTACAGATCTTGACTGTGAACATAAGTGGATTAAGAAACAAATTAGACAAAATAATACCCCTAGCAAAAGATTATGACATAATTATAATACAAGAAACCTATCGAACGCCCGAACATATGGTAAAGAGACTGGAAGAAGAAGAACTTGACGCTTTAGTCCTCAATAGTGACACCCAACGAAAAGTAAATCAGGAGTGGCTGCAATTGTTCGGCTCTTAGCCAAAGGATTACACTTTGAAAGCCCTAAAACCCCATTTGATTTACAGGGACGATTTATACATATTAAGATATACAATTGAAATATTTTTAATATATATATATATATATATATATATATATATATATATATATATATATATATATATATATATATATATATATATATATATATATATGTACCCACTGTAAGAGTAAAATCTCAAAAAGCTAACTTTGTATTAAATGTGATCGTGAATCGCTATATAGAAAACTTCATTGAAAATCCATGCATTCTATTTGGAGACTTCAACTGGGTATTAAACTAATTGGATACAAGTGTTTAACTAATTGTGATAAAAATTTACATAAGTGGTCTAGTATTCTTTCAAAATCTAACAATTTAGATGATATTTATCACTGGCTAAATGAGAATAAGAAAGTGCGCGCGCACACACACACACGCACACACAGGGATAACAAAGGTAGTAGGTTAGACACATTTTATATCTCAAATAATTATATTGGCGCAGCTAAAACATACTTTATAAAAGACAGCCAAATAGCTGATCACAAATCAGAAGTACTTGAGTTACAAATAATAAATAAATGAAAATGTGGTCAAGGAGTTTGGAAATTAAACAATGCTCACTCGTTGAACATTGAATATGTGAAAACTATTCAAACTCGCTTGGATAAATTCAGAAATAATAAATTTGGAAATATTATGGCAGATTGGAAACATTTTAAAAAGGAATCAAAAACATAACTAAATATTATATATATAGAAATTTATTAAAGATACAAAGTAAAAATAACTCATTAATGGAACAAGATAAAGAAATAAGGTACGGGTTATAATAGAAAAAGAAGTAACCCAAGGGGTCAAAACTAGGGTAGGAAAATTTTATAATTTATATTAAAGGGGGAGAGGACTATATAGAGGAATGGAGATTAAAAAAGGTGAAAATAAAAAAATTGACGCAATTTGCATAACTAATACACGTTATAAAGATAAAAAGTCGATACGAAAAGGGATTAAAGATTATTATACCAAAAGATATGAATCACAGCAAATTGATATAAATATTATGGATATGTATTTAAAACTACTAACGAATTAATTGTGCCAGAAATTTTACTGAAAGGAAACTGGAGGATAAACTACCCCGGGCTTCCCCCCAATCTAATTAAAGATCATGTAAAATCATTAGGAATACATTTTGGAGAGAACTCTACTCACCTGAACTTTCGTGATTTATTAAGGCGCAAATTGAAATTTGGGCTGAATCTAATAGACTGCGTACAGGTAGCTAAAACCTACATGTATAACCAATTGAACTTTGTAATAAATTCGACACACTTTAGAGAAACAATAATTGGAAATATTAAAAGAAGACTATTGAGCTTCATAAAATCCACTATTTAAAGAAAAATTACATCTGCCAAACCCGAGTTTAAAACAAAAAACATTTATACTGGATAGATTTAAAATTTTAAATAACTCTCCCAAACATCCATGGGAAGCAATATATATATATATATATTATATAATGTTATATATATATATATATATATATATATATATATATATATATATATATATATATATATATATATATATATTATGTATTATATATTATATATTATATAATGTTATATATATAACAATACAAAACTAACCAAATTACCAGAGCCTCCCTATCTTATAGGAGATTTAGATACCTATTGCATACATGCAGAAATATCCATTGATTATGGACTAAAGGAAACGATACTTACACAATTTTAAATGAATTTAAAACACCAAGTAAACATAAAATTGAATATCGCCATCTTCAATTTGACTGGTCTGCCGTTTGGAAGAACTGGGCAGGTATAAGTAGTAAATGACGATATTCATGTTGTAACTGGTATAGGAGCATTCTATTTCTATACTTAGGGGAAAGGGCATTTCACAGACATTTAATATCATATTTACCAAAATGCAGATCATGTGATAAATATATAGACCCCCAAAAACATTTAATACTATACTGTAACAATATGAAAACAGAGAGACATATAATAGAAAATAAACTTAGCAAGAAATATGGCAAATTTCATATTAATCAGTTATTATATACAAATAATGTTAACGATAACGAAACTTACAATGAAGTAGTTGAGTATATCAACACGAATATGAAAAAATAAATTGAATCTTAATAGTTAACCAATATGACTCTAGTAGAAAACCATTATTGGAGGCAAATATACCTGTGAGGATTTTTATTATTATTATTATTTTTTTCTTTTCATTTTTTCTTTTATGCTATTTTTTCCTTTTTGATTCGCTCATAAATACAGATCAATCCAAATAGACAGAGAAATAGATTACCTTATGGGGATATCCGTATGGTATGAGACTTATGCTGCGAGACTAACGTGAGGTAGTACGGCTCGTACTGGATCTCCCAGTAAAAAGTAAGCTAAGTAAAGAAAATTACGAAAACAAATACTACACACTACATCAATACTTTATTAATATCTCTCTCTCTCTCTCTCTCTCTCTCTCTCTCTCTCTCTCTCTCTCTCTCTCTCTCTCTCTCTCTCTCTCTCTCTCTCTCTCTCTCTCGTAGGTCTTAGCTCCTTATTATAGCACACACTAAATCACTGAAACAACAACACAACACTTAAAAGCTCTTTACCGTTCGGAACTAATGGGGTCCCTTCAAAGATACTAAGTCGGAGAGGAACCACACCAATAAATGACTTGTTGACTGTTGCATGAATAATACCTACAGTAAATGGCTGGATGTATGCAGTGACTTTATTGCTTAAAGTCAAATAAGTTGAAATGAATGGGTCTGATTGTTTGTAGCCATCTGTTATTCTATGTTGCTGCTATTACAGATTAAGATGACAACCGCGCTTTTCTCATTTCTAACGAAGAACTTTCCAATAAAACAGAAAATCTACCTCATTAACAGAGCAATGAGTTTGAACTGCAGTCTTAACCTAGACTGTTAAGTTCCCTCTAACAGATTCTAAATAAATAAATAAATAAATATCATATTACTGAAGTTATCTATAGTTCTCTTTAAGGGTTAGGGGCTGATGAAATAACTCCAAAGCAAAGTGGTCTATGGGAGGTAACTCTAGATGTGGTGAAAACACGCTTGTCTCGTTTGCCTAATGTGTGTTTCGAAATATACATTGAATGTAATTAAATTGAAAAAGGAAAAATACGACCGAAAAGAGTTGCGCAAGCCCATGCATACTTTCAGACACGGATAAGAAGATTAAGTGATTCAGTTTTAAATAAACTCTACAACTAAAGTCATATACTCGTTTAATCCATTCTTACCTCTCTCTCTCTCTCTCTCTCTCTCTCTCTCTCTCTCTCTCTCTCTCTCTCTCTCTCTCTCTCTCTCTCTCACACACACACACACACACACACACACACACACACACACACACAATGAGTGTATTTTAAGGAAATACATAGGATATGAGCACACAGCTTGTCTCACCGCATAATTTAGATCTTCTGCAAATATTAAAGAGTTTTATCCAGTCTATCGTCCAACCAATTTTTTTGATGATTTTTTTTTGCATTACCAAAAAACATTGATCATACTTTGAGCTTTTGTCAAATTGGTTTTTGATTACTTTAACAAATGTCACGTTATTCATGATACCCCAATGAAAGACACCTGCGATTGAAACAAGTCATGGCTAGGTGATAGAAAAGAATCAAATAAACATGACAATGTGATAGAAATGAGTCAAATAAATATGTCTATGTGATAGAAATGAGTCAAATAAATATGTCTATGTGATAGAAATGAGTCAAATAAATATGTCTATGTGATAGAAAAGAGTCAAATAAATATGTCTATGTGATAGAAATGAGTCAAACAATTAAGGCAATAACAACACATGTATAAATTACTCATGAATGGTAATATATAAGTGTGCAAGTGTTTTTTTAGCTATCATAGTAGATGGTTTAAATTGATGGTTCGAATCCCGTCAAAACTTTGGTGTTCGTGATTTTGAAATTGACATTGCGTTGATTTTCATGGTACATGCCTACCTGTATAACTGAGGCAACATCTATTAAAATAAAAATTGTGGAGAGCTGATAAAAATATTTGAATTTGCAATTAGGCTATCAATCTTTAAGACACGTGGGTTTTTCTTTATTCCAATCCAAACATAGACCCGTACTATCTAATGGAAAGGATATACGTGCTAATATGTAATCATTTGACTTACATTCATTGAAACATACTACTACAAAGAAGGGGATACGTTGTAAAACATGGGAGCTGAAATAAACACACACACACTCACTCAAACATACTACAATACAAAAGTGGGCACGTTATAAAAGTAGGAGGATGACATAAATACACTCACACAAACATGCATAAATGATAACAAATAAAGTAGGTGGTGATCGAAGACACGATACTACACCATTACACACACACACACACACACACACACACACACACACACACACACACACACACACACTACTATCCCACACAAGAGATAGTGGGAAAAGTATTTAAAGTTTCTTGAAGGGCCGTTAAGTTCTGACACGTATTTATTGGCCTTCTTCTCCTCAGAGCTTATTTCTTGTCAGACTTCTATAAAATGGTTTAATTTGAATGAGTGTTTATTTTTCCTGTTTATAAATAATAATAAGTCTTGAAGATTCGCAGCTCGGTTTTACACTTTAAAGGGTGAAGCGAAAAAGTCTTGAAGATTCGCAGCTCGGTTTTATACTTTAAAGGGAGAAGCGCGTGGATCATGAGGATTAGTAACTAAGGTTTTCACTCTTTTGAAGAGAATATCAATGAAGAATTTAAGACAAATAACGAAGTATTTCAACAGTGAATTGGTAAAAATATATTAGTGGTTTATTTTCATAACGAATGCTTATACAAGTACATTGGGGCATAATGCTCATGGTAAAGTGTCTTGTATGACTTAAATCAAAAGTGAAACGATTAATACACATTTGTATACATTAAATCTATATTAATCAGCTGTAAAAAAATACGTATAGATTTTTCGCACTCCGATTGTTATTGCTGATGGTAGCAATATATAATGTAATTCAGTCCTATATTTACTTACAGATAAAGGAGGTTTTCATTGCAATTTAGAAGACTGTCATTTTTGTTTGGTATTATTTGATAGTTGGTTAATTCAGCACATTGTTCAGTGGAGCAGAAAGAGGTTATCTCTTAGCAAATATAAGTTTCTACTTTTATTTTGTAAACTTCATAAGTAAAGGTGAATGAAATGAAATCAAACAATATTAAATATAAAATACGAGAGATGTACTTCTGTATAAAACTCAATACAAAAATGTATTTTCTTATATTTTTTTTCCATTTTTAATATTTTTTAGTTTTGCATGTCCAGGAGGTATTCTAGTACACAATGCAATTTACTTTCATGTGAATTAAACTGACTGGTATTATGTTTCTCTTGGAGACTAAACCTGTTTTAAATATATTGTTCATGAACACAGTCTAACAAAAACGAAAATGCTTGTCATTACAATTCACCGAATAATATTAAACATTTCCTATAATTCGTTATTCAAACTAATTTTGTAATTCAATACACTTGTGTTTTCTAGATAAGTGTCAATTTGCATAATCCATAAAATGTCATTCGATGCAGATGTAAGATATGATTTACAGCTTTGAATTTAATCTTATATATAAACAGAGATATTTAAATGTAATATACACATACTGATTATGAATACACGTTTTATTTATTCTACAATATGAACCTAGATCAACTGTAGAAGAAATTAATGCTTTTGTCAGTAATATTTTCCATGGATGAAAGAAATACAGCGTTTTGTTTGATTTTTGTTCAATTGAAAGAGAACAAATATAATCGATAACTCAACTGGATATGATTACCGGTTTATACATATACTTTAAATTAATTCAATACCATTTCTCAATTATAAATTAAAAAATGCACAGAGCAAGTTTCAACCCATGCATGGCAAATGAGAATATATTAAGGATTCTAGACTGTTAATATTCCAGATTACTCAAGCATTGTCACTAATATATTTGAAATATTAGTCCATTGACTCCGCGTAGAAGACTATTGAAGATTGATATAGCTAATTTATACGATTTTTGGTCTTTGATGACGACTCTCATTTTACAATAATAGTTCATGGAATGTCGCACAAAGATGTGAACAGATAACAACAAATAAGGAAAGTGGTAATTTAATTATCACACTCACTTTCCAATTATAACGTTCCTGAATTTGACCAAACTCTTGTATATACAGTTTATCTTTAGAGGTATAATGTGAACTGGGCAAGTTTGACGAGTGCACATATTTTACTGATGCAGTGAACACGTATCATAATTTGAACATAAAACAGAGACATTCTTATAAACTAGCCAGAGTTATAGATGAAGATTTTGTAACAGACATGAAGTTTACTTTACAAGTTTAAATATTTCATGGAGACAACAGCGACTATATGTTTATGATTATTTCATTAAAGTAAAGGACAAGGTCAGACTGGTACCGATTTTGGCCTACAAAAGAGCTATTAATGTAGGTGCTTGTATGAGTAACAGTTCCATAATGACCACATGTTAATTGTAGCATATATACCTGCGATATATTTAAACACTGAAAAAAACCATTCAATTTTGTTCCAACTCAGCCAAGAACATATTTCTCTTTGACAGAATACACCTATTAAAAGGCACGCGGCACATGCAATTCCAACGAAGGAATGTATTTCTTTTGACATTTTCCCGTCCGTAGTTTGATATGTTCTTAATCACAAAATCTGAATAGTAGTATTAGGGCAGCTAGATAAGCAAGAGACCCATGAAGGAGTTCCACTCACAAGTACTACAACAACGAGCTTCTTATAATTCTTCACACGTGAAATATTGCTGATTTCCAAGTTTAATTGTTTAATTAAGAAAAGTGAATTACGTTTCTTCAATTTTTGTGTATAGTTTTGCATGATTACAGAAAGACAAAAATGTTATTATGTGAATCTTAATATTAATGACATATTACCTTGTCTATTTCAAGTACAATATATATATATATATATATATATATATATATATATATATATATATATATATATATATATATATATATATATATATATAATATAGAATATAATCTATATGCTATAGAGAGCATTTCCTGGGGTTTATATCTGGATATTTATAATAAAATATCCTTAATTTCAGAGTCATTTAACTTTAAATTGGAAGAAACAGGTTGATGGATATATTATATGGTGTGTTGCAATGTACCTAACTCATTTTAATGTTACCTTTCCCTTTTGTCCCCATAATCTTTCAATCTTATTTCATTACAAACATTTCCCCATATATATTTTTTTCCCATAATATCACCCAAGAAATAACGTTACAGATACAATATCAGCAGCTCTGGCCAAGTTTTTTAGAGTATGCACTATCGATGCCCCTGTTTCGCCATTACACATTTTGAGCACGATCAAAGGAAACATAGTCTCTTTTCAAAATCTCCTCTTCGCATTGTGCTTTAGTCACTGTGTTAGTCCTCAACGTGCTTTCCCATAAATGTGATAAATAAGACAAACAGGGCTATCTTAGTGAATTTTTGTAGTTAGATGATTTTTTTTCAGCAGTATTGTTTTGGTTAAAACGTACACATTGATAAGCTTAGTTTAAAACTGACCTTGGCAGAAAGGCAGCTTTAAGATGGATTATCAAACGGACCTGAATGAAAGTATATCTTACGTATACAAGCCACACCTGCACTTTGCTGGACATTGAGATTGAAACGGAAAGCATGAGAAGTGAGATTTTTGATGCATTTTCTCTGCGTCATCTTTATAATCTGGAAACAAATATCGTATTTCAGTTGAGTCTGGATCATTCCTCATTTATTGCAATCCAAAATGTTTGATCTTTATTACTAGCCAGTATATGTAATATAGTTCTTAATCAAGAACTACGGCGCTCAGCATTAAAAGGTTAGTGTTAGGACTGGTCGGCCTGGTGTCAGGATAATGTGACTGGGTGGGACATCATGCTGCATGTCTGCGGCTTGATGCCCCAGTGCTAGACATCACTATCAACTACCATACTTCAAATATCGTAGCTATATGACTGAAAAATTGTTAAAGCTACATTAAAAACCATAATCACATCACATCACATCAAGAAATACGTCTTTTTTCATTTTCACCTCACCCTGAAACACAAATACTTAACTCTGTTTCTTTGTCCCGAGACACAAGTACTTAATTCCGTTTCCACTTGCCATGAGATAAAATTTACTTTTTTTCCCGATACGTAAGTACTTAACTTTGTTTTCCCTTTTAGTGAAACACAGCTAATTAACCCTGTTTGCCCATGCCCTCTAATACAAATCCCCTGTCATGAAACAAATTCTTCTCCCTGTTTGCCCTTGCCCTGAAATATAAGTACTTTTCTATGTTTCCTCCACCCTGAAATACAAGTATTTATTTTTGTTTCCCCGTGTCTTGAAACACAAGTAATATATTTGTTTCCCCCGTTCCTTGAAACACAATTATTTCTTTTTGTTTCCCCCTGCCTTGAAACACAAGTATTTTCCATTTTCATACGTCCCCATAAACAAAATTATTTGTCACTGTCCCCTATGCCCTGAAACATGTACTTCAATACACCTAAACTTACTTTATTAATTCTTCTGCTTTGCTTTCTAATTTGTTTTTCTAAACTCGTTGAATATATATTATTATTTTTTCATTTGAGAGAAATTATATAGTTCTGGCCCAATCTGCGGTACTGAAGTTCTGTTTATTGTAGAGGACAACTATTTGATCTCATTATAACAATGTCTGCTCAAATTGTCAGGTTTCACTGGTTCATCAAGAGTAGAGTTAAATCAAAGGAAACCCTTTACTCATAGCTTCTATCGAACTTCAGGATTTATAAACATAGATTTATGGAACACAACGATCAAGCAATTCCCATAGCAAATTTTAATTGTTTCCCTTTTCAGATGTAAAGAAAATTGTAAAAGTACTAAATGCATTGACTAGAAATTTTCAGCGAACGTATAAAGGCAAAGTACAAAATTTTCATCAAGTCTTAGTGATAATTGCCATATATCGATGGACTACAAAACCCCTACCCATAT
Source organism: Potamilus streckersoni (assembly GCA_016746295.1). Classification (NCBI taxonomy): domain Eukaryota; kingdom Metazoa; phylum Mollusca; class Bivalvia; order Unionida; family Unionidae; genus Potamilus; species Potamilus streckersoni. The sequence goes on along the minus strand of JAEAOA010001146.1, from coordinate 298,540 downwards.
TGGTGTTATAGTCTATATTTTTCTTATATGCCTAAGCCATCATATAAAGTTTATGGCAGTGGATATTTTGCATTGACAGTTGCCATTCATTCTCAGATTGCTATAGTCACTGATTAGTTTAAACGAACTCTTTTTTACTCGTGAAAATTTTGCAAATCAAAGAAACGTTATGAAGCCGTATACTTGCTTACAGTTGCCGTACATGATGCCGTACACGTGTTGACTATTTTTGAAATTCGGTGTCTACTTTTAAAATATCACCAGTAGTACTTGTGTTATTGCGTGCGTGATTAATGTAACCCAAAATACTACTACTACTACTAACACTAATCGTCATCACTATCACATTTGCTACCATCTGAAGTTTATTACTGGCTGATAGCGAAAACTCTGAAGTAGGTATAATTTATATTGCGGCAATATCTGAGCAAATCCCATAAGTTACAATATGGATCCGATGTATGTATCGACACATCGACAAATAAAATCTATATCCAAGTTATGGTTCTATACTCTTATTGACAAATCAAACTCATATTCTGTTTATGTTTCTAAACTCTTATTGACAATCAATTCCATATTCTCTTTATGTTTCTACACTTTCATCGACAAATCAAATCCATATCATAGTTACGGTTCTATGATCTAATCGACAAATCAAATCTATGCTCTAATAGACAAATCAGATCCATATTCTATTTATGCTTCTACACTCTCATCGAAAAAATATAGTTATACTTAGACACTAATCGACAACTCAATTTATTTGTTTCTACGCTTTCATCGACAAATCAGATTCATATCCTCATTATGTTTGTACACTATTATCCACAAATCAAATATATTTATATTTTTGTTATGTTTCTACACTCTCATCGATAAATCAAATCCATATCTTAGTTGTATTTCAACACTCTAATCAACAAATCAAATTAATAAATGTATGTAAATAGAGATTCTTAGACGAATCACTGTACAAATGTTTCCGAAATTGGTTTTGAAATATATATATTTAAAAAAAGTGCAGAAAAACGCGCAAACCATGTGTAGCCCCTCACCCCACTTACTTTGGTTTTTCATTACTTTATTCTCAGAAGAACCGAGTAGGCTCAGTGGTTAGCATTCTGGACTCACGACGAAGAGGTTGTGGATTCGAATCCTACTATCTGATCAACCTGGATCAGATACCGTATTTGTGTCTTTGAGCAGAGCACGTTAACCACATTGCCTCATCACTAAAATAACGTACTTGTGTTGATGTGCCGTAAAGCACCAAGCGAAACGAAACTTTAGATTTAGCAAACCTGTCGCATACTCTTGTCTTAACACTTGGATCGAGTCAAATTTCTGAAATGACTTGTTAAAAAACGAAATGAGATCACGGTATGGGGTTTTGATTTGTTCTGTTACTGGTGCAGAGACGTTGAGAAACATTGCTTGCAAGCATCTTCTAATGTACAAATGCAGAAGCGTAGAAAACATTTTCATTAGCAATACGGTGCATATAATTAGTATGAATAAATGTGTAATAACATCGTACAGTCTCATTAATGTGAGTTAAATGGCTTAATTTTCCCTGCAGTCCATGATCGTCAAGCGATTTGCAAAAGTCGATGTATTTTTCATTAAATCCCATATATACGAGAAATGTTTCTCTCTTTATATCTAGTTTGAGAAATCATTAAACAAAGTACAGAAGTATCGTAGTCATTATTCCAGTAACTGAATATATGATTCATTTGATTTGGTTGAGATAATCAACGATTGATATAATTTACACCTTAAAAAATTACAAGTAACTTTGGCAAAATAAAAACTAGAAATAAATACTTCATTGTTTTCGCTACTGTGTGCTATTTTGTCTGAGCAAATGGCCAACAATGTGGCTGTAGCAAAGACAACTCCAAAAGAATGATTTGAAAATGAATTGTCACTTGTCGTATTTGTCTGCAATGAAGGCGTGTCATCGAGCGGAATACAACGTGATCATGCCGCAACAATTGCTGCGCGATTTTTTATCTCGAGGTATACTGCGACTGAGTAATTCGCACACTGTGATATAGTCACTCTCCTTTATCACTGATTACTGTTTGTGTAGTATTCATACATTCAATGAGAATGTAAGTCGTTTAAAACGGTAATTGAACTGTTTCAAAGAAAGAGAACGCACTCAGAGATAACACTACAAATTACGGAGGATTCTTTTGTCGTCCAACCAATATTGTTCTCTTGAAAAGATTTTAACCCTTTTGACTTGCTTGAGACACCCGAGGAGTCAAAGATTGGATAGTGCTGAACGTAAGAATGAAAGTAGGTGGTGGAGTGTTCTGCCTGTTGGAAGTATTTATTATCCTCCATTTCGTAAACCATGCCGGTGAGTATAAGTTTATAAACTCTGATTTGTATTAAGAATGAGACCAATGGACACTGTCTAAAATCTTTAAAAAAAATCATTTCGCAAACTTAAAATTGATTGAACATGTAACTTCCTCACTTATCTATTCGTTGTTTAAAGTGAACAGTTGTTGGCTTCCGTCCGTCTTCGAGAGACGATTTAACATTGATTAAACACATAACATGAACAATTGCATTAGTCAACGCAATTTATTTAACATTTATTTAATACATAAGTTTGTAACCAACTTTTTTAATGTTTAAATTAGACAAAATTATTTAATTATCAATATTGTTTAAAAAACCCCAGGTACTTCTCCAATGGAAAAATCGTTGCTTAACACAGAACATTTATTCACATGTTTTTACTGAAGTCTTTAAAATATAAAAATATATATCATTTTGTTTTGTTTGGGTGACACATTTACTCGTATCTATATGTTTTTATATGATCCCAAGTTTTTCTCAAGGTAATTTATAACCTCGTATTTCCAGTCATTCTATTTCACCTAGATTTGTCAAACAATGCTTGAGAGAGAGAGAGAGAGAGAGAGAGAGAGAGAGAGAGAGAGAGAGAGAGAGAGAGAGAGAGAGAGAGAGAGAGAGAGAGAGAGAGAGAGAGAGAGAGAGAGAGAGAGGTTCCTTAACTTTTATTGATGGCCCTTTGAAAAACGTACACCAATTTGTTACTTAGAATCCAATTTTGAATGTTTTGAACATAAATGCTAAAAATTACTATATAGAATATTCTCATGACTCCTTATTTACCATAGCATTTGTATGTTTGTTAACGAGCAGGTTCAAAATAAATCCGTAATACGAAATGTTGAAGCAAAAGAATCAAAACATTATATAGTTACAACACACCGAACAAAAAATTACTAATGTTGATGAAACAGGATGGCCCAATTCCTAAAATATTTTGAATTAAGATTTATCTATTATTAGTATTTTTTTATCTTTTTAAACTAGATATAGACATCCCCTCTTCGTTTTCGATAGAACCCGGCCCGTCCAACCACTTTCAGCAAGAACCCATCTACTGTACACTTAGCTAAGTCGTCAAGGTCGCATTTACCTGAGTCTGATTGTAGATTATTGGACACTACAGCCATGATATGTTGCCTTGGTAACCAAGTTCTTAAACTCAAGGAAACTTTGATCAGTCATTATTTCTGAAGATTAACATCAGTTGTTCCAGTTACATGGACAAGTACATTCTATTCTTGAAATGAATCATATAAAGTTCATGAAAGTATTTGAAATCATCATTGAGTTACGAATGTCCCATACAATTCTCTTTGGTATGAACATAGTGTGCATGTTTTGTGTATTTCATAATATAAAGACACTAGAATGTCTTCATATACGAGTATAATGTATATGAGATAGGGAAGACAAGGGCATTTCAGTGGAAGATCTTAGCTTTTAGTTTCCTTTACTGCTTATTAAACGTTGGCCCTTCATTATATCCCATGACTCCCTCCAGATACTGCATGTACATGTATGAATTTTCTCATCCTAATTCAAGAGTTGTAGGATCATTAAGAGATACATGAAATGAAAGTTACAAAAATAAAAATTTGTTTAATTATTGTATGAAATGTGATAATGTTTTGCTAAATTATATCAAGTTGTAGTAATAAAGCTTTAAGAAGTAGCTATTTGCATTGCATAGAGAATTTCGGATGGCTTTCTACAGCGTGGCGATGAAAGCCGAAATGGTACGACTGACACGAGATAGCCAGAACAAATAACTTCGGTGTCTGATTATTTGAAACGAACCAACAAAGGAGACTTCGTAGCCAAGGTCCACCTGTTATTACTCACGACGTTTTCAATTGTTGTAATAATGACAAATATTTGCAGCTGCAGAATCATTTGTTTATAAAACACGCTTAAACATGAAAACAAATTCATTTTATTATGCATGGTCTGTTACCTGTGCATGCGTGACGTGATTCTTCATTTATCAATGCCATAAAACACGAGTCATTCGACAGCTTCCTGTATGATATACTATTTGTTAGGGGAAATTAGAATATTTCTGTTGAAGCATTTACAAACGCACCAGCAAGGGGTTTCACAAATTATATTTATTTGAAGAGATAATAAAAAAAAATCTTTTTGAATTGATTGACGCATCTCAGTTACACACAAATATGACAGACAAGATATATAAACTCATGTCAAAAATGGTTTTATGAAACAGCAATGTCATTTTATGATTAAAATGTGTATTCTACTATTCTCTAAAATTTCTACCTGTTTTGGATATTTTGATGTAGAAACGACACTCTCTAGCTTCGTATTGGAAAGTCAATGTTTACATAGATTATAAGGGTCAAGAGTCCTATTGCAAAAGAAAGGTATTAGGGTTAAACGCGATTCCCATGGAGTAATTACGATAGTTAAATTTGCTTCTGAAGATGAGAGAGCAAGGGTTATCTTTTCTCCTTCAAATCAGTTGTTTACGGTAAACGAGAACACGTTAACAGGAACACCTGTTCCATGGTTTTGTAATGATCTGAGAAAATAAACCATGGTAAATTAGCATGCGCTGTTCATCTACAAGAATTGCTAGTTGTTACCGTATCGAAGCTTGCAACCATTTTAGTATCCATAGTGAAGATTTTAGTTCTGTATCAAACTATGTTGTCACCATTCAAATTGTAAGATATTTTATTTCACTATAGGAGATAAAAACAAGACATTGGTATGTACGTTGCCATAGAAATTAAACAGGTTGCTGTAGTATCTGTATTCAATGTTATGATAACATTGTTGGCAGTAGGGAAATCCACGACAATTATTTGCACTCAGACCCTGCCCTGTGGCAAGGCGAACGAGGCGAACGAGGCAACCGCCTTGGGCCCCATGCTTTCAGGGGCCAAGCGCTGCCGACGGAAATCAACTCTGCAAAGCTATTGTTTTGCTTGGGGCCCGCTCATCGCTTGCTGCCTTGGAACCCGCATGTCCTAGGACCCTTTATGTTTGCACTGCTATTATTTATTTATAGGATGTGAGATAATATAATTATAAAAGGCATATGATCCTTCCATTTTGTCTTCTCTTTTTTTTTCAATATATATCGGTTGAGTGAGTACTAACAGTATATTACCCACATCAATGTGATAGGGTGGATCCTATGTAGATTGAATATCAACAAGAATAGTGAAATTTGATATTCTGTACACGATTTGTCCTTTTATGTTCATGGCTTTATTTTATACGTGGCTATAATAGCATATATTGAGACTTGCCATAAAACTATTTTTTAGACTTGCCATAAACAACATGCATTGAGACTTGCCATAGAACAGCATGCATTGATACTTGCCATAGAACAGCATTTTTTTTTAGACTTGCCATAGACAGCATGTATTGAGAGTGCTTTAAATTAAACCTACATGCATGTTAAATATAATGGACAAACTAAATGAAAATGATATTCATATTTAATAGCGAGATTGTTAGCTAGCATACAGTATTTTTCATTTCCATCAATTCTATTTTTCCCATATTTCCTAGTGTCTATGCTCAAATTATGAGAAGACGGTCAAGTTTGTCAAAGCTTGTTTTTATTACTGGTTACCCAAGAATTTGTAATAATCATTCAGGCCATGCTCAGTATGTGTTTATAAATAGGCTGTTAATACGAATTTTGAAAATTATTATTCTAGTCTTATAAGACATCATATGTGACACTAAGTTATAAAACTGGAATAAACAATTAGACCAATTAAAACCTAGGGAAACCTACCAAATTTACTAAATTAAAATCTGTTTAGAGTATTTTTAGGAGTGTAACCCAATTAATGCCATTTAATTCACTTTCAATAAATAACTGCTTATATAAAGTAGTCAGTACGTTGCTTATATAATGTTTACTTATAAACCAAAAATTGCATAATTAAATTAACATTATGTCTATGAAATACAAAAACAATTATGAAATCGAAGGAGACATTATTTGCCTCATTCAGCTTTATAACAAAATTATTAACAAAATGTCTCTCTCATCACCCCAGTCTCATTCTAAGATGAAAAAGTGTATGAAAAGTATAAAAAAAACAGAACCAAATATAACCCTACCCCTCTCCATTTTTTTTTCTTCTATGAACTAGAGAAAAAAAAAATGGTAAAAACAGTGTATAGTATTGTAGCGGAAACTTCCCAGATAACGCTACCCCTAGTCTAGCTATCTCGGATTCTTAAGGATAGGTAATTTGTGATTTGGAGTGATAGATACAGGTAATTTGTGATTTGGAGTGATAGACTGCTGTATCTGTCTAAGGATTGGCGCTCAAGAATGTGACATTGTTACCTCAGCGGGATATTGTCGTTTTCCTGGCCTCTTGTCGCCGACTGAGTCGCAGAGCCGTTGACTGGGTCGCTGACTGAGTTAATGAATCGTCGATTGAGTCCCCGATTGTGTCGCTGAGTCGCCGGTTAGGTCGCAGAGATATCAACTGATTCACTGACTTGATCGCAGGGTCGCGGAATGGTTCACCGAGTGAATCGCAGAGCCGTCGACTGTGTCGCTATGTTGTTAAGTCGCAGACTGGATTGCCGATTGTCTCGTTGATTAAGACACTGGGTCGTTAACTATGCCGTTGACTGTATCGTCCTTTTGGGTTGCTAACTGTGTCGTCGAGAGAGTCGGGTCGCGTGATTTTGCTCGCTGAAGATCGAGAGATAGAGAGAGATCGAGAGAGAGAGAGATCGAGAGAGAGATCGAGATCGAGAGATCGAGAGAGATCGAGATCGAGAGAGAGAGAGAGAGAGAGAGAGAGAGAGAGAGAGAGAGAGAGAGAGAGAGAGAGAGAGAGAGAGAGAGAGAGAGAGGATGATGAGAGAATATATAGAAGATATGTATTGTCGCAAGGTCGTGATTCCAAGATTTACGCTCTTCTTGAATGAGCCTTGTAGTGCCTTTATTTTGGTCGAAGGAAGATCTGATTCCTACGTTTTTAGATTTTCAGGACTGGCCCTTACCTGTTCGGCCAACTGCGACCAAATGTGCTTGGTTCTTTTGCAAGGGACGTCTCCACAGATTACCGTTTCATAACACACCAATATTTGCTGCCACTGTTGATACGTATATTTACCACCAGGCGGAATCACGTAACCCAAGCTAAAACCGTGCTAGAGAACCCGCTAACATTTAAAATCAAACATAAACTTTAATAAAATAAAATGATAATTAGCTTATACGAAACAAATATAACTGTCCATTGGTTTTTCTCATTACATTATGTGTGACCAGAAATGAGAAGTGATGATAAGTTAGTATCACAGTGAATTACGTGGAGAATCAATATTGTCAGTATTACACTGGAGCACAGTGAATGATGATGTGTATCAATATTGCAATATTGTCAGTATACACAGAAACACAGTGAATGATGTTGTGGATCAATATTGTCCTTTATATCCAACGTTATAGGATGGGGAAATTTCATCGGATTCTATGTCAATTATATGACATACAATTTTATACAAAGAAAATTTTCTATTCAAGACCTATGTATAATACAAGAATAATCCCCACCCCACCCTCTTCCTGTGGGACAATTAGGGTGGAAATCAAAATCAGCAAATCACTCAAAGAAAATTCCTTCATCTTGAACTCAACAGGTTCGGTTTGTATAAAATATTCCGAGTATCATTAAATTAATTTGAAATATGTATCAGCTATCACTGACCATTAGTCTTGACATCCCAATTAATCGCTGTGTACCTCAATAACCTCTTCATTGCCAGTCTCATAGTTTTAATGTGTTCATTTTGATTCCTCGGTGTTATTAAGTAAGAATTAAAAAAAACCCCCAACTATAATTAGGGTATATTTAAATCATAAACATGTTTCAAACGTTTAGTTACTTATATGTTCGTATTTTGCAGGTGCGGCTTGTACGTTTCCCGACCCGATTAGAGGTAATTGGATAAGCTCTGAGAAAGGGACACTGAATTTCACAAACAACACCTTATGGAATTATCCTATCGTTCTGACAGCGCTTGTCACATCGGCAACATTCACGTGTGAAAGTACATACAATGGATTCTATTTCCTTAAGTAAGTAAAGTTCTCTTCTCTGCGTATACGAGTTTGTTTTGGACCGTCAGAATGATGTAGTACTACTATTGTCTCCATTCTCTTACAAATACATACCGCTTGTTGTAATATCTAGTATAAAATTGAAAGATCAATAATGAAAAATATTACAATTGGACAAGTCAATGAATATTTACTCTCTCTCTCTCTCTCTCTCTCTCTCTCTCTCTCTCTCTCTCTCTCTCTCTCTCTCTCTCTCTCTCTCTCTCTCTCTCTCTCTCTCATATGATTCTCATCATAAGTAATATCCGGTCAAAAATTACTAGGCAGGTAAATTTTAGTTTAGACTGTCAAAAATCAATCTCCGTTTCAGACATTTTTTTCATCCAATTGTTTTAGTTTTATATGTAAGTACAGCTGTTGCATAATCGACGTCATTCAGTAGCAGCAACTCAAACATTAGTGAAAATACACCGTCATGTCGATACTGTGTTTTGCTAGCAATTAGCTAACTTTTTAACGTTATACTAACAGCATATTATATTTGTATTGTATACCTTCGTACATATCCAGGTTATTTTTTTGTGCATAAAATATAAAAAGTGGACCCGTTAATGAATATTTACGACCTCCTTTGAGTTGTTTAATGTTAACTTCAACGTCTACTTATGTGTCGATTTCACACAGATTTCCGCGACAAAATATGTATACAGCATCGAGTGCGGTAAGAAAGGGCTACTTACTGTTACACTTATTAGTAGGGTTTGTAGTAATAACTAAATATATATGATACATTGGAAGTATATAAAAACCATTTCAAGCTATCTTATTATTATTATTATTATTATTATTATTATTATTATTATTATCATTATTATTATTATTATTATTATTATTATTATTATTATTATTATTACTACCAACTAAAGAGAATATTATTGTTATAAAAAATATGCATTTTAGATTTTAGACTATGATTGTTTGCAAGTTTTAAGGACTGTACACCAGCCAGCAAAGACTGAGGCTGACTTCAATAAGACAATATAATATAGTTTTTCTCTCTTTCAGAACCACAAGCTCCTTTGAGTTGTTTAGTGTTAACTTCAACGCCTACTTATGTTTCGATTTCACACAGATTTCCGCGACAAAATATGTATACAGCATAGAGTGCGGTAAGTAAGAAACGGCTACTTACTGTTACACTTATTAGTAGGGTTTGTAGTAATAACTTCAAGAAGGAATAGTTGTTTTGTGTAATAAAATCACGTCTCTATATCCAAGAATATTATTTCGATGAGCACTCTACATTTCCGGTGAATAAGTAATTATTATAAATAAAATTCCAGCCCAAATGAACTTGTTGACACAACAAAAATACAACTGATTTATCAAATCTTTAAGCACAAATAAATAATTTTATTTTATAACACAATTATATACCCCACTTCCTGACTTCGGGTCACAATCAACATTTTCATAAAAAAATAATGTTTAATGGAAGATAACCGCTTATTGTTTGCAAGGTCAAGTCCAACATGTAATTTTACATTACTGAACAGCATGTGACGAATCGAAGGAGAAAACATACCAATCAATGCAAATTAAATATTCACAACATGAACGAATCAGATGCTACTTCGCAGGTTTATATTGTCATGTGACCATGTGAATGTGTCATATGATAATTAAGTGATCAATATCTTGTTACACGACTAGTGTCAAGGTTGAACACCATGCCCAATTGCAAAACGGACAAATAGTTGATAATTTTTTGACTTTTTGCTATAGGGTTGCAATGTAAAAAATTAATCCGTCCATTTTGTAATGTGCGGCCTTGTTGGAACACGATTATAATTGCTATGGCCTTGTTGAAACACGATTATAGTTGCTATGGCCTTGTTGAAACAAGATTATAGTTGCTATGGCCTTGTTGAAACACGATTATAGTTGCTATGGCCTTGTTGAAACACGATTATAGTTGTTTTTGCCTTGTTGAAACACCATTATAGTTGCTATGGCCTTGTTGAAACACGATAATAGTTGATGTGGCCTTGAGGAATTCAAGTCTTACAATGATTATTATGTCAGATTATGTGTTCAGACAATCTTGTCTGCAACATGTGAGCAGTTTTATGAATTGATGAGATTAGATCCCAAACGATCATCATGCCAATACGGGGTTTTGAGCTGATTTATCTTACTAATAGAAGTTCATCTTTTGAAAATACAATTCAAAATTGGTGCTTTAGAGATGTAAGAAGTGACATGACGAATGTGAACGTGCAATTTTTATCTTTCTATTTATGCATAGATAATGTGTCAAGGTGTTCGTTTGGAATTAAATTTAAACAAGTAAATAATATGTTACAAGCGGATTGCCGCACAAATATTAAATTAATTCGTTCCATATGTTTAGTATTAATTAACGCAGTTTATGCTTCCACTGTATTACTACATGACGTACTTATGTGGCATTGGTGGCTGTTATACAACGTCAATGGAGTCTAGAACTGGTGACAAATATTTGCTATTTTTCTTGCTGCTGTGGTGATGTAAAATTGTGAAGATCAATAATGTGACCATCCACAGTTCGCACGAGTGTCATTATTTATGTACATACAACGTACCTACAACGAGTGTCATTATTTATATACTTACAACGAGTGTCATTATTTATGTACCTACAACGTCCTATGAAGATTTTAAACCTGAATTTTGTTTTGCAGCAATTGAGACTGGTTTGTTAACACCAGCGCGTGTATACATTAGGCCAACATCGATTGTGAACGTCACGGCAGCCACTGCGTGCAATAGAGAATCACCAACAGACAAGTCTGATTTCTCGTTACTTGTAAAGGAAGGTCAGTGTACATAAATTTTGTCTGAACATAAATACGGAAGAAAACACCGAATCAATGCTTTAAACAGATGCGAGCTTCTTTTACAAAATGATTATACTTATTTAGTAGATTTCTAAACTATTTGTGTTTCTGACTTTAGAGAGTATTTTTTTTTTGCTCCATTACATGATATGGGATCAGTTGGTAGCCTCAACCACAACACAACAAGTTGAGGCTACGACATCGTAGCTAGCATACAATACTGTAGTATTGAATTTATGTCAATAATTGATGACACAGATGTATTTTCATAACAATAAATGTTGCACTGTAGAATAAAATGTCCAAATTTAAAATTCGGATACTTTCTGGACATATTGTGATAAATTCCATGTTACTGCCAGAAAAAAACTCATGATAAAACCACGAGGAATTTAATCCCATTCGAAGAGTAATGAATCTAATCCATATAGAGAGATCTTCATTATTCATCGAAGGGAAAGCACTCTTAAAAAGTTTTAAATAGCAAGCTAAATTATAATTTACTATTTTGATTCAGAGTTTATTACTATATTCATAAATATTTTTAAATCAAATTCCAACCGAGTCATACCAAAGACTTACTTAAAAAAGTACTAGCAGCTGCTTCACTTAGCGCTCAGCATTAAGCGGTTAATGCTACGACTGGTCGCCTGTCGTCAGAATAACGTGACTGGGTGGGACATGATGATACATGTCTTTAGCATGATGTCCCAGTGCTAGACATTACTATCAACTACCACACTGTAGACATGATAGCGATATGAGTGATAACTTGTTAAAGCAACGCAAAAAATTCAAATAGCACGCACACACACATCAAATTAAAAAATGTGATTTTTAATCTTTACTTTTTAGTTCTCTTTAATGAAACGATATTGTGCAGAATTGGAGGTTTAAATACGATAAATTTGCTTATGAATCGTTTATTGTTTCAGTTTTACTTTTTACCGCGAACAATGGACAATGTACGGTAAATAGAAACAACTGTAACAATTTATTTATAATGAGTTCACTCGATCTCCCCGACTTAATAGCCAGGAGACGGGGAGTGCATTGAGTTTGATAAGGGCATGTGGTTGCTAAACTCAATCCGAAACAAAAATTGAAAATTCTTCTTTAAAATTATTTACCAATCACATATACTAATATTTTATGAATCACAAAAAGATATTTTGCATTTTTATTTTTGGAAACTAATGTTCGATGAGATCAGCCAGGGATTTGTTCTTCTAAGAGATGGCTGGAAGAACATGTCTTGATTAGACTAATATGATGTATTTTTAATTAATATTCTTCTGACATAAATACTATTACTAAGCACTAATAATTTGTTTTTAATTATACTGTTGTAATACGAACACAATATACACAATATACGATTTGCTTCAAAGTAGTGTTGGCTCACTCGTCCCAATTTCATTTCCTAAGAAAATCATTCTGGTTTTCTGTGATATTTCCGTAAACAGGTAATGGATGGAGCCACAAAGCCTTAACAAATTATCTTGTTTACTCAATCCAGTCTTTGGCATTTGCCTAAAATTACTAGTCGAAAAGTTCGACACAGCTGGATCATCCAGAAAGTGTGGATCATCTGGGACCAGAAAGGTCACCTTCGCTAGTAAGTAGGTTCATTTCACTCAGCTGGAATGATTCGATTTAACTTTCTCATTGTCAGGTACTTTGTGGTGAAATTTTCATGCAATGTGTAAGTTTGATATTATTTTTCTACAGGTACGGTGGGCTCTCTACAAGCAATAGCAACTTGTCCTAATGACTTTCTGGCTACATTCAATAACTTCACAGTGACAGGTTACTCCGGTGCTAATCAGTGCACGGGCAACTCTCTAGACGTGTGCACGGACAGAACCGCTATGAACTACACGTACAATTCGTGTTCATCGTCCGTAAAGTTTTCATGTGAGTATGACAAGTTATTTTTGATTTTCGTTCAGATAGATGTAGATAGCAACAAGTGTGATATCATTGTTATGAGTAGTTTCAAATAACAGAGGACAACAAGGACTAATACTTGTCCCGGATATCGATGCGGAGGTCACATCATGCTTAAATTTATTTTTTCTATGTTTATGAAGAAATAAGTAGGATCAAAAACCATTCGGTAGTCCTGGAAAATAATAATAATAATAATAATAATAATAATAATAATAATAATAATAATAATAATAATAATAATAATAATAATAATAATAATAATAATAATATGATGATGAGAGAGAGAGAGAGAGAGAGAGAGAGAGAGAGAGAGAGAGAGAGAGAGAGAGAGAGAGAGAGAGAGATCTTATCGTTATCTGATGTATGAGGATATAGCACATTGCCAACAAACATTACGTATGTATTGAGATATGGAAAACAGTCACACCTTTGAAAAGTAGTTCAGATTCATGGGCTTAATTGATTTGCACAGGTGAATGAGCTGATTAAGTTGTTTACGAGAACATGGTAATGTGTACATAGACCATGTTATCGTCCTATTGTTGATGGAATTCCTTGTTAAAATGAGCTGCAGCTGAAGACGTTGTTTACGAGAACATGGTAATGTGTACATAGACCATGTTATCGTCCTATTGTTGCTGGAATTCCTTGTTAAAATGAGCACTTGTTCCAAGTAGAATCTTAATGTGCAAACAGAAAAACTTCCAGAATATCGTCATTTTTATTTTTTTTACTTCAGTAAATGTATAAAAAAAGAGGTTGGTTGCAAGGACATCTGTGTGTGAACACAGAATAAATCCCCAGAATAGCAACATCAACAAACTATCAAAGAAAACAAAAACAGTCACCCCCAGCCCAGAATAGTGTTCTATATCTGTCAAATCCAGAATATTGTTCTATACTTGATCAACTCCAGAATATTTTTAATACTCGATCAAATTCAGAATAGTATTCTAAACATGATAAAATCTTGTATCAAAATATTATTCATCACTATTTGTTTCATTTTTTAAAACTAACTTTTACAAATTAAAGACCTGCTGTTATAAAACTGCGTGTCAGTGTTGATGTCCGAACTTGTGAACGCATACATTTGAGAGAATAGCACAACTGTTGTCAAAGGTTACCGATGCCGATTATATCTACTAGTATGAATAACTGAGTCGGATGTTTGTGTGCGCAGACGAATTCGAGTACAAAGTGGTCTCAGCAGCTATTATTTTGCTGGAGGTGATTCCGGTTAAAGTGGTTTTGCAATAACTGCTCACGACGAAAGGAATAAAAACGTACCACGGTTATCGAAAATTTGTGCAGCCCCATTATCTTCGTGTCAGTAGATTGGATTTTACAAATGTGAATGTTGTGCAAAAGGAGACCTCGGACAAAATGGTCTCTTCTAGAGAAAATGTCTCCATGAAAGATCGAGATTTGGGTTGTATGTTTTCGTCCCTATTTTTCATTATTTTTGTATTATACTGCTCGTCTTAAAACTTTTTGTTCCGCAAGGATTTATGTGTTTGTAAATGCTATCGTGGCGCAAGTAAACAAATTCATTCAAAATGTGTTGACCATAAACAGACTAACGTTATTGAAGGCAATGTTGATCTAACGACACAAATAACACCCATAAATTTACTTCACACTCGGATCGAAGCACCCGTGTTATCTTGGCATCAGCAACTCGTGTCGAAGCACCCGTGTTATCGGGGCATCAGCAACTCGTGTCGAAGCACCCGTGTTATCTTGGCATCAGCAACTAGTGTCGAAGCACCCGTGTTATCGGGGCATCAGCAACTCGTGTCGAAGCACCCGTGTTATCAGGGCATCAGCAACTCGTGTCGAAGCACCCGTGTTATCGGGGCATCGGAAATGATGACTCAGAAAGAGATGAAGAAAACTATTAAGATCACACAGATTCATGTACTGTTCTGAAATAGAACTAGCTCTTTCTTGCCATACCATCTATGATGACGATGCTGTATAGAATTCCATCAAGTTTAGTTTCGTATATTAAAAAGGGCAAACTAAAGACTACTAGTCCAGGCTTTTGCGTTAGAATGGCTCACGTCTACAGTTTCATGCATTCATTGTTCAGTGAAATTGGTGTGTTCCGAAAAACAAACCCCTAAGCAGCATCAACAAACTTACTATGCAAGCTAGAGAACCGACTGACTTACGGAAAATAACCAAACATGCGGTTTGGAGACTGACACGTTCGGCAATTCAACTATACAGTTTTCATTTGTCGAGGATGGTACAGACCATATCTTAAGAAAATCAGATTCAAAAGATAGCTTTGAAATGAACCTAGTTTGCACTTGTGCCTGCGAGAGAAGCATTTGAGAAAAGGACGAAAATTGATGAAAAAAGACGGAAATGACGGAAAGTACGTCTGAGACTAAATCGAAGTAGCAACATTTTCCATTTGATGGCTCCTGTTCACACTCTATGTGACGAGGTCTTATCTAAAGCAGGAAACAACCTCAGTCATCCTCAGGACCAGAAGCATTACGAAGTATTCCTTGCTGAACCTAGAAACAAAATTAAAGATATTCACCCGTGCTTTTAATCTTGCCATTCATCATCGACAAGAACAAAAAATAAATGCACTAAGGTAAAAGAGGATTATTAGATGAAGGCGAGTTGTATTTGGAAATGTTCCTGGTTCTTTGTCCTAGAATGTGTGAATGTGATAGATTTATATCCGAATATGCGGATGTGCAGATGTGATGGATTTTATCCGAATATGCGGCTGACCCACATAAGTCAGATTTACTTTTACCAGGCAGAAGAAAAAGAAAGTTGAGAGATGGTGATGAAAAAGGAAATACAATGATAGAAGAGGGTATGGGAGGAACAGAAGGCAGTTTAAATGGAGCAGCAACTACGGGAGCTTGTCTGGGAGGGGTAGCAGCTGAAGTCTCATCACTGTCGGGAGGAGCAAGAAAAACAGCAACACCAGCAAACAGAGCATGAACCCCTCATCCCATGCGCTGAAGACCGTAAAAAAGTGAGGTTAATCAGTTTTAATTAGTTTCAATTAGCGTTGATATTGATGTTTAATCATATACTGAGCATGAAAAACCTCGCCTAATAGGTGCGCCTACTAAAACGATTATCACACTGAATTCACGGCCTTTCTAATGGCTAACCAACAACCTTTTCTGAGCTTACGCAGATATCATTTTTAGATATCTAGGAACACAGATATTTCTCCTGTCATTTTCTTTATTTTTTTCACTTCTCATTTTGTAAAATATAAATTTAATTTGTAATTCTTTTCAGTGCATTATTGGGTTCATATATTTTCCAAATATTATCTTATTAAATAAAGCTTGCAACATATTTTCACTTGTTTCAGGTCTTATGCGACAATTTATTTCCAATGCCAATGCGCAAACATTTTATACAACTTTACTTCGGTCATAGCGTCATTAAAATAAGTCTTCTAATCATTGCGTTGGCAACATAACAAGTTCAATTTGAGACCATGATGTCATTAGTATAAACTGAAATTTTGCATGATATTAATACATGCCGTTAATACCATCAGGGTAGTGAAACTGTCTGTAAGTTTCACTGTTAAATTCGCATTCGTGACCCACAATGTTAAATTTCTGTCTAGCGATATTAACCTAACCTTTATGTTAAATTTACATTTTCAACATAGTGGCCTCAGATGCTAAGCTATACCAATGGACGTGTTCGACATTAATTCCCCCATTTCGTCATAGACATGACCCAACATCCACTACCTACAATAGTGATCCCATTAACTAATGCCGACATATTTTAGGTCAATATTACTGAATGTATGATAATTAATGTTTACAATGGTTGCAAGGGACTAACAAAAGGTGCCAACCATACGATCGTTGTTGACATTTTGGTTTCCATTCACAGCTGGGGGCTACTTTTACTGTCTCTACTACCAGACTAATTCCTCCACCGGAGTGACTTACCTCCACGTGTACAACAATGACAGCACAGTTGTCAGTGGTTCAACGTATAGGATTGTCTGCTACGTAAGTATTCTGACATCGTTTTCATACTGCGCATTAAGGTTAATCGCATGCTTAGAACACGTTTTATGAAAGGCAACGAAGAACAATTATGTTTGACTGGTGTGGTATTTTAAGGAAGTCGTCGTCACTGTCAGTATTTTAACATCAATTGAATTTTCATGGACACAACTACCAATCATCCTCATTCTCAATGAATGGCTAAGTCGATAAAATCACGAGTATTACCATTTAGGTTATGCATCAAAAAGTCAATACGAATGCAGATGACACAGTAGATTGTCCAATTTAAATGGACACTTATCAAAGCCATTAAGATTAAAGGTCCAACAATGTCATCGGACCCTTTCATACAATTTCATATATCGATGAAAATGACATAAATATAAATATTTAGCGCCGGTATTTGTCTTTAAGAAAGTAAGATCGGTTAGAATATGCAAGAGAAGTTTGCTGCTATATTACACTATTACGATTTCATGGTCTTAAAATAAGTAACATAAAGAGCGAAAACCAATAGATTCATATACATTGTTTACCAAAAATAGGAAGTGAAAATCTAAAAGGAACTTACCGTACTATGAATTATATCTAATAAGTGAACAAACCAAAAGTATAGAGTATTACAAATGAATTCCTGTGGTGCTCTGAATGAATTCCACTGTTGAGTGTGACAATATCCTGGCAAGTGCTCAATGTGCCAGCAGTCTTGACTGTGCATGACCTTTGACCTGCTATAATATACATGGTGATACTATGCATGCTTTACAAGATTAAACGTTGCTTCTTATGAAAACGCGACACAAAGTCTTTACATTTTCAATTATTTCGGAGGTAAAAAGAAAGACATAATTAATAGTTCGAATCAAATTCCTTTCTGTTTTGCAAACTTCGATCATAAAAGGCAAGCGATTCGTTTTCGTTGAACAATTTACATATATCGTTTATATTTGTGATCCTTCAACTCGACAAGTCATTCTTAAAGAGTTATATGCAAACTTTTGCACAAGACACGCACACCCATCCGAGAGAAAGAGAGAGAGAGAGAGAGAGAGAGAGAGAGAGAGAGAGAGAGAGAGAGAGAGAGAGAGAGAGAGAGAGAGAGAGAGAGAGAGAGAGAGAGAGAGAGAGAGAGTCCTTCTGGATCGCGATGACTCAGGTGACCGGATGTTCGTCTCTGTAGATCACTGACATCTCCCACATGGGTTCGTTCCTCGTGCTTGGCTAATGTGCTTATGTGATAAAGCTTGTTAGTAGCTTTACTTTGGTAAGTGGTTATTCCTCCGCCAAATATAATGGCTGCCATGTACCGCCTATTATGTCCTGAAAAATGGCATTAAACCCAAAACACCATCATGGTAATCATTTAACACTAACCCACACCATTTTGGGTTGTGTTAAATGATATACATGCCTTGTAATATTTGGGAATCAATTCAATTTCAGTTCATTCTCTCTCTCTCTCTCTCTCTCTCTCTCTCTCTCTCTCTCTCACACACACACACACACACACACACACACACACACACAAACACACACTGAAATTTACGGCCTGGAAATTTGAAAATGTATTAACTACTGTCATTTTGTCACGTGAGTTTAAAAATCAATGACAAGAAATGACTACTAATTAAAGACATTTTATTTTCTAACTTAATGTTATGAATTCCAGCTCTCTCTGAATCAATTCACTCACACTGTTCTGGGCTTGGGTTGTTTAGATGAGTTATTAATGTTCTTTTAAAGGCATTCAGGAAATCCGGAAATACCATATTTACAACAGAATATCCTGGAAATTGTCATGGCAACCAAAACGACACCTACGTGAAATCACCAGGGATTGTTGCTGAATACTTCAATGTCACAAGTAAGGAAATGTATCAATAAAAGATTATTTTTAAAAAGATTTTGGTTCCTGACAACATTGTTATATTAGTTATTTTTCTTCAAAATTTCAATGTATAATTTACATAATCTTTTTAACGATGTTTTTTTATGAACATTTTGTTGTAATAATAATCTACAAGTTACTTTGCGTCAGCAATACGTTATATATCGGATTATTCTTCTCAGTTGTCACCATGATTATCTTCTCTTTGATACTTCCTGTTTTCAGTTGGTACTGTGTAGAGTAATGTCCCCTATCATTCCCGCAATTGTCTATGATCTCCACTTAATTGTTTCCTTAATTGTAACTTTTATCAAGTAGAATCATGAGTACAAGTAGATGAAGGCATGGAAAGATGAGTTTACAAGTAAGGACAATTAAGCAATGCTGTGTACAATTTTTAAGTGATTGTCAAGGTTATTTGAAAACAATACCGATACACCTATTTTTTTTTTTTTTTTCAGAAACTTGCGGTAAGTACTTGGCCTTATGTTCTCGATTCCTCCTTCTCCTCTGATTTTTAATATGTCATAAAATGTCGACACGTAATTGAAGGTGAAAACTTCGATGCGTTTAGAATTGTCATAAAAACTGAAACCACCATTAAGTTATAAATTTAGTATACAAGTTTGTTTGCGAACGTTTTGCATATAAAATAGTAACCAATTATCTGCATTTCATTTACTGGTAAGCATTTTTAAGTTGGTCTTGTAGTCATGAATCAAAAGCATTATTTCGTTTCTAGGCGAATATTAGCCTTCTCTCCAAAAACATTTATGGTCCCCAATACTGTGTTTCTGGCCACTAGGAAACATTCACACCGAAAAACACGCCTGAAAGCCAGACTGAAATTTTCAATCTTTTTGAGTGGCTTTTAGACGAGTCAAAGAGAAACAGTGTCTACAACGAAGGCCAGTGAGCTGAATATCCTCTCTCCATGTACCTGTGCGACTGATAAGCCGAGTTTAACATTTACATTAATATGTGCCCCAAAAGTGTATATATACTTATACAACATATAAAATGACTGAGTAAAAAGTTTCATTTGGTTTATTTTCTTTAAGATTATATATATATATATATATATATATATATATATATATATATATATATATATATATATATATATATATATATATATATATATATATATATATATAGATGCAATAAACTGACGACGAACAGTACGAAACTAGTAACTAACTAGCCTAAGCGCTTTTGACTCTTAATGAGTCTTTTTCAAAGGCAAATACAAAACATATATACGATAAACAAATAAACACAAAAACGTTGTGTTTGTAAACCTCTATATGGCTGTCTTCACATGTGCTAAAACTATAAATACAACCAGCTTGTATAGACTAGATCCGCATCTAGTCTATACAAGCTGGTTGTATTTATAGTTGTATTTAATTAATCCCTGACACACGTGATCCCTTGGTGGATCCAGTACGCTTGAAAGGGTTGTTATTCGCCATATGATTTGTATTCTATATATAGAATACAAATCATATTGTATATATATATATATATATATATATATATATATATATATATATATATATATATATATATATATATATATATATATATATATATATATATATATATATATATATATATATATACAATAATCATCTTTTTTTTTTACATAACTTGTCTCCCGTAAATAGAAGTTTAAAATTTACATTCGTCTTCGTCTAGCACATCTACGTCATTACTGCAGATTGTCAGTGTCAAATGATTTCACTTTCATCGTGGTCGAATAGTTTTATACGGCATACCATTTTCATTTCAAACTTTATAACATCTGTAAATTTATTTTCACATAGTATGCATATCTTGTTTCATTTCTATAGCATCCTCTGTCATTTATTTTAGACTGCAGTAGCGGTCTTCCTTGTTTAATGAACGCTTCTCTGCTTTTATGCACTGGTATAAAAAGCGGCCTTAGTCCATAATCTGGTGTACATTTCTCGTATGTATGTATGTATGGATGTATGGATGGATGGACGGACGGATGAAAAAGATTTGCATAATTTCTGGATAAAAAGAGGTAAGATCTACAAGTTTCTAAAACAACTTGTCTTCCACCTATCATTGTGGATAAATGACCTAACGAGAAGAAGGAAATATAAAATCAATCAATAATAACAAAATTTTCATTTTCTTTTACAGCAATTGTCGTAGGAAGTCAGATTCAAGACTGGAGGTATATTGTTGCGATCTGTTGTGGATTCGTTGGTCTTATTATTCTGATAGTGGTCACTGTGATAGTAATAAAGACAAGAATCATCTGTAAATGCTGTGCATCGTTGAGTAAAAAATGTGCTCATGGAGTCAAAGTGACTCAGTCACAAGGAGACATGGAATATGGAGTGAAAGCGATTCAGTCACAAAGAGACACGGAGGAAAAATCAGATATATTCACTGCAAAACAGAAAAATCGATTTATCGAACCGAACCCAAAGAGGCGAAAATCTTTCGCAAAAGAGGATGAAACAAGGACGGTAGGATATGAGGTTGCGTTGTATGTGAAGGATGAAGGAAATGAGGTGGTGACACTAAAAAAGCCTAGTAAATTTGTACCCAGGAAACCTAGAAAAATAAAAAACGTTACATTCATTATCAAATCAAATAGGCATATAGAAACTTTACTGCACATTCCTTTCATGCCAGAATTATTATACCAAGTCGTACCAAGACCAACCAGCTCCAGAAGAATGTTTTACCGCACTCCAACATTTATGAGTGAGAAAAGTTTAGATAAAATAGGCATCGTTTCACAAAATCAGCAGGAAAAATTACGACGATAGTTATGAATTAATTGCCTTTATTCAAGATTCGTCATCGGATTGAATGTGTGAAGACCATAAACAACCCGAACTTAGTGCCAGGATGTGAGAGATAATTAATTTTTTTATGGAATTACCAATGAATTTGTTTCTTATGGAATTAACAATGTTTTTATTTCGTATGGAATTGCCAATGATTTTGTGCCTTTTTGGAATTTGGAATGAGTTAGTTTCTTATATAATTACCAATTATTTTGTTTCTTATGGAATTACCAATGATTTTATTTCTTATGGAATTAACAATGATTTTATTTCTTATGAAATTACAGATGAACTCCGAAAAGTGTCATTGAAATTAAAGCTGAAAAAAGCAGCTCCTACAAAAAATATAAAAAACCCAAACAACAAAGAAAAAAAAACAGACTAGAAACAAAAAGCAAAACAAAACAAAACAACACCCCCAAACCCGAAATAAAATAAATCTCCCCCAACCCGCCCAAACAAAACAAACATACCAACAAACAAACAGAGACACTTTACTGGGAACATTCTTATATAAAATTAGTATTTGAATGTTGGTTTGTTGAACTAGCGAGTATGGCAGAGTTTTAAAGAGAATCAATGAAAACATTATATAAAAAAGCCACATTAAATTAGTTTACAATGGAAAAATCTAAAACCCGCTCAATCACCTGATATTCAAAATTCAACTCATAAATTTAATAGGAATTTCAAAATTGTGGACATTCGCAATGCTCACCATTACCATTTAATCATTGTCATATCATCACCGTTACCATTTAATCATTGTCATATCATCACCGTTACCATTTAATCATTGTCATATCATCACCGTTACCATTTAATCATTGTCATATCATCACCGTTACCATTTAATCATTGTCATATCATCACCGTTACCATTTAATCATTGTCATATCATCACCGTTACCATTTAATCATTGTCATATCATCACCGTTACCATTTAATCATTGTCATATCATCACCGTTACCATTTAATCATTGTCATATCATCACCGTTACCATTTAATCATTGTCATATCATCACCGTTACCATTTAATCATTGTCATATCATCACCATTACCATTTAGTCATTGTCATATCATCACCATTACCATTTAATCATTGTCATATCATCACCATTACCATTTAATCATTGTCATATCATCACCAGTACCATTTAATAATTGTCATTCAGTCCCTGTTGTAAAGATAACGTATAATACGGCAATTGGTGAAGAACACAATAGAATAGATTCCATATCAAATTTTACCGTCTTTGCGTATTTATCAACCAAGCTCCGAAAACGTACAAAATTGGTATCAGACATTAGTTCCGTTGGAGCAGTTCGAGTACCATTACCACTCACTCCCACCATCTGACTTCGGAATATTAACTCTAATATATTATATATTTGTTTCCTTTTTCAAATCAAGTATTGAAGTCTTTAATACAACAATGTAATTAGCACCATGTTAAAATCTGACAATACCCTTTTTTTTCTTGAAAAGTCGGTATCGCACATGAACGTACCATATCTCATGTAATTACAATGAAATGGCCACGTTTCCGTGCTATTTTGATCGTGATGTAATTATTTTGAGATAGTCTCCACCTAAAACGGGACAGGTAATTGAGTTTGTGCCTGTGATTATCGTCTTCAGCATGAAAGGAACGTGTGTGTTCGTACAAAGGTTTACATATATAAGAGTTAATAGCATCCATATTAATCTGAATTTTGAATTTGAATCATTTCAATTTGTGTTTGAATTTCTTCTGAATCCTTAAATATTTACATAACATTAGATTTAGATTGACTAGTACACAGTTTCCAATACACGCTGTATCCAATACACGCTGTTTCCAATACACGGTGTTTCCAATACACATTGTTTCCTATACACAATGTTTTCAATACTGCTTTGTTGGGGGTTAGGGTTAGGAAAAAAGGGGGAAGATTCTAAAACTGTCAAAGTACGTAAAAACATGATGAATTTGTACCCTTAGTAAAATCGACAAATATTCCAATTCTATTCGATATCGTTTAACGAATGTTCTAACAGAAAATTTAGTGTTCGTTTCAGTTACAAGAGAGAGACAGTGGTATAATGATGCTTCATCAGGGATGCGATGGAGCACCGACCGGGTGTTCAGAGAAAGTAAAATGGTGAAGAGAACTAAAATGGAAAATTGTATTGCAAACCAAGTATAATACTTAACAAACCGGAAAAAAGAATAAATATATAGAGAAATGTAAATCACATAAAATAATAGTTATTATACGTGTCCTGCAATTTCAATGAACATCAGTTAAAGCTTACCTTTAGCCGGAGATTTGTTTAGTTTTCAGTCTCTTGTGAATGAATAACTGACACGAGGTGTAAATCTGTAAATTCTGAATGATGAATAGAAAACTACATATTTCGTAAATAGGTGTTCCAAATTTTTTGTTATGCGAGTGATCTTCCATTTAAGCCTTATGAAAATCGGTGTGGGGATCATAAGATTGTTTTATTCGTCGAAGATTACTTTCAACTTTAAGCAAGGTACTGTATATACGACATAAATGTTTTAGATACAGCCTTAAAATCAAAATTTAGAAGCAAGTGTACATGTGGATGTACACGTTCTTATTTCTCCACGATGGCTGGACTATGTGGTAGATGAATGAGAGAACGGACAGAGTCAATAACTGAGAAAAGCGCGGCAGTATTGATAAGCTGTCGAACTTTAGTCTGTATTTTGTTTATACTTTTTATATGAACACCGTATTATAACGCAATATTATCACTAACTTGTGCATATCAAAGGATTATGTTAGCGATAAATGACAAAAATGATAAAAGTACTATGGAGGAAATAATCCTAAACGAATAATATTATTAAAACTGCTTCCCGTAATTAAACCAATGAAGATCAATATAACTTCTCTAAAATAGGAAAAAAAGCAAGAATATTTTTCCGATACCCCATCTCCTTTGTCATGAACTTTAAAAAATCGATAGGTGACAGAACGAACATCTACTGCTGAATAAAGGAACACCTACTACTGCAAGACTTAACACCTACTACTGTAAGACTTAACACCTACTACTGTAAGACTTTAACACCTCTTACTGTAAGACTTAACACCCAATCATGTAAGAATTAACACCCAACGCTGTAAGACTTAACACCCAATCATATAAGAATTAACATTTATTACTATAAGACTTAACACCCAACGGTTTAAGACTTAACACCTACTACTATAAGACTTAACACCTACTACTCTAAGGCTTAACACCTACTACTATAAACTTAACACCTACTACTATAAGACTTAACACACAATGCTGTAAGACTTAACACCTACTACTATAAGACTTAACACCCAAAGCTTTAAGAATTAACACCTACTACTATAAGACTTAACACCTACTACTCTAAGGCTTAACACCTATTTCTATAAACTTAACACCTACTATAAGACTTAACACACAATGCTGTAAGACTTAACACATACTACTATAAGACTTAACACCCAAAGCTTTAAGAATTAACACCTACTACTATAAGACTTAACACCTACGACTCTAAGACTTAACACCTACTTCTATAAGACATAACACCTACTACTATAAGACTTAACACCCAACGCTTTAAGACATAACACCTACTACTATAAGACTTAACACCTACTACTCTAAGACTTAACACCTACTACTAAAGACATAACACCTACTACTATAAGACTTAACACCTACTACTATAAGACTTAACACCTACTACTATAAGACTTAACACACAGTACTGTAAGACTGAACACATACGATTATAAGACAACACTTATTACTATAAGACTTAACACCTACTACTATAAGACTTAACACCCAATTCTGTAAGACGTAACACCTCCTATAAGACTTAACACCCAATGCTGTAAGAATTAACACCTACTTCTGAAAGACTGAACACCTACTACTGAAAGACGGAATGTCTATTGCTGAAATACCGATGACCTACTGCTGAAAGACTGTAACCTAATGCTGGAAGACTGAACACCTACTGCTGAAAGACTGCGTATGTAACATAAATATATTTTTCTTCTGCAAAGGCACATTCCCGATATAATTGTAACGAAATCTGATGCACACAGTTCGATTAAAGTTTTGTTTGCAGTGCAAATGTTGATATGTAAACACAAACACACACACACACACACTATTATCGCAAGTTTTACTTGAGTCATACATGTATGATAATCCAAAACTAACTCAAAAATATACATAAATATACATTCAGTTTTACTTATGTTAACACTGTTTTTCAATTGTCTTTCAATCTGCTATTTTTAGCTCTTGCATATACTGTTCTGCTGTCTTTCTACTATGCAATAGACATGGTACTCTCCTGGATTTGTTTGTTTTGTGGATCTTGAATTATATTGTTTTATCGATCTTTAATTTGAACATGTTATTCTTATATTGCTTGTGAGAGTTTGAATAAAAGTTTACTGCTGTGGATATTGTTAATTGTTTATGTTATGATCATTGTTGTTATGTCTCGATTCGATCACCACGGACATTGTACATCGTCTTTCTAGCCATGACTATGACTGATGCGTACATAAACCTTTACGGTAACATGATCATCTCTTCACCTTGCCTTTTGACGCTTTCAAAACTTAAACAAGATAGTACATATAGCGTGACTCTGATGGCTTTTGCAAGACATAGCTTCAAGTACATGTAGATTACCTCAGACACATTTTGTGAGATATAACTTCAAGTAACTCCATATTGACTCGGATGCCTTCTGTAAGACAGAGCTTCAAGTAAATGTAGATTGATTTGGATGCCCTATGTAAAACATGAATTCAAGTAGATATAGATTGACTTGGTTGCATTTCTGTAAGACAACTTCAGTACACTGTTCTTCCGCTTATGTTACGTTTTAAAAGGGGGAGGGGGAAGGCGTTGAACAGCATATTTCTCTTTTATAAGGCTTTTCATACCCTGGAGGGGGGATGGGTCGTGGAACATTATATTACTCTTTGGGAGGCTTATGCCAATTTTTGAGAATGGGGAAGTCTAGAATACGTAGAATTGTGGATGGGGAAGCTGAGACTCCGTATTATTGTCTAGACTCCGTATAATTGTGGATGGGGAAGCTGAGACTCCGTATTATTGTCTAGACTCCGTATAATTGTGGATGGGGAAGCTGAGACTCCGTATTATTGTTAATGGGAAAGCTTAGAGTCCGTAGCATTGTGGATGGAGATGTGCAGTCAAAGTGGCCAGAAAAGGCATCCATTTAGATATTGCAAAAAATTTAAAGTCAATTAAAGTACTGGTGATATACCTTGATATTAGTACAGCTACGTTACTGTGACCATATAATTTGAATCGCTATGAAAGCACAAAAACACTGAACTAAGTATAGTTTACATATGACAATATCTAAGCAAAACTCCTTAATTATAATAGTAATCCGAGATTTGTTTCTACATTCTAAGCAACAAATGGATTTAAATTTAGGAACTGAGAGAACTCTTTCCGAAAAGAATTAAGCAGACTTTTTAAAACTTCGTGTTTGTAACATATAAACCTCACCATAACGGCCTATTGCGCGTTATTCAATTCCCAGTTATCAATAAACATGTCCCTTGCCTTAGCTTTACATCTAGAAGTGAGTTTAAGTTATAGTTGAACTGTCTAAAGCCATCTCAGATTACACAATAACAATTAATTGTAAATTAGGTACATGTAATGAGTACAAAATCTGGTCCAGGGAAGTACAAGTTACGATGTTATATTAATAACAGCAGCCAGTCTCGAAGCATTTGAGTTAAGATGGCTTAATTTTTCCTGTAGTTCTTGATTGTAGAAAAATATGCAACAGCTTAAAATATTTTTTTTTTAAATTCAAAAATTATAAAAAATAAATTAAAAAATAAAAACATGGTTCTCTCTCTCTCTCTCTCTCTCTCTCTCTCTCTCTCTCTCTCTCTCTCTCTCTCTCTCTCTCTCTCTCTCTCTCTCTCTCTCAATTATGAAACAATACATCGTATTAATTACTTCAGCAACTGAATATATCATTAAATTGGTTTCGTTGAGAACGTCATCCACTGATGTAATACATACCTTGAATAAAATATACATGTCTCTGATACTTGCATGTAACTTAGGACACTTCAAAATAATAGTAGCAAACAGTCCATTACTATCGCAACATCGTGCCATAGTCTCTAGGTGCACGAGTAACAATGTGCGTCTAACAAAAACAATGCCGAAGTCATGACTAAAATGAATTCTCTCTTTTCAAATTCATTCATCTATGTAGCGTAAGCAAGGAGATATTGAGAAACAATTGACGTGCGATTTTTGTCAAAAAGTACACAGAGAATGGATAGGACTATCGATGGTTTTTAGACATCGTCGTTTCTCTTCTACTCTTGTTTAATGCTTGTGTTTATTCATTCATGTAAATCTAGATGTAAGTCGTTTTTAATTTAATTGATTAAAAAAGGAAAACACAAGAAGAGATAACACGAGAGTTATGATACATACTTTGAGGTCTAAAAATAATGTTTTCTTGAAAAGTGCATGTCTGATATTTTTGGGAAGTTGACATAAGAATGAAAGAAGCTGCTGGAGTGTCATACTTTAGTGCGATAAATATAATCATCCATCTCGTAAAACATACCGGTGAGTATAAACTGGAAATGTGACTTTTTGTATGTATAAGAACAATTCACATCGCTTTTGAATTTTTAATACGAATTTTTAAACTTTAAAATGCATTAATAATATAATTTCAATCCATAAGAATTATATGAACAAATTATATTGTCAATGGTTTGAATCAAGATTGTTTCAAATGCTAGCATTTTTAATTACAAATTTTACATGGATTTTATTCTGAAGTTGTTACAGTTTAATTAATTATTACATACAAAAAATTGTTATCTTACGGCAGTTTACGGATACATTAAGGTGTTTTTAGTATTTTTTAACTGCTTTTATCCAAACATCCCCTTTCATCTAGATTTTGGCGCACATATTATAAGGGGGGGGCGGAGAATTTAATATATTTTGATAGTTCTTTGATAAACTTCAGTAATAATTTTTGTGCAAACCATTTTTCCATGATTTCAAGTTAAGATGGCGCTTTAAAGACTTGTGTTTATAAGGTGTGAACTAATATATCTTCACAAAACCTTTTTTAATACCGCTTCGTATGTATTTAATTTACAAGCAGGATTCGGTGATACCAAATGTTTGTGTTTGTTTAATTTACGAATAACAATACCAGCTTTTATAGTGAAAAACAAAACTGTAGGTAGTCCCAATACACCGAAGTAGAATTTGTTGGTGGTGTTGAACTAAGACGGTTCAATTCTCTCAATCTGTTCTTATCTCAATCATTTATAAATAGTATTTCTTTTTGTTGACCAAATTCTTGCGATGGACGCAAAGTTTGAAAAGAGTGTAGAATTAATGCAAGGAATGGACAATATCTGTCTAATTTGGTTACCATTCAGAAATGCCTGACCATAATTTCAAAAGAAACAGTTTAACAGAAATAAGAAGATTAGTTGAAAGTCAGTAGAAGGATAGAACTAGTCTTACACAAGTGTCAACGAGAAATGCTGACTTAACGAAATTGCTCTTGTCCGATGGTATGCGTGCTACATTTACAAAATAACATTTTAAACCACATAAAAATTCCAAAATAAGAAAGTGTAATAAAAGGTTAATTATTGCATGAAATTAAAAACAAGTGGACAGTAAGACAGTACTTTTTATAAATTGCTTAAACTTACTCATGTCAGAATATTCTTTGTGATATAAAGTGAACTACAATAACCTTCCAGGAGCCGTAAAGTGTTCTCTATCTAGGTGGGTGTATGGTATGCTTTACAAGAATCACATAGTTACTGTTTATAATAATTTATTGGGTTCAAATAACTTTTTTTTCTTGCATATATGCCAGTCTTGAAGCTGACCCCACTAAATCAAACCATCAGTTCATGCAACTCTTTGTCTGCCATAGCTATATTGAATAAATGACCCCTAATATCAACAGGTGTTATTTTCTAAAGATTGCATGCATTTATTGTTAACAACATATATATATATATATATATATATATATATATATATATATATATATATATATATATATATATATATATATATATAATCTTTTGAACATTGACTCATTATTTCATGTGTCCTGTCTGATTCTTTCATCGTTAGTCTTAATGCACTGAAATTTTTTCTAATAAATAAATTTGATTATAGGCATTATCAGGTTCGAAATAATGGACACCTTAATCCAAGATCTGATTAAATCTCAAACTTTTTTCTTAATGAAACGTTAAGTTAATTATATGTTCGTATTTTGCAGGTGCGGCTTGTACGTTTCCCGACCCGATTAGAGGTAATTGGATAAGCTCTGAGAAAGGGACACTGAATTTCACAAACAACACCTTATGGAATTATCCTATCGTTCTGACAGCGCTTGTCACATCGGCAACATTCACGTGTGAAAGTACATACAATGGATTCTATTTCCTCAAGTAAGTAAAGTTCTCTTCTCTGCAAATACGATAGTTTTCTGACGGTCTGCCTGATCTAGTTGTCTACCCCTCTATTACAAACACATACGGCCAGTTGTAATATCTCGTATAAATTTTCTTGACAAATAAATACTGAAATATATTTCATGCCGATCTATCAACAATAGATAATGGTAGTTTTTATTATTAAAAAAAACTGATATGAATGGCAAAATCAGCAGTAGTGAAGTTTTCTTCTAGACAGGCCAAGTTATCGTTCAGTAGTGAAGTTTTCTTCTAGACAGGCCAAGTTATCGTTCAGTAGTGAAGTTTTCTTCTCGACAGGCCAAGTTATCGTTCAGTAATGAAGTTTTCTTCTCGACAGGCCAAGTTATCGTACAGCGGTGAAATTTTCTTCTAAACAGGCCAAATTATCGTACAGTGGTGAAGTTTTCTTCTAGACAGGCCAAAATTATCGTATAGTGGTGAAGTTTTCTTCTCGACAGGTCAAGTTGTTGTGCAGTAATGAATTTTTCTTATAGACAAGCCAAGTTATCGTTCAGTAGTGAAGTTTTCTTCTAGACAGGCCAAGTTATCGTACAGTGGTGAAGTGTTCTTCTAGACAGGCCAAGTTATCGTTCGGTAGTAAAGTTTTCTTCTAAACAGGCCAAGTTATCGTATAGTGGTGAAATTTTCTTCTCGACAGGTCAAGTTGTCGTGCAGTAATGAATTTTTCTTATAGACAAGCCAAGTTATCGTTCAGTAGTGAAGTTTTCTTCTAGAGAGGCCAAGTTATCGTACAGTGGTGAAGTTTTCTTCTAGACAGGCCAAGTTATCGAATAATGGTGAAGTTTTCTTCTCGACAGGCCAAGTTATCGTACAGCGGTGACGTTTTCTTCTAGACTGGCCAAGTTATCGTGCAGTAGTGAAGTTTTCTTCTAGAAAGGCCAAGTTATCGTACAGTGGTGAAGTTTTCTTCTCGACAGGTCAAGTTGTCGTGCAGTAATGAATTTTTCTTCTAGACAAGCCAAGTTATCGTTCAGTAGTGAAGTTTTCTTCTAGAGAGGCCAAGTTATCGTACAGTGGTGAAGTGTTCTTCTAGACAGGCCAAGTTATCGTATAGTGGTGAAGTTTTCTTCTCGACAGGTCAAGTTATCGTTCAGTAGTGAAGTTTTCTTCTAGACAGGCCAAGTTATCGTACAGTGGTGAAATTTTCTTCTCGACAGGTCAAGTTGTCGTACAGTGGTGAAGTTTTTTTCTCGACTGGTCAAGTTGTCGTGCAGTAATGAATTTTTCTTATAGACAAGCCAAGTTATCTTTCAGTAGTGAACTTTTCTTCTAGACAAGCCAAGTTATCGAAATTCGGTTACAAGGCTTAAGGAAACATTTTACCTAAATGTTAAAAAGTAGTGTCTTCGACGAATAAATAAAATTCCCGTATTTGTATGTCACATGACAAATAAAATTTCTGTATTTGTATATCACATAATATAAATAAAATTCCTGTGCTTGTATGTCACATGACATAAATAAAATTCCTGTAAACGAAATTCCTGAACGAATTAAAAAAAAATAAAAATGTGTATTGTTTTATATACTGGATTTCACCTTCATTGACATTATTGTATCTCATTCATCGCTAGACCTTTTTTTTGTAGAAATACATAGTCAGCACAACCATTGACATTCCGTCTATTACGTAAGATTTATGTCAATTATGATACGTGCGTGCATTTGTACTTACATTATCGTAAGGTAGTGTGTATGGAGTGCTCAGAGAGGTGTAGTACCTCTGGTGTGGTAGCAGTCGTACTTCCATGGGGTAGCTAGTTTACCTTTGGTCCCCACCTGTCACTCAACTCTCACCTGTGGCTTCCAGTAGCTGTAGCATGCGTATCAGCCACATCATGTGCAACTGCTTCGACTGGCCGGCTAAACCATGTTGAGGGAAGCCGACGAGTCTCAAACCCTCGGTATTCTATGTTTGTCTACCTAAGCATGTGAAAACTGGACCCAGCGGACTGCGCGGAGGAATCACTAGCTGGTCGAAGGAAAGAAAGGCGGTTACAGCAAGCGACGTGGTACGCGACTAGGACGTAGTGAGACACTTTTGACACTGCTGGCCATCCACTGCATCCCACCTATCTCCAACAGTCTATACTGACTTGCCACTGGAACCAGATAGGCGAAGACGAGAGAGTGAGGTCGACGATTAAACAATTCCTCCTCACTGAAATCCAGTTTTCACGCACATGTCATGACTTCACCAGATCACTATTCCACTCCATGATCGTGCAAGTCCTGCGGCGGCAGGAAAAGGGCAAAGTGATGGGTGTGGATTCACTGGCAGCCGTAACAACAACCATGCATGCAGGCAGCTCAGGCTATAGGTCATCTTCCTTTGGTCGAAGAAGCATGGCAGTTAGGCAGCCACCTGACCGTCCGAGCAGCCCCTTTAGGACTATACTGCTTGCCTCTATAGCAAGAAGAAGGAACAAGCAAAGGTGTCATAAACGTTTTCTACTTAATCTTACCCTGGCCAGCGTACCACTGCTTGCGGAGATCACAGCGGTAAGAAAACAAAGAAAGAGATCAAGGTGACAACTCTCCCCGTAAATGCATATAATGTGCGTACACTCTTTGATCGTGCCGACACTGAAAAGCCTGAAATACGGACTGCTCTGATTGCAAGAGAGCTAGGTATAAAGTCCAGATTTAAGCAATCAGAGGGAAATGCAGGCTATACCTTTTGGATTGAATGCAGCGAGGGAGAACGTCATGAGGCTGGAGTTGGGTTTGCAATCAAGTCAAATCTGGTCAACAAGATAGTCGACCCACCAATTGGCATCAACGACCGTTCGACTACCGCTCCCAAAGAAAGCGTTATGCCACACTAGTCAGCGTCTACGCCCAACAATGAGAATCCCCAGTGAAATCAAGGGCAAGTTCTACGAGGAACTGAGATCCACTATTGCTGCCGTGCCCAGAACAGATAAACTCATCATCCTTGTTGACTTTAACGCCAAGGGTGACGCAGATTACACCTCATGGGAAAGATTGCTGGGACAAATGGGATTGGCTGCTTCAACAACAATGGCCTCCCACTGCTGAAAACTGCTTATCACCAATTCTGTCTTCCGCCTGCCACTTCGCAACAAGACGTCATTGATGCACCCACGTTCCAAACACTGGCATCTGCTCGACTACGTCATAGTGCGGCAGAAAGACAGGCAGGACGTCAGAGTGACGAAGGCAGTGTGATCATCTCCAAACTTAACTTAAATGTAGATTATTCTAGACGTCCCCAAGGAAACAAGACACGAAGTGACTGAACGTCTCGAAGCTGAAAAACGATTCAGTGAAGCAATCCTTTGCAGAATAACTAGACAACAAACTGAAAGCCATCACTCTAAGCTTGCATGAAGTAAAGTCTGATTGGGCGTCTGCCTACTGCCTACTCCACTGCCGCCGATGTGGTAGGCCCTACCTCGGGAAAGCACCAGTACTGGTTCGACGATAATGAGAACCGCATTTAAGAACTGCTTGAATAAAAACACTGCACACAAAGAGTGCTTATAAATAACCAGCATTCCACATGTAAGAAAGCTTCATTCGCCAACAATAGAAGAATAGTATACAGAGAGAGAGAGAGAGAGAGAGAGAGAGAGAGAGAGAGAGAGAGAGAGAGAGAGAGAGAGAGAGAGAGAGAGAGAGAGAGAGAGAGAGAGAGAGAGAGAGAGAGAGAGAGATGTTCGACGAAGACAAAAATCATGTACCAGCCTGCACCATCAATCCCCTACACAGAACCCAGCATTACTGTTGATGGCCAGAAGCTCGCTTTTGCTGACAAGTTCATCTACCTTGGCAGTACCTTGTCACGCACAGTCTCCATCGATGAAGAGGTCACCCTCTGGATTGCTCGTGCAAGTGCAGCCTTCGGCAGACTTCCCAATACTGTGTGGAACGGAAGATCAAGGTGTACTGCGCAGAAGTACTGTCCTCACTCTTGTATGCCTGTGGGATATGGACGGTGTATAGTCGCCATGAAAGACAGCTAATCTCCTTCCACATGCGCTGCCTCAGAAAACTGTTTCACATCAAATGGCAGGACAAAACTCCTCACATAGAAGTCCTTCAGAAAGCTGAGATGACAAGTGTCTAAACCATGCTCAGAAGGTCACAATTCCGCGGGGCATGCTATGTCTGCCGTATGCCTGATGAGTGTATCCCAAAGAGACTATTTTATGGGGAACTAGCTGAAGGCAAGTGTTCCAGAGG
This sequence comes from Potamilus streckersoni, assembly GCA_016746295.1. Taxonomy (NCBI): domain Eukaryota; kingdom Metazoa; phylum Mollusca; class Bivalvia; order Unionida; family Unionidae; genus Potamilus; species Potamilus streckersoni. The sequence goes on along the minus strand of JAEAOA010001146.1, from coordinate 263,701 downwards.
AGGCCAAAAGAAAGGGTACAAGTACACGCTCAAAGCCTCAATGAAGTCATGTGGCATTGATCCAGACAACTGGGATCAGCTAGCCGAAGACCGCTCTTCCTGGCTTTACATTCTTCTCTCATTTCTATTGTGATGGACCTATGCATAAACAGCTGGGAAGCTAATCATTTAGGTCCTGTGGTGTAGTTATTGTGAACTGTGCAACTTGTGCTGTAGTCGTTGTGAACTGTGTAACTTGTGCTGTAGTCGTGAACTGTGTAACTTGTGGTTTAGCCGTTGTGAACTGTGTAACTTGTACTGTAGCCGTTGTGAACTGTGTAACTTGTGCTGTAGTCGTTGTGAACTGTGCAACTTGTGCTGTAGCCGTTGTGAACTGTGTAACTTGTGCTGTAGTCGTTGTGAACTGTGTAACTTGTGGTTTAGCCGTTGTGAACTGTGTAACTTGTACTGCAGCCGTTGTGAACTGTGTAACTTGTGGCGTAACCGTTGTAAATTCACATTCATTGTAGATTACTTGTGTGCCCCGACACCATCCAGACTAAACGAGGCTGGTAACAAGACACCAACCAGTCTAAAGGGAAGTAGAATAATGGATTGTAATTTACATTAGAGCGGGACATTTTATTTCCAGTTTCTTTAAATCAAGACATTTAATAGAGTTCTTATTATGAAGCACATAATTTATTCTCGTAATAAAGACAGTGAATTTAAAACAATTCAGATTGCAAGTTGTTAAATGGGATGTTAGGAATTTAAGCATTTTTTTTAAAGCTTTTATATTATTGGACCCACTGTTTATATGTTCCTCATAATACCTATGGATACATTTAATATGAAACTAAATTTGTTCAGAATTTTTTAAACTCCGGCTTTTACTAATTGTGATCTTTCAAATAATACATTATATTTAACAACATTTTGTCATTTTCCTATAGATTAATTACTAATTCACCTATTTTTAAAATACGTATTGTTTGAGGAAAATCATGTAGACAGGAATGTACAAAATGAAACTTTGATTACTGTGCCAAAGAGTCGGTTATGTGTCACTAACTCTTTTAATAAACCCCTTCGTTAGTGGTGTGCCCATCCTGAAATACCTATGAGACAAAAACAACTTACATTCAGTACTTAGGTAGCATTATTGCTTTTCTATGAGGGAATTTATACTTAAGAATGAATCGTGTTACAATAGTACAATCTGCTGATAGTCATTTAATTTCTGTGTTCGTAATAGGTCTTGATTTGAATACCCAAGCTGATTTTTCATTTGGTTCATTCCAAATATTCGTGCCCATATATCTGAGCACGTTTGGTCTCATAATTAGAACCTTTATTTGCGGACCTTTTGTCTTCTAAAGTTTGAGAGGTAATCTCTTTATCCAGTGATAGCAAGTAAGCGAGATGAAGTACGGCTGCCAAGTGTGTTTTATCTAGTAAGCAAAATAGCTCATATTAAATCAGCCTTCTAACGTACATATCTTATTGACCAATGAAAACAATGCATTTTATGGTAACGGGTTTGTCTTAGCCAATCAAACAGGAAGAAACATCCAGAATGGATGATTGTTGTAATTACCTATTTTTATACGAAATTTAGAAATTTAGGCAAATTTTGTAATAGTGGTGTCTTGGTTTATCTCTACGAGAGAACACAAAAATCTTTGATATCACTTAATATCACCTACATCAAAGTTGATAATGATGACGTTGCTGAATAGGGCAGGTACATGCTTAACCAGTTTCACCGGCAGGAAAGAATATATTAAACTCATAACGAATAAATGCGCCTAATGCAAGCTTTTATCATTTTGGTTATAATACTTGATGAGAAACAAGGATGCACCGACATTGTAGAAGCCCTGCATGGTTTTGTAAGTCTCCAATCTAATATAGATCAGTTTGATGTTTGTGACCAAATGTAATTATTCTTAACTGTTCTCATTTTGGAGAAAGTATACAGTTGTTTTGGAACCATAAATTACCATCTCGAATTAGTGAGTTTCACCTATTTTTAAATGCCTTGTAGGAGAGGTATAACTATATCGTTACATCAATTTAACGCACTCAGTGTAACAACGATAAAAATGTTATTTCTAGCTTTATTTTTGGTTTGGTTGATTATGAAATCGTGATATAATGTCACCCTCGATATGCTCCGTTTGCTTGACTATCTAATGAACAAAAATCTAAATGATTTCATTAACTTCATTCAAGTTTTGGTTCTTTTCTTGGACTAAAATATAAAAAAAATCAACGGTATGATGTTATCCAAGATGATACAGTGAAGTATCATAAATCATAAATTTGATTTATATTCAGATTATTATTATTATTATTATTATTATTATTATTATTATTATTATTATTATTATTATTATTATTATTATTATTATTATTAGTAGTAGTAGTAGTAGTAGTAGTAGTAGTAGTAGTATTAGTATTATTATTATCAAGAACAAATAATACAGATGCTATATAAAATATATATAATACCCAATCTATATCAGTTCTAAAGATCGTGCATCAACCAGCAAAGATTGGTGTTGATTTCACGCAAGATACTATAAATACAACATGTAAGGAATATAGTTATATCTGCAACATTCATGACTTATTGTGATTTAATTATTTATTGTGATATATTCTCTTTGTTTCTCTCTTTCAGAGCATCAAGCTCATTCAACTTGTTTAATGTTGACTTCTATCCGTACTTATGTCTCGATTTTACACAGATTTCTGCGACAAAATATATTTACAACATACAATGCGGTATGTAAAGCATGGTGACTTAGACAATAAATTGAAAGGTATAAGGAGTAGATAGTGTATTTTCTTCAACAAAGAATCATTCTTGCGTGGGATTTCCTCTTGACTTAGAGCAAAGTTTCCACCAAGTTTATATTGTGTGGTTTCGATCCGACACCTAACCCTATCCGAATAAAATTCCTTGCTGGCTCATGAGAGTTCTAGTTCAATAAATAGCTCCCAAACATGTATTGACTTTTGTTTTGTTAGTTTGGGATATGTTATCACTTTTTCATTAAACGTTGCAATTATTGCAGACAAAAGTATCCACTACACATTAGTGAACATATTGAACAGTTTTAGACAGCGGTATATTTTTGAGTGAAGAGGTCGTTTGGCAATCTGACAGCATATATTCGTATCCAAAGCATGGTTGGAAAACGTTAACGTCAACAGTAAATTATGTAATCTTACCCTGTTGGCCATGTCATATTAAGTGGCTACATCTACCAATATCGATCAACGAATCAGAATCGACTTCTCCGACATAAAATTGCACTTTTAGTCTTGTGATTTAAGCATATGTAACAGGCACGTGATGAATATCCTATCGTATGACTATTATCACGTTCAACAATGAGTCCAGTTACAAAATGGACGAATTAATTGGAAATGTTTTGACCTCCATTCAGTTGGGTTACAATATATAATTAAATCCGTCCATTTTGTAATTTGCACGTTGTTGAAATGTGATAATAGTTACACGAACATATCTCTAAAACTACTGTCAGACAATTAATTAATTTTTTAATTCGCATCTGATAATATTGATTCAACATCATATGCTGATGTCATTGGATAATTCTAAATGGCAACAAGACTTGGATTACGTGATTCCACGTGTATAATAAAGCTGTCCAACATAAGATTTGGTGAGGAAATATACTGTACAGATCACGTAAAAACCAAACGACCGTAACTCTGGAGCGACAAAATACATTCTAGTAGTGTCTTACAACGGTCGATAGGTGCACTAATGTGTTGCGAACAATTCTGTCTGGTTGTTGTTGTTGTTGTTGTTATTGTGGTGCTAAACGCCATTTTTCAGCACATGGCGGCCAGTATTAATGGTGGAGGAAGAAACCGGGAAATCGGCGGAAAGAACCACCGACCCACGAGAAGCTACTGGCAAGCTTTCTCACATATCCACATTCGCCGAATCCTAGACTCGAACACACGCTGATAGATGAGATGGCAGTGATCCGTAACGGAGAGCGCTTTAGACCACTCGGCCACTCAGGGCCCCTATTTCTGTCTGGAATAATTGCAACGTTTTATGAATACATGAGACCAGAATTACAAAGCACCAGTATACCATTTCGGTTTTGGGAGCTAAGGTATCATACTGGAAAATTTCTTCTTGTGAAAAATGTCATAAAAAGTTTGTCATAATGATGAACAAATATATAAATATATAAACGTGTTTTGTTATTTTTTAATGTACAATGATAATCTCACACGAGAGTTCCTTTTATATGAAATGTCTTAAACAAGCTGATTAAAATGATATCTTACAAGCTTTTTGCAACACAACTATTCAAAAAATTACAAACTCTTAATATAAACTTAATTCATGATTATAATTCCATTTATTACAGTACGTCAAGATTTTGTATTGAAGACATTAAGTTACATCAATTGATTAATAAAGATTAGCGTCACGTGATAAATTGCTATAAGCAATTATTATTAAGCCTACAATATTGGACTCAGTAAAACCGACGTCATTAAATACGAGCTTTTGGTTTTGTTGCTGTACTTTCGATGTACCATTATAAATATCATTTCATGATAAATAAAGTGACCATCTACATAGGTGTTATTATTGTGTCTCTGCAAGGTCTTATGAAAATTTCAAACATTGAATATTGTCTTTCAGCAATTGAGACTAGCTTGTTAACACCTGCGCGTGTATTCGTTAGGCAAGTACCAACTAGTGTCAATGGATCCACAGCGTGTAATAGGGAATCACCAACGGACAAGTCTGATTTTTCCGTGCTTGTAAAGGAAGGTCAGTAGACAAATGTTTGGTCAGAAAATGAATACAGAAGAAAACACAGCAAATATGCTTTATTTTCATGAGTGCTTGGAATGTTTTGATTGTGATTTCGTTAAAACCATCTATAAAACAGTTTTAGATACGTTTTTAATTATTTAGAATATGTCAAGGTTACCAATAGCTTTCGGTTCGTTTAAAGGTAATATCTATTCGGATTGATTATTGTGTTTGTCTTTGCAGCGTCTACGTTTTAGTTCCTATTATGTTAAACAATTAAACACACATAAATGACCCGATCGGCACCAAATTGGCTAAAAGGTAACTAATATCTCATTTATTGCCTTATTATTTAAACCAGTACTAGATCATTTTGTGATGTGATTTCCAAGTTTTGCAAACTAAACAAAACGTCGCATCTAAATGTGAGATATGAGCGACATATTAACGCAATGGCGACAACTGGGAATCGGACAGAACTGGTCACTCTCATATGCACCACAGTAACTGATAGAACAAAATTTCAAAAATGTTGCGTGAAAGATCCAAAGGTCTGAATTGAATTATTTATGTTTCATCATATGTCGGGATAAATTCCATCTTAAAAGATATCGCCATGATTCTGCCTAGATTAGCTCGTGAAAAAGAAAATAAACCTGAGAAGTTCAATTCCATACCAATAGTCATGATATCTGCCTAAACTGTGATATATTTAACAATATTGTATCATATACTTTAGTAAATATACACTGACATTAGGCACAAAACCCTACTGATATTGTTCTGTGAAGCTGAAGAGTAACATAAACTGTTACTAATACGGATTAAATTCCAATTATACAGAAGAGAATAAGGGGGCTTGAGTGTACTTTTATACGGCTTTCCCCTTCAAACAATCAAACGTAAATTGTGTATTTTGGCGATACTCTTTTTCCCGACATATCAAGCATTCTTAGCCGTCTTCTAGCTCCTTGTTCGAGTATCCCACCTTTACCCAGGTACAAAGACAGCCTTAGGCCCATGAGTGTGTCAATCGTTTTACTGGCCCAGTTTTTGTTCCGACTGGTAGGCTATAATGAACCTTGGTCTTTCCCAGCTCTGAACTTGTGTTGCTGTGTTCACAGACGTCAAACCCAAACCATTTTGTTTTGACATAATTACAGACTAAAAATATTTACGTCAGACGTTACAATTTAGTTAGGTATTATTCTTTGCTTGTAAAAAGCCGCCACATACTTTTCAACATCTTCGATGAGATGCATTGCTTCTCGCTTTGTGCTGCATCCTCGATTGGTTTAAGATCTCCACCAACACAGCTTCGTACTGACCTCTCTTATGCTGAATTATCTTAATGTATCTTCACTTTTATCCATTAGTACTTGACAGCTTTTAATCCCCCTCCATTTTTTTTTCTTGAGGGAGGGGAGTGAGATGCAAGGTGATAGTTCAGATAATGTTGACAACCTGTAATATATAGCATCGGTGTTTCTGGAAAAGAGACAGCCCATGATATACTTAGGTCTTCGCGGTATTCAGACATTTTGCCAGTTGACAAGCCACCTGTTGAAACTTATCATCCTCTCATAGTGCTCTTTCGCATATCACACTGGAATATGTAAATTGCCTCTGCTATGCTGCTGCAACCGTTCATGTCCATTTCAGTATTATTTACCTCCAAAATTGCCTCATGGGATGCTGCGGTAGCTTATTTGGTAGAGAGTGGGAGTCGTAATCTAAGAATCGAAGATGCGATACAATCGCAGGCGGCTGCCTCAGTGTTTCCATGAGAAAAGCAATAAACCCCTATTAACTCGGGACGACAAGCCAATAATGTTAAATCAACACAAACAAAATTCATCACCTATGTGGCTTCTTTCTTCTAGGGTCTGTATTCTTTCTTATAATGTTTCATATTTATTCAGTCCCGAAAATATGAGCTCAAGCTTGACAGCTGATGTGTTTGAATAAGGTAAGGCTTTTGATAATTGCTTTGTTATCGTGTTTAACTGTGCCTCAAAAAATACAATGCCATTAGATTTGCTTATATATTCTTTGCTGTTAGATATGATGGGAATCTTTCTCATGAAGACAATGTTTGCAAAACGTTATATTTTCTATAAAATAGTGAGTACCATTCTCAGGAAAAATAAATTCTTTTGTAGATGATTACTAATGTGCCTAATGATCCCTTTTGAAATATTGGCTCGTTATTTTGTAACATTTTTTCACAGTATTACGACTTTATCGTCTGAATCTAAGTAACAGAAAAAAGCGGAAAACAGCAAGTTAAATAAATTCAACAAATAATATATTTACTTAGTATACAAAGTGAAATTTGAACGGAACTTATTGTATTTTGATTTAAATTCTGGACGTCTTACAAGTTCTATCACAAATACAAAAGTATATAGTGTTCGGATCTAATTTTAGTGGTAATCTGAATTAATTCAAATCTCGAATCTGCTGATGTGCCTAAAATATTAAATGTGCTGATGTACTAACAATCTTGATGCATCACTATGATATCATCCAAAATATCCTTCAATAAAACCACAATAATACAAAGTTATTGTTTTAGTCCAAGTGTCAAAATGCACTTTGTAATTTCAATGAATATTTTAAATAAGTAATTCCTCCCAAAATGATAACTAAACGCAACTAAAAGGTCGATTCCACTAGGCAGAGGGTAAAATAAGAACTAAATAATGTTGTTTACTTTGTTTATACAGACGAACAATTGCCATATAACACAACAAAATAACCTTGACCTAGGAGGTCAAAAGATCATCAATGATGATAAGTAATTTTACAGATTAGTTAGAAAAAGAAACTAATGCATTTCTATACAGATTACAGCGAGTAATGCTTTCGGCAATTTAATTTTTATGAATAAGGAGAACTGACCTAAAGTTTATCAGTATAATTGTAATTATTTATAAATCTTATTAACACGTATGAGTTGTTGAATCTATACAGCATTTATCTTGAACGAAAGGAAACTGGATTTTTGTCATGGAATAATAAAATTAACGCTTTTAGTTGAGGGATATTTTGTCCTCAAATTCTTGTCCTCGAGAAAGGGTACTCGTTTTCACTATGTATGATAGAATTGTTAGTCTGCAATGTGTTAAATAAAGTGACATCATCCTGAAAGAAAAAATCTAATGTAAAATGATGGGTTTTGTTTTTCACCATGTTTTTTTTTTAAAAATACATATTGAAATTAAGGAGAAGATTTCAGACGGGTTTTTGGGCGTCTCTTCCTTGTCAATATCTTCAATGCCCTTATATCAAACCGGCTTTTAGGCCTCTCATCCGTTAAACAACTTTATTGCCCCAGCATCAAACAGGCTTTTCAGCTTCACTTCCGTGTAAATATCTTTAATGGCCCATCATCAGACGAGCTTTTAGGCATCTCTTCCGTGTGAATATCTTCAATATCCAAGTATCTGACGATTAAATACGATACGATTACCTATTATGAATTAGATGAGGTTCCACCGAATACAGAACAAAGGGAAATAAATCCAACATTTAATTTACAATTAGTTGATTATGAGGATCCTATGTCGATGTGTTTAAGCCACACTATGTCCAATAAGTGGGGAGTTTGAGCCACGCGAGACCCAATAAATGGGATGTTTGAGCCACACTAGACCCAATAAATGGGATGTTTGAGCCACACTAGACCCAATAGGTGGGATGTTTGAGCCACACTAGACCCAATAGGTGGGATGTTTGAGCCACACTAGATCCAATAGGTGGGATGTTTGAGCCACACTAGACCCAATAAATGGGATGTTTGAGCCACACTAGACCCAATAGGTGGGATGTTTGAGCCACACTAGACCCAATAAATGGGATGTTTGAGCCACACTATGTCCAATAAGTGGGGAGTTTGAGCCACGCCAGACCCAATAAATGGGATGTTTGAGCCACACTAGACCCAATAAATGGGATGTTTGAGCCACACTAGATCCAATAGGTGGGATGTTTGAGCCACACTAGACCCAATAAATGGGATGTTTGAGCCACACTAGATCCAATAGGTGGGATGTTTGAGCCACACTAGATCCAATAGGTGGGATGTTTGAGCCACACTAGACCCAATAAATGGGATGTTTGAGCCACACTAGACCCAATAGGTGGGATGTTTGAGCCACACTAGACCCAATAAATGGGATGTTTGAGCCACACTATGTCCAATAAGTGGGGAGTTTGAGCCACGCCAGACCCAATAAATGGGATGTTTGAGCCACACTAGACCCAATAAATGGGATGTTTGAGCCACACTAGATCCAATAGGTGGGATGTTTGAGCCACACTAGACCCAATAAATGGGATGTTTGAGCCACACTAGATCCAATAGGTGGGATGTTTGAGCCACACTAGACCCAAGATGTGGGATGTTTGAGCCACACTAGACCCAATAGGTGGGATGTTTGAGCCACACTAGACCAAGTAGGTGGGATGTTTGAGCCACACTAGACCCAATAGGTGGGATGTTTGAGCCACACTAGACCCAATAGGTGTGATGTTTGAGCCACACTAGACCCAATAGGTGGGATGTTTGAGCCACACTAGACCCAATAGGTGGGATGTTTGAGCCACACTAGACCCAATAGGTGGGATGTTTGAGCCACACTAGACCCAATAGGTGGGATGTTTGAGCCACACTATACCCAGTTGCTGGGTTGAGGGGATGCTTCGAATTAAAGAGTTTTCGTTTTAGAAAGGCATATAGCTCATAGACTCAATGTTTTCCATATAAAACTTGAAAGATTTATTGATCAAAATTGAATTATATCAATATTTTCTCAATCATTTATTTCTCAAATGATATTTTGTCAAATACCTATCTTTTTCCCGATGCGGGACGTTGAAGATTTAGTCTTCTTACAAGAGGACTGGAAGAGCATGTGATTTTGCAGAACATGAGTTCTTTACATATACATACATATATATATATATATATATATATATATATATATATATATATATATATATATATATATATATATATATATATATATATATATATATATATATATATACCTCTCTCTGTAGGAAACACACTCCATAATGAAGTAATTGGTAATTGCTGCTTGATTTGAGTTTCGTTTGTAATGATAATCTCGACTCAATAAGAGAGGAAAAAAGTTGTTTTTGCAAGCAGTAAAGGTTTATTTTGTAAGCACAGTATTTCCTTAAACAATCATTCTGTTTTTCGCTGTTAATTCACTAAACACTACTTATCAGTACAGAACATTGCTTGCATTATTTTTGGAGGTAACACATAATACGTAACATAAACAGTATATTTATAGAGTTCAAACGTTTGGCTTTTGCGTCGTATAACTTACCTACAAATCTCATTCGTCTGGGTCTTGAAATGTCACATCCGCTACTAACTATGTAGTGTCATTCAAATGAAGTCATACAATATAACTTTCCCATTGTCAAGAACATTGTGATGAAATTTCCTTGGAATGTACAAGTTTTATATTATATTTCTACAGGTACGGTGGGCTCTCTACAAGCAATAGCAACTTGTCCTAATGACTTTCTGGCTACATTCAGTAACTTCACAGTGACAGGTTACTCCGGTGCTAATCAGTGCACGGGCAACTCTCAAGACGTTTGCACGGACAGAACCGCTATGAACTACACGTACAATTCGTGTTCATCGTCGGTAAAGTTTTCATGTGAGTATAACTCTCTCTCTCTCTCTCTCTCTCTCTCTCTCTCTCTCTCTCTCTCTCTCTCTCTCTCTCTCTCTCTCTATATATATATATATATATATATATATATATATATATATATATATATATATATATATATATATATATATAAAGATATAGATTATAGCAAGTGGTAATGAGGATAATAAACAATCATTGACACAAGTAAAAGAAACACTGAATAACGAGACCAGAGTATGATACTATGTAAATTAAGTTAACCTCAGTCTTTGATGAAATATATAGCATCAAGAACAATTCAACCGTCATGGATAGTACTATAGTACTATACCAACAGTAATAATAGTTACAAAGGAGGAATACTAAGAAGAACTAATTGATGTTGAAGCAGAGAGAGAAAGAGAGAGAGAGAGAGAGAGAGAGAGAGAGAGAGAGAGAGAGAGAGAGAGAGAGAGAGAGAGAGAGAGAGAGAGAGAGAGAGAGAGAGAGAGAGAGAGAGAGAGAGAGAGAGAGAGAACAAATCATACTATGGTATATCGTTAACAACTACCATTGCACTAAAATTGAGATTTGCGAAATCTGATTCACCTTTGAAAAGTAGTTCTAAGTGAAATGTTTAATTGATATCTACATGCGTCTGTCTTGAGCAGTTTATACTTTTTACCAGCTTGATGTGTTAATTTTTAACAGCTGGATGTGTTAATTTTGAACAGCTTAATGTGTCAATTATTTGAAAGCTTAATGAATTAATTTTTTACAGCTTAATGTGTTAATTCTGTTGCAGCTTGATGTGTTAATTTTAATAGCTTAATGTGTTAATTTGTTATAGCTTAAAGTGTTAATTTTAACAGCTTAATGTGTTAATTTTTTACAGCTTATTGTGGTAATTTGTAACAGCTTAATGTGTTAATTTTTAATAGCTTAATGTGTTAATTTTTAACAGCTTAATGTGCTAATTTTTAACAGCTTAATGTGTTCACAGACAAATATTCATAATATATTCATAGCCTTCATCCAGTGTGAAAATGAGGCGGCCGTTTACAAGGATACAATGTATACACAATTCAGCATTTAGAATAGTGTAAAATACTTTATCAGCTCCTGTGTAAAAATGCATTTATTTTTGGCTTATTAATTTGCTTCTGCAAAGCTGACGGAAGCTATTCAGATACTCCATTCATCGACGTCCGCGTCAGCACATTTGCCAGAATATATATATATATATATATATATATATATATATATATATATATATATATATATATATATATATATATATATATATATATATATATATATATATATATATATGTAAAACGGACTTTAAAACCATGCAAATAGGGCGGGTGGTGGATGGGTAGGGGATAATTTGGTACATACATGTACATTATTTGTACAGTGTTGTATATGTTTGTGTATTTAGCTTAAGGCCGCATGTTTGTTACACCTGTTATACCATGGAACCATGAAACATTTATATATGGATGCAACCTTATGAACATTACAGCTGCATCACAAACATATAGGTCAATATCATCCATTTTTTACGATACAATTTCCTTAATTTTGTATTTTAAGTCTATTTCTAAAGCGCTGTTTATTCTTTAGATCATAAACTAGAGAAATATACGCATCTCTATTAGCACCACAATATCGTTGCGACAAAAGAAGATCACTGCTACCTACCTTTCACAGTCTACTGGAATAGGTTTCGCTTTTGACGAAGGTCGCTATGACCCATTTTCAGATTTACTGAGGTGGGTTAGGTCGTATGTTTCGATTGCGACAACAAAGGTTTTTAGCATGATCTGCAGATACTATCCTATTAACAATAGATTAACTTAATTGGTGCTAGACCGTAAATGCCAAAGAAGGTTACTACAGCCCATACTTTACGATTAACTAAATTACATTAAATTGTGCGGCATGTTTAATTATATTGCGTGTTCATGCTAGATTCATGAAACTTTATGAGTTTGTGAGAATTAATTATAACAAAAAACGCGTTGCCCTAAATTTCAACATTTATTTGTTGGAGTTAAGTTTTTACATTTAGCACATGACCACATGCATTTTTGACAGGTACTGTGCATACTTTCTTGTATGAAACGTTTATGATTCAGGTGCATCTTAATAAATAGTACACACGTACTACAAAAAGAGGTCTCTGTGATTCAAATATTGCTGTTCAGCGACTTTACTGAAATGACCTGTTTAAAGTTCCTTTCTTGTCTGATGTTAACATTATGGCCGTGAAACGCAATAATTGAATTGAGATCTCTTATAATCACACTCTCACAATCAAAGAAGACCACGGTGACCTACATTGTTTCACTTTACTAGCTTTTTTAAGATATGTCACAATTTAAAAAAAAAAACTCGGGGGAGGGGGGAGGCGCAAATTGAAAACCGTTTCCCAAAGTTTCGAGCTAAACAGATTCTTCGTCAGGGAAAAAGAAACAAATGATACATACATACATACACACACACACACATACATACATACATACATACATACATACATACATACATACATACATACATACATACATACATACATACATACATACATACATACATACATACATACATACATACATACATACATACATACATACATACATACATACGCACACGCACACAGTTAGCTTCACATAATCAGTGAGTATATATGCATTATAAAAGGTAACAGGTAATTCTCAACAGGGTAAATGTGTTTTGTACATGCTAATCTGTAGGTATTAAAAGAGAGGGCTGCATGCATTTCATTTGAAACTTCTGCTGTAATGTTTAATGAAGATAACTGATGCTTAATTCTAACTGTGATCATTCTGATTTTTACCACACGTTTACTCAAAGATATTAACTACCATCCAGCACAATCGGATTTCTGTGTGTACAGTGATAATAGCTTTGGAAGCCGATTTTTTATGAACATTGGTTTAAGAAAGAGAAAAATCAATCTGTGATTTGCTTCAATGAATAATGGTTTATCTGTTGGTATGTAACCATATTCTTTTGCATGTACTTTATATAAAATCTGTCGCAGGACCAATATATCTATAATCAATATCACTTTAGGATAAATTTATTTTCTTCATGATATTTCATGTTTATAATGGTTGCTAGGGACTACCAAAAGCTTGGCAGTCACTAACCATGCAGTTGTTAATGACATTCTACTTTCCATTCCCAGCTGGGGGCTACTTTTACTGTCTCTACTACCAGACTAATTCCTCCACGGGAGTGACCTACCTCCACGTGTACAACAATGACAGTACAGTTGTCAGTGGTTCAACGTATAGGATTGTCTGCTACGTAAGTAGTATGATAAGATATTCAATACTGTGCTTTATGGGTACCAATAGGTTTTAGAATACATTCCTTGAAAAGCATATACGAATAATTATGGAAGACTGGTGTTGTAAATTACGTTTGACTTGTGTAACATGTTTTGCTCCACTACTGTAGTAAATTGTCAAACTCATGTAAGGTAGTCAGAATGGACTGTTCAGTTTGTATGGATACAGCTACCAAGTTTAGTGTGGTTGTGTCGATAAACCATTCAGGATATGTACCAGAAGTGTCAGGACTGAAGATAAAACGGTGCATTGTCCATATTAAATGGACGTCTATATTTTAACGTATCAACATATACAAGATGTAAGAATGTCAATCGACCCTTTGAAAAATACTCTAATTTTATCTCCAAGAATCTTTAAAGGCAGAGATATACAGCTGTTATTTGTCATGAAGATAAGTCCCACATAAAAGAATATGTATGAGAGTTGGAGTACTATAATACACATATCATAAAGATATGGACTACTATAATACACATGTCTGAAAGATATGGACTACTATAATACACTTGTCTGAAACATATGGACTAATATAATACAAAGGTCCGAAAGATATGGACTACTATAATACACATGTCTTAAAGATATGGACTACTATAATACACATGTTTTAAAGATATGGACTACTATAATACACATGTCTGAAAGATATGGACTACTATAATACACATGTCTTAAAGATATGGACTACAATAATACATTGACTTAAAGATATGGATTACTATAATACACATGACTGAAAGATATGGACTACTATAATACACATGTCTGAAAGATATGGGATACTATAATATACAGATCTGAAAGATATGGACTACTATAATACAGATGTCTTAAAGATATGGATTACTATAATACACATGTCTGAAAGATAACGACTACTATAATAGACATGTCTAAAAGATAGTGACTACTATAATACACATGTCTGAAAGATATGGACTACTATAATACACATGTCTGAAAGATATGGACTACTATAATACACATGTCTGAAAGATATGGACTACTATAATACACATGTCTTAAAGATATGGACTACTATAATACACATGTCTTAAAGATATGGACTTCTATAATACACATGTCTGAAAGATATGGGTTACTATAATGCACATGACTGAAAGATATGGACTCCAATAATACACATGTCTGAAAGATATGGACTACGATAACACACATGTATGAAAGATATGGACTACTATAATACACATGTCTGAAAGATATGGACTACTATAATAGACATGTCTGAAAGATATGGAATACTATAATTCATATGTCTGAAAGATATGGACTACTATAATACACCTGTCTGAAAGATATGGACTACTATAATAAACCCTTCTGAAAGATATCGACTACTATAATACACATGTCTGAAAGATATGGACTACTATAATACACATGTCTTAAAGATATGGACTACTATAATACACATGTCTGAAAGATATGGACTACTATAATACACATGTCTTAAAGATATGGACTACTATAATACACATGTCTTAAAGATATGGACTACTATAATACACATGTCTGAAAGATATGGACTACTATAATACACATGTCTGAAAGATATGGACTACTATAATACACATGTCTGAAAGATATGGGTTACTATAATGCACGTGTCTGAAAGATATGGACTACAATAATATACATGTCTGAAAGATATGGACTACTATAATACACAGATCTGAAAGATATGGACTACAATAATACACATGCCTGAAAGATATGGATTACTATAATACACATGTCTGAAAGATATGGACTACTATAATAAACATGTCTTAAATATATGGACTACTATAATACACATGTCTTAAAGATATGTATCACTATAATACACATGTCTTAAAGATATGGACTTCTATAATAAACATGTCTGAAAGATATGGACTACTATAATACACATGTCTGAAAGATATGGACTACTATAATACACATGTTTGAAAGATATGGACTACTATAGTACACATGTCTGAAAGATATAGACTACTATAATATACATGTCTTAAAGATATGGTCTACTATAATACACATGTCTAAAAGATATGGACTACAATAATACACATGTATAAGAGATATGGGATACTATAATACACATGTCTGAAAGATATGGACTACTATAATACACATGTCTGAAAGATATGGACTACTATAATATACATGTCTTAAAGATATGGACTACAATAATGCACATGTCTTAAAGATATGGATTACTATAATACACATGTCTGAGTGATATGGACTACTATAATACACATGTCTGAAAAATATGGGATACTATAATACACATGTCTGAAAGATATGGACTTTTATAATACACATGTCTTAAAGATAGTGACTACTATAATACACATGTCTGAAAGATATGGACTACTATAATACACATGTCTGAAAGATATGGACTACTATAATACACATGTCTTAAAGATATGGACTACTATAATACACATGTCTGAAAGATATGGACTACTATAATACACATGTCAGAAAGATATTTACTACTATAATACACATGTCTTAAAGATATGGACTACTATAATACACATGTCTTAAAGATTTGGGCTACTATAATACACATGTCTGAAAGATATGGACTATTATAATACACAGGTCTGAAAGATATGGACTACTATAATACACATGTCTGAAAGATATGGGTTACTATAATGCACGTGTCTGAAAGATATGGACTACAATAATATACATGTCTGAAAGATATGGGCTACTATAATACACATATCTGAAAGATATTGATTACTATAATACACTTGTCTGCAACGTATTGGCTAATATAATACACTTGTTTGAAACCTATGGACTACTATAATACACATATCTGAAAGATATGGGTTACTATAATACACTTGTCTGCAACCTATATGCTAATATTATACTCTTGTTTGAAACCTATGGACTACTATAATACACTTGTTTGATACCTATGGACTACTATAATACACATGTCTGAAAGATATAGATTACTATAATACACTTATCTGCAACCTATAGGCTAATATAATACAATTGTTTAAAACCTATGGACTACTATAATACACATATCTGAAAGATATGAATTACTATAATACAATTGTCTGCAACCTATAGGCTAATATAATACTCTTGTTTGAAACCTATGGACTACTATAAATCACATATCTGAAAGATATGGGTTACTATAATACACTTGTCTGCAACCTATAGGCTAATATAATACTCTTGTTTGAAACCTATGGACTACTATAATACACTTGTTTGAAACCTATGGACTACCATAATACACTTGTTTGAAACCTATGGGCTACTATTAGACATTGGTTTGAAATCTATGGGCTACGTCTATATGTCTTTAAGATATGGACTACTATAATACACATGTCTTAAAGATATGGACTACTATAATACACATGTCTGAAAGATATGGACTACTATAATACACATGTCTGAAAGATATGGACTACTATAATACACATGTCTGAAAGATATGGGTTACTATAATACACATGTCTGAAAGATATGGACTACTATAATACACATGTCTGAAAGATATGGACTACTATAATACACATGTCTTAAAGATATGGACTACTATAATACACATGTCTGAAAGATATGGACTACTATAATACACATGTCTGAAAGATATGGACTACTATAATACATATTATACTACTATAATACACATGTCTGAAAGATATGGGATAGTATAATATACATGTCTGAAAGATATGGACTACTATATTAAATATGTCTTAAAGATATGGACTACTATAATACACATATCTGAAAGATATGGATTACTATAATACACTTGTCTCCAACGTATAGGCTAATATAATACACTTGTTTGAAACCTATGGACTACTATAATACACATATCTGAAAGATATGGATTACTATAATACAATTATCTGCAACCTATAGGCTAATATAATACTCTTGTTTGAAACCTATGGGCTACTATAATACGTTGGTTTGAAATCTATGGGCTACTATAATACGTTGGTTTGAAATCTATGGGCTACTATAATACGTTGGTTTGAAATCTATGGGCTACTATAATACGTTGGTTTGAAATCTATGGGCTACACTAATACACGTTTGAAACATCCTATGCATATCTTTAAAGTTATCAGCTATGTATTTAGTTCTCAAAATAGGTGTACAAAAACTTCACATGTTTTATGTGTTCAGAAAAAAACCCAAACAATCAACGGGTCGAATGGAAAATCTTGAATGTTTGGAAAGAAACTTAATACATAAAATGGGAGATTCCGTTTTCATTGGAAAACTCACAGTATCGTCATTCGTGATTTATCACATGAATTATATGAAAGGTCAAATTCACGTCTTTGTGAGTGCTATGAGAGAGAGAGAGAGAGAGAGAGAGAGAGAGAGAGAGAGAGAGAGAGAGAGAGAGAGAGAGAGAGAGAGAGAGAGAGAGAGAGAGAGAGAGAGAGAGAGAGAGAGAGAGAGAGAGAGAGATTAGTGGCGTTGTTGGAGATCGGTTACCATGATGGAGGAACATTTATTAATTAATCCAATGTCAGCTAATTCTTTCATTTACTCAGATGAAACCATAGGAGCATGGAGAGTGATCTTTTTTTGGTAATTAAGTTTTCCTGTTGCAGGTTAAAACATGTTAAGAGGCAAAATGAGGGGATGGGGGTTTTGGTGGGGGGGATACCACTCCTCCCTTGCCCCTATATGCGAGCGCTCATGAATGGAATATACACACACTCTCAGTGCCGTGGTATTTTTAAATTTAGTGTTGCTATCGTACTGACATGTTTTGTGTTAAATGACAATATATGGTTTCTGATTAAAGACATTTTAATTTATCGGATCTATTTAATAAATACATTCTCCAATTGCATGATTTCAGAGTCACCTTATTTTGGGTTTTTGTTTTAACTGAATTAAGCTGTTAATGTGTTTTTCAAATATTCTTCAATAGGCATTCAAGAAGTCAGGAAATATTGTATATGCAACAGAGTATCCTGGAAGTTGTCATAGCAACCAAAACGCCACCTACGTGAAATCACCAGGGTTGATTTCTAACTACTTCAGTACCACAAGTAAGGGAATATATACACGAAAGACGAAAATAATTTATATTTCTAAGAGGATTGCTATATTTTGGTCTTTATTCCTTTAGATTTCAGGACATAATCTTCATAATTCATTTTTTGTTGGCTTATATAATCGTACTCTATAAACACAGTTTCAACAGTTACGTTACTCAACCATATGTTTAGTACCCCAATTACAACAATTAGTTTCGTTTTGTATTTGCAGTTTCCTGTTCGTGCCGGATATACCTATAAATCCTTTTAAGTAAAATATGCGACAAGAATTTACGTCATATAAAAAGAATTCATCCTTGAATTTACGTCATACAAAAATAATTCACCACTGAATCATTCACCCTTTAATTTGGCTTTATTGTAACTTCTGTTGAGTAGAACCATGATCACAAACAGATAAAGTTGTCTCAAGTAAAGATAATATTTGAATTTAATGGCAATTAAAAATATTTGTACACTTTTTAAATTGAATGTTAAGAAGAGCACGTGAATATAATTTGAAAAAAAACCCCACAAACAATTACTACTCTCTTTTCCATTTCTTTTCAGAAACTTGCGGTATGTACCTGACAGCATATTCTCACTTCCTCTACATTTAATTTTTCTCATCTCAGACACAATTTTTTATGAACTGTCTATTATTATTATCAATTAGAATGGAGGTTCTTTCTGTTTATAATTGTAATACACATTGTAATGATCATTAATTTTAAATTCAGTGGATAGGTTTGTACAGAGAAAAGCAACCTAGCATCTGGATTCAATTTACTGCTAAGAAAACAACCTATATATATATATATATATATATATATATATATATATATATATATATATATATATATATATATATATATATATATATATATATATATATATATATATATATATATATATATATAACCTCATAAACAACGTAGCAACTATTTGTGACGCACTGGTGTTGAGCAAATCGAAATTATGATTTAACGCTATATGAAACTGAACGAGTTATCACAGGCACAAGGAAATGGAAATCAAGTGTCAACTCACTGAAATTAAACTGTTAGAGTTGTTTCCCTTTATCTTGTGATGTACATTTCACTTTATCAACTGTTACGTGATAAGGGCTTGTACTCAGCAATAAAGAAATAATTGAGTGCCAACAAAATTTATAAATTTTATCAAGACAATTTATTTCCATAGACAACAATGTAAAAATTGGTAAATAGGACTAACAGTTTGTAAATATAATCCAAATATGATTCTAAGAATAAAAACACAAGTCCTTTCACTAAATAGTCCTATAGGAATCCAGGTTCGAGTCCCGACGACGTACGAATATAGAGAGCGATGACGTCTGATGTAGTCCAATGTATGAATAACAATAATTCCTCACTTGAATCACAGTCTCTTGTTTCTAAATAATTCCATAATTAATTTCCTTGAATATATTTCTGAATTTTTTTTTTAGAAAGTCAACTTGTTGAGGGTCCGGGAAAATAAATTATTGAATCCAAAAGTCAGACGAAGAATAAAATATTCTAGCAACAAATTAAAAACAACACCTTGTTTCTTCAAAGTTTTGAATGACTCTGGCCAAACCAGTATTACGAATGCGTATTTACACTCAAAAAGATCACTTCAAATCTCGCGAGATTGGTCTTGTGTTCTCTTATTGGGATATTTATGTCACGTCTGCAGTACAGACCAACTTAAAAACCAATCATAAAAATAGGTTGTTTACAGACATTGATCACGCGGAGAATGTATGTCCGTGATGCTGATCAATCATTTTAACTTCCTGTTGATGTGTTACCATGGTAAGGCGAACTAAAAGCCAAACTTCGAGTATTACTATTTCGTCTTAAATAAACAAAGTTTGTGCTAAAATTATATCGCACTTCTAAAAACAGAATCCCGAATCCGAGAAAAATATTTATTGCAATAAAATACAATGAAACAAAAATGAAATAAAAATAATTTTAAACCTTACACACAAGAAATTTAATCACATATACGTAACACAAAATTAATTTAAACTATTTAATGTTTGACAGTTAATTTGTTGTTTTTAATCCTGCGGTGGTGACCATTGGAAGGCATTTGCAAGAGCCGTATCAGGTAAAATGTAGGGTGGGTGAGGGTGGTGATTTACACACTTTTGAAACAGGCCCTGACTTTCATCGAAAGGGCACCAAAGCAAAAGTCAAAGTGTCTCTTTAGTCAAAGTGTGTGTATTACCCAATAAACGTCCGCAATACGTTGTCCAAATTTCATGTGGCAAGTTCCTGTACGTTTGCGTATGTATGTTTATTATTTTTTATATTTTTGCTCTGGTGGTGGTTGTATTCCGACAACCCCCAACTACTCCCTCCCCAACCCATCCCTGTTTCCATCTAAAGTGACATTTAAAAATGCCTTTCAATTTTTTTTTTACCGGAGTAGCAAATATTTTCAATTGGCTTTAGACAACTTTTATCTAAACATCATTTAATTGTTCGGAGCACAGTAAAGGGCAACAACTCCTCCAAGTCCGTTTCCCGTCTCCAGGTGCCTGCAAGTTTTAAATACTAATCAGAGCCAGCTTTTGCTCTTGAATTAAATCTTGTTTGTAGCAAAATATTATTTATCGTCGGCATTCAATGGAATGGAAATCAGTTTTAACTGTTAAGTTGGCCAATTTAAGGCAGCTGTACACGCCCTGATGAAAACTAATATCAAAATATATTAGCTGCAAGACTTCATTAGCAGTACATGTTTAGTCACTTTGACCTATATCAGTACATAGTCACTTTGACCTATATCAGTACATAGTCACTTCGGCCTATATCATTACATAGTCACTTCTACCTAAATCAGTACATAGTCACTTCGGCCTATATTAGTATATGTTTAGTCACTTTGACCTATATCAGTACATAATCACTTCTACCTAAATCAGTACATAGTCACTTCGGCCTATATTAGTATATGTTTAGTCACTTTGACCTATATCAGTACATAGTCACTTCGACCTATATCATTACATGGACTTTTCGGCCTATATTAGTATATGTTTAGTCACTTTGACGTATATCAGTATATAGTCACTTCAACCTAACTCAGTACCTGTTTAGTCACTTCGACCTTTATTAGTACATGCAAAGTCACTTATAACTACCAACTATTGACACTAAATCACTGTTTAACGTCGAGTGATTTGTATGAATGTTCTTAAAGTAGTTGATTTCTGAAGATATTTTTTAAAAATAATTTGTGTTTTTTACAGAATGTGCGAACGTTTTACTCAACCTAATATAGACATAACTTTGCTAATGTCAAGTTATAAGCTCATTCTACGTACAAGCTGGTCTGCAGAGTATAGAAAAACGAACGTAGGATAAAAGGAAGGAAAAATAGCTCGATGAATTTGACTAAAGACGAGAAAAGCTTAGACATTTTTCCAGGTAAAATAACTAAGAGGAAATGCATATTATTTTTAAATAACTTGTTTATAATTTTCATTCGTCTTTCATTCTATAAGGAAAGGATGGGGAATGGTGAGAAAATTGTATTGAAGGCAGAATATGGAATCATACTATTTATATTTTCCTTTACAGTAATCGTCGTTAAAAGTGACATTCAGGACTGGAAATATATTGCTGCGATTTTTGGTGGATTAGCTGTCCTGGCTGTCCTTATAATTGTCATTGTTATACTGATTAAGAAAAGACTGTTGTGTCGATGCTGTGCATTTATGTGCCAAAAATGTCACCAAGGAGGGAAAGTGACTCAGTCACAAGGAGACACCGAGGAACCGATAAAAACAAAAGTACCTGATAAATTTGTTGCCAAGAAACCTAGAAAAATTAAAAACGTTATAGTCATTACTGAAGCTACAAAACAAATACTGGAAGCTCCATTCATGCCGGAATTATTATATGTAGTCGAACCAAAACGAATGACTAGTCCCAGGAAAATGTTTTACCAAACTCCCACATTTAAGAGTGAGAAGAGTTTAGAACTTGAACCACAAAATCAGAAGGAAAAATCGTGATGATAATTATGAATTACGAGTTAAAAGTGTCTGTCTGTCCTAGGGTGTAGTAATCTTGTTCCAGGGTGTGGTCTTATTTCTTTTGGAATTTCCGATGGGCTGCAACGTGCTACTGAGGACAGAGCTAAAATAAATAACCGAATATTCGAATCATAATATCATTTTGCGAATAATCGAATCATAATAAGTTCTTGCGAATATTCGAATAATATTATATTCTTGCGAATATTCGATTCATAATATGATCTTGCGAATATTCGATTCATAATATGTTCTTGCAAATGTTCGAATTATAACATTTTCTTGCGAATACTCGAACTGAAAATGGGTATCTGAATACTCGCGTGCTTACCATCTAGTTTTTCAGAGGTTTCTAAAAGAAACACACATGGCAAAATTTACAATATACACTGTTCAATTAGTTTACAAGGAGACAATTTCAGATATGCTAAACCACCTGAAACTCAAATTTCGACTCACAAGAAAGTCACAACGCCAAAATTCTGAACTTTTACACTGGACACAAAAATGATCAATTATTTCCCCCACCCCCATCTTCTTATTTCCGAACATTAACCCCAGTATAGTTCCAGATTTGGTATTTTATTCGTGTCTTTACACAGCTATGGAATTACCAATATGTTTAAATCTAACTATATTTTGTTTCTTTATTTACTTAAAACTCAGTAATGAAACACTGAAGAACTATAATAATTTCCTGATACCTGGCTAAGCTAGAGATATGATTATATTATATGCAGAAGCCACAAGGATATTTCACATTTTTTATGCTCATCTTAGATATGAACTGATGTAAATCCCCGTGTATAGTTTAGTTGAAATAATTTTATACAAGGCTGAATACGAGTTTCCTATGGCTTGGCAGAATTGGGATTAAAAACAACACAAACGCCGATAATTCCGTGCAACTAGTTTCACATATAATGCCTGCTTCTTCAGGCACAAAATGTTTTGAAATAAACGGATAAGGTCTTTATAGGCTCATAAATTCAAAATATGCAAGAGTAGAAGAAAGTGGAAGATCGAAAAAATGCGAACAAAACAAATTAAGAGAGGCAAAGAAACTATATTAAACCTCTCACGTAGAAAATTAACTGATAACTTCTATATATTGTTAGGTAAAGAGCTAAAATTCTGTCCAAAACCAAAATATCACAATAGAATTAAATTAGCTAGAAATTTTTTTAACTTTTCTAGACGCTTAAGATTAAAAGAATTTTTTTTAATGGTAAAGCATACAACACTGAAGAGGTTAAATTGGATTGTTTTCATTCCAAAATATGGGTTATTTTAACACAAGCAAATAATATTTTACAGTTTACACCACCTAATGGGCGTGATTCCTATTTAGATTTTTATATTGACGCAATCACGAAAGACATATAACATCAGAATCATCGAAAGCGATATTATAGTAATATTCCTAAGGACGAAATTAAGTCTTTATATAATCTAATGACAACAGTATAGTGATTAAAAAGGCTGATAAATCAAACAATATTATTATTATTATTATTATTATTATTATTATTATTATTATTATTATTATTATTATTATTTTAATAATAATAATAATAATAATAATAATAATAATAATAATATTATTATTATTATTATTATTATTATTATTATTATTATTATTAATCAAGAAGATTATGTTAAAGAAGTTGAACGTCAATTAAATGAAGAAAAATACTACCAACATATCAAAGAAGACCCGTCAATGGAAATTAAATAAAAAATTTCAACATGCATTAATGAGATCGCTAAAAATAATAATTGAATATATGAAGAATTTGATACTTTCCCTCTTAACATACGCACACTTCAATTCTACATATTACCCAAAAACTCATAAAAATCCTAACTATAATTTACCTTTATATTGTCCAGAATGACCCATTATATCAGATTGTAATTCATATACTGAAAATCTATCCAAATTTATTGTTAGTGTTTTACAACCTTTGATGAAATCACTTCCTTTATACATTAAAGATACTACTGATTTCATTAAAAAGTTGAAGTCTGTTCCACAGCTATCTAATAACTCAATCTTGGTATCATTAGATGTAGCATCACTGTATACCAACATTCCGCATACAGATGGTATTTAAGCGTGTAAATATTTTCTTGATAACAATCCTAATAATAGTACACTGTCTAGTGAAGTATTTGTAAAATAATAAAACTTATCCTGGAAAATAATTATTTTCAATTTAATAATAAAAATGACATTCCATTCAAGCAATGGGTACAACAATGGGTTGTCTCCTTCATACGCATCTCTTTTTATGGGTAAATTAGGAAAAAGATTTTTTTTTAAAAAGAAAAGTTTAATCCATCTGTCTGGTTTAGATTTTTAGATGACAAATTTATGATTTGGAACCATTCGACTGAAGAACTGGAGAAATTCATTAATCGCCTAAATAATTTTCATCCGACTATTAAATTTACTTATACAAAATCAAGTACGCATGTTTCATTTTGAAATGTAAATGTAATTAAAAATATTGATAACACTATTTCTACAAATATTCATGTCAAGGAAACTAATATCCACCAGTATGTGGAATATTCTTCATGCCATCCAATGTCTTGTAAAAACGGTATACTATAAAGTCAGGCTAAAAGATACCGATGCATTATTTCAGATAATTGTCAATTAACAAATTCAATGAATGATTTAAAACATATTTCTAAAAGAGAACTTATCCAACACATATAATTGATTCTGCTCTGAACAAAACGCGTAATCGTACTCAACATGAGGCTTTAAATACAGCAAATTGTACAATGGAGAAAAATACAATTTCTTTTACAATACAATCCTTCATTACCCAATATAGGTTTTATAATGATTAAATATTTGAGTCTCCTAAACTTATCAAATAGAAACAGCGGAAAATCACTTTACAACAACAAACCTATTCTTGCTTTTAGGAGACCCAAGAATTTGCAAGAATTTTTTTATTAGAACTAAACATACAGAAAATAATAAAAAAGAAAATTCTAGTCATCTAAATGTAATAGACACTGGTGCTTTCAATGTGCAAACATAAGAGAAATTGGTTCTTTTGGTAGCGCTAATACAAAAGAGATATTTTCTCTGCGTTTTAACACTAACTGCGCATCAACTGATGTGATTTATTTGATAACCTGTAAAAAAAAGTAATATGCAATATGTTGGACAAACACTTCAATAAGTTTATAAAAGAATGAATAAACATCGCTTTCATATTAAAAATTATAAAGATCCTCAGTTTTCCTCTACTATTTCTACACATTTTAACACCAATAATCACTGTCTACTCGATTTTTCTTTCATGCCAATAGATATTGTGCATGGAGACATTAACAGACTTATAAAAGAGACTTATTGGATACATAAATTAGATACTTTGTATCCTAATGGCCTTAATACCAATGTATTATATAAAATTGTATAATTTTCTTTTAAATTGTTAAATTGTATATCCTTTATAACAATATAATTGTATGTATGATTTTTGTCTCTATTTTATTTTATTATTTCTATTGCATGGCAGAATGGTTGATTTTGGGCATTTTATTGTAGGTCAAAAAATAATTTCCGTCAGATTGTAACGACATGTGATCAACGCATTTTATTTAATTCAATTGCAATGGCCACATGACTGTACGATTTTGTTTGTGGACAAATCATTTTCAATAGATTTTTCAACGCATTTAATTGAACAGGTAAATGAGTTTCTGTTCTCTAACATCTGTCATAAGTACTGGAGAATCTTTACCGTCATACCAAGTTTGAAGACAGCAGAAAAATAAAATTTACACTCCTTTGAATTGTAGTTCCAGTCCTCTAATATTAATTCCATGTCCATGGAATGGAATTTATTTTGATGCAGACGAATGCATTCGCAGTGTTTTCAATGCTATCTGTGTGTGTGTGTGTGTGTGTTTGTTTGTTTGTGTTAACACCAACATAGACAGAATAAAAGATAAAAAGAGCTGATGGTATTTGACATCTTCATTAACTCGAATCTGTTCTAATACATTCAACGAATATTCCGATAGGAAAATATGATATTGGTTTCAGCTATAATTAAGATAGTATTAAAACAATGATACATATGCAGGAATCCATGGACAGAAGAGAACTGTTACAAGATATTACTTAAAAACCGATGTTACGTCTGTGAGAATCAAGATGTGCAATAGCGATAGTATTGAGATAATACTTTTAGAAAAACAAAAGATTTTATATCTGCGTGAATCCTGATGTGGTATAGAGGTGTTACGTGATAATTCTTAAAAAACGATGCTTCATCTACATAAAACCGGTGATGCAATACAGGTGTTACGAGATAATGCGTAAACAACGATGCTACTTCTACATGAATCCTGGCTCGTGATATAGATTTTACAGGATAATAAGAAACGATGTTACATCCGCGTGAATCCGGGTTGCGCTAGAGCTATTGCAGGATATTGTAGAAAGTAAACTAAGAAGAATATCGACGTAATATTACATTAAAAGCCAGCTTTATTACTTGAAAAATATTTGATATGCCGGACAAAAAATATACCCAATTTTGGACTGCAGAGAGAGAGAGAGAGAGAGAGAGAGAGAGAGAGAGAGAGAGAGAGAGAGAGAGAGAGAGAGAGAGAGAGAGAGAGAGAGAGAGAGAGAGAGAGAGAGAGAGAGAGAGAGAGAGAGAGCTTGTATGCAATTAACTCGTCATTCAAGCCTAATTAGCATAAAATGATCCCCATTTATGTTATGCGAGATCATAATGGTGGTCTACAAATTATTCATAGAAAAAATTAAGCGATTTCTACTCCGAAACGAAACGCATTTGTAAAGTTTGCATTTCTTTGTGAAACCAACAATGTGAATGTGTAAGACATGTTACTGATAATTAATTATAAGTGTCAGCAAGGAATCTGATTGTAGCCATGTTCAGGTGATACTGCTAATTGATCTACATCTAGAAAAAAAATAACCGAAGAAATTATATTTTTTGAGGCCAAGCATCTTGGGATACTTTTTCATCAAACTCAGGTTGTTGATTATGTTTAGTCGGATTTCTTGGGGGGCTATTTTTCATTTGTGACTATTTTAAAATAAAAATCCTCAAATAGTTGTCTTCCGTGTAAGGAGTATAGGTAAATGAATAACAGGATGCTTAGAGTAAAAAAAAAGATCCTGACATCGTACTTTGTATTTTGTTTGTACTTTTTGATAAAAATCGACAACATAATAACGCAGTAGCGTGAATGCTCAAGGATTCCATCAGAAATGAATTATGTAAATGATTTAACAACTATTCAATACATACTTGTAAATGAATAATATTAGCAATCTTCATAAATGTATTTTATTATTATTATTATTATTATTATTATTATTATTATTATTATTATTATTATTAATTATTATTATTATTATTATTATTATTATTATTATTATTATTATTATTATTATTATTATTATTATTATTATTATTATTAGAAGAAGAAGAAGAAGAAGAAGAAGAAGAAGAAGAAGAAGAAGAAGAAGAAGAAGAAGAAGAAGAAGAAGAAGAAGAAGAAGAAGAATTACAGAACAAGCTTCCACTACATGTAAAATTTGCTGAAAATATATAAGAAGAGATATCATGAGCATGTATGTGTTTCTAGCCGATAATGGAATTTAATATTTTAATACTAAACAGGTTACAATAAACAGTAATTATTGCTGCCAACATACAATGTGTATTGTTATACTCTTCTTAAGAGGGCCTCAAGGGAGATAGACATTGACTAATTAGTCACCCTATATAAATTAAGCTTTATTATTATTATTATTATTATTATTATTATTATTATTATTATTATTATTGTTATTATTATTGTTATTATTATTATTATTATTATTATTATTATTATTATTATTATTATTATTATTATTATTATTATTATTATTATTATTATTATTATTATTAAACACTCTATAAAGTCATTGCGCATATAAAATTCACATAACTTCTCTAAAGGAGGAAAATACATTAAAATAAAAGTCTTTATTGCTTAATTTGTCAGCAACTTTAAAACATCACATCTACTGCTGAAGGGGTTGTACAGATTGAAATCAATGATGCGATGCAAGGTACGCATTTATATATTTTCTTTTGCATGCGCACACTCTTAATGTGATTGTTTGTTTTTGCAGTGCATATATATATATATATATATATATATATATATATATATATATATATATATATATATATATATATATATATATATATATATATATAAAACTCGCTAGACGTTTTTTGTTTGGGATAGCGATGTTATATATATATATATATATATATATATATATATATATATATATATATATATATATATATATATATATATATATATATATATATATATATATATATATATATGAAAACAATGTTTTATATGTTGTGATATAAATCATACCATTGTTATTTTGTTTTCAATAAAATCATTTTGTTAAACATTGTAATCATGGATCATTTGCAAGTTTTTAAATAAAATGGTTTTGTTGTTGTGGAAAATTTATCTTTTTTCATAACATATATTTGGCATTTACTAATTAAAGGACAATGTACATCCCGTTACTTGCCATGAATTATTTATTATGTTAGTAAAAATTCCGCATCATTCTGCATTGCCATTTTAGACATATCCAGTCTGGTAGTGAATATGTAGATGGATTTGGTATCTTTCTTCAGTACATAACATGAAATAAATTAAATTGCCTGAACTAAGATATAATGGCAAGACACCCAAAACCTCCTCCCCAACCCATACCAACAAAATAAAACTCAAATAAAACAGATCATTATGAGAATCTTTTGATCAGAACTCGTATTCCACCTCGAGGGATTATCAAGGTTGTATTCTTCCGCCCCGAGGAAAGAGAGAGGGGTACTCCACATAATCTCTGATTAGGACACATATTGGGGAAATGGGTTTCTCAGGTACCGTTTTTACCAACGAGGCAATGAGGCATACGACAACACACTGGGATTTTGCTTATGAGGAAATAAGGCATACGACAGCAGTCTTGGATCTGGGAGAAGGATTCCATTGTATGTTTGATTGTAACATGCGACTAAGGGGTTCATAATAGTTATCTTATGATGTGCTACACTGGATTTAAATTCTTATGTCTCTATTTACGTCAGGAAACTACATACAAATATATTTAAATTACTATGACTTTATAGTGTCAAGCATTCTCTACCAAAATACACATAAAGGGAAATGTGCAAAGTATTTAACGTCGCTTTAGGGTATGTATATATGTATTAGCGCTTTAGGATATTAGTACTTATGTATGTATGTATGTATGTATGTATGTATGTATGTATGTATGTATGTATGTATGTATGTATGTATGTATGTATGTATGTATGTATGTATGTATGTATGTATGCATGCATGCACGCACGCACGCACGTTCGTATGTATGTATGTATGTATGTATGTATGTATGTATGTATGTATGTATGTATGTGTGTGTGTGTGTGTGCGTGCGTGCGTGCGTGCGTGTGTGCGTGCGTGCGTGCGTGCGTGTGCGTGCGTGCGTGCGTGCATGCATGCATGCATGGATGTGTGTGTGTGTGTGCGTGCGTGCGTGCGTGCGTGCGTGCATGCATGCATGCATGCATGTATGTATGTATGCACGCACGCACGCACGCACGCTGGCACGCACGTACGTATGTATGTATGTATGTATGTATGTATGTATGTATGTATGTATGTATGTATGTGCTCTTTAGGGTATGCATGTTTAGTTGTAATGAGGTTTAGCCGCAATCACAATAGCCGCAATCCGGTGCCAACTCTTGCCTCCATCCAGGTTGCTTTAATCTTTGCAAGTTCCTGCTCCATTACTTCTCTTACAAACCTCTTGGCCGTTGTAAAGTCACCTCAGTGCGGACATGACTTTGGTTGGGATAACACATCATTTCTTCGCTGTCTCCATTAAACGGACGGTTTTGCCCCAACTTTCGCACTAGGCATTGTTGGATAGTTGTCATTTTTCTTTCTTCTCTATAGGATTAGAAAAAAATGGCACGACTGATTTCTCACCCTGAATGTACAACGTCTGTACGGCTATTCGGCCATTTACGATGGGTTAATGTTCACACATTGTTCTATTTTTTTACACGTGCAGGGCACCCATTATAATATTTAATGTGTGCGCGGCACACATACTTTCAGTGTGAGATAAAGGAGACAAACAAAGGTGCAGGAAGAGTGCGCCTCTACATCTCAGCAGGGCTCCAAAATAAGTGGTATAGGATTCAAGTTTTAATGTTGTTTGCCTTAAGTAAGTGTGGTCTTTGAGCCTAATCTAACATCTGATTATCAATTAAGGATACAAATATTGGTGGCCCCGAGTGTCCTAGTGCACTAAAGCGTTGACCGTTACGGATCACTGCCATCTCACCTCTGCGTGCGTTCGAGTCCAGACTCGGCTAACGTGGGTAAGAGAGAAAGCCTGCCAGTAGCTTCTCTTGCGTCGGTGGTTATTCCAGGGATTTTTCAGGGTTGCTCCTCCACCATTAATACTGGCCGCCATGTATAGCATATCTTGTGGTGAAAATGGCGTTAAGCCCAACAACAACAACAACAACAACAACGAATCTCTCTAATTGTGTGGATTGTTTGATGATTTCTAATCAATGCGCTGGGAACAGAGTAGAAACTTATTGTAGACATATTCTTTTCAGGGAGAAAATATTATGTATATTTAGACACAAGCACTTTTTAATGATGTATTTGTTTGAATGGTGGCTGATTAGGACAACGGCTGATTTGGAACGTGGCTGATTAGACCCACCTATCATGTTGCTCCGTGCAATATGAAATATTAAAAGAAAAAAAATCAGGAGATTACTGTATTCACAAAACTGATCGATACATTTAGTTGGTCAGATATCAAATCATCCTTCTTTGATTTCAACTTTTGTTTTAAAGATAATCTTGCAGTAAGCTGAAACTAAGTTTGAGAGACATAAGTTTCAATAAAGGCAGGTGTGTGCGTAGCTAAAGGGTTATGAGAGAGAGAGAGAGAGAGAGAGAGAGAGAGAGAGAGAGAGAGAGAGAGAGAGAGAGAGAGAGAGAGAGAGAGAGAGAGAGAGAGAGAGAGAGAGAGAGAGAGAGAGAGAGAGAGAGAGAGAGAGAGAGAGAGTTGTACTATAAAGACAAAAATCGATGGAGTTACGTGAAATCAAGTCAACTTTTGCCATTTGGTACGCGAACGTTGGTTGTTAACAACAATCACGACCACCTTTCTTTCCTGCTGAAACGTCAAGACTGTCCAAGATGGCACAACTCTTTTTGGTTCCGTGCATAATATCGTGTAAGCTAGATTCAAGTGTGACAAGCTTTTTCCCGGCTAACATGTACGCTCTTGAAAATGCCAATCAGCATGGCCTCAAAACCAGTTGAAAGTGGAGGAAACTTCTGAATGGTGGCAGAAGCACGGTGAAAACTAAGACACATACGATTTTCGATTATATTGTCAAAAATGGTTACAAGCCAATCCGTTATTGAATATGAGTTCTCCACGTGTATCGCTGGATTACTCAATGAAACATAAAGAAGACTGCGAAGCAAACCACGGTTTTCTTTACATTATGTTGGATATGCGGCAAGACTTTACATAATCCGGGACAGAGCGTCTCATTGAAAGCATTCTAGTTTACCATTGTTCAATAATTAGCATTCAATGAATTTTTTTTTAAAAACCCGATAATGGAGTCAGAAAGAACCTTATATGTGGGAACAGTTTCTAGCTGATTGCGGGATCAGCTGTCCAACTTCTAATAAAATGTGACATGTAACAAAAACCATACATTCCCGAGGGAAAAAATACCAATTTCATTGGTCTTCTGGAAAGTGAAATTTTATTAGAAGTAGGACAGGATGAAAGTGCATTTGAATTGTTGAGATTGTGTCTGAATTTTCTGGTGTGCTAAATAAGCTTGTTTTGACTCTATTTGTGCCTGTTAAAACTGGCTCATGTAATTACGCATTGTGGTTGTATAGCATGTTGTTGGGCTTAACGACATTTTTCAGCACACGATAGGCTATTTATGGCGGCCAGTATTAATGGTGGAGGAAGAAACCGGGAAATCACAGTAAAGAACCACCGACCCACGAGAAGCTACTGGCAAGCTTTCTCACGTATCCACATTCGCCGAATCCTAGACTCGAACCCACGCAGACAGAGGTGAGATGGTAGTGAATCTTAACGGACAGCGCTTTAGACCACTCGGCCAATCGGGGCCCCTTGTATAGCATGAGAGTATTGATTAATACGGCATCGTCGTGTAGTAGATTATTCCGTTTACAACCTCCAGAACGTGCATGCGTTGGACACTTTCACGGGTCATACACACCATGTACTTTGCTTGCAATAATAGGTAAAAGTCATGAGGATAAAGGCTGTGACGCATATAAGGACCCCAAAAGGCAAAAAGCAAACATAACTACATTACTACAGCAATGGAATTCAAATCAATGATTTTTTTAAAATAAAGGATAAAGGATTTCGTGGTGTTCAAATATTTCCACTTATACGTTCAGGTCAATAAACTGCTGGTATATGCGATTTACTTTGTCCACCAATTTCGTGGATCCATGTGTCTTATAAATATTAAAATTGCACCATGGGTGAGACTAGTATGTGTTCACCACGCAAACAAACAAGATACAATCTATAACACCTACCAGAAGATAACATTTCGATCAAATAATATGACTAATTTCCTGGTTTATCCACTGCTCTAAGTTGCACATTTAAAAACTATTTTATTATGTATTGAAACTGTTTCATGCTATCAGGAACTGCAGGATAATCATTGATTATCACATAAATTAAAGTAAAAGCGTAATAATCCAACATCGGGCTGTCTGTGCCTTAGTTTACCTGTTGATTTGTGAACTTACTGAATAAGTTATGGCTCATACTGGCTACCTTACGCTGTAGAGAGCCAGCAATACAAAATTAAACAACAGCAAGGTGTAAGCTGGTGGTTTCGGTATCTAGGACGGTTGCTACCAGTCGTACGCATTTGAGACTAAACCATGGGTAAAAGAGAAAGCAGTCACAATATTTCACATGCATAACCGGATGTCAGTTACATGGACCGTGAGAGGGACCATTGCTGAGAGGGCTGACGAATACAGAATATACAGCAGGTTACCTAAATAAAATGAATGTTTATCTTTTTTACATATAAGGAACCATTTGATCCGTGAATTACTTTTTTTTCTTATTTTTGAAAAGAAAAACTAAATATGAAGATTTCTGCTATTTCTTGTATAGTGAGCCTTAATTCATTCGCAACACCGAATGTAAATATGAACAATATGACAGTATTCTTTCTTCATATAGAACCATCTTATTTTACTGCAATCATGAACCTGACAATTGATACTAAATTTAAATAGTTCAACTTCAAGATAATTTCATACAGATTTTAACTTCCAGCTAAATAAGTTAGTGCAAACCAAAGCGACACATACATTAAGCATATGTGTCTTCATTTTATTCACTTTAAGTCTTTTCTGAGCACCATATATGTATTAGAAAGTATGTTCAAACATTATATTGATGCAAGCTGGGGCATCATGCCGCAGACATATAGCATGACGTCACACTGTCATATTATCATGATACCAGGCCGACTAGTCCTAATACCAACCTCTTAGTGCTGAGCGCCAAGCGAGGCAGCTGTTAATACCATTTATATAAGATTTTGGTTATGTTTTTGGTAGGATTCAGCCAGGATAAGTGATATGATGTGATGTGATTATGATTTTTAACGCAGCATTAACAATTTTTCAGTCATATCGCTACGATGTCTGCAGCGTGGCAGTTTATAGTGATGTTTAGCACTGGGGCATCATGTCGCAGACATGTGGCATGTCCCACCCAGTCACATTATCCTGACACCAGGACGACCAGTCCTAACAATGACGTCTTAATGCTGAGGGTCAAGCGAGGCAGCTGTTAGTACCACTTTTGTTAGACATTGGTATGACTCGATCGGGGATCGAACCCACGACCTCCCGTTTCCGAGGCGTACGCTCTAACCAGTAGGCCACCAGAGCGTTTAGCCGGTATAAGAACCCGCGAAATCCAGCATTAGAGCCGGACGCTATTACCACTAGGCCACCGAAGCGGTCTCTCTGTATGCCTGTCTGTCTGTCAGCCTCCTCCTCCAAGTTCAATTTTGGTGTTATCCAGTGGGATTTAATGAATAACTTGAGTTATAGCAATTCTGACTGAGCCTCAATTTTTCCTAGAACTTGACATTACTTACGTAATTCTGTTTTGCAGTTGCGTATTGTACATTTCCGGATCCGGAAAGAGATAATTGGATAAGCTCTGAGAAGAGGGCACTGAATTTCACAAACGAAACGTTATGGAATTATCCTATTGTTCTGATCGCACTTGTCACATCTGCAACATTCACGTGTGAAAGTACATACAATGGATTATATTTCCTCAAGTAAGTGAATGTGTCTTATCAGTATGTTTTATTGAGTTGTCTCCCTGTTCTTAACGTCAGTATGCTTTAGTGAGTTGTCTTACTCTCTCTTACAAACACATACTGCTTGTTGTTGTTGTTGTTGTTGTTGTGGGGCTTAACGCCATTTTTCAGCACACGATAGGCTATACATGGCGGCCAGTAATAATGGTGGAAGAAGAAACTGGGAAATCCTCGGAAAGAACCACCGATCCACGAGAAGCTACTAGCAAGCTTTCTCACATATCCACATTAGCCGAATCTTAGACTCGAACCCAAGCAGACAGAGGTGAGATGGTAGTGATCTTTAACGGAGAGCGCGTTAGACCACTCGGCCACTCGGTGCTCCCATACTGCTTGTTGTAATATTGACAAATCAATACTGAAAATTTTGACATGCCGACCCATCAAAACATATTTAATATCATTTATTACTAAATATCCTATATTTTATGTCATGTTACTAATGTAAATAGTGTTGTTGGATCAGTAACGTTCTTTAGTAGCAGCAGTCTACATATCAGTGATACGTAAAACACTGTTATGTGAATATTATACTTCACTAGTAAGTTTGAACATTTTATCTACCATCTTATTGTTTTTAAAGTATTCTTTTTGTCTAAGTTTTTGTTCAACTGACAAAATATAATCACTAATGGAGTTTTGTTCGCTGAGAAATTATGATCCATGTTATTGCAAATATGTCAGTCACTTTATAATAAATAGAAAAATAGATATAGAATTGTGGTGTAATTGAAATACAAAAATTACGTTGATCTTATGTTTTACGTTTGTATTAGCATAGAAAATGTTTTATTTTTTTTAAAAAAAACCTGATAACTTCCATTTCGGGGCTCTCTACAGATACAGACATTGGAGCGAGTGGCAGGTTTAAGGGGAAGGTGTTTGCATTTGCAACATGTACAGTGGAGAGAATGTTGCAATATGTTACGTTCATGTATTGTGGCTGCAATTTCTTTACATATTATGATTGTGGAGACTATACCATCTAAGCACACAAATAATGGCTGCTTGCAAGTATTCTAAAAAAAAATTAGCATGAATGAATTAATGTACACTATTTTAAGCAAAGAAAAATAAATTTTGCCAGACAATATCAGCTTCTGGAAGCGCAATGAATGAATTACAAAACATAAAAAGTACAATAAAAGATTTCCACTCTTTTCACAATTTACCTCTGAAGTTGAGAAAGTGGAAATGACCAAGCGGAGCTAGCATCTTTTTTCAAAAGAGCGCATCTGAACTAAGGCCTAGCTGTGTAAGTAGTATAGTAGGACACCATAGCCTCACGTAGACTTCCGTGTTAACTAATTCACGGCTCAAATTGTTCCGTTACCTCAAGATTTATAGACTTATATGATAAAAGAGGTGCTTGGTACTTTGGGGGATAATGGGAATTTAACATGGGAATGTGGCCTTGAGGTCAATGGAAATTGAACATGGGTAACTTCATGTGTTTAATAGGGTCAAAATTATTTATAGGGTAAAATATATTTATAGGACAATGGGTTGGCAGGGACAAACATAGACATACAGAAGCAAACAAATACACATTCAAACACACATAAAAGAGGACAGAGATGTTCCAAAGAAAAACTCACAGACAGAATAGAGACCTCAAAAAGAAAAGTCTTTTGTATGAGTACAAACATTTTATCAAATATATACACGGGGTCTGCGGCCTGTGGTTTGGTCTAAGCATTATTCATTTAATATATACACATTTGGACATTGAAGCAAACCTATTCACAAATTATATATTTCTTGGTTCTAAAAAACTACCTTTAAAAATTAATGTTCATGCCTTCAAAATAAATCCAGATACAACTTATATGCATTTCAGAAAGGAAGTACATTTTTCATATTACTGTAAAAGTACATTTTTGAGAAAAAGCAAAAAGAAGAAACAAACAATGCAATTGGACAAAAGCTGTGCTTTTCTTTTTATCTGTCACGCACGCTGTTTAAATCTGGACACAGATACCACCTGTGTTCCAGCGTAGATGTTTTCTATCATGTATTATTTTCATTTGTAGATCTGTTTGTATATCCATCGTGCTAGGTAAACTTATCGACAAGCAGATCAGTGGTTGTTAGTTTCTTCTTCCCATGAAGGTACCACGTATGCCATATGAATGGTCACTTTTCCATCGGTGATATCAAATTTTATTTTATCGTAAACACTTAGTCAATAGCCCTCATAGTGTGGAAGAAGTTAATTCTGCAGGTGTACTAAAATCCGAGACATACAGGAAAGTTCAAACTTGTGTGATAGGTTCAAAAGACCTCGATTTTTGACTTGACACTGACATTTGAGTTCTTCTAACAGTGAGTCAAGTAAGTCCGTAATGAAACCCTTCTGCGTACCATGACATGATATATGATTGATGCAAACATACATACATACATACATACATACATACATACATACATACATACATACATACATACATACATACATACATACATACATACATACATACATACATACATACATACATGCATGTATACATACATACATACATACATACATACATACATACATACATACATACATACATACATACATACATACATACATACATACATCACATGATACATGATTGATACATACATACATATATCACATGATACATGATTGATACGTACATACATATATCACATGATACATGATTTATACATACATATATCACATGATACTTGATTTGCTCATATGTGATTATAGTCATGTATACACTTTCGTGTTTTATGACTTTAAGCCCTGAAAAGGGCTAGTGGCCTCTCCCCCTTCCGTGGCTGGGCTCACCAGTGTCCAGTGCTGACACTTTTGCCCCGGCGCGTGGGCCTATTTATCCCCCTGGTGGCTCACCGTCTTGGCCGGATGTTATCTTTCGATAACATTGCTATCCAGGGAGGCGCTTAGCCCTAGGGCTGGGCTTTTGGTCGTGGTGCTGACCTTTATTTGCTGACCTTAAGACCCT
The DNA here is from genome assembly GCA_016746295.1 of Potamilus streckersoni. Classification (NCBI taxonomy): domain Eukaryota; kingdom Metazoa; phylum Mollusca; class Bivalvia; order Unionida; family Unionidae; genus Potamilus; species Potamilus streckersoni. The sequence continues at coordinate 225,148 of JAEAOA010001146.1, read as the reverse complement.
TTGTTGACTGAGTATTGTAACAGAGCGTAACGGCCTTCCGCCTCAACTCCCGCCTACTAAAGTCCCCAATGTTCCCTTTATTTGATACTGGTGATTTGTTCTTGTTGATGGTTTGTTGTAAGCATCTCTTTTGATTCTTCTTTATTCTTGCATTTTTGATTTAGTAATATTGGATGATTCAAAATTATAAGGTTGTTGTCTCGTCGGTTTTGATTGGATGATAAAAGCCGAATTTTCAATCCTATTCTAATTCAATTTTGTTTTCTATTTAGGTTTTATAATAAAATTATGTTTCATGGTATTTCATTGTTATTATGTGCTTAGTTGTAGTATTATAGATGGTAATCAACACTAATTAGAGTATATATAGTTATTATAAGGAAAATTAAAATACAAATACAGTATATGTATGTTATAAATAGTTATGATTATTGTTATGATTTAATTATGCTTATAACTAAGGCTACATTGACTAAAGGTAAGGTTTCATAATTCCTAGGGTTCTTATTACAAGGGATCTAAATTATTCTTTTTAGTTTTATATTTTATAATATTGGATGCTTCAGATTTTAATTATTCCTCGTTAATTTGGAAAATAGTGTACATTTATTAGTAGTTATGTGGGAGCGTTTGTACTAAAGTTGCGTTTCTTGTGTACGTCATTCGAGTGCTAAATTTTAATTGGTTGGTATAGATTTTAATTTTCAATCCTTCTTTTAGCTCAACATTGTATGTTTTATTTTGTGATTAAGCGTGGCTATTATCGGTCAATCAGACGCAGCCTTAGTTTAGGGTTTATGTATTTCGTGTTATCTTATTTGTAAGCTGGTATAATATTAACCCAGTATGTTGAGAGGGGAATTGAACTGTTGGCTAGAGTTTAAATTTAAATTTTTATTTTTCGATAAATATTTTAATGTAAATTCATGTAGAAGTTGTATGATTAAGTATTTATGATATATTGTTTGAGGTTATTGTTATGTAGTAGTACCACTGTTCAGTAGATATTTTTGGCTGCCTACGTGTTTTTCCCGTGAGGACAAAGGAACAAAGGAATTTTCAGTGAGAACAAAGGAACAAAGGAAATTTTAATTAAAAGTTTTGGTTTTTATTCAATATGTTTAAAAAATTAAACTTGTAAAAGAGGGTATATTTACATCTTTGGTTGAAATAAGAGTTGTTTGGGGTGGTAAAATTCAGTACTAATTGGCTTATATATTGTATAATGACAATTAATTTAGAGTTATGAGATAAAGTAGATTTTAATTAGACTTTCATAAATTCAGTTGTTTTGAGTAGATTTAAGTAAATTTTACTTAATCTTAGCTTTTCCTAGTGTAGTATCCTTAATGTTAAGTGAATCATCCAATATTATCCTTAAAGTGCGGGAGCCCAGAAAATACGTCCGCTTTGTTCAACAACCCGCCAGCCTTTTCATGATACTTGATTGATACATACATACATATATATATCGCATGAAATGTGCAGACCTAAACGAAGCACTCACGTTGACTATTTTACATTTTACTTACAAACACAAACATGCAAGATTTGACAAGACAGAGAAAACAGGTGAAATTTTTTACTGACAAAAGAAACGAAGTACTTATAGATACACTTCTATCTATTTTTTAAAATTTTAAAATTTTGGCAAAGCAAATTAGTATCTCTTTTCTAGAGTATTATGTTACAGTCTAAGATTGCGTCCTCGTCTGGCAGGATGCTTTCCTATACAATACGGTCTGCTTCTGCGGAAAGAGAAAGAGAATTCTTTGGCGTTAACACGGCAGTCCACAAAACCTCTATCTGATTCTTGTTGCTGCTGCTGCGGCTGTTGTTGCTTCTGTTGTTCTTCTCTCTTCTTCTTCTGAAGTCTGTACTTCTCAGTCCATTCATCTTGTTCTTTCTTAATTTCATCTCGGAAGATCTCTTCTATTAAGTCTTGGGCTATAGCGAACATCCCGACATTCTCTATCTCTTCTGGCTTCGGTATCAGACACGATGTAAACTGACGTAAGCTTCATTCAGTTGGGCTAGCCTGTTCATAGGTAGACCAGTCAATCATGGATGACCAGACTGATCCACTGACAACTATTAAAGTCACCTACGCTATCTTAGAGCTTTTGCAATTAGTTTATGCTCAATGATGGAGTTTTTAATTGGTCGGTGTTTTTGGAATAATGCCACAAAAACACCGCGTTTATGTTCGATATCCGTACTTTTCAATTGCCTGTCAAGATGTCAAATTTTGTCCAGTTGTTCTAGTGGACGTTCCCTATCCCCAGTATTGTGTAAGTCACCTGTGTAATTGACCTAAGTTCTGAGTTGAAGAATGCCTAATCTGATTTTTTTGTAGGTGTAATTTTGTGTACTAAGCGCATTTCCATTGTCAAAATTACACCAGCCAAGTGGGTGTCAGCAACCGTGTGATTTTGGAGTCATGCATCGTTAGTTTTAGTTTTTGTTTGTGATGGCGGAGAGTCCAAAGGATCAAGGTAGTTATATGCAGTGGTGTAATCGAATGAGGCCTTCGATTACCAAAAGAAGTGCATCTCGTATAGATAAGATAGTGGGGGAAAGAAGAGAGGGTTGGGAAGGGGATTTTTGATGGAAAATCTGTCAGTTGCTAGGATTCCAACCAGGTGTTTGCTATTATGGTTTTCCTAGCAACTGTTGTAGTCCCCTTGTGTTAATAGGAGTTGAGGGTGGCATATAAGGGAGATGGAGAAGGGCTTATGATAGAAAATCTTTGTATCGCACAGGCTTGTTGTACGCAGGATTCCACGCAGGTCTAGCTAATTTGTTTTTTCTAACACATGTTTTGGTCTTATTGTTAGTTGGGGTGTTAGACGAGGGTGGGTGGAAAGGAGAGTTTGGTTAAGGGCTTATTGTGGAAGTCTTTTGCTACACGGGTTTTGGCTCTCAGGATTCTACCCAGGAGTTTGCTAGTGAGTTTTCCCTAGCACCTGTTGTGAGCCCTTTTGTTAGTAGAAAGGGTAGGGTGAAGAGAAGGTTGTGAAAGAAGGAGGGAAGAGTGAGAAGAGTTGTGGGCCTTGTGGTTTGGAGTTTGCAACAAAAACACCTTCTTAAGAGGTGAATTTGTCACTAGTTACCTTGTTTTGTTTGTTTGTCAGGTGGGCTAATTTGCTTGCCAATATGTGTGCAAGAGATTGAAAGGATGGGTGGGCAATATGTGACCGACTGCGGCTCTATGTACCCCATTTTGTTGGTAACGGTACTCTCATTTTCTTAATTTAGTTGTCATTTACCTTTCAGGACTCGCGTTTCAGCTTGGCTCGTGTTGTCTATAGTCATGTTTCTCTATTGCTGCTGGTACCCTTATGAGTTGTTTCCTAAGGACACCCTTTTAGCGTGGCAGTTGTTGCCATATTCCTGTTTCCCTTGTCGTTGTTGGTATTCTTGAGTTTCATATTGTTGCTGGTGCTTATGTGTTTTTCCTAGTTTTTCGTTTTCTTTGTGTCCTTAGGTTAGGTTGGGACTTGCTTTTAAGCCGGCATTTGCCATAGTCCTATTAGTTGTTTTAAGGACTCACCTTTGGCTTGGCTCATGTTACTAAGGTCCTGTTTCCTTTTCCTGTCATAGTGCTCTTTTCATTCAATTCTTTTAGATTCGGGTTGGGGACTTGCTTTTCAGCTGGCGTTTGCCATAGTCCTTATTCATTTAAGTTGCTTTACTTACCATGTAACCATTATTGAAACTGACGTGTTCATGTTTGATTATCTGATAGTTTTGACTTCATCGTTGTTCTGTTGATTTGTATTTTTGTGATTTTTGATGTCTTAATCCTTATCCTCATTTGGTGTTACTTACCCTTTTTCTTTTAGCTTTGGTGTTGTTTAGCCTAATTCGCTCGGGAGGTATTTGTAAATCTTTAATTGTTAGTTTATAGCATGGTTAATCTTAGTTCTGTACGTGGGCATTGTGGTGTTGGGGGGTTTGTACTTTGATATAGATCTTGATTGCTTCCCGTGTGTTGTATTTCCCCGCTGCTGTGCTTATGTTTTCCAGTCCTTGTTGATCTGTTTTAGGTATGATATCATGCTTTTTTAGTTAACCTATAGATTGATGTTCTGTTTTCTATCCAGTAGTTCCGGGGACGTTGTACGTTGTAGGTGAACCTATGATCTTTAAGTATTCCCTGAGGTTGCTAAGTTTAGTTTGATATCTGATGGCATGTGTTGAAGATGTGTTCTAGTGTTTCCGGGACTAGACAATACGGGTAGATGTTGTTGTGGTTTGATTGGTTCTCTATGTATTTTACGAAGATGTGCTTTAGTAAGGCCTTCCGTGTCATAAGACGGTTCATGGTTCTTGCGTCTATTACTTCCATGTCCTTTAGGACATTGATTTTCCTGGTGATTTCTTTTTGTAGGTGGTATAGGAGTGTTCCTTTATATGAGTTGTTCCATATATATATATATATATATATATATATATATATATATATATATATATATATATATATATATATATATATATATATATATATATATATATATATTGCCATTCCTGATTAATGCATTGTTTTACTAGGCTGTATCATTCTTGAATGTTGTAGGCGAATGGATATATTTCGCTGTTTAGGAGGTTTCTTTTCGCTGCTAGGTCTACTGTTTCTTTTCCGATCAGTCTGCTGTGCGATGGGACCCAAACAAATTTAATGTAGTGGTGTTTTTTGCTCTTGCTCTTTTCGTAATAGCATTGTTTCGTCTAGCATTTTTTTTCTCTGCTTTGGTTGATCCCATTTCAATAGATTTCAGGACGTTTAGTGAGTCTGTGATGATGACATGTCTCAGGTGGGTTTGGGTTTAAATCCACTTCAATGATTGGTTGTTAGCCCAAAATGCAGCTGAGTAGATGGAACAGTCGTCTGGGAGTCTTACATCTATTTGGGTTTGTTGTGCGGGTATAAACATTGCTGCTGATATTCTATTAAAATCCTTGGTTTTGGATCCATCTGTATATATTTTGGCATAGTCTGCATACATTTCCAGGAGTAGCTTTTAGATTTCCATTAATATATTCCATGAGTTTTGTGCTTTATTTACAAATGTTTGTGCAATAAGGTTGATTTTTGGGGCGTTATTCCTCCACGATGTGTGATCCTTGATTACGCGCAGTTCCGCTTGAAAGACATCTAGTTTTGTTTCTTCACAGAGTGTGTGAAGTCTGCTGGATTTTGGGACATGGTTCTGGCTAAATGGTTATCTGCATTGTTGAACTGTAATTGTTTGTTGTGTTGGGTTTGTGTCCTCATGTGTAGATTTCATTATTGATAGTTTGCCGGATATGTTCTTCCCGTCCTAGTTGCAATGCTAGTTATCCTGTTATCCTGTAGTTCATGTAACGATGTGTTTTGTGTTACAGTGCATAGTGTACGGTATTATGAACATAACCCTCCAGGTTGTTGACCATAATATTGAAGAGTGTTGTAGTTATAACACTTCCTTGTTGAGTTCCATTATCAAGTTTGTATGTCGTAGAATATGCATCTCCAACTCAGGTTCTGCTTTGTCTTCCTGTAAGAAAACTTGAAATCCATCGGTGAATCCGTCCTGTTATCCCATATTAGTTGAGTTTGGACATGAGTCCTTTAGGCCAGACTAAGTTAACAGCCTTTTAAAGGTCTAAAAATTGGCTATTAGATGCCGTTTCCTTTTTTCTTTGCGTTGAAGGCTACGTTTATGTTGACTTCTATGGGCAAAAGTTGGTCCAAGGTGGAGCGTTTATTCCTAAATCCGCTTTGATTTTCTGAGAGTAGTTTTTTATTTGTATCCAAGTTGTGTCAGAGTCTGTTGATAATCATCGTTTCCATGATTTTTCAAATGGTACCTTCAGCTGTCGGGATTCCTCAGAGTGAATCATCTCATACATCTCTGTTATCATTTTTGTAGAAGACCATCCAAGGCGAAAATGAAATACATTTTGACAAAAGTTCTGGAAAACGAGACGCTTCTTTCTAACGATGCTAATATTCTACGCAAAACAGTTTTGATAGTTGGAACAGACATCTACGGCGATGAAGGTTTCCAGGCTGCATCCCACAAGAAGACTCGCTGCCATCAAGCTCATTATCTCCTGATTCTTACTGTCCCTAACCCGAAATATGAAGACAGGCTTGATCCCTGGGCTGGCTCATCAATATTCATGTTAATTTCTGCAACAGAACAAAGGCCATTTAATTTTGCTATAAAACCGAAACACACATTTCAGCGCGAGCCATCTCTCCCTACCTACACTGGTCTCAATATCTTTGGCTTGATCAGAAGCAAGGAACACTACAGTACATACTGTCAAAATCCTCTTACGTTTCTAGGCTCGTACAAAAGTAACAAAAGAATAGAGTGAAGCCAACAAGCTTTGTAAATTTAACAAAATAATTTAATTTGTTTTAGAAAACGAAGTGAAGATATGAAAAAGGACTGACGGTTTCTGAATCAAATCCCAAAATTATTCCATTAATTAAAATTATAAGTCCGATCACTAAAAGGTTTTAAGTGAATCAAAGTTAGAATCCTGTTAAAATTCCAAGATGGAAGACAATGACGTCTTCTATAACCTGATTTGTGTTTTCGTGTTAACAGTTCCTTGTTAAATCGCTAAGAAAAAGATTATGGCTTTAGAATTCCAAATTTTCAGTAAATGTCTTTGTCTAAGAATTCTAATGAGCACTATATAAGTCTCCAGAGAAAATAAGTTATTTTAAATAAAAACTGAATTCGAACTGGTAACAACAAAAATAATATTTTTGAGCTCGAAAGTATGAATTACAACTGACTAAACACACTATGAAACGTGACTTTAACTCCAACTAAAACGCAGATGAAACCTCCTGGTAGGTCACAAGATCACTTAATTTCAATGGACGTGGCAATATTATATGCAGCTGTCACGTCCGTGATGGACGAATTTGATTGTACTGAACGAACATTACTATAAGATTCAATAACAAAACATTTTAAAAAAAGTTGTTTACAATAGAGCTGAAACTGGCTCTGATGTCCAGATCATCAAAAGATACAAAGTGTCAAAGTACTACGTATTTATCAAGTTTAACAGACCTAAACTGTATTTTCTTGGAAAATGTCAAATCCAGTGAATAAAGTTATCATTACAATAGCATGCAATTATATAAAAAAGAAATGTAAAACTATTACACAAGTAATTAAATTACATAAGCTTAACAATCCAAAATAGTCACAATAATAGCCATGGTCCATACTGTCATATTCCAAAATACAGTTACAATTAACACCATAGTCCGATTTCACTTTTAAATCTGTTGTGATGTGATGAGAATGTACAATCCGCATTCATTGTGTCAAAACCTATAAATTAACAAATGCATTATATGTATAACAGACTCTTATGCTGTCGAAATAGATTATGTAATCGGTGTTATATTTTGTACCTCATTGTATATCACAAACTCGACGTTTGCGTGTTCCTCGATTCTGCTGTTTGTGCATTGTGCTTCTTTCCTCTCTGGAAAAAGGGGTGTATGTATGGTACATAACCTAGATATATGTGTCAATGACAAATCATTTATTTAATGATATCACCATTTCGATTGGTCCATATCTGTTAAATGATTCACTTGTTCGTAAAACACGACTTCCATATCCCCTTGCTTCAGTTTATGAACGCTTAGAACACTTATATCCATGATTCTAAATATTGGTAGGTAATTTCGATTTCAAAATCATACACAATAATTTCCTCATCGTTTAAATTTCTCATTTAATAAGACATATCTTCACTTTACTATAAATGTGTGTTCGATTGTATTTGTTTATTTCTATTAAAAGTAGAAATTATGCTAATTAACTGTACCAAACAATCAAATCCTGGAACGGCTACTGTTCAAGTGGAAACACATTTGCTTTTTATATTTTAACAAGATAGAATTTGCATACTTTTTGCCCTCTCCGACCTTATAAAAGATATATGTCAGAAATGTATTTTAGCCATTATTCTATGCTCTGTGACATCTTTTTTTTTAAATAAAAGAAAAACGGCAATTGAGCAATTGTCTATCAATATCAAGAACTTTCCGTTACATTACAATCTATCCTATATATGTGTTTCTTTTTTTCCCCTTCTTTCACAACTTAGGTTGTTACAAGTGACTTTAAGATCTTGGATTACACTCCTGTGATTGCGGTCAGTTGTATTGACCTGGTTATGTTATATTGATAATAATCATTCCCAAACAAATAGAAGAAAAATATTAACAATAATATTTTTATTAAACAAATGTATATGAAGGACGACGAAAAAGGGGCAATTTGGACATATCTACCTGAAAGGGGCACAGTTTAGTCAGACAAATTTACTTCTTACCAGACCTATGGTATATTAGTCAAATCTAAAGATTACTGCTTGTAGCAAATGTGCTACCCAATTGATAAATCAGGGTATAAAGGAGCAATGTATATAAAATTATTGCACGTTTTACTAAGCCTTTGTAACAAGCATTTAGATTGGTTAAAATCGCATCACATGACGCGGAAACTTGAACCTTTTAAGATCATAACATGAGAAGGTGTTCCCTACTTATGTTATGACATATTTGTATACAACGTTCTTAATATAGTTTTGTTAATTATTTCTTGAAATCGATTGTAATTTTCATAGTTATTTGTTTCTATAGCAGTTAAACTTTATACTTTATAGTTCATGTTTGCAATACATTTTCTAACTTTATGGCCTAATTATTTCCAGTGAAATATGATGTTCAATTCTCAATTCAACAATCACCAAGTAAAAAGATGGGACATTATAGTGAGGTGATTAAACTTTTAAAATTATGTCTTGCCACGCTTTCTAAAAATGGTTTATAATTAATCGCAATCATTGCAGCTAGAATCACACGAGAACTTGTTTATTTCTTTAGTGCAGGAAATCGTCATTTCTTGTGAATTGTTGATTGTTTTAAAATCAAATGCACCCTGTCATATTAATATTGCTTTCAACATATTATGCAGTCAATCACTTAAGTACAGCCCTATAGCAGGCACGTGCTACTTTCTCTAGGGCGCAGGCCCGAAAAGCAATTTTTCAAGTAACCGCCTACGATGTAACTTGTTCTTCATATCGTCACTATAAATTGACAAAAAGGAAAGTAGGAGGAAGGAGAAGATGATGATGAAGAAGAAAGAAGAACTATCCGCAGAAATTTTGAGTGGTTTGAATGACCCTCGAGTGATAAGATCACACAAATATTTTGAGTGATAAAACTACACACACACACACACAAACACACACACATACACAGACATGCACACGCAAATACGAGAGTATTAAAGTTTCTCTCTTTTTTAGGGATAGAAAGGGGTGAAAGGAAAATAAAGGAGAGTGAATAGATTCCTTATTTTGAGTGAGCTGTTCTCGGGAAATAAATGGATGATTGACTTATTTAAAATAACATGTTTTAGTAATGACATGTCTAACAGCGCGTCCAGTCATAATAATGACATGTCTAACATCGCGTCCAGTCATAACGACATCTGTAACATCGCGTCCAGTCATAATAACGACATGTCTAACATTGCATCCAGTCATAATAATGACATGTCTAACATCGCGTCCAGTCATAAAACCAACTCTGTCCAATTATGCAAAAGAAACATCACTACTTTATATTATAGTCGTTCTAATTCTGCGTGAAGGCTCAGTCGTTAGACTACAGAATCGAGATCAAAATAGTACGGGGTTCAAATCCTATCATATGATTAGTCACGTCGATTACCGTAGTGTGATCATGGCATGTCACTTCATGTGTTGCTCCATCGTAAAAAAAATCTAGTTCTACCATATGCATTGGTCTAAAAAGTGTGTAGACCAGATGTGCCATAGTATCTTAAAAATACATAAAGGTTTCGTTCTTATTACGATGTCATGGAGACATCGCAGACCCTAACCTATTTGTACATTATTAAGTATCAGATTCGGATCAGCGTTCTATGAAACACACGGCTACATATGAAATTTAAAACTGAAGCATTTGTATCAAAATTGCAATGATAACTAACGAGGCCTTTGTAGAATCATATAAATGATAACTAATGGGGTCTTTACTAACACAAATTGCAATGATAACTAACGAGGCCTTTGTAAGAATCATATAAATGATAACTAATGTGGGCTTCACTAACACAAATTGCAATGATAACTAACAAGGCCTTTCTAAAAACCATATAAATGATAACTAATGGGGTCTTTACTAACACAAATTGCAATGATAACTAATGAAGCCTTTATTAATATAATTTGCAATGACAACTAACAAGGCACTTTACTAATGTAAATTGCAATGATAACTATTGAGGTCTTTATTGATACAAATAGCAATTGTGACGTGTAGAATTTTGAAACTTGTTGAAACCTCAAGTTAAATAAACTGTGCTTTCAAGCTTACATAATCGAAGCAGAGAGATCTGCAGGAAGTTCAATGTTAATTTCTTTATTTCATCTCTAAACATAACAAAAACTATGATAAGCTTCAGCAGAAACTGACCCGGTCACTGTTTATGGAACATGGCGTACGCGTAATCATACTCAGACCCGTAGCAGTTCAAAGGTTAGCAGGTCAAATAAACGATTTTTCAACGGAAGCTAATTGAAGCAAGTTTTAGGCCAATGAAACCGACGACAGACACTCGATTTGGAGGGAAAATTTTAGGAACAAGGAAAACTTAAGGGCGTACACTTTGAGAAACAATTTAGAAAACTTTCATTTTTAAAATCCTTTAGTCAGATTTTTCGTGAGAGAAGGTTAAGTCTGGCGCTAGTTAATGAAGTAGTGTCTTCATGAAATGTCAAAAAATAAGGCCAGATAGTTGTCTTAGAACAGGAGACAGTTTAAAGGCTAGAACTGTTTGTTTGGAAAGAAAAACGGCAGTAAGGGGACAGCTTCGTACTTCGAACTTTGACTTCGTATTTCGTACTCCAAACAAGAGAAAGGAGAAGGAGTAATACGGAAGGAAGCCACGGAGTTGAAGGGGAATCTACATATACAGGATGTCAGAAGAGTGAGGGTCTGAAGAGAGCCTAGCACGTGGTTAGACATAGGAAACCAGTCGTGCGAAGTGTTAGGTGATGCTGTCAAAGCATTATATTGGACTCAAAGTCTACACTCGAATACATGATGAACGTTGTACACCGTAATTAAATTCTGTCAATGACCAACAGTCGAATAGAAAGTAAATTTTGTCTTTGCTTTAACTGAATATATGTAATTTAGTAAATCGGTTGTATGGGAGTTGACTTTTCCTTTGATTATGTTACATTTGATTAAAATTATATATTTTTATTCATTGAATGGGGGATCGTTGTTTTTATTTCTTCCAATATTTTGCTCAGCTATCTGTAGCCGTCCACCTATCCGTCCACACTGGGTAATTACATCGCGGAAGGTCATTCCCTAGTTAACGACGTCGAATTGAAAGGAGGAGGTTTTGATTGTTTTAAATTCCCCATCACAGCAAAAATAACTAATGAGGTCTTTATTAATACAAATGACAATAATAACTAAAGATGTCTTTATTAATACTAATGGCAATAATAACTATTGAGGTCTTTATTAATACAAATGGCAATAATAACTATTGAGGTCTTAATTAATACAAATGGCAATAATAGCTAATGAGGTCTTTATTAATACAAATGACAATAATAACTATTGAGGTCTTAATTAATACAAATAGCAATAATAACTAATGAGGTCTTTATTAATACAAATGGCAATAATAACTAATGACTTCTTTATTAATACAAATGGCAATAATAATTAATTAGGTCTTTATTAATACAAATGGCAGTGATAACCAACGAGGTTTTTACTAATATAATTTGTGACGATAAATGATAAGACTTATATTAATACAAATTGCAATGATAATTTATGATGTCTTCATTAATCACAAATTGCATGATAACTAATGCTGCCTTTATACGATGTCCTTATTTATAACTCAGTCTATAAATAATGAGGCCTTTACAAGAGTCATATACTCGCTCCGGTGGCCAAGCTGTTAGATCATCCACCTCATTTGCGGGAGGTCGCTCGCCCGTTCGAACCCCGACAAGTTTAATCATGCAAATGAAGCTGTAAATGTCTCAATATTCAATGCATATTATGCTTTAGTTTCAGACTAATTCTTACACTAACTCTCTCGGCCGTGATTGACTGCCCCCCCCCAAATTAGCGTTCATGGAAAATACATTATAGAACCCCCGTCCCAAACATCCCTTATCCCTATCAAATTAATTTAACCTACCTACCTCCTTTCCAACCTACCTACCTACCTACCTACAGTATCGCGTATTCTGCTCATCCATTTCAATGACGTCACTGAGGCTAGAAATTTCGAGGTTATAAATATACACTTATGTTTTTCGATTGTAATTTATACAGGTTGTAGCTATAAATAGATACACGTGTGTTTAATCACGATCGCCACACAATTTGAGACTATAACTAGTTACTAGTTTTATCTATTTTAGTCTAAACCAGTGTAACCTAATGTTCAGGAACATGTTTAGTCTCCGTTATAATCTGAGACAATTTATTAGCTTTAGCATTAATTTTAGTTACAGCCATTCTGGCATTGGTCATTTCCTTAATTATAGCTATTTATAGCGTCATTACAGTTATGCAAATATATGAGCACCGCCAACATAATTTTAGGTCTAGGTAATGCTTTATATATAAATCTCGGGATGGTATTAATATAGGTTTGATCTTGTTTAGTTTGTTTAGGTCTTTAACACACTTAACAATTTTTAAAATAGAAATAGTTACAATGGTGAGAAACAAGTTGGAGAATATAGAAGAAGAACCCAAAGGCTATCTTCATGGTCAATTCATATACCTCTGAACGATGTTTATTCGAAGAAAAATGCATGTTTACGTCTCTGTTTTGTTTGTTTCTACCTAGAGTAGTAGCGGCGCGTATTAAGGTCAGGCCCTTTTTACATTGTTGCAAGTGTCTATTACTGAGTCGTCACACTACCTGTTCCATACCTATTGTCCCTATAGAAAATTCCTATTGACTCCATATTCTCCCAGTGTGCCATTTGACGCTAAACAATTGTCTAAATTGTCGGGGATTGGAGTGTGTGTGTCTGTCTGAGAGAGAGAGAGAGAGAGAGAGAGAGAGAGAGAGAGAGAGAGAGAGAGAGAGAGAGAGAGATGTTATCCTTTGGCAGGAAGAGTGCAATATTATGTACTGCTAATGTCCTATAGATTTATCTTTGATTTTGGTATTGGCGTGTTTTCAGAGGGATTAAGTATCTTGCATGGGGGTAGTCATTTATCTAACTTGAACATCATCCCTCATGGCATAATGGCATAACACTAAATATGTATTTAAGAGAGAAAAGTTATAACCTTCCAACTGTTTATCAATATAGCCTGATCATTTATGTGTACACTTAAGCGCTAGCAAAGATCGTACTCATCTCTCTCTCTCTCTCTCTCTCTCTCTCTCTCTCTCTCTCTCTCTCTCTCTCTCTCTCTCTCTCTCTCTCTCTCTCTCTCTTTACGCAGATCATTCTCAGATCTTTTAAAATCTTTATAAGAGGACCTACCATTCGAAACCCATCGCTTTGTTCCCTTTACTTTCTTAGCTGGTAGATACATCCCATAACAAAGTTGTCGAAGGATTAGGTTATCCAGGAATATTTGCACTTGGCGTAATTGTCGCGATTATGCGACTTTAACACAAACACAAATCGCAAATAATTCATGAGGTAGAAATCGTGATGATAACTGGTAAATTGCTAGGTACCTTCGTCAAGGATGAGGATAAGTAGAGGACCCTGGCTGGCCTGAGCAGGTACTTGTTAACTTTGGCACCATTATGCAATATTCAGTGATGGAAAGAGCCAGAAAGCTTATGCATACACAGCCAGTTAATCTGGATCACTAATTTTCCCATGATCAATGCGGCCATCTGGAATAAATTACATAGTTATTTAACATTTTTCTTCAACAACGCCCTAAGGTGAAAATTATGTTGAAAAGGACAGGACTGTAGGAAAGAAGATTCTTCTGTAAATAATTAAGTTTTAGATTAGTTTCATAACAAATGAACTTGCGCAGGCGCGAAGGTACCAGTATCTTGACAAAATTAATTTATCCTCACCCTGTCAAATAGATTTCACCACAGGAGTCTGCAGGTTTATCAATAAAGAACAACGAAATTTCTGACAACATGGAATCACCTGAACGCTTGCATTCCTTGTGTGAATTTATAATACCTTTAAGGTGATTTAATGTCAGAAATTTTGTGGTGCTTTGTTGATAAAACTGCATACTCCTGTGGTGAAATCTATTTGACAGGGTGAGGTTAAATTTTGTCAAGATACTGTTTGGTCCCTACGCACGCTCCGTTATTGCTATTCATCATAACGAAGTTTCTCATCATACAAAAGTTTAATATAAGGACGAGAGCAACGCATATAAAGAAGTTTGCACATCATATAAGTGTGACAGTTATGTCAGTGCTATATTACAATATATGAATAATAAGAAATCGCACACCGATTATAGGTTATGAAAATAAAGAAATTAACGTTTTGTAATTATTGAATCTAGTGTAAATATCTTTTGATCCATCTTTCAGAATGTTTGGAGAAATGCAACTTTAGATTATGCAGGAATTATCTTTCTCGATGCCATTTGAAAAAAGCCTATATATTAGCATTCGATTTATAGGTTATGAAAATAAAGAAATTAACGTTTTGTAATTATTGAATCTAGTGTAAATATCTTTTGATCCATCTTTCAGAATGTTTGGAGAAATACAACTTTAGATTATGCAGGAATTATCTTTCTCGATGCCATTTGAAAAAAAGCCTATATATTAGCATTCGATTTATTCCTTTATTCCATTTACATTTTCGTACTAATCCTACTCTTCGGTATACATTTACGTCCGATAGAAATTCATGCTATCTTTCGGGTCTTGAGAATGTAAATATATTGGGGTTCCTGTCTGACTGTTGAACAGAGCGGACGTGTTTTTCTGAATTCTCGGATTATGGATCATACAATTTACCTTAAGGATAACATTGGATGATTCACTACATGTAACTGACTGAGAAATGACTGAGGTAAAGTAAAGACCAACTAAATCGCGAACATAAATATTATTATCATTATAATTCAAATTATACTATTGTTGTTATCACTAATGGAAAACTAAACACCATGTAATTATATAATGAATATAACCGAACTTGATTTCTTACTATTGCTTTAAATAAATCACCACTATCACTAACATTATAAAATATTCCCTTCTTAATAATGATAAATCAACTTGACTAACTATAAATCTCTTACATTTCATGATCAGTTTCAACAATTTTCTTTGCCTGAAATCTTTTAATGGACAGCAAAAATAAATAACAACTTTCGCCCGCCAGAAAATTTCCCTTCTCCATGTCAGGTACAATAAGGACACAGCTTACAAAATATGTAATACAATATAAATAAGCCTATAATCTAAAATAGCATTGGATTGGCAGAACTTTAGGCGCGCTATTCACATAAAGAAAACTCAATATCGGGCCAGAGTAGGATTGAAAAGTAAAATCTACAACAACCAATCAAAAATAGCATTCGATGACGTAAGCAGGACATTCAGCACTAGTCCAACGCTCCTCAATTCGTTTAAAAAAAAACAATATTTCTGAAGTATATAAAACTTATAAAACTTATTATAAAAATATAAAACTAAAACCAATAATTTAGATCTATTAAAATAAAAATCCTCGCAATTATTACACCCTACTTTAAGATATTTAAGCATAAATACTTAAATCATAACAACAACCATAGCCATTTATTACATAAATTTAACATAATTGTACATTAATTTTCTTAATAATAACTATTTCATACTTTATTAATACTGAAAACCTTATAAAAAAAACTACAACTAAGCATATTATGAGGATAAAATACCTTAAACACATAATTTTATTATAAAAATACTAGAAACCAAAAATTGAACGAGGATAGGATTGAAAAACTCGGTTGTATCAACCAATCAAAACCGACGTGACTACAAACATACATACTGGAATCATCCAAGATAAATCAAAGTCAACAATACAAGAAAGGAGAAAGGTCTTAAGAATCCAAGAAGAAAGACAACAACACCAAAAGAAGATGCCAACATCAAATCCATCTCCAAGACCATTTCATCAGCACCAGATGGCTACTAATATAGAAAATCTTCACCATAGGCATTAACATCATCCATTGTCTTCACTACAAGAGGCCAGCTGACTCCTAGACACAAACAGTCTCCACCCTAGATTAAATCAACAACCTACAACCTAGACAATAACAAAAGTCAAACTGCCATAAGAAAAGATTCCACAACTTTCATTGCCACAAGGAAAAGATTCTACAATTTCATTGCCAAAAGGAAAATAATGTACAATTCAACATTGCCTACAATTCCACATTGCCTACAATCAAACAAGGGATAGTTAGGCCGCACTACCTGACATCCCACAAACCCACATCCCCGCACACACACACAGAACACCTAGTAGGTGTTGTTACCGAATCAAAGCGAAGGGACAGTCCATGACAAACCTCCTTCCCCCTGCTGTCCCATAATCCCCTCTCCTGGAACGGACAAACAATTAGCGATGGACAGGCCGGGCAGCGCGGCCAACTGTTCAAAAATAAACCTACAACCTATGTCTTCGCTTTGGCTCTGGAAGACCCTAGGTCAAACTAGATCCTTTGGCATGGCGGTCAAAATTAAAAACCAACAAAATCTAAGCGGTGATAAATATCAAGAATAGGTGGCAAACACCTAATGATTAGTTTTTCTTTAGAACCATATAAGCACGCTAAGTACGCGAAATTCAAACAATTTAAATCATATTCAAAATTCACAACTCATGAACATTAGGTAAATTTAATAGGTGGCTAACATTGGCTTTGGGACTACCGTAGGAAAAACTGGTAAAAATTTGACCTAAAAAGCCTACCCAATTGAAATAAAGTTAGGTAGACTTAGACAATGGGGACATTGGTGGGCGGGGGCTGCGACCCGAGCGGGGAAGCTAGTTGCGGATCTGCCTATGCGTTCGATTAGAATGTGTTTCATAATTTATGGTCTTTTTTTAGGTGGGGTCAGGAAAAGGCCTAGCTCTGAGGCCAAGTGCCCTATTAAAGGGACTGCAGTCCATGCCCGGGACTGTAAGAAGTCGTATATGCCTTGGGGCAGTAAACAACTTAAAACGATGACTCATGTAAATATATTTTCTTTTGTCTGGTCTTATGCGAGTGCAATAATACAAGTTTCATGGTAAATCGCTATTAGCCTCATCTGGATACAAGGATAATCTTTATTGTACCTGGTGATATACGTCAATAAAAACGACATGATAGACACAGAAACATGCCAGAGAGAGGGATCCGGGTTGCCGAGTGGTCTGAATTCATTCGTATTTATAGATCACTCAAACATCTCACCTCTGTACGCGTGGGTCCAAGTGTCGGCTCGGTCAACGCGGATATGTGAGAAAGCTTGCCAATAGCTTCTCGTGATTTGGTGGTTCTTCCCGGTGTTTCTAGTTTCTACCTCTACCAGGTATATTGGCATCCAAGCATACCCTATCATGCGCTGAAAAATAGCGTTAAAAAACAAACGAACAGATATCCTAGTAACTGTTTTCTGGTCCTTTTTAAAGAAAATATTATCACATAAAGAGCACAATATCCTATGGAAGTTAATATCACCCATTCTATAAAATTAGTCTCGCCCATTCTACAAAAATAATATCGCCCATTATATAAAATTTTATATCGGGCATGCTATAGTAATGCGATGTTCTATGGGGGAAGGGATTCTTTACATACACTTCATGCGTAATTCCATCGTGTGATTGACTGCTATGTTGCTTGCAAGATATAATTTTAAACAATGTACTAAAATGAGTCATCTCAACAGTTACAGAAACATTTCTTGATACAATCAAATGACGTTAAACAGGCTGTTGACTTCTTATAATCATTTCCTCAAGACAAAAATTAGTATGAACAACAAAGTCTTCATTGAAATTTAACCCAACACGAAAAAAAAAAGGTTGTCCGTGAATGTAAATTTACTTCTGGTTTTCATACAATTTAAGAAAATGTCAAAGAAATTTCTCATCGAGGCGAAACCAATTAAGACTTAATAAATTACTTTCCCAGTTAATGACTTGAAATCCAAAAGTTGAAGAATTTATTTCAAACCAATGATATTTTATTATTAGTGGACTGAAGAGGACATAGTGTGCAAAAGGGGACATAGTGGACTACGGGGACATAGTAGGTTAAAGGGGATATAGTATGCAGAAGGGGACATAGTGGATTACGGGGACATAGTAGGTTAAAGGGGACATAGTGGACGAAAGAGGACGTAGTGGAGTAAAGGGCACATAATGAACTACAGGGACGTAGTGAACTACAGGTGATGTAGTGGGCTAAAGGGGACATTGCGGGCTAAATGGGACATTGCAGGCTAAAGGTGGTCATTGCGGGCTGATAGGGTCATTGTGGGAAATTAGTGTATTAAAGGGTGAAAGTTGATTTAAGTACTATATATTCTCTACATTTGTTTCTCAGTACTGAACTTTCCACTGTGTGACAATCAATACAAATCATATGATAATCTATAATACCTTCAAAGATGACTATACGGTGAAGTTATTGTCAAGGGTTGACTTGCATTTTTATGAGAGGCTGAATTCTAAACAAACCACCATGCAACGGAACACATGGTCACTTCCCGATCATCACCAAGGCCTTATTACTCACTGTACATTGTCGCCGAAATACACACAGGCAACCACACAATAAACTCACATTTTAAAGAATAAATAATTGCCTTTAAATCCTTACTAAGAATTCCTAAACCTAACATTTGTATCTCCATCAGAAGGAAACAGAAAAAAATGATCTAAAAATAGACTGGGACTACATTCATGGGTCGTGGGTACTGAACTGGAACTATTAATTGTGACATGAGGCCTGAAATGCTGACATTTGAAATAATCGATATATTCCAGATATCTTCGTTTATGCCGGCATTTGAAATATTCGATGCACTCCAGATATCTTCCTCTATGCCGGCATTTGACATATTCGATACGCTCCAGATATCTTCCTCTGTGCTGACTTTTGATATATTAGATTCACTCCAATATCTTCCTTTATGATGACGTTTGGTATATTCGATACACTCCACACACTTCGTATATGTTGATATTCAATATATTCGGTACATTCCAAATATCTTAATGTATGCTGACATTTGATATCTTCGGAATACTCTACACATCTTCGTATATGCCGGCATTTGATATATTTAATACACTCCAGATATCTTTTTGTATATTGGCATTTGAAATATTCGGTACAATCCAAATATTTTCATGTATGTTGACATTTGATATATTCGATACACTCCAGGTATTTTCGTGTATGCTGACTTTTGATATTTTTGACACACTCCAAATATCTTCGTGTATGCTGACATTTGATATATTTGATACACTCCAAATATCTTCGTGTATATATATATATATATATATATATATATATATATATATATATATATATATATATATATATATATATATATATATATATATATGTGTGTGTGTGTGTGTGTATATGTCTATATGTATCTATATATCTATGTATATATTTATATATATATAAATGTATATAAGTCTATATATATGTATATATATATATATATCTAAATATATATATAAAAATATATATATGTATGTGTGTGTGTGTGTGTGTGTGTATATGTCTGTATATATATATATATATATATATATATATATATATATATATATATATATATATGTGTGTGTGTGTGTGTGTGTGTGTGTGTGTGTGTGTGCGCGCGCGCGAAGAACATAAAGAATTTTAACCAAACATCTCTCTGCATATACATACACATATAATATACACTAAAGAGAACGGAGAGTTCACTCCCTTAATTTGACTGGAGAGTGCTTGGTAATACCAGCATATTTTGTATAGATACAAGTGTATATGATTATGATAAAGTTTAGAGAATTTTAATTTGTACTCCACGGGAATTTTAGCTCTGGTCAGCGTATAAACAACACTCATCGGCTTGCCCGTAAAAAATGATTCATTTTCCATCTCGACTATGCACACATCAGCAACAAACGAGCGTCGAAATTAAAAACAAAATGATGTTCAGGTATGTTCAATTGCAGGTGAGTAATACAACGGCGTATCTGTGCCTTTTGTTTCGGTTGTACTTTCATGCATATATGTTGTACCAAATAGACCTACATTTATTTTGGCTGTACTTGTACATGCATCTGTTGTGCCAAATAATACTTTCATACGTATATGTTGTGGCAAATAGACCTACATTTGGTTTGGCTGTACTTTCATATCTATCTTTTATGCCAAATAGACCTATATTTGTTTTGGGCTATACTTTCATATGTATTTTTGTGCCAAATAGACCTACTGGTGTTTTGGCTGTACTTTCATACGTATCTGTTGTGCCAAATAGACCAACATTTGTTTTTGCTGTATTTTCATATCAATCTGTTGTGTCAAATAGACCTACATTTGTTTTGGATGTTCTTTCATATGTATATTTTGTGCCAAATAGACCTTCTGATGTTTTGGCTGTGTCTGTTGTGCCAAATAGACCTACTGGTGGTTTGGTTGTATGTATATAAACGTCATTTAGGCTAAACAGACCTATTGGTGCAAACAGGCTGTACTTTCATATGTACCTGTTGTGCCAAATAGACTTACATTTGCATTGGCTGTACTTTCATATGTATCTTTTGTGCCAAATAGACCTACTGATGTTTTGGCTGTACTTTCATATGAACCCTTTGTGCCAAATAGACGTACTGGTGGTTTGGCTCTACCTTCATATGTATCGTTTGTGCCAAATAGACCTACATTTGTTTGGCTCTACTTTCATATGTATCGTTTGTGCCAAATAGACCTACATTTGTTTGGCTCTACCTTCATATGTATCGTTTGTGCCAAATAGACCTACATTTGTCTGAGCTGTACTTTCATATGTATCTGCTGTGCCAAATAGACGTACTGGTATCTTGGTTGTACATATATAAGCGTCAAATAGGCCAAACAGACCTACTGTTGTCTTGGTTGTACGTATATAAGCGTCAAATAGGCCAAACAGACCTACTGGTGTCTTGGTTGTACGTATATAAGCGTCAAATAGGCCAAACAGACCTACTGGTGTCTTGGTTGTACGTATATAAGCGTCAAATAGGCCAGACAGACCAACTGGTTGATTCAGGCTACAATATGATTGTTAAATTTGCCCTAACATTGTCCCCTTTCCTTGAGATCTGTGTGTAAATAAGAAAATAAAATAAGCGTGATTTCATGGATTAGCTACATTTATAAATTGTTCAACAAAAGCGATCTTTACTTCTGTGAGAGACATATTGTAAGAAGTGAATCTCCTAACTGAAGATGAATGAAGTTTTGTTTGATAATTGAACAATACAAACAGATCCCGCAAGAGAAATATATGCGAACTTCGTATGTGCTGTGAATAAAAGATCATTGGTGGTTTTAAATCGATTCAGATAACGTACAATGAAACGGGACGAGGTGATAATTATGTGTCAAGAAATTTGCTTCTATGCAGTTTTAATAGCCTATTTGATGGAATAGTTGTTCAGGTATTCATATACTACTAGATAAGTTCAAACACAAAGTAAGGACAAAACATTTCAATTATAGTGAACGTTTCGTATTTGTGGTAGCATTTGTACGACCGGCCGTTGGACAGATTGTGTGTGTTGAGTGATATGTGATAGGCGGTATGGAATTTTCAGTTACTAGTCATTGAAGTATATTTTCCATTACCTCATAAATTTTACTTGCAGCACTTGTGTTCGTATTAGAGGTGAATTGAAGAGGTGATTCAAACTTTACAATTTTTATTTGCTATCGAAAGAGACAAAACTAAATGGAAGCTATGGTGCTTTTTAAATATTTTTTTTTACAAAGCACTGCAATGGATATTTCAGAAGTGAACCTTTGACCTCTCATTGTCTGAACTATTGGTACATACAAAGGTAAGAGAATTTACGATACCACAAAGTACGTTTATCAGTCATCCAAATTTCACTCAATCAATCCGTTGGCTTGTTTTATTTTAAATTTATCAAAACACCATTCACCTGATAGGTTCAAATATTTATGGAGAAAATAATACGTCGCAGCAGGATTTACACATTTTATAAACGTTAGTTTGCCCAGGGGCGATCTGACTAGCACATTGAATTTGCTCTTGGGAAAATTGAGCTTGCCTCAAAAATCTTTTTATAATTATAGTTGAAAATGATCAAGCAGAATTAATTATGCATCCGGAAAGAAAACATGAGAAAATAACTCCATCACCGAAATAGTCACTAACTTGTCAATTATTTAACTCTATTCGGCTCTCTTCTGGGGTGTGTTGTATCAATTCATATGTCTGTCAGTTCTAATGGAAAATGGATTTTCTATCCTTTTTTGCCTTGAACACTTTTGGGATAATTTCTGCAGTGGCTGCAGAACAGTTTCATTTGATGAGCCATATTCTAGTCATTGATACTCATTAATCCACAAGGACGGTAACTCTCTTGCACGTTTAGCAGTATCATGCTGCTTACATTTCCAAATAGCGGAAGGGTTAAATAAGATTTGTAAACTCAATATACTTTACAATTGTGATCTAAAATACCTTGAAACAATCTGACATACATGAGAATTTTTCCACAAGTCGACTTTGAGATTGAGATTATTTAGTTTTATCCATTTAATTGCTTGTCAAGCAATATTTACTTATCGGTCTTAAATTAATTTCCCCCATACAAAATTGATCATAAATACCTCGTAAGGGTGCTACAGTTTTGATTCACTGATTATGCTTTGAATGAAATCCTGGTGGTTAAGTTTTGATTCACCGATCATTCTTTGAATGAAATCCTGGTGGTTAATCGTTAGTAACGAGGGTCTTTAATTTTCAAACACACCTGTCAATGAAATCTCTTAATTTGTATTATTAGCAATTAACGTCTTATTAGCTAAAATAGGGCGACATGCATCAAAATAATTTTTATTTTCGGCCAGCTAACAAATTGCCTGAGGCTATGTAGGGGACCTGAAAATTGATTATCCCGGTTACGTACGCATATTACAATTAAAATGTAACTGATAAATTAGAATAGCAATATTTATTCCTTATTTATCAAAACTGGATTAGTTGAGCTTGCAAGAACCGTATAGGCGCTTTCCGATAAGGTCACTAGCAGACAATGTTCAACCCATTGTACCAGGACGATGGTGTCCATGTCCGTGAGAGTTTCTCCTTTATGGAATTCCCAAAACTGATTACTGTGATAAACAAGGCACTCTGAAGCAAAACCAACTTATAAATAACAAAGATACACACTATCTGAAAGCCTGACTTATGTTCCATTCATATACGAGTTTTGTAGCAGTATCTTGAGACCCAATGAATTTACTCCAAGTTCCAAAACCCACAAAAACTAAACGGTAGATCTGCGATCATATTACAAATATGGCTGCTGATGGCATAATTTTTGAGTCTATTTATTTGCGCTTGTTCACGTAGTCAGGCAAGTTGCTATGCAAATCTCTGATCCAGTCATCAATATAGATGTTTAGATAAGTAGACTATCTATCTATCTATCTATCTATCTATCTATCTATCTATCTATCTATCTATCTATCTATCTATCTATCTATCTATCTATCTATCTATCTATCTATCTATCTATCTATCTATCTATCTATCTATCTATCTATCTATCCATCTCTCTCTATCTATCTATCTATCTGTCTGTCTGTCTGTCTATATGCCTGTCTGTGTGTATAGGAATAATTGATCATGGAACGGTATTTATCGATGTGTAGATTTGCCTAATCACGTTTCAAGTTAATATGAAGTCCTTCTTGAGTCATTAGGTAAAATTTACCTTTTGATACCCAACCATGAACATCAGATCAACAAACTTAAGCAGTAAAACATTCACTTTTATGTAGATCGAAAATTTCTTTAATAAGTCTTTTAACTGCGACATAATACATAATCCAATCTTCGTTAGCCGAGAGTCGTCGATGACTTGTACAGCAATGTAAATTATGATGTCATAGCGGGTCATGCCAGAGATATATGGTTATAATCATTATATATATATATATATATATATATATATATATATATATATATATATATATATATATATATATATATATATATATATATAACACCAACAACCCCTACACACACACATATAGATACGAATCTATGCTTTTGAAATAAGTAACTGAAAAGAGTCAAGACAACAAGCTATGTAAAATATAACAAATAATTTATTTCCATAGAATACAAAAAAGGAAAGGTAAGAAGGAAATAAGTTACAGTTTTACTAATTAAATGAAGAAATAATCTAAAAATTAAACATATAATTCCTAGTAATAAAACGTCCTGAATGAGTTCGAGTCCAGACGAAATCCAATATGGAAGGCTATGACGTATGTTGTGGTCAGCGAAGTGCTGCTCTGTCAGCCATTTGTTGAATCACATAAAATATTTTTCAAATTTTGAATTAAATATAACTTCCAACAACTGTCTTACCCATGAATTTTGTAGGAGCACATATATTTCCAAGGAAAAGAATCATTTGAATTCAATAATTTGAAGAAAATAAAAATTCAATCCAAGCTGGTCACACCATAATAACAACTTAACGTGTCAAATATCTAAGCCCAGCTTAGAAACCTCTTTCAAAAACAACAGTTATACGACTATAGAAACGCAAACAGATTTCCGATGAATTTCAAAAGTTCAGTCTTCTGGAACAAAAAAGTTTCCATGCTGCTTGTCACGAATTCCAGGTAGGACCTTGACTTAACATGATGATTCTTACTTAGAGAAATGCATGTAAAATAATAAAAGAAAGTGTTTACCAAACTGTCACTGATTTTGTTTGGAACAAGGTAGGAAACTAGACACAGTGTTAGTTGTTTGCCTTAATAAAATAATAAATTTAAAAATGTCAATCAGGTCAAACAGAACTGTACTCAATTTTGGTTAAGATCAAGTGAAGTAAACAGTTACATTACAATAGCATGAAATGGATTAAAAAATAAAACTAACAAACAAACAATTATATATATATATATATATATATATATATATATATATATATATATATATATATATATATATATATATATATATATATATATATATATATATATATATATATATACCAAATACATTAAATAAACATGCATTTAAAGTGTTGGTATAAAGCAGAGTGATATATGATATTGTGATTCGTCCATGGTGCAATAATACGTGTATATATAAACATTCTCGCGAGCGTCTGCTGTTGATTCCAGACCAATGATTCATTTCCACACATTAGTCACTAGTGACGTATGAAATTAACGATGAAAAGTTTTAATAATCTGATGTTGTAAATGACTTAATATGGTACAAATTTTCATTATAATTCTTTCTACTTTCTGTTCTCCCCTCCCCTCTCACCCCCTGTTATGCATAAAGGACAAACAGCGCAGACATTTATAGTGAGAGAGAATATTAATTTGTGCTGTATTAAAACTTTGAAACAGAAATTATACCAAATAAACTACAAGAATAAGATTCGTCGTAATGATGCGTGTGCACTTTCCGATTTATCTAGTGTTTTTCAATGATACAAAGTTGCAAACCAGTAAATTCCTTGGTTACTTGGTACACATGATGTGTTTAATGTTGTTTTGTAGTTATTCTTAAACATAATAAAATGTTCTAAATATTCAATTATTATTTAAATATGAAAATGTCCACCCCCCTCTCTCTTCCTCTCTCTTCTCTCTCTCTCTCTCTCTCTCTCTCTCTCTCTCTCTCTCTCTCTCTCTCTCTCTCTCTCTCTCTCACACACACACACACACACACACAGATTTTCATATTTAGTTAATAATATTTTTTTTTTCTTAAAATATTATATAATAGGTTTAAGAAAAACCAACAACAAAACATTAAATAGTGAGTTTATGGTCGGTTGTATTGCTGCTAGATCAAATGTAATTATATGAAGATATTTTAATCACCTCTTTTTGGTTCGTCAGTTAATTTTTATTTCACATTAATTTCCATGCGTCGGTATGTGAATAGCGTTAATGTTAATGACAAAGCTATAAAAATGTTGCTTGTGCACTACTTTTATCATTAAAACCACATTTCATGTTTAAACCATAAGTGTGTATTATATTGATTTAATCAATGCTGAGAAAAATAGAAAGCAAGCAAAGGAAACAATCAGCTTATCAATATACAGAGGTGATTGTAAATAGCCACTAATGGCATAGAACTACATTTTGTAGCGGACACACTCAGGGATGTGAGGAGTTCGTTCAAAAGGTCAATATACAGCTGCTTATAGTAAATCTGAACTCCGTTCAAAGGGCAAATATATGCCTTTGTACGTGATATATATTAAATATATGTACAATATGTAAGCTGTGTCAGTAATAGACGAATCGTTGTACAAATGTGTCATTGAAAGGAAACTCGGACAAGCTTTGTTTCCTTTCAATGAAAAATTTATACATCTCGTGGTACATCATTGTACAGCGTACATACTATACATATATTTTCTCTCTTTCTCTCTCTCTCTCTCTCTCTCTCTCTCTCTCTCTTTATCTATTTATCTATCTCTCTCTCTTTTTCTCTCTCTTTCTGTACAATGGGGATAATATACGGAGAATGCCTCTCCACACAGATCCATCGTTTCCAAAGGGCTGTCTATGCGATCTGGGTGATTGCTCACAATGATTAGACATACATGGAATAGTCCGGGTTGAATAACATCGATGATAGGAGAGTCGATTATTCTACTTATAGTCCACATCTTGTGACGAGAACAAGTGAAGGGAATGAAGTGAACCTCGGTTATCTATAGTTGAATAGCGGACCGAAACTGATTGAGTTTCTTCACCAATCCTAACACGCGTTACAAAATTTGGTCACAGTGCCGAGTCTGTCTTCCAATCTGAAAAGAGCTGTGACGTCACCTTTGCTATATAGGTGCGTTAGAGTTACAATATGACGGAAACTAAGGAGACAATGAATTGGGGTTCACCGGCAGTGGAAAAGAAAAGTGATGGCATAGTGGCAACTATCAAAGCCAACACGGATCTACGTACAAAAAAAGACCGATTTTTAATGGGATTTAGTGGATTTTCTCTCTTCTTCACAAGAATTTGTTCCGCTACCAGCACCATTTATCAACTTCACCTTCTTCACCGCACGAAAAGAATTTTAAAAGGGACAGAGAGATGAATTGGAGAAATTTTTGCAACAGCAGTCAGAAGCAGAACAAGCTTATTTCTTTCAAAAGCAACAGCAAGAAGAAGAAAAAGCAGGAAGAAAACTACACGAAGAAGAAGAAGCAAAGAAGAAACAAGGTCTAGGAGAGAAGGAGGACGTTTAAGTCGAACAATGACGGTAATCTTAGATAATTTGGCAGAGTTAAGGAGTCTGAAACAAATGTATCAGAATTTTTTTTTTATTACGACCCAAGAGAAAAAGACCTTCCAGAGCGAAACAACCCAAACCAGTTATACACTTGAGATACCTAGTGATTTGTACCAATCATCGATAGAAGCAAGTCCAGAAGCAGACCTTCCCTGTTTCCAAGGGATAAGGCAGTTAAAGCTGATTAATTGATTTTCCTGAGTTTGTTTCAAAGAAAAAAAAAAATAAACACTCAAATGTCATTTAAAGGCAGCCTACTTCTTTCGATAATAGAGAGTATTTATTTTCCAAAATCAATTAAAACTCAAAATCCCTTTGTTTTCCATGATGCACGTATGCGTGCGTGTGTGATGGTTAATATTCTAAAATAAAAAACGAAGAGACACTTAGGTTTTCTTTCTCGTCTATTCTGGTACAAATATACAATTCAATTCACAACACAGAACAATAAAAAGTTCATTATCTTCTTCTTTTTCTTTGCTCACTTGCTACTTTTATTGAATTTCGTCACTGTCACAGGTTTTTCATTATTTTTTTCCATACTTTCTTCCCGTCTTCTTTTCTTCTTTTCTCTTTCTTAACGTTTCTGGGTTCTTCTCCTTTTTGAGGCTACCCCTTCCTCTTCCTGTTCAAAGCCTCTCTCCGCCACCAGCTCCTGTTGTTACGTAGGACAGTCCGATGATCGATGTCCTTTTTCTTGACAATTATAACAGGTATCTTGACTTTTATCACTTTTAAACCTGTCTTGCTTTTTTGACGGTCTGGACGGTCTGAAGACCAATGTCCTTTATTCAGGCAGATATAGTTAGCATTTGGACCTTAATCTCAAATGGAGGGGGAGAAGTTCATCGGTTTTTCTGAAGGAAACCTTCGTATGACACCTCGGAAAGCTCTGATTAAAAAGTTCGATCTGTGTTGGTTCTTTCATCTTGTATCATTTAGTGTAAAAATAGGGAAGACACTGACCCTTTATATAGGGAAGATACTGGTCTTACATTGATATATAGGGACCCATGACATTGACAATGGTGGCATCATTTGATCTTTAGTACTCAAGATGAAACGATATCATCATTCCGTGGAGAAAGGAGAACTAAGTAAGAGACAGAAACGTGACCTGTCGCCTCTTACAGAAGCTGAAGTCTTGGCTCAGATTCATGCCAACGATTTTGACGATGACAAGAATGAACCAGAATCCAGACCCAGTGAGTCTACACCAAACCATAGTCCACCACCAGTAACCCCTGAAAAATACTAGAACACCCAAGAGCCTGAAAAGCGCTCCTATAAAAATATAGAACTACAACCTACACGTATGCAGTGAAATTTAAAGATTTCAAGTCCGACGTAACGTTGGAGATAGCAGAAGAATTTTTTTTCACCGATTTGTGGGATTCTTTGTCAACCACACGGAAAGGACAATATCAAGCCAAAGAAGACGATCGCTTGAGATTTTCCCTTTGTCAGGACAGTCTGAAATCCTCAGTTGGATCGAGTTTAGCAGGCCATCAGAATTGACTTTTCCAAAGTCACCGACAACATTTAACACGTGTAACAATCCGACCACAAGTTTTACATCACCGACGGAAAAGCGAAACTGTTCATGACCCACGTTTCTCTACCCAATGGGACTGGGTAACGCATAAACGTGTTATTGGTGGACAATCTTCGTAGCATCAAAAGTATCCTTGTCCAAATTAACAACACCCAAGACCAGATACATCTAGCCCTGGGACATCGTGGTGGGATGAACGTATGCCGTCAAGAACAACACGGTAGAATAGAAAAGAGCCTGGCAAACTAATTAAAAATATAACCGATGGTGGCACGTAAATATTCGTCTGATATTGAATCGTTGCATTGTAGCTTTTTTTGATAGTAAATGTTGATGTAGCTTACAAAACTGTCATCCAAGAAGCCCGACTTTTCTCACTTGACTGATCAAGCTGATGGTTCTGTAAGGACAACATATTAAATATGAAACAGCTTCCTTCAAAAGTGAGAGTTTTTCATGTTTAATCTGTTGTCCCTATCATATAAACAGTGTAGCTGGTAAATTGTTAGCTTCAGTATCAACACTTTCTGTTTGTATTAATAGGTTCTCGACTGTCAGTACAATGTCTTCACAAGAAGGAGATAAGTCTCAACAGTTAGACATATCCATATATAGAACCATCATTACATTATGCACCTTTCAAAAAGAATCTAAGTAGCAATAGAGACTTAAAGACCCTTGAGAAAAGGTACTGTTTGTTCGCTCAAAATGAAAGACATTCGTGCTTGTAATATATTTTATTCTCAAGCTTAGGTGAAGAATATGTATCACAAAGCTATTATTGAGGTCGGTGCAGTGTTTTGAATGTCGCCATGTGCTTGAATGACCGGATTCATGAATCGACTGTAGCGATCTCCCTTTAGGAGAGACAGTGCCTAGTAACATATACCTTTCTTGCTTGATCTGATCAGAATTGTCACGGAGAGCGATGAATTTCTAGGTACTCATTTAGGTATTATGCTAGCATGTTTTTTTTTGAATCTTTACGAAATGACATGCTGATCCCGAATAAAATGGCGCCGTGGTACGTATTGGGGTATGTTCAAAAATTTGTTCAGGTACCCAGCTCTAATCAATAGCATCGGTAGAAAACTACAGACTCCATTATGAACACTTCCTATCTGTATGAATAGGCTCTTTAATGTCAACTCAATGTCTATCATAGTATTAGCTATTGTGTAAGCTTAACCATTGCACTTCAGTTACAGGTATTTGATAACAGCGTGTACAAAAATCAGCATATACAAGCAGCAAATTCATCTACTACAGGGTACTGGCAATTTTTTGGGTGGTTTAGGTTGGAATTTGAGCTGAAATATTTTCTCTTCTTTTATGTCAAGATAATTAATATTTATGCCAATTAACAATACAATGAATATAATATGGTGATATTTTGCGATAAATCACAGCAATAATGTTTTCCAGTTATTGCTGCCCCAAAACATTGAAATATTGGATCTCCCTCTCTCTCTCTCTAAATTTGTGTGTGTGTGTGTGTGTGTGTGTGTGTGTGTGTGTGTGTGTTCCCCACGAACGACTTAGGCATTGAGTGGAGATGGATTCCACACCAGATTGCATATTAACAAAAAATTGGTAGCCGGCGCGAATAAAAAACGACAGCAAAGAAGACCCCAAAACGTTTTCCTACCTTTTGACCTAAACCGAGGTTTTCCTCACAGATCAGGAAAGAGAAATGAAAGAAACGAATGTGTATTCGGGGCATCATATCTGCTTGATTGTAAAATACATGTAAAAAAAATATTGCAATAACAACAACATATATTCTTTAGCTTATTGGACGATTGAATATTTTCGAATAACCCATAAATACCATAAACGATTTTAAGCACTTACCCAAATTATGTCATTTTAATTTAATGATCCTTGTTACGCCTTATTGTAAGTACGACCTTCTAAGATTTCTGTTAAACCTAATCTACTTATCCAGTCGATAAATAATAAATTTTTTTACCTCACCTAGTGACGACTGAGGTGTAATATGGTTTTAAAATGACATCTATGCAACTTCCGTCTCGATTACAACTGACTGAAGCAATTATCCTTATCATGTGCACTTTTTCAAAGTTATTCGGTACCTTATGTATTTCAAGATCTTTTTGCTAAGCATTACGTCCCGAGTGTAAACAAGTACAGTTCAAAAAGCACAGAGCTTATTTTAATTTGGAGTTTAAACGGTCTGACTTGCGGCCGATAATTAACTTTACCTTATTAGAAAAGCTCAGCATTACAGCTATTTTCTTGCGACGCAGCTGGTGTCCTTTCTTCTGGTTTTGGTAAGGTTTTCATCGGCCTGTATGCATGCTATCCATGTTGGATTCAACTAATACTCGAGGTGATTAATTATAAGATAGTAATTTTCGTAATGCTTGACAGATTATTTTTCCCTTTGAACTTATGTTACTAGTTTTCATTGATTATATTTTTTCAGTCAATTAATGGATGATGTTCATATATAGGACGAATAAATATGCAGAAAAGATATTTTACACCAAGTCATACTTACTCGTTCCTTGTATTTCTTCATTACCTTATGTTTTCAGAACAACCGGATTCTGAACAACTCAAGTAGCCAAGTGGCTAGAGCGTCCGACGCGGATGCGAGAGGTCTTGGTTTCGAACCCTTGCCGATTCATACCAAAGACATTAAAAGATGGTGCTAATAGCTGCCTCACTTGGCGCTCAGCATTAAGAGGTTAGTGTTAGGACTGGATAGCCAGGTGTCAGGATAATATGACTGGGTCGGGCATCGTGAGACATTTTTGCGACATGATGCCCCAGTGCTAAACATCATTATAAACTGTCACACTGCAGACATAGTAGCGATATGACTGAACAATTGTTAAAGCTACGTTAAAAGTCTAAATGACAAACACACACACACACACACACACACACCTTATGTTTTCAGGGGCTAACTATTGAATCGATTGATTAAGTTCAGGGAATGCGAAAACCAAGAAAAGCGAATAATCCCATGGAAGTTAAAGCTTTTAAAATAAATATAATAAAGTGGACTATGGATTTCTAACGTTCTTCCAAAATAAAGTATGTAATGATATGTATGCATTTCTAGCATCCAACGGCACAAAAAGGTTAAAGTTAAAAATTTCCTGAAGTGAACACCAAACATTTTAAGAAAAACATTTAAAAATAAGTACAAACATGAAGAGGAAAAGGATTTATAACGTGCTTTCAAAATAATATATATATATACATATATATATATATATATATATATATATATTATATATATATATATATATATATATATATATATATATATATATATATACATATATACACACACACCAACACAGACACACACACACACAGACACACAAACACACACATACTATGGCACGTCACCTCAGCAAAATATTGGTCAAATGTGCCAATTAAGCCAATTAAATGCAAAATTCCATGTATGTAAAAACTGAAAATAACACAAAGTGACTAGTAAGTTAAACGTTTGCAAACAAATGCAAATTATGAGGATTGAAACAGGACTTTCTTCGTTTTTTATTCAAGCTGACCGGAAAGTGAGTTCTCAGGCGGCGAATCCAACAAGTTTCCTTTTCTATTTTGCTTTCAAAGTTCCAATTTTGATTATGTGCTATACCCGTCCAAATAAAGTACTTTTAATGGTGTTCAGTAACGAGACGTTCAGTAAATAATTTAGTTGTAGTCGGATTTACGCAGATTCATCATCCTGCTCTGTTTTTCAGTCCACACCAAAAATCAGGATTGAGCAAAATTTTGCATGCTTTTGAGCATACCATAGTTTGTATTTTGCATGTTACTGGGTATGTCACATTTGTGTTTTGCAAGTTATTAGGCATGTCACATTTGTATTTTACATGTTGCTAGGTATGTCACATTTATATTTTGCATGGTATTAGGTATGTCACATTTGCCTTTTGCACGTTATTAGGTGTGTCACATTAGTATTTTGCATGTTACTAGGTATGTCACATTGGTATTTTGCATGTTACTAGGCATGTCACGTTGGTATTTTGCATGTTATTAGGTATGTCACATTTGTATTTTACATTTTATTAAGTATGTCACATTTGCATTTTTCGTTTGATTAATGTTTCGAAACATAATATGGTTTTCGTCCGTTACTACAATGGTGACACGTTACTGTAATGGGGACATCACTAGTTCACTAATATTTCATCAGCATACAGTTCGGATGATCCATTTGCAGTTTGGTTTGTGAGAGGTTATTTTTCTGCTCTAATTAGAATGCCTCTTAGATTGTTTGATCTGCTGTATGCAATGACTGATCAAAAAATCTTTCTTGTTTAAGTTTCCAACGTGTCAATTTCAGACTGGTTTATTTTCCGTATGAGTATAATTTTTCTTTTTCAAAAAAGACCTTTTAGAAATCAGGTGCATTTGATATGATTACTATTTTGTACATAACTTGTAACGTGCAAACTGACTTAAACTAACTTCCTGTTTGCCAGGAAATAAAGTGAACGTGTTACTTGGAAATCACATAAATACGATAAATTAATACAATCTGACAAAAAATGGTTTGCAATGGTTTCAGCTTGTCTCAATACAATAATCTCTTGGTCTATTTCCTTGGTAGTATCCATCATCAATGTAGGTGTTATGGTCTGCTGTATACGTGCGTACCTGAGAGAGAGAGAGAGAGAGAGAGAGAGAGAGAGAGAGAGAGAGAGAGAGAGAGAGAGAGAGAGAGAGAGAGAGAGAGAGAGAGAGAGAGAGAGAGAGAGAGAGAGAGAGAGAGAGAGAGAGAGAGAGAGAGAGAGAGAGATGTAATTCAGTATATGCAATGAACAGATCACCCAGGTCTTGAGATTTTCCTGTTACAGACTAATGTTTAGGATAGAGCATTCCTTAGTTATTTCTTACAATAGCACTGTTGTTGGGAAATATTGCATCCCATCAACATTTTTATCGTATTGGAAATGATGAATGTTTCTAAAGGGTGTTATGCCGTTCTATAGAGAATTCAAAAGTTAAGTTACTGTTGTAATGAATAAAATGCCCAGATTACCCCCTAAATAAACTGCTAAAATCAGAGATATAAAAATGGTTGTTAGACACAAGTTCTGCTAACTTGTAATTGTCCGTCTCCGGTAATCATATTAGGATGAACCAATTTGTTGTCACTTAAGTGTAATATGATATTTAACCAATCGACTGTACTATAATTTTTATTCATTAATTGAAAAATACATACAGACAGTGAATGAAAGAAATTTATAATTGGTGTATCTTCTATCGAAAGAAGGTAAGGACATTATTGTGTTTTCA
The DNA here is from genome assembly GCA_016746295.1 of Potamilus streckersoni. Lineage (NCBI taxonomy): Eukaryota > Metazoa > Mollusca > Bivalvia > Unionida > Unionidae > Potamilus > Potamilus streckersoni. The sequence goes on along the minus strand of JAEAOA010001146.1, from coordinate 190,627 downwards.
GTTTTTGTATGATTGAACAGAATTTGTCAAGTTTAAAAGGTGATCCTGGTATATAACGAAATTTATATTGCTGTATTTATATCACCTTTGTCCTGTCAAGGGCAAATATTCGAGTGGGCTATATTAATGGTATATTAATGTCTCCTAGGCACACGGTTCGTAAAATGAAAACGGTGTGAATGAAAGTTGACCATGGTATTAAGCTCTCTGAAGATGAGCCAACATATATAAATGGTCAGGACCTGGATTCGCATATATGGTCAGGTCATGGATTCATATATATGATCTGGTCCAGGATTCTGGATTTACATATATGGTCTGGTCCTGGATTCCTATATATGGTTTATACTGTATATGGTCTAGTCCTGTATTCCTGTATATGGTCTGGTCCTGGATTCCTATATATGTGGTCTGATCCTTGGATTCATATAAATGTTCTTGTCATGGATTCCTATTTATGGTCTGGATTCCTATATATGGTCTGGTCCTGGATTCCTATATATGACCCGGTCCTGGATTGTACTGTTTTGGTTTAAGACATGTCATCAGCAGCCCATTGGACGTTTTCAGTCGTTAATGTTGCACTAAGCATTATATAAGGTATACAAATGAAACACACCAGACTGTATCAAATATTACTTTATTGTTGTTCATAAACTTCATTTCAGTTTTTGTGCTCAGAATAGATGTGCATTCCAAGGGAGCTGAACTCCAGGAGGCATTATCTATTTTAATTTATCTACATAACAGACAAATAATAAATCTTCGGGAGTTGTTGTTCATAAGACTCATCGAGATTAAATTTGTGATAGCGACCAGCAACTACAAAGAAATTTGACACGCTTGGTGTTTGATAAGTTGAAGAAATCAGACGTGAAAGCGGTGAAAAACTTCATTTATCAAGTGATAAGCAAGAGCAAGGTACAAGCCATCTCTCTCTCTCTCTCTCTCTCTCTCTCTCTCTCTCTCTCTCTCTCTCTCTCTCTCTCTCTCTCTCTCGTTTTTATTTTGTAAGTCTACAGTAATTAACAATTAAAGACAAAATATATGTATTTCGAATGTTTCAATCAGATATTGGTAAACCTTTCTAGAGTATAAAACCACTAGATAAAGACCAACGTGCGTACTTGTAAATGGACAAAAATATTTATTCGAAAAGATAGAAGCACTCCATCTAAAAGGTACGAAACAAAGCACAAAAGGTTCAGCGTATTAATTAGGAGACTTTTTAGCGTAGCATTTACAGTTTTATTACTGAAATTGTGATCTTTTATCTGTACTAGACTTGACTGTACTAGACCTATCTGTACTAGATTAATCTTTACTAGACCTATCTGTACTAGACTTAACTGTACTAGACTTATCTGTACTAGAATTAAAGAAATAATTTTTATTATGTGACTATATGATTCTACCCCATCTTTAACAGTTAAACTGGTATTTCCTGCATTATAGTAATTTTAACAGAAAGCAATTACATGAGAAATCGATATGCATTTTGTTAAGGACATTTATAATGAAGTGGTATTAAACCTTGTCATACCTAGTTATATCTAGCGTCTTATTAAGACATATTCTAAAAGCCTAAAAAATCTACTCTCTTTCATTAAAAGAAAATCAGGCTGCATATTTATTTTGCCAAGATATTCCTGTATCCCACGGTGTGTGACATTTTAAGCTTTTATTGATTTTATTGGTAGGTCATTCCTAACTTCAAATGCGACGCAGTTCTGAGTTTGATATTAAGTTAAAATAAATAAGCAAGTGATTACTGGATTATGTTATCTTGTCAACATTGGATGCATGAGAATAAATGATATGTAAGTACGTAAGTGTGAAATGGTCAATGTACATCAACATTTTTAAATAACACATACATTTTCCTAATTGTAATAACTTGGTTGATAACCGGGTGTGCTGCTAAATTACACATTATCATTTTTCTAAATTGTGTTAGGTCTGACACAATTATATTTATAAAAAATTACAAAATAATTATGAAACGCATTATTCAAAACAGAGGATACATGTATTTTAAATTAATTCGCAGACAATTTAATAATATTTAAAATAGTTATTTCCTAACCGTTTTTATTGCTAAATAGATTATTTTTATTATTTATATACTCTGAAATCTCTTAGTGGTATTACTTAATTAGGTCATTGATTGTCATCATTAATTGGTTTATGCCTACGTGTAAACCATGTATATATGCTGCGGTGTTCAAGTTTTAAGATATTTTTCTGTAATATTTATTTTATTTGCAATTTCTTGATTAGAATTAAATCCTTTTGTATTTTTTTTTTTGCAATATATTATTTATTTATTTATATAATTATATACCTGCACCAAATTTAGCGACTTGATTGATACTCAGATAAATGATGACGACTTGTTTAAACTAGGTATAATCAAACGATTTGCAAACTGACGTTCTATGGACGCTACATTACACATGCAGAAAGGATGCTTTACACTGACAAAGGTTAACTAAAGTTATTGAATTTAAAGTCATGTGAAAATGGAGAAGACTGAGGTCAAATGAGGTCAAATATCCTCAGACGGAGGGAAGACTTACGTTAAACTCATAGGCACTAGTTGATAGCTTATTAAAAATAGTACATTGCTTTCAAACGGACCTGATATTAATTAGGATTTATTGTTTATCGATTATATGTGAGATAATTATTCCATTCTAACTATTATTTTAAAATTAAAACAACTATATTAAATAATAATAAATTACTTAACCACTACTATGTTTGAAACATTTGCGGGATATAAACTGGCTGTCCCATCTGAACCTCAGCTGACAAAAGCAATCATTCCACTTGCGTTATTTTACTCTTTGCTTTTGTCACATATGATTGGCATATAATATTATTTGAAGTATTGTATATCGTATTTCTATGTTAAGATCATTTAAAGAAACCTTTTAAATGTTGATGACTTTAAACACGCATATAAATCTGTTAAGAAAGGTAGGTAATGAAAAATGTCATTTTTCCAAAAGAAGAAATCCATAGCCAAAACATCGTCCCAAAGAAAGGGCATATAAGATACGATTCACATGTTTAAAAGCATATATTTTATGTGCTATTGCATTTAGTTAAAACAATATTTAATAAAGAAGACGTATATACAAAGACACCATAATCATGCCATATTTTGGAAGCCAGCAAAAAGCTCAAGTTTATTGCACATATTAACTGCAAAGAGCTAAATCAGGAGTGCACACAATGTTTCAGCATGCGAGGTACTTATAAAGTAACCAAGCCAAAATGATCTAACTACCACAAAAATGCAAAACATGTATAGGCTGACGTCTATTTATTTTAGTGCTACGCAATTTTTTCACACTACCTTCACGATCAACCGGTAGATCGCGATTGACGTATTGTGCACCCCTGAGCTAAATAATAGGAAACACCGGACTGGTTGTGTGATTCGTATAATAGTTTAAAATGTGTTTTGATAATTATATAAATATTTGCACTGGAATATATCGGTATATTGATTTTATAAGAGTTCATATATTAACCAAATAACAATGACTTAACTTTGTGTCAATAGGTAATTTTAAAAAGAAACACAATGTCTTAGAGCTGAATACGTTTGACGTTTTAATAAAAGCATTCAGGTAACTCGATATTGACACTTGTATGTTACTCACAGTTAGAAAATGATTTAAGAAAAAAAATCATTATTTAGATTTAGTTCAAAATCGCGTATGCTAACCAACGTAATCCCACTCGAAGGTGTTTTTTATTTGTCCCTATTCTGCTAACCTTGGAAATTTTGAATAGCTGAATAGTTTATAATGTTTTTTTGCCAATAATGATACACTGTTGTTCAAAATAAAAGATTTCGAAATGATGAAGAACATTTGATGGCCAAGCAATGCATATGTCTTGTCACCAACATGGCCGGCCCAAGGGTAGGCAAACTATGACCTTAGAGAAAGAATAGCGTACTTTAAAGCCTGGTTCCATATGAGACCGCTTTTATGATTGGGCCAGCCCTGGTCACAGACAAAGGGTATAATTACATCTTGCTTTTTTGGATTTTAATTTAACTTAAAGGCTGCTCTCAATGGAAACTAAAAGAAAAATAACAAGAATGGTCGTGAAATTGATATAAATTAAGTTATCGTGCTAGAAATACAGTTCAATTTTCCATAGCGGTCTCCAATGTAATTCGGTTACCTGTGTATAAAAGCCAGTTGATATTAACGCCGTTTTAACACAACTAAGTACACAATTAAGTGTGTATAAAAGTCATCTGTGAATAATGGTCAGTAATATTAGTGTTTTGTTTTTAATCATAACTTTGTGCACATATACACATTTATAAAGGTCAACTTTGTTTAAAGTTTAGTTAACAAAAGTCTCTTTTGAATGCCACTTTTGTACATTTACCCATATCATTTACCCATATATAATGATCACCTGCGCATAAATAAATCAGATTTTAGTTGTTTTATAGGTGTGGCTTTTGAAATCAAGTTGACTGAGATGTCATTCAGTTTAGTGCATTATATAAAGAAAAAGTCACTTCAAAGCTCTGTCGAAAATCCATCGTTTTATAAGACAATATTCTTTATTCGTATTGATTGTCACAATAAATACTCATTCACATTTGTTTGCCGTTGAAATGCCAAAAATATGAATTTGGTACTTAATATGTCTGGGTTGTTTTACCTTGGTCAGGATCATAAACTCTGTAAAATACGGAAATAACTTTTTGTTTAAAGGCTAATACAAAAACTTGACCATGTCAGACAAAAATATGATGTTAGGAAGTAATGAGGAGATTCATTGAAGCTTTAGGGTCACAACATTTTTAAAGGGAGTCAAAATACGGAGACATTTATGTAACTGGCTATAGTTGTCTCCAATTCCAAAACATCACAGGCGTTAGAAACAATTGTAAGTTTTGCTTTACATCAGATTAAGTTGAAATCCGTCATTGTTACGTATGGGCCATCAAGCGTACAGATACAATCGAAATCAACCCATCTCTTTAGTAACATCAAATCATTTTAGGCTTAGATTTGCAAATAAATTAAGGAAAATCTAAGAAAAGCTGAACAAATGGTTACAAGCCTTTAAGATGTCTATACTAAGTCGAGTAAGGAAATATTTCTTTAAAACGTGGTTATTATTTGTTGATCATCGAACTCAGACGACAAAGGTGCTTGAAATTAAAGGAAACGATTTTATTTTGTTTCTAAATAGCCAAGCTTATAGCATAATAACAAACGAACTTTACATCTTTAAGACTTTCATGCACCATCTTTTGAGTGTTCCATTAAGCAGTATGCATAGTAACACTGGTCTGTAAATGAATCAAACAAAACTGTTTGTAACCTTCTAACTTTATGGGTAATTTTCTTCTTTCTTTGTTTTTCACTGTGCCTTTAGAGTCTTGTCGGTCTCAGGTGGTGTTTCCATGGAATCCAGATCTCATTTGTCTATCTGAAGTGTTGTTTCCATCGAACCCTAATTTCACTTATCTATCTCAAGTGTTGTTTCTATATAATCCAAATCTCATGTAAATTTCTGACGGTATCAGTTATTCAGTGACATATTTGTTTGCTTGTACTGTATTTCCTATATTGCCTAAAATGATCCATTCTGGAAACAGGGCTTGCTGCAAGTGTCACAACTGTGGCCCGTAGTAGATAGACCTGGCAGGCACACTGTTTCTCACATTGGCATTTGCAGGGTAACTGGTCCAGCCACTGTTATCCCGGAGCATGCGGTTGTAGTCGTCTCTGTTGCTTGCCAGTAGTTCTCATTCACTGATCTCCTGTTAAATTATGTGATGCACACATCTGTTGAAGAGTTTTTCTTTGCCCTGGCAACTTCGCTGTACATCCTTTAACTTTGCATGGGCAAAATATGCTGAGGTTTGACAATGCAACACCACCAAACAATGTATTCTTTGTGGAAGATTTTGCTCCTGTTTATTAAAGTAAGTGGTAATGGGGGACTTAAATTCAATATGCGTAAATAATGCACTTAAAAATACTTCGCTTTCGCAACATTTTTGCTTTTGTTTATTCTTTTGTAACCAGTTTTATTTTTAACTTTATTTCCAGTGTTGGAATCTATTCTTTGATAGGACTATACTAGCCTCCGTGCAAATTGGCATTTAATTACTGCGCTGTTCAAGTTGAGTTATCATGTGATCCAAAATCGAGGATTAAAGTAGACATTTTCTACTGGAGTTGATAAGTTGTAAATATATACCTTCGGGCTCAAGGTATATGTCTAGTTGTTGCCATTTGAATTGATTTTCGTATTTAAATTAATTTATTCACCTTGCAAAATACTTGTGTTCACACAGATTCTTGGATAAAAATATTCAGTGAAACTTATTTGGAATTCTAAAGCTGGAATATTATTCTTGATTCACAAAATTTAACAAGAAACTGTTGACACAACAACACCTTATAGAAGGCGTCATTGCCTTCTGTATTGGAACTCTCCATCGGGATTCGAACTTCGATTCATTTAGGACATTTTAGTGATAGGACTTATATTTGTAGATTCCAGGAAAATTTTTGGATTATGTTCACAAACTGTAAGTCCTGTTTCATATTTTACCTTGTTTTCTAGGGAAATAAATCATGTTGTTAAATTTACAAAACTAGTTAACTTCACTCTTTTCTTTTGTTACGTTTTTACGAGCATACACGTAACTTTAAGACCAACATTACCACGTTACTGTGCCTCTCTGATGCAACAAACCTTGCAATTGGCTAATCCCAACCAATCAGTATGCCTCTCTTAATCAAAACTATAAATGATAAGGACAAATAGAAGAAAATAAAGAGGATTTTTTACTGTTCAAAATTGTGGTGTAGACAACATTTGAATAAATAAAATGTGATCTTTACGTGCCTTTTATATGTTCTTACGTAAATGTTTAAAATAATAGTTCAGATTTTGTCTTTCGGCGAGTGACATATCTTAATGCATTATGTGATGAAAAGGGCGTGAATGCATAATAGTTTCCATTTTACAACTACGAAGTCACAAGGCACTGAGGCGAGAAACAATAATGAGCTCAAGATATTTCGACGTTACAATCTCAATGGAATACACGTTGGTGACAGTGTTAGATAAAACTTTAAGAACTGTGTCAGGAATGTGATTATATGTGCGGAATGTGATATTGTTCAGCTATACTTTGTTTTGTCTGTGCTAAATGCATGTTCTCGTTAATGCATGTCTTGTCATGTGAAGACATTGTGCATTTCCCCACGTCCCTCTAGAGCAATCCCAAGCACAGACATAATTTCAGCTTATGTTGATGGCTGACAGTCTATTCTTTGTATGTTGGTGGCTGATGGCCCATATATAAATATATTGGTGCTGATGGCTAACGATTTGTGTTACTGCAAATAGTAAATGGTCCTTAATCCGCGTGTTAATTGCTGATGGCATATGATTTTTATATTTCTGGCCGACGGCCCATGATTTACATGCTGCTGGCTGATGGTCAATGATATGCATTTTGGTATCTGATAGCTCATGATTTGTATGTTGGTATCTGATAGCCCATGATTTGTATGTTGGTATCTGATAGCCATTGATTTGCATGTTGGTATCTGGTAGCCCATGATTTGTATGTTGGTAATCGATAGCCCATGATTTGTATATTGGCGTATAATGGTCCATGATTTGCATGTTGGTATCTGTTAGCCCATGATTTGTATGTTGGTATCTGTTAGCCCATGATTTGTATGTTGGTAATCGATAGCACATGATTTTTATGTTGGTAACCGATAGCCCATGATTTGTATATTGGTAACCGATAGCCCATGATTTGTATGTTGGCGTATGATGGTCCATGATTTGCATGATGGTATATGTTAGCCCATGATTTGTATGTTGGTATCTGGTAGCCCATGATTTGTATGTTGGTATCTGATAGCTCATGGTTTGCATGTTGGTATCTGTTAGCCCATGATTTGTATGATGGTATATGTTAGCCCATGATTTGTATGTTGGTAACCGATAGCACATGATTTGTATGTTGGTAACCGATAGCCCATGATTTGTATGTTGGTAACCGATAGCCCATGATTTGTATGTTGGCGTATGATGGTCCGTGATTTGCATGATGGTATATGTTAGCCCATGATTTGTATGTTGGTATATGTTAGCCCATGATTTGTATGTTGGTATCTTGTAGCCCATGATTTGTATGTTGGTAACCGACAGCCCATGATTTGTATGTTGGCGTATGATGGTCTGTGATTTGTATGCTGGTAACTGATAGCCCATGATATGTCTGTTAGTGACTGATGGCCTATGATTTACGTGCTGGTGACTGATGACCCATTTTGTTTGCATGTTGGTGATAGATGGCGCACAATTTGTGTGTTGGTGTCTGATGGACCATGATTTGTATGTTGGTGTCTGATGGACCATGATTTGTGTGTTGGCGTATGATGGCCCTTGACTCTTATTTTGGTAGCAGATTGACCATCATTTGTATGTTGGTGACTGGTGACTGATGGCCCATTTTGTTTGTATGTTGTTGATTGATAGCCCATTATTGTATATTGGTGACTGATAGCTTATATTCGTACGCTGGTGGCTGATGGCCTAAAATTTATATGTTGGTAATGACCTATAATCTGCATTTTGGTGGCTGACGGCTTATGATTTGTAAGTTGTTGGTTGATAACCCATGATTTTATTTTGGTAGGTAATGGCCTATAATTTATATGTTGGTGGCTGATGGCCCCGATACCTTGGTGAAGATGAGTCAGACTCGGTCTAAGCTCTCTGTATGTGATTTATAATTGTCAATCAGTAACTTCCGTAACAGAATTCAAAGTCATGAAAAATATTATTATATATTTTAGTTGTTCTGGTAGTAAACGCTGGCGCGGTTTGGGTGCTATTTGTTTTATACTAATAGGTGACATTTCGACCCGGAACTCCTCTTCAACAGTACAAGAGTAGTTTAAAAATATGGTCATAGAGAATACAAATGTCATTTTGGATCACGCAGATTGAAACAGTTCACTCTAGGATTTCTACTCAGCATTGGAAAGGTAATATATTCACTTACTAGAAACTACATATTGATATGACTATCTATCTAGCTGTCTGTCAGTCTGTCTGTGTATCTAAATATAGATATTTAATCAATATTTTAATTGATATAGATAAATAGATATTGAGAGTTTTGTATGTTCATGTACATTAGTGCATATAGCTTTTAATAAAAAGACTGTTGACATTTCTTAGAGCAGTCGTCGATATATTTGTCTCCTTGACAAATATCAGGTGATATAATTGGAGCAAACACAAATAAATATATAGTCTGATTAGGGTGACATATTTGGAGCCAACACATGTAAATATATAGTCTGATTAGGGTGACATAATTGGAGCATAACAATGTAATTCATTACCTGATTTTCCAAGGCATTAGTGTACCAGGCATTTGCAGCTTCCAGGGCGTGGGCTAGATAACTATTTTTAAATGTACCCGTATGATGTATATGTAGCCCTATAAAACCGTACGTTGCCTGGATTAGACGATTGCAGTGTAGCTGAATCTTGAACCTTATTTATTGTTTAATAGCACATTATCAGATTGAAATACACCCCTTACGCTTATTCCGCAATTTCGAGCAAGATAATAAAGTAACAGTCAGTAAGTGGATATAAGATTTACAATTCTATTTAAATAACATACTATTTATTTTGGAGGTATATTACCTCTTGATATCATGTCACAGGTGCATATGAAGGCGCTAATGACACATAGGTATACAAGTGTTAGATAATATAATAACGTATATATATATGACTGAGTCATCGAAAATATTTTTGATATTTTAAGTCATCTAAGTGCTCATTAAAAATAATCTGCTTTAAATTAAGTGTTTTGTACCTGTACATTACTTTGCAACTAACACATGAATTCATACGGCTGATCATTTCAGTGCCCTACTAAGGGCAAAAGACGCCCGGGGCGACGATGATGCCGCAATGGGGTTTTGGCGCCCAGAGAATTCTGGCCGCGTGGTTTTGATGCCCCAATATCTCTGGCTTCCATGGCAATCTCCACCCCATCCCAAACCTAATTAGTACGCTACTGGATCCTATTTATACATACAAGTTTTAAAAGCAAAGAGTACATTTCTCTTAAACGTCAAGCGCAGAAGCATTGTATATATTAAGCTTTTTCAGTCCAAACAGATTAAGTTGAATGCACGCTTTTTAAATATGAGTATGTCTTCAAATGCCACTGCCGTATTACTTGTCTCAATCACTGATATGCATTACTGACTGAATTATCTGTACATGTTAACAAGTATTATATATGTGCACTCTTTAATTTAAAAGAAATATATCGAATACCAGAAAAGCTAGCATAAAAGCGACAACACCGAGTTTTCAGCATTGCAATAAAAATATGTTGTAATCATCAGAGCACACTCGGGCCTTTCCGCAAATGATCAGGGGAAAAAATACCAAAACTAAGCACGACAGTAGCCTCATTTGTATCTACTGTTTATCACATAGTCGGAATGCTTTGATACTGTTTATGTTTTCCGTAACGTTCACTTGCTGTGCATTTGGTTGGTCAAAAAAGCCAATACAATCCTTCTGCAGTATTATTATTATTATTATTACTGACTGGCTGAACATCGTGGAAATTTTCTGCACTCCGTCTATATATACTATTTGATTTACTATCAAAATAAGGCGGCCATCAGTCAGATAAATATCTGAATGAACACAGGAATCAAAATGGCATGTAAACAAACAGCAGCTGCGATGTTGTCGGAACATAACAAATTTACACTACACAGAATTCTCTAAACGCCAAACTAGTAAACCTGACGGACTTTCTCCTAGGTAATCTGAAAACGTGGGTGACGAGATATGTATAAGCACTTACCTAACGCGAATATATAGTGAATGTGTTGTGAAATCCCCGACAGCTTATTTTAATGCAGTCTACTTTGCATTGCAATTAACACGCGTTATTGAGCTTCACCCCTCCCCCATGATTCAAATGTCATCATAGACTCGATATGATGTAAATAAACTCAGCTGTCTCGTGAAGGATATATTGACCAATCATCTCTCAAATAATAGAGTTATCCAACCACAATGTCCAAAACTATTTAATTCACAAACGGATTTTTTGCTGCGTTCGTCGAAATTAAATAATGCAAACATTCAGTTACAAAGACGTTAAGTCTGTGAATAGCACTTGCTTATAATTTATTCTATATCTGTTGTCAAATGTTTTTGTTTTACTGCTGTGAATGGATTATCTTTTCCAACTTGATTCATTTTTGTAGAGACTATTTTCTTTCCCTACGTCAATGCCGGATATATTTATTTCATCGTATTGTACAGAAATGTACTAATTTAGCCACTCGTTAAAGTATCACTTTTCTGTACTACAACGAAACGCATCCATCATTTAGCAGGAGAAAAAAGAACCCAAAGCATTTTCTCTTTATTATATTCCGAACTGGTAACAAAATCGAATCTTAGAAGATTACATTCTTTAGCTCAGGACTCACCCCCACCACGTTTCATAAATTCGCCTCACTTTCATAAATTGACTTTATATCATTGACTTAAGAGAACCGTATGATGGGTTGACTAAATATATGTCGCAGTAAATTGCATTTTTGACATTTTGCAGACAATTTGAAAATCTTGACAGCAACGCAAATTCGATTTAGCAATTCATACAGTGGATTTATCATTGTAGTCAAGGTAGAAAAGGAAAATGGCTTCATAGAGAAAGGAACGACGTCGATTAAAATTTCTTCTGCAAAATGAATTTCCTTGTCTAAAATTTATTGTAGTTTCTACTTCTTCTAGCTTGCATAGTGTACGTTTTTGTTGCTGCGGGTTTACCTTGTGTAGGCATTCACGATCAAGGGGCTAATAAGAGAAAATGTATATTTTCACATCTATAGGAATATACGATTTAATTTTTTGCCATTGAGAACTATCTTCTATGCTTCTTTTGTTGACAATATTCGCGCGGGAGGAGATTTTGTCACAATTTGAACGTTTTCAGCCCTTTCTGTCGTAACATATGCGGGGACTTAACGGATATGGCTGTGTATTACCACAACTACTCCCAAGGTTATTAAGGGACTTAACAGTTATGGCTGTGTATTACCACAACTACTCCCAAGGTTATTAAGAGACTTAACGGATATGGCTGTGTATTACCACAACTACTCCCAAGGTTATTAAGAGACTTAACGGATATGGCTGTGTATTACCACAACTACTCCCAAGGTTATTAAGGGACTTAACGGATATGGCTGTTCACTGTTCTGATATATTTTCACATCTGAAAGTATATGAATAAGTATAGTAAATATATCGGAACAAAATATGATAATTGTTTCGCCAATAAATTTCAATATTTCATACATTTGATATATATTAAAATAGATTATTTTCTTTGCAACTTATGTCGACCACTGTTGCATTGTCGTGGTCTGTTGTAATTTAAAACAATGTGTATGAAGTATGGATAAACATTTGTACAGCACCCATGAAATCGTTTTCGCTTGAAATTAATATGAGCAACGGTCACAGAAACATAACTGACGTCCTGGAATTGTCCAGTTATGTATGTAAAGGCACGTTACTTAAGTGATAAACAGTTGGAAGTAAAATTGTTACGTCCTCGACCATTCTGTCGCATGATAAACAAACAAGATATCCAATGTAAATTACAGCTAATATGAAATGTACCACAGACCTGTGCTTGCACTTACGTCACGATAATTATGAACGTGACAACGAAAACGATGACGTGTCGTTACCAACAACAATGTCAGCAATAATTTTAAACATTAGATAAATGAAAGCTAACATTTTCGTATTTTATTGGGTTTTGAATAATCGTTGAACTTTATTTTTCAACGCCTATTTTTCATTGTAAGGATTTGATTGATCCAATGTCTCAGGAAAAACGGGTCAGAAGCTTTATGTTAAAGCAATACGATTCTCCACGGTACGCGTCTAAGATAACTAAACGCCTGAGACTACGAGAACAGCATCATGTTGAAACTGCCACACATATCCGTTTTACCTGCTGTACTACAACACGTATCCGTTTTACATGCTGTACTACAACACGTATCCGTAGCACAAGCTGGATTGACATTTTCACATTAATACAAAAATGACTCAGTATTCAAGAGTTAAACCCCCTTTAATGTCTTTAATGCCTAGAATCATCAAATAATTGGTTGTTATAAAGTACTTGAAATTTTTAAAAGCTCTCATGAAAAAATATACACATCTTCTACTTCGCAATTATTCACATTAAATTCTCCGTTTCTGTTAGATTTTAATGATTATTTGTTGATTATAGGTAGTCGGTTATGAGAAGATATTTCTCAAAACTGACTAGTCAGCCAGTATCTAAGAAAATACAATGTCATCTATAGTAATCAAAAGACGTTATAGTAAATCCCCCACCCACTTCTAATTCATATTTTTATAGTTAGCTAAGATTGGAACGATTCTTTTAATTAGATGTTTGAGCCGTATTTTGTTGTGCATGGCGTAAAGTACTCATCTTCGGCTCGGAAACGCTTGCTAATGGATCATATAACTACGAAAGGAAACCTTGCACGTGATTAATTAGAGATGCTTGATTTGTAGTCATTAAGTGATTGGAGAAAATAATGGTATTATTTTTATGTCGATTAAAAACCATTTTGGTTTACAATAAATGGTTGTCCTGATTTTTTTTGGAAATGGAGACACATTGGAGAAGATTAGACCTCAACCCAGATTTACACAGATTTAAATATGGCTTGTTTGATGTAGTTTCCATAAATGGATTAAATTGTTCAGAAAGTTTCACCTGGATTGCATCTGATTCGATTTCTCCACACGAGCCATTTTACTGAATGAATCGAGTTTTTATACTATTTTACGTTTTTCCACTTATGTCGATTTCCTGGACGAGTCGATTATGATAATATTATTTTTACTTCACACGAGTCGATTTGCTAACCGAATTAAGTATTATACTATTATACACTTTCTTCACATAATTCGATTTACTGACTAAATTAATATATTATTATGCCCTTTCTCGACCGCTGCTGGATTTGAATGTTAATTAAATGTATCAAGTTCATAAATTTGGAATCGCACTAGTGGAGTTAGATTTATTTATTGACTGCGGTGATATTTTTCTTTTCTTACCCTAAGTTCATAAAGCAATGAAACTTTAGCTCAGCAAATAATATGCTCCATTCTACTGAATTTAATAATTAATTTAATAAATTTAATAATTTATATTAAAAAGATTTAATAAAACCTCGAAAAGGTACGTCAACTATTATAGACCTACAAGTAAGAATAGACACCAAAATTTAATACTTTTGTATCATATCTTATCTTTAATTTTAAAAAAGAGAAACGAGAAAGATTGAAAAAACTTGAATGTTCAAAATTAAATTACAGTTCACAGCTTTATTACAAATATATAACGTGTAAAATGATTCCCTTTTGACAAAATAAACATGATCTATACTTTTGAATATAAAATATTCAGTCGATTTAATCAATTGAAGCAATATGCGTCAGTGCCAGGAGAAATAAAAAGGTGCGAGTCTATCCTAGAGATAGCATCTAACTGCATTACATTTCAAGAAAATTACAATATTAATAAAAGTGAAAAGTCATTTGATCGCACGATATTGACCTATCATAACAGTCGAGACATGATTTGTTAATTATACAAAACGCAGAGTCATTTTTCTGATTTAATATTTAATCAATGATCTGGTATCTGGTAAAGCATGGCTCATATTACCGATTGTATATGACAGTTCCATCTCTGTAATACCTGTGCGATTCATATATTTTTGCTTGTACCTTTCTTCACGAGTTATTTATGAATCATATCTTCATGCAAGTAATATGAATGCTGAGTATCACTCCACATTATCAGTTCGACTCGAAGAAACTCGTTCCGTTTTGCTGTATATTATCAAACATTATATACTATACCAAAAATGTTTGACTCTCATATCAATATCTTACAAATATACCTAACGTAAGAAAAATAAAACCTTCTAAAAGGATTAAAGATGTCTGCTCTTGTTAAACAAACGCGCAATGCGTATATCAGAATAACATGGACATTACATTATGATGTAATTGATAGGATGTCACTTGCTACAAAAGAGGATCGTAGCGCAATGTAATCTGAGCAAATTCGGACATGAAATGACGCATTTTTAACTTATGTATCTTATTAAATAAAGAAATAGAAACTAATTATGTAAGAAAATTTGAGTTTAATAATCGCAATATCGACTTTGGCAAAGAAAATCGGCATATTTAATGAAAAGCTTACGAAGCCATGGAAAACTGATTACAGCTTATGACAAACTGTTGCGGAAAACCTGCCTTATCTCAGATATTGTGTCAATCTGAAAATTTTACTTGATCAACACGCATTATTTTCTGTGTATTTAACAAAAAGAATCTATGAACCTGTGCAACTTTCAAAATTTTTGTTTCTAAATGCTCTTTCAACGATTTTATTTATAGGCAATTAGTGACAATACTACTGTT